>OY728150.1:1079453678-1080703678 GCA_963277665.1 Viscum album
AATGCTCGAGTGGAAGTTGTTGTCGTAAGAGAACTCAACTAATGGGAGATGTTGATCCCATCCACCTTTAAATTCCATTGAGCATGTTCTCATCATTTCCTCGATTGTTTAAATAGTCCTTTCAGATTGGCCATCAGTTTGGGGGTGATAGGCCGCACTGAAATTCAATTTGGTACACATAGCATATTGAAGACTTCTCCAAAATTTTGATGTGAACTGTGGATCACGATCAGATATGATATAAAGTGGAAGTTCCTGCAGCCTTACCACTTCATTCATGTAAATCCTGGAAAGTTGATCAAGAGAGAAATCTTCCTGAATAGAGATAAAATGGGCAGTCTTGGTGATACGGTCCACAATAACCCATATCACATTGTTTCCTTTGGAAGTTCTCGGGAGGCCAGTGAAGAAGTCTATAGTGATATTTTCCCGCTTCCATCCTGGTATGGGCAGTGGTTGTAATACCCCATTAGGAAGTTGTCGCTTTGCCTTGACTTGCTGACATACCAGGCACCTTATAGTGTAGTAAGCAATCTCCCTTTTTATATTATCCCACCAATAATGTTCACAAATGTATCTATACATTTTTATGATTTCTAGATGTATAGAGAAAGTAGAGTTGTGAGCTTCATCCATTAGCTCCTTTATTTCTAGAATATATGGAACACATAGTCTTTTACAAAATTTCAGTACACCTTCTTGATCAATATTGAACTTAGGAAACTTTTCATCCTTCACAGCCTCAAACTTCTTCTATAACAAAGGATCTTCTTTCTGAGCTTTCTTGATCTTATATAGCAATGACGTTTGAGAAATAATTTGGAATAGGGTTGATGATGTCCCTTCCCTTATAATTCCCATGTCTATATTTACAAGTTCATTGATCAAAATATCTCTTTGAATCCTCATCATAGACAAAACAACTGGGTCTTTTATACTTAATGCATCAGCGACTTTGTTTAATCTTATAGGATGATAATGAATTGAACAATCGTAGTCTTTAAGAAGTTTTAACTATCTCCTCTGTCTCATGTTCAATTCCTTTTTTGTGAAAAATATACTTGAAAACATTTATGGTCTATGTATATATCACATTTATCCCCATAAAGATAGTGCCTCCATATCTTTAGAGCAAAAACAATAGCAGTCAGCTCAAGATCATTCATAGGATAGTTTTGCTCATGAGTCTTCAACTGTCGATATGCATAATCAATGACTTTGTCATTTTTCATGAGGACACTTCTAAGCCCTTTCAAAGATGCATCACTAAAAATAACGAATTATTCCCCACTTGAGGGAAAAGTTAGCATGGGTGTAGTAACTAATCTCTTCTTTAGTGTCACGACCTGTCCCCCGAGGCTCATGCCTTGACTACCCCTAGCCCAACTTCCATAGGCCAGGGGCTGGTGACTAGCACCGAAAAGGCGAAACCCAAAAAGGGAAGGAATTTTCTTTAAACCTATACACACATAGACATGGCACACTGTGCACAAGTAAAACACAATGGAAAAGGAAAAGTACAAACACTACTAAAAGCCATCACTAAGGATAAAAGTAAGTACTGAAAGTAAAGGGGGACAATATACAAGCCCAACTGAAAAGAAAGTACAGTAAAATGGAAAAAATGTGCTATGAAGTTCATCCACTAAGGATCCTACCTAAAAGGTAGGTACAGATCGTCGTATGTCATTACTATCGCTCACCACATCTATCAATCACCTTCAAGCACCGTCTAGCCCTGGCTCCCTAAGTCTTAGTCAATCTGTCTCATCTTCACAAGACACAACAAGGTGGGGGAAAATCTCATGCAAGGGTGAGTATAACAATACCTAGTAGTGACCCCGAGATCCTTAAAGGTCTCCCAAAATTCCACAAATGAAAAAACACAAAGCATGATCTCATTCACAAAGCATAAAGTAAAATACAGCTCACTCCAGGTATACAACTTAGAGAATAAGAATAAAGATGATTAGTCTTAAGATAGATTATTTTATTCTGTTGGGTGGCTCAGATACTAATCGGAGAGGGCTTTCTCTACTGTCGATCCACAAAGGGTCTCTCTACCACTGATCCTCGATGGGTCGCTCTAAGGCCAGCCCATGTAGGATCGCACTACTACTATCCACCTAGGGTCTCACTACTGTTGATCCACAGAGGGTCGCACTGCTGCCGATCCACGGAGGGTCTCTATCATGTTTATCCATGGAGGGTATCCCCATTACTGATCCATGTAGGGTTGCACTACTGTTGATCCACAGAGGGTCGCTCTCATACTAATCCACGGAGGTTCTCTCTTCACTTGATAGTCAGCCACAGGATTCCTGCACATGGTGCACTTAAGTTCTGGAGATTATTCTACTCATACCACCAGTCATACCTCAAATGCCATGAAGTCCCACATAGAGTTAACCCAAAGGACCGTCTTGTATTAAGGGTTCTAATTCAACAGATGATAAGTCAATTGGACATACGGTCTATAAGATATAGGCAAAAGGTAAATAGGGACCGGTTGGATTCGAATCCGATCCAACCTGGTCATACTCTAAATTCTTCCAAAACTCAATTGAAGTATCTCAAAAGTACTGCCTCGCCACAAGGGTACTCACGCCCTAGATAGATCGTAAATCAGACACTTGGTTTGCAAGTTACGTCATTTTTAGTGAAACAGGGTCGGTCGGGTTCAGGTCCTGTAGGGGTCTGGTCTGACCGGCCCGTTGGGCCCGACTGGCGGGTCTGGCCTGAACAGCGGTTCTGAACTTCCTGGAGAAGCTAGAACATGTGGTTCGGTCTGGTTGATCTAGACTAGACGTGAGGTGTCTGGTTTCTCCAGCTGGCAGTGCCAGCGGGGCGTCGCCCCATCACCCGAAATGGCTGGCATGAGCCGGCCATTGTGCGTCTAGCCGAGTGGCCCGAGCGGGCCACTTCTCTCCATGCGGCATTTCATCACCGTATCTTCTACCCGATGTGGCCAACTGGCCATAGCATCTCGCCGCCGGGGCACCTACGGGCGCCGCTTCTCCACGTGGCCGCCACGGGCCGGCCGCCACCGCCGCACCAGTGACTGCTTTTACGGGCCACTAGAGATGCTCTGGTGATCCTTTTTCTTTCTCATTTGTGCCTACAGGCCTCTCGGTCACTTCCTTCTCTACAAATACCTTAGATTCATGTTTCTGCCACATTTCCCAGTTTAACACAAAGAACGCACAAAAACAAAGAACGAAAGGGGGTCCAGGCCTTGTTCGGATTGGACCATGCCCTTCGTGTTAGCATTTTAATATGGGGAAAGAATCAATCATCAAAAAGTTTAAGATTATGCCTAAAAATAATCCCACAACAACCACCCATAGTAAAGTACGAATCGAAAATCAACCTGGTAGTCGGTTGATCCGTGTTCTATATAATTTTCCAAGAACGAGATAAGATATATAATTATTCACTTAGAATAAATTAAATCCCCTGCCTGGATTTGGTGGAATCCGCTGTGGATAAAAGAAATAATTCTGTATTCTTTAACGTTCATCGTTGTTCATCACCCTCCGGATCGAATCCTCTAACGGACATCATTCGATCACCGTTCTTCTTTAGAGGGTGACGTCATCGGCATTTCATTGTAGCTTTCCTCATGGTTTCCAAATCATTCCGTCAATGGATTGATTAAATAAAGAGTTAAAGAGATTAAAGATAGGTTTATTAATGTGGTTAATTAATGAACCTTAATTAATGAACCAATTAACCACACAAGCATTGTGGTTACCCAAACAACGTAACAGGTCATTTATTGATCTTCATTTAATGCCTTCTGTTATGTTGCGATTCTACCAACTGATGCTTAACCGGTGGAAGAAAAGAATAAAATAACTTATAGTTATTTTATTATTATTTTTCCGAAATTCTGAAAACTAACTTTTATGTCCGACCTTTGCTGGTCTAAGTTAAGTTTCGCCTAAGCGAATCCTAGCACTGTGAGTTCAATGGTGCCCTTAGATTTTAAATTGAATCACCAGTTCAAAAGATAAGAAATCTCACTTGCACATTTACTAAACGTACCTTAAAGAAAAGTTCAAAATTCCATTCCAGGCTCTCCAGGCCTCAGAATCACGTGTCTTCGAATTTCAAAATCTCATAATAATTCCATATAATTAAAAAATATATACAGAATTTTTAGGTCTTTAAATTCTCCCCACCTTAGGTATTTACGTCCCCAAAATACACAACAAAATCTAAGAAAACAAATGGGGGTACTGAGAATGAATCTTAGTCTCCCGCTCCCATGTTCTCTCTAGGAGGTTCTTGTGCTGCCACAGAACTCGCACCATAGGAATCAATAGTCCACAAAGGAATCACTCCTATCGATCCTCTATCTCCGCCGGGAACTCTGTAAAAGTTTCCCCATCATCAATGTCCAGCTCACCCCAGTCGATGACATGTGATGGATCATGCACGTATCTCCTCGTCTATGACACGTAAAAAACATTATGCACCTGATGCATATGTGGGGGAAGATCTAGGTGGTATTCCACCTCGGCAAATATTCTCAGGATCTGGAAAGGTCTGATGAACCTCGGAGACAGCTTTTCGCCCCAACCAATTATCCAAAATCCTCATTGGGTTGAGACCCGTAGGAATACATGGTCTCCCTCTTTGAATTTCGAGAGTCTCTGTCTCCTATCAGAATAAGAATTATGTTTGCTCTGTGCATTCTTCATCTGATCCTAGATGATCTGCACCTTCTCAGTGGTAGCTCGTACTAACTCTGGACCCATAAGTTTTGACTCCTCTGGGTCCGTCCATCATAGAGGTGATCTTCATGTTCTCCCATACAAGGCCTAAAACGGTTCCATGTTGATGGTGTAGTGATAGTTGTTATTGTATGTGAACTCCACTAGTGGCAGGTGGTCCTCCCAACTATGACCAAAATCAAGGACGCAATCACGAAGCATGTCCTCAAGTGTCTGTATGGTCCACTCCTTCTGACCATCTATCTGAGGGTGAAAGGCGGTGCTCAAGTTTAGCTGAGCCTTGAATGGCTCCTGTAATCCCTTCCACAATTAGGATTTAAAATGAGCATCATGATCTGAAACGATCATTAATGGTATCCTATGAAGCTGTACTATCTCCTGAACATAGATTAATCTCAAGGACTCTACTGATCCCTACTCTCGGATGGGTAGAAAACGGGCTGACTTGGTGAGTCAGTCAACCATCACCCAGATAGAGTCATGGACCCTAGATGTACATGGTAACCTAGTCACGAAGTCCATGGATATACCATCCCACTTCCATTCTGGAACCTCTAGTGGTTGTGATAAGCCTGTTGGAACCTGATTCTCACCCTTCACTTGTTGATAAGTGAGGCCTCGTGAGACAAACTATGCCACTGATTTCTTCATCTCTGGCCACCAGTACTGACGTCGGAGGTCCGAGTATTATTCGACCTCCTGCTGAGTGTATCTACTACTACGTTTTCCTCCCTAGGAGTGTAGACTATCTAAAATTCATAGTCCGGGAGTAACTTCATCCATCACCCTTATCTCAGGTTTAGGTCCTTCTTTGATAATATATACCTGAGACTCTTGTCATCGGAGTATATAGTAAATTTTTCACCCATCAAGTAGTTTTTCCACATCTTCAATGCAAAAACCACTACTGTTAACTCTAGTTCATGGTTCTCGTAGTTTTGCTCATTTTTCCTCAGCTGTCGTGAGCCGTAGGTGATCACCACTAACTCCTTCATCAGGACACATCCTAGTCTTGTCCTTGATGTGTCGTAGAATACTACATACCCAATTCCCTCTTATGGTAGCCTCAAGATGGGGGCACCCGTCAGTCTCCTCCTCAGCTCATGGAAACTCTGCTAGCATCTCTCCATCCATACGAAGGGTTCTCCCTTATTTATCAAAGCTGAAAAGGGTACTACTGCTCTAGAAAATTCAAGTACAAATATTTGGTAGTACTCATCCAACCCTAGAAAACTCCACACCTCAGTCACGATCTTGGGTGGCTCTCAAGCAAGAACTGTCTCTATCTTCGCCAGATCCACTGCAAATCCAACCTCTGAGATGACATGTCCCAGAAAGTGGAACTCCTATATCCAAAACTGGCACTTCGAGAGCTTACCATAAAGCTGGTGCTCTCAAAGTGTATCTAGAACTGTCTGTAGATGTGTGGCGTTCTCCTCCTTCGAAGCCGAGTACACCAAGATATCGTCAATGAAGACCACCAAGAAGCGATCGAGGTAAGGCTGTATGATCCTGTTCATGAGTCCCATGAACACTGCCAGGATGTCCATCATGCTAAAAGGCATCACCAAGAAATCTTAGTGTCCATACCTACATCTGAAGGATGCCTTTGGTATGTCCTCATCCCACACCCAAAGCTGATGATAGCCTGATCTGAGGTCTATCTTTGAAAACCACTGAGCTCCCTTCAGCTGATCAAAGAGGTCATCAATCCTCGGCAGAGTATACTTGTTCTTCACGGTCACCTGGTTCAGGTGTCAATAGTCCACACAAATCCTCAAACTCTCATCTTCCTTCTTATTAAAAAAATCAGGGCTTTCCATGGAGAAACATTGGGCCTTACAAACCTCTTCCTCTGCAAGTCCTCCAATTGTACCCTAAACTCATGAATCTCTATAGGATCCATATGATATGATGGTATAGATATCGGTATCATCCTGGGTTACAGGTCAATGTAGAATTATACCACTCTACGAGGAGTTAGTCTCGAAACATTCTTAGGGAAGACATCAGCATACTGGTCCACCACTATAGGATAGCTCGGACTCCTATCGTCCACTACACCGAGGGTGAGGCTAGAAATCTGATGAGTGACCAGATGCACCCTCCTATGAGTAATTACATCATGTACTACAAAGGTTCCCTTCTCACCAGTGAAGGAAAACCTGGTCTTATCCTTGCGAGCACACTGCACTTTACGCCTAAAACAGTCGATTTGAGCATAGACCATGGATAACCAGTCCATACCCAAGATAACCTCATAAGGCCTTGATGCTGCTACTAGGAGATCCCAACTGAAGATCTTGCCTCCTAGAGTAAGCTCACACTACTAGAACTAGTGTGTAATCACCTAATCCTCTCCTATAAAAGTCTCTAATCATAAGTATTGAGCCAATGGCTCCACTAGAATCTCATAGATCTGAATGAGAGTCATTGAAATTAAAGAGTGAATGGAACATGTGTCTATAAGAACTACATCTAGGGTGGAGTAGACACAAATCATACCTCAAATCATCTCCAGAGCGTCGTGGTCATAGGCCTATGCCGCCTAAAGCTGATCTCACCCCTGTCCACCTGCTCCCTAAGGTCGGGGTGGACCACCTGGAGGTGGTGGTGATAGTACCTCAAACTGTCATCCACTTCCTGCTGCATGGATCATTCCTCTGCTACATTCTCCACCCTACGGACCTCCTTGCTCAAACCTCTATTTCTATCTCATCGGTCCCTCAACTGTCTGCTGATCATCAATACGGCGGGTCTAGCAGTCGCGATCCATGTGACCATGTCCACCACACGAGTAGTACAATCTATTCCTTTAATGACCTCCTCTACCTCATGAGCTCTGCACCTCTGACCCTATATCATGGGGTCATCCTTTGGAAGTTCTATCCCACATGGGCCTCTGTGTCATCTGCCTATTACCTGCTGCATATGACTCAGCTTCCTGTCTTCCAGTGGTGGCTCTCACTGTCGATGCTTGCTCAGCTAGGAAGCTCTCCACCAATAGTACTCGCTCTAGCACTCCATCCTACATCAGAATGTTGAGTGAAATAATCGATGCTCTAATCTCCTATGGGAGTCCCTGGTCAAAGTTATGAGCCCTAAAAAAAGGTTCTTGTACCATGTCAGTGGAGTAGCAGGAGAGGTCAGTAAATCTCGCCGAGTATTGGGCCACTGTCAGGCTGCCCTATTGTAAGTACAGTAGCTCCTGAATACGCACTAAGCATAAAGTTTCTGAAACCAACTCCACCCTGAAGAGGCTATTGAAGTCCAACCAGGAGAGAATCTCCTCCTCATGTGTCTGGAGCTTCAGGCTCCACTATCTCTCTACTATGCCCTGAAGGATACTAGCAGCTTGGATCACCATCTGGTCTGCTGGTGTCTCAACCAAGTGGAAAACTCATGCCACAAACTCTAGTCATTCCTCAGAGGCCTGTGGATCTTTCTCGCCTCAAAAACTTAGAGTCATATGTCTCAGAAACTCATGCAATGCGCTCAGTAGGTGTGCATTATCTGCTGGTGGGGCTGGTGGAAAATGTTTTCCTATGGGTGGTGGTGCTTCCGGTACACCACCCGAAGCTATTATCGCTGTAAGAGGTCCCTAAATTGACGCCTCATAACTCGGTGGGCCATCATCGTGATCTCTCACTAGAATCCTTGATGGTTGTCTACGTGGAGGAATCCTGTAAAGAAACAGATGTGCCACAGTGAATAAGTTATACCTAGTGAGCTGACTCAAAAGAGATCAAAAGAAAAAATATTTCCAAAACACACACAAATAGTGTTTTCATGTACTGAGTCAGAAATCAGAATTCAGGGTCCTGGTGTATGGATAAGTTGGCCACCGCACCAACACTGGACTCCCCGAACTGTAATCCAAACTCAAGACACTTAACACTATTGACCCCATTGAAAACATAAACTCTTAGTTATTCTGGTAGAACCAACCTCCCTCTGATACCACTTCGTCACAACCTGTACCCTGGGGCCTGTGCTGTGACTACCCCAAGCCCACCATCTATAGGCCAGGGGCTGGTGACTAGCACCGGAAATGCGAAACCCAAAAATAGAAGGCATTGCCTTTAAACCTATACACACATATATAAGGTACATTGTGCACAAGTAAAACACAATAGAAAAGGAAAAGTACAAACACTACTAAAAACCACCACTGAGGATAAAAGTAAGTACTGAAAGTAAAAGGGGACAGTATACAAGCCCAACTAAAAAGAAAGTGCAGCAAAAAGGACAAAAACTTGCTTTGAATGTTGTACACCAAGGATCCTACCTGAAGGGTAGGTACAGCTCGTCGTCTGTCATCACTACCTCTCACCATGTCTATCTCCTCGAACTGTCTAGCCCTGGTTCCCCAAGTCTCAGTAAACCTTTCTATCATATACACAAGACACGATAAGGTGTGGGTTAATCCCATGCAGGGATGAGTATAATAATACCTATTAGGGACCCCAAGACCCCCGAACGTATCCTAGAATTCCACAAAGGAAAAATCAAAAATCATGATCTCATTCACAAAGCATCAAGTAAAAGACAGCTCACACCAAGTATACAACTTAAAAAATAGGAATAAAGATGATTAGTCTTAATATTGATCATTTTATTCTATTGTGTGTCTTGTATACTGATCTGAGAAGGGTTACTCTGTTGCCGATCCACAAAGGGCCGCTCTACCACTAATCCTCGACGGGTCTCTTTATAGTCGGCCCATGTCCGGTCGTGCTACTGCTGATCCATAGAGCATCTCACTACTGCCAATCCATAGAGGGTCACACATTTCTCAATCCATAGAAGGTCACTCTCATGCTGATCCACAGAGGGTCTCTCCATTTCTAATCCATATAGGGTTGCACTGCTTCCGATCCATGGAGGGTCTCTCTCATGTTGATCCACAGAGGGTCTCTCTTCACTTGACAGTCAGTCATAGGATTCCCGCATATAGTGCACTTGAGTTTTGGATATTATGAACCTCATACCATTGGTCATACCTCAACCACCACAAAGTACCACATAAAATTAACCCAAAGGACCATCCTATTATAAGGGTTCCAACGCGATAGACGGTGCGTCAATCAGATGCCCGGTCTGTAAGATATAGGCAAAAAGGTAAATAGTGCCTAGTTGGATTCGATTCTAATCCAACCTGATCATACTCAAACTTCTTCAAAAACTCAAGTGAATTATCTCAAAATTACCACCTCGTCGTAAGGGTCCTCATGCCGTAGACGAAGCATCAATCGGATGCCTGGTTTGCGAGTTACGTCGGTTTTAGTGAAACGGGGTCGGTCGGGTCCGAGTCCGGTAGGGGTCCGGTCCGGCCGGCCCATTAGGCCCAGATGACAGGTCCGGCCCGGCCGGTGAGTTTGGCCTGCCTGGACAACCCATCCCATGTGGTGTAGGCTAGTTGAGCTGGATCGGACACGAGGCGTCTGGTTTCTCCAGCTAGTGGCGCCAGGGGGGCGTCGCCCCATCACCCGAAATGGTCGACACGAGCCGGTCATTGTGCATCCAGCCGAGCAGCCAGAGCAGGCCGCTCCTCTCCACGTGGTGCGTCATTGGTGCATCTTCTTCCCTCTATGTCCAACCGTCCACAGCATCTCACCACCACAGTGCCTTCGGGCACCGCTTCTCTACACGGTTTCCACCGCACCAATGGCTGCTTCCATGGGCCACCAGAGATGCTCTGGTGGTCTATTTTCCTTCCCATCTGTTCCTACGGGCCTCCCGAGTCACTTCCTTCTCTTTGAAGCCCTTGGATTCATCTTTCCACCACGTTTCCCAGTCACGCACAAAGAATGCACAAAAACCAAGAATGGCGGGGGTCTGGACCTTGTTTGGATTGGCCCTCACCCTCCGCGTTAGCGTTTTAACATGGGGAAAGAATCAATCATCAAAAAGTTTAAGATTATCACCCGTGGTAAATTATGAATCATAGATCAACCCATTTGTTGGTTGATCTGCATTATACATAATTTACCAAGAACGAGATAAGATAAATCATTATTCACTTGTAATAAATTAAATCCCCTACCTGGATTCGGTGGAATCTGATGTAGATGAAGGAAAGATTTTCGTGTTCGTTGATGTTCGTCACCATTCATCTCCCTCCGGATCGAATCCTCCAATGTACATCATTCGATCACCATTCTTCATTGGAGGGTGATGTCACTGGCTTTTCATCAGAGCTTTCCCTACAGTTGCCAAATCATTCCGCCAACAGATTGATTAAATAAAGAGTTAAAGAGCTTAACAATTGGTTCATTAATTTGGTTCATTAATGAACTTTAATTAATGAATCAATTAATCACACGAGTGTGGCGGTTACCCAAACAAAGTAACAAGTCATTTATTGATCTTTATTTAATGCCTTCTGTTATGTTTCGATTCCGCCAATCGACGCTTAACCGGTGGAAGAAATGAATAAAATAAATTATAGTTATTTTATTATTATTTTTTCTAAAAGTTATAAAACTAACTTTTCCGTAAGACCTTTTCTGGTCAAATTTAAGATTCTCTTAAGTGAATCTCGACACTACGAGTTCAACAGTGCCCTCAGATTTTTAATCTGAGCAGCCGTTCAAAATATAGAAAACCCCGCTCGCACATCTACTAAACGTACCTTAAAAAAGAGTTTAAAATTCCATTCTAGGCTCTCCGGGCTTTGGAATCATGTGTCTTCGAATTTCACAGTCTCACAATAATTCCATATAATTAAAAAATTATACATAATTTTTGAGTCTTTACATTCAACTCTTGGAAACTTTCCTCACACTCCTTTGTCTAGATGAACTTAACCCCTTTTTGAGTTAAATTGGTTAATGGATTAGAAATCCATGAAATTTTTTTCACAAACCTCCTATAATATCTCATTAATCCAAGGAAACTATGAATATCAGTTATTATTGTATGTTGAGGCCACTCCTCTATAACTTTTGTTTTTGCAGGATCAACTGTGATTCCTTCATTGGTTACAATGTGCCCTAAGAAAGCAACTTGTTGTAACTGAAATTCACATTTTCTGAACTTACCAAAAATCCTCTCCTTTCGTAGAGTTTGAAAAATAACCCTTAGATGATCCTCATACTCCTCTCGACTTTTGGAATATATCAGGATGTCATCAATAAAAACTACCACAAAGTTATCAAGGTAGTCCTTAAAGACTCTATTCATCAAATCCATAAAATTAGCAGATGCATTAATCAGTCTGAAGGTTATAACAACAAATTCATAATGCCCATATCTTTATCGGAAGAAAGTTTTTGGAATATCTTATTTCTTCACCCGCAATTGAAAATAACCAGATCGTAGATAAATCTTGGAGAAGAATTTAGCCCCATAAAGTTGGTCAAATAAGTCATCAATTCTTGGAATAGGGTATTTTTTTCTTCACTGTGATCTCATTCAGTTCTCTATAATCAATGCATACCCACATTGATCCATCCTTCTTATTCACAAATAGAACAGGTGCTTCCCAAGGAGACACACTCAGTCGGATAAACCCCTTCTCCAAAAGATTTTGTATTTGTTTCTTTAATTCCTCCAGCTCCACATTTTCCATCCTATATGGGGTCTTTGATATTGGATGAGATATAGGTATGAGTTCAATGGAGAACTCTACCTCTCTTTCTAGGGGAGGTCCAGGTAACTCCTAAGGAAATATGTCAATGTATTCCTGGACTATGGGTACATTTTTTATCCTTATACTCTCATTTCCTTCTTCTTATTCACCAGTAAACTCTATAAAGAAGGATATATGAGGTTCTTCTTGACAAAGATCCAGTTGACATATCTCTCCTTGGAAGATAACTGTAGTTTTTTCATTCAAGACTACTAAGATTTCCTTACTTCTATATTTGATTTTAGCATTATATTTTGAGAGTCAGTCCATCCCTATTATAATGTCGAATTCTAGCATGGGAATTACTACTAGATTTGTGATAATATTGTGCTCACTAAAGTAAATACTAGAGTTTCTAAACACTAACGATGCTTGGATAATCCCACCAGGAGTCTTGACTGATAACTCTACTTTTAGAAATTCATGAGCTGATTCTAAATTCTTTGCAAACTTGGAGTAAATAAAGGAATGCATAGATCCAGAATCAAACAAAGTACTTTCTATCTTTGAGAGAACAGAAATAGTACCTAACACCGCATCATTTGGAGCTTCAACATCAGCTATCATGATAGAAAAAGCACAACCTTGCTTCCTTGTCCTTTTCTGAGGCTGACGGTGGTTACCCTCCACTACCCTCGGATTTGGACAGTGATTGGAAAAGTGATCAAGTTTTCCACACTTATAGCATTGGACATAAGGTGGGGACTGCACCATATTCCCCTTTCTGTTAGTGTTGGGAAGTTGTGGCTTTAACTCACTACAAAAATTCTGCACAATATGGTCATCTCTTCCACACTTGTAGCACTTCCCTCTCCCGAGCAGGCAGTTCCCCGAATGCTTCTTCCCACATTTATTACACGTGGGATATTTCACTTGCTTTACTCCTCTTCCATGATCTAAGCTCCTACATAATATTGGATCCATTAATCTCTTCTTATCATTGGATTTATGAGACCATTGTGTCTCACAAAACTTTAGTTCGACCTTTAATGCACTCCATACGATCTCCTCATAGCTATCATAGTCTTGGTAGGCTAGATTCTTCCATAGATGAGGTCTCATTCCACCAAAGAATCTATCAAACTTCACATTAGTATCCATGACAAAGCTTTATGTGTAATAGAAAATTATTGTTAAGTTCATCTCGTAGCTTCCAACAGATTCATTCTCCTTATGCTTCAGCTCGAGAAACTCCTTCTCCATTCTTGTTCTCATAGAACGAGGGAAATACTTATTGAAGAAGATCCCTCTAAACTCTTCCCACTCTATAGATTCAACCTCTACTCTTGGACTCGTGTTTTTAATCAGTTCCCACCACTGATTAGATTCTCCCTCTAAGCAGTAAACAGTCAGGGTGACCTTCTCTTGTTCTGAATAGTGGAGCACATAAAAGATCTTCTTGATAGAGCTGATCCATTGTTCAGTAATCAATGGGTCGGTAGATCCACTGAGGTTTGGTGTTCATTAATGCATAAAGGACTCAACAGAATGTTGTTCCCTTCACAGTGAGATCGATCTCTCATCTTGATTCAAGTTATTTCCCATAACTTGAATCAGTTGGTTCATCATTCTCATGAAAGTTTCCATTCTAGCTTCCATCAGAGGGTTGTCAGTGCATGGTCTATTGTGATCACCATTTGCACGGTTCCTCCTATTTCCCACCATTTTATAAAAGAATAAAACCTTTGTGAGAAACTTGTTTCATTTATGAATCTTTTAACTATAAAGGATTTTTATGTCTTAAAACTTTATTCTTAAACATAGTATTCTTTAACAACAATTACATTTCTCTATAAATCCTTCATAATGATTCATAAAAATATTGAGATTAACCAAACATATCCCTCGGGAGTGTCAAAATAGGAGTGCAATAAGGTCGGTTGTCATGTACCAAGATACCTTGGGTCAAGCCCAAAACTACTTGTTGTAGTTTTCACTCCTAGGTACATTTGTACTAGAGCCACATCCACTTGTTCATATCCAGAAAGGGATTTATTTGTTCAGAAACCACTTACTTAATATTTCACCAAAATACCAGGAATTTTTCCTATATTTAAACATTTATATAGGGTTATTCCTAAAGTTTTCATAGCCTAATTTACACAAATAACTAAACTATTATTTGATACCAACTATGGCATCCTGCCTTTTTATTACATAACTTTCCATTACATTTTACAAACATAGGATCTTTAAAGTCTAGTGTCTTAGAAATCAGGAACATAATACATGAAAACTTAAAACATTATTTTAAATCCCCTTGAAAAGCTTCTTGAAAAGTTCATCCTATGTACAATTATTGAATCTCATAACCTGGAGACATACATCAAAGGAAAGGGTGAGAAGAAGGCCCAGTAAGGAAAGCAAGGGAATCAGTTTACTTGTGATATCAATAAGAAATTGATGAAAAACATAAAGACATGATCAATGTAATAAGAGGCATATCATAATAAAAATAACATGAATCATAACATGAATATTTTTCTACAAAATTTAATTTATAGATTCATGAACATGTCACCAAGGTCCATCCCCAAGGTGTCATAAAATTTACCAGGGTTATTCACCAAGGTATCGTGAAACTTGTCATCTCTAGAGATTAAATTATTTACCCAATGCATTGGAGCGATATCAAGTCACACCCTTAATATGTATTTATTTTCATGTGATCCACATAAATAATAATCATAAATTTCATAAATAACCCATAGAGAGTAAAATAAATGGGTTTCACTTTAAAATCGTGATACTTTAAAAGTGCTTAAAAACATGATCGTTATGTCATTTATAACCCATGGAAAAGGAATGAGGGTTTCATGTATGTAAATTCTAGAATAAAATATATATATATTTTTTATTTATGAATACTCATATAAACTAAATTTTTTTGGGCATTCACATAAATAAAATAGGATAATTTCTTGAGAAAAAGAGAGAGATTTTGAGACGAAAATTCTACAGCATAACGGCTATACAACATGGTTTTAGAAAATATTGAAAAGAGAGGGTAAAAGGGTCACACACTTATAAATAACTCATAATAAAGTATGGTTACATAATAAAAAATAAAAAATATAATGGTATGGATATTTTAATGACATACCACATGAAAGGGAAACTTGAAAGAAAAGGGAAGATGCGATTTCTTTTACGAAAAATTCAGCAGCCTAACGACGTCGCTTAAAATTCAAAAAAATAAGTTGATGGGAGTGGAAAGGGTCTCTAATAATTTGGACATAAAATGGACAGAAATAAGGACATAGAATAACATACTCCAACATAATAAAATGGAAACTATAAGACATAACATAAAGGAAGTCATGACTAAAAGTGGAGGGTGAAAGATTCACTTACCTTGAAGAGTGACTTCAAAAACTCGAAGATTGGGACCTTGAGAGGATTAAGGGAACCTTGGGAGGAATCCTTGGGTGGTAAAAAGATCATAGCTTCGTTGAGGATTAATTTTTAATGAAAGTAATGAATGAATGGGTTGGTATTTATAGCAAAAGTGAGAGAATATTTTATTAATTTCTAAGGGACACCTTATTTGTGGTATTTGAAAAACCATGGGCTTTCCCATGGTATTTTCCCATGGTATTGACCACTTGGGACACCTCATAACATATATTACTATAAAAAATTCTACCAGAATTACTACATCATGATTACATCATTAATTGTGTCATTAAACACACTGAAACTCAAAATTGTATTTTTACTATTCACCAAAAAACAAAAATATTTTATAAAAATATCATTAATTCACCCTAACCTAATATCGATGCTATGAATTCAAAAATGAACTCAATTTTATGAAAATAATTTTATAATTATGAGATATTTAATTTTTAAGTAAAAACACTATTTACCCAAAAAAAATACTAATACTTAACTAATAATTTATGAAACAGTTATTTACTAATGCTATTATATCACATTACCAATCAAGATGCCTAAATTATATTTATACTTTCTTAATTGAGGTTACTATTTCATTGGTCACATTACTATTCATGAGGGTAAAATTACTATTCCAAAGGGTAAAATTACTATTCACCAAAAAATTATTTTGATCTTATTGAAACACATTTTTCACCCTGATTACAACCATGTATGTTAGATTTTTGAAAATCATTTCACAAAAAAGTTATTTAATAATAAAATATTTTTTTAATATTCATAAAAAAACACTATTCATAAAATACTATTCATCAAATTGAAACTTCTTAGAAAACTTATAAAAATTCATCCTAGGTTAATTTTGACATTTGAAATTCAAAAATGATGCTTATTTTACCATAATAATTCTCTATGTATGAAAAATCTCTAAAAAGTGCAATTTTTACTTCTAAAAATAAATTTATCAAATTTTTCTAAATTAAAAATATAATTTATTAATAAAATCTATTCCTAAAACAATAATGATGAGATAAAAATTTTATTTATACCAAGGGATTACACAAATTAACTAAGGCCTCGTTACATAGCCCCTTATAATGACCGCATAGGAACTAAGAGTAAGGTGTGCTGTGGTGATAGAATCTTGGGGCGGCTCGGACAACATTTCCCAATTGGTGATTTCTATCAGCTTGAACTTCTTCCGTAGTTGATTCCATTCAAGATTCACATGTTAAAGATCAGCTTGGGCTTGGTCGAGAGAAAAACCTAGTGACGTAACCTCCTTCCCAAGCTCCGACATATGGTCTTCGTACAGCCCGAGTCTACTGAATGAGGCCATCAACTCCTCTTTCTATATTAATTAACCATGATCACTTGTATTTATAAAAAATAATCATAACATTAAGAGTTTAGTTTCCAACTATCATATTGACCAATGGTCGTATAAAAGTCGAAACCCAGTGGTCTTATTTTAATTATACTCACTTCATTAATTAAAGGATATAATTTTGTTGAGTATAAAATAAAATAATACACAAATTCAGGAAACAAATATTATTCAAAAGTTTGGGTCGTTACATGTACACATAAATAACTAGTTTATAAAATATCTACATTATCCCCCACTAAGTTCTTTATAACTAGCACCCTTCTTAGACATATCATACATAGTAAATTTCTTCATAACCTAGGGAAAGGAAACATAAGAAAGGGTGATCTTAGGTTATCAATAATGGTAAATAAGGGATATATCACTGATCACTTGAGCATAACATGAACATATGGGTATGAGAACACGAGAATAACTTTTTAAAATCATACCCTACATATCATAAATCATAATATTGAGTCATGGAATAAATCGTGTTAGTACATAAGACATGAATCATAAAGGAATCAAATAACCTAATCCATGGAATCATAACATTGGCATAATACATGAAATTGTGGCATACATATAAGTTTAGAAAACCATTTCCTTAGTAGTCAATGATCATTACCAAGACTATCATAATGGATTGGGTTCACTCCCCAAAAAATCATAGTAGTCAAGGTTTACTCTCTATACTATCATAGTATATTGGAACTAATAGAAAAATACCCTATACCAATGGTTTGGAATTATTGGTATAGGTATCCAAACTATTGGTATAGCCTATACCAACGGTTTGTAGAACCATTGGTTGGTTTGGTGTGGGGATAGGTCTATACCAACGTTTCTAGGAAAACCATTGGTATATACCTATACCAACAATTTGAAAAACTGTTGGTATAGGTCATATGAAAAACTTATACCAATGGTTTCATAAAACCATTGGTATAGGTAATTCAAAAAAAATCCTTACTTGGTTTTGATCCCAGCACCTCCCGCTTATAATCCAATGACCTAACCACTAACCTAACATGACTTTTGTTAACATAATTTCATAAATATATATATGTATATTCATAAGTATTTTAACTTTTGATTTATTTAATGTTATTTAACAAAACATTCCATAAAATAATGTTTGTACCTATACCAATGGTTTTGAGAACCGTTGGTATATATGCTTTAATGTTTTGAGCTATACTAATGGTTTTGGCCAAACTATTAGTATAGTTCTACCATATACCAATGGTTTGGCCAAAACCGTTGGTATAGGGTCACTATATTGGACCTATAACAACGATTTTAGACAAGACCATTTGTATAGGTCCATAGAAGTGACCTATACCAATGGTTTTGGCTAAAACGTTGGTATAGGTACAAATTAGTGACCTATACCAATGGTTTGGCCAAAACTGTTGGTATAGGTCCATATAAGTGACCTTTACCAACGGTTTTGGCCAAACTATTGGTATAGGTCCAAATTAGTGACCTTTACCAACGGTTTGGCCAAAACCGTTGGTATAGGTCCTATTTCTACTAGTATGGGTTCACTCCAAAAACCATCATAATAGTCATTGTTCAGTCCCATGACTATCATAATGGATTGGGTTCACTCCCAAAACTATCATAGTAGTCATGGTTCACTCTTATGAATATCATAGTGGAAAAATTACCTTATTGAACTGGGTTCACTCCCCATTCCAGACCTATTTATCTCATGATATATCAATCATTACCCAATACATTAGAGGGAGATATAAGTCCCACCCTTCCTTGGTTATAATGTGACCATCGTCCTTGGTTATAACTCCACCACTATCCTTGGTTATAACATAACTATCATCCTTGGTTATAATGTAACCACCATCACATAATGAAAATATACATATGTGTGCCACGAGATCATAAAACATTAATCACATCATAACCCATGAAAATAAATGAGTTTCATAAACATTTCATCATATCATAACCCATCGAAAAAAAATGGGTTTCATAAACATTCCATCATTTTATTAGAGTATAACCCATTGAAAGAGAATGGGTTTCATATAATTATTATCATAATAAATATAAATCATCTAGATAAATAATAATCATGGTATCATTATATCATATCCCCGATAAATCATCAGTGAAATCAAGGATTTTTGTCTTTAGTGAATAAAAATACCATTAAAAGATCATTAAAAACATTCTTGGGGAAAATAACCTTTCCATTTTGAAATCACTTCTTTAAAATATAAGCATTTTTAAAATATTATGGAAAACATATTCTTTGAAAATAACCATGGAAACTTGAAAATAAATATTCAAATCATTGAGGGGTCATGATAGTAATAAATGTTTTTCAAGTCGTATGAGTTAAAAGAAAAACATTCCTTTTACACTTTTATAAAAGTACCTCATTCAGAAAATGACAAGAAGATTAATTTTAAATCATTTTGTAAAAATTAAACCATGGGTTAAAATAAATTTAAATAATCATAGCATAAAATTAAAAACCTTATTTAAAACATTTTTATAAAACATGGATATGTAAGAAAAAAAATTTGATCCAAGAGAGAAATAAAGTTGATTTTCCTTAAAACACATTTCTAGTGTCTTGAGTACTTAAGGTGAAGAAAATAAAAGTAAAATATTTATTTTCATTAAATAACCAAAGTATAATAAATATCATGAGTTTATTAATAGATATATGATAATATTTCATCATCTGAACTTAACCATATACAATCTTAATAAATAATGAGATTGAAACATAAAATTTACCGCTTTGATAACATTTGAATAAATATTCATATGAAAGAAATAAAATTATATGTAAATTAAAATACCCATAAAATTAATAATAATAATCATAAAATACATTCATGGGAATTATATACACCACATAAAAGAACAAGTGGTGTATAAGTCATGTGTCCCGCATAAATAAAAGTGTGATGAAAATCCCTTACCTTAGGTTTGACTTTCTTCGTATGCATTGGAATGTACTATACAAAAAATATAGATTTATTATACATATATTATATAACCATACTCATATATATAATACCATGTATGATTTACTTATAACCTTTTATCACCCATTTGTTAACACTTCTTTAATAAAATTATTGTTCCGGGTGATATCTACTTCGTTTTTCATGTATGTTTTGGTTAAGTAGTTTTGGTCCTTATATTTTGGTCATGGTTCCACAATATCCAAAATTTTAATAATTATATAAATTTATTATATATTTATTATATACATTTTTATATTCATTCATAAAATATAGATATATAAAAAAAATTACATCGTTCATGGAGACGGTAGGTCGTACGTACACATGAACTTAGTTTCCATTTTTTAATGGATGGAATGAAATAAATGTAAATAATAAATAAAATTTGTATAATAATTATTATATAATATATATCATATATATTCATTAAATTTATCCTTATTTCCATCCAAATAAAACAAAAATTAAAAACGAATCGCATCGCTGTGTGGAGGTGGTAGTACACATGTACGCATGATCGATGTTATCGTTTTCCAATGGTTTGGAAGGTAACAAGGTATATATGATATTATAATTATATAAGTATAATTATGTCATAAAAGTAATATATATATATATAACACATCATAATACCTATCCATAAAATATGGTGATGATAAATTAATTGCATCGCTACATAGAGATGGTAAGTCTTATGTACGCACGAGCGATATTTTCACATCTCATTTTATGGAAAGTGGGTTAATAAAGGTGGTTTCATAATAATAATAAAATTTAAGTATATTTAGGATAATTAATTTATTATTTTATTAAGATTAAAATGGTTTTAGAGGAGGTAAAATAATATTTAAAAATAAAGTAATTGATTAAGGTGGTTACCTCTTCTTTGAAATAACTCCATTAGATCTCCTATTAAGGTCTCTAGGGTCGGTCTTTTGGGAATAAAATAGTGTCTATAATGTTTATATGGGAGTGTATAAGAGAACTTGGTAGAGTTTGGTTGATCTATAATGCTAAAATTGGTGTGAATAAGAGAAAGGAGGGGTGCCCTTTTATAATTAATGGGAGGGGCACTCTTGGAATTTCATAAAATATTAAAATATTTTAAAGTCATTATCAAGAAAAATGGTTACAAATGAAATAAAAATGGGAAATTGATGACATTTTAAACTTTATATTATCCCCTTTTTCCTCTTTAATGTTTTTATTATTTTTAAGTAATTTAATAAAATATTATTTCCATAAAATATCATTATTTCCAATTTTTACACTATTCATTAAATTTGACTTAGAAGACGTAAATAAAAATTTATAACTAGAAAATAATTCTTTAACATAACACTAAAGTTTCATATTCATTTAAAAAAATTAACACCTTAACTCACTCAAATTATATTACTTTTAATATTTTTCAAATCATTTATTATATTTTGTTTATTAATTGGAGAAATATTACATCGGTGTTGCATAAGTATTTAAGGTCATTATATAATTAATAAAAATCATAAATAAATTCCTATCGTGAAAATAATTTCATTAAGATAAAAATAGACACTTTTTCCCTATGTGGGATCATAAGATATATTTAAAACTAAGAGAGTGACATTTTGTAACTTTCTTTGATTTAAATATTATATAGGTCATTTTCATGGAAAAAACAACTTAATTTAGAGAATAAGTTGATAAGAGTCTAATTATATTCATACAATGAGAATTATGATGAAATCCATTTTATCAAATTTAATTTTTATAAGTGGTATAAATTAATTTTAAAAATAATCACGCAACACGCAATGAAAACCGCTTTTTAGAAAAATACATTTTTAAGCATTAAACTTGGTTTATTCTTATCTCATGTCAAGAAAAAATATTAAATGAATGTTAAAACATTTTATTTAATATATAATTTATATATTTAATCAAAATCATTCACCAATAGTTATTAGTTTAATTTATTAAGATAAAAATACATTGTGGGCATAAAAATAGTTCTTCATAAAAATACCATTTCTACTATCAAATGATTTTTATTTTTATATATAATTAATTAATACCTAAAGAATTCATTTATAAATATGTAACCATAAAAAAATTAATAATTTAGTTAGTCCTATACATATTATTCAATTCAATGGTTGGTATATAACTATATTTTAATAGTATATCACAGTTCGTTTAAAATCAGTGTTGTGTGTAACATACACTATTGAAAAAATTAAATTTATTTGAAAAAAATCATAAAATATTAGGTTGTTAAATTATAAAATCCTTAAAATGAATTTATCCCTCAAATTTTTTCACTCTGATATAAACAAATGAGGATATCTTTTTTTCATTACATCCTTGAGTTCCTATGTAGCTTCTTTGAATTTGTAATTTCTCAAGAGAACTTTCACCAGGTGAGTAGTCTTGTTCTGTCATACTTTATCTTTACAATCCAAGATTTCTATTGGTTATTTTTCATAAGAAATATCATGTTCTAGTGGTATGACCCCTGATTTTGTTATATGTGATGGATTGGGTATGTACTTCCTCAGGAGAGATACATGGAACACATTGTAAACTTGAGAGGGGTTCAGTGGAAGCGATAAGCTATCTTCCCTACTCATTCAATAATTTTGAAAGGTAAAATATACTTGGGTCTAAACTTTCCCTTCTTTATGGATCTCATAACCTTCTTCCATATATAAATTATTAGAAAATATTTATCACCTACTTCAAATTCCAAGTCACACCAATGATTGTCAGCATAACTTTTCTGTCAACTCTGATTTGTCTTGATATACTGCTAAATATATATAACTTTCTCTATAATTTCCCCAGCTATCTCAAGTACTAATAGATTTCTTTATCAAATCTCATCTCAGAAATTTTGAGTTCTACACTTCTTTATATAGAGTACTTTATAAGTATCCATATGAATGCTTGAGTAAAATCTATTATTGTAAGAAAACTCAACTAGAGGAACGTATTAATACCAAACACATTTTAAATGCATAGAATAAGATCTCATCATATCCTATAGGGTTTAAATTTTTCTCTTATACTAGACATCTATCTGAGTATGATATGATGTATTAAAACTTAACTCTCTATCCAAATACTATTGAAGACTTCTCTATAACTTAGAGATAAACCTTAGATCCTGATCAGATACAATAGAATGTGGTACTTCATGAAACCTTACCACTCCCTTAATATAAATTCTAGCAAGATGATATAGAGAGAAATATTCTATAATAGCAATGAATTGTGCTAACTTCATAATTCAATTTACTACAGCCCATATATAATTATTTCCTTTTGATGTTTTAGGGAGTCCAATGAAAAATTTCATGGTGATTTTTTCCCATTTCAATTTTGGTATGGGTAATGGTTGTAACATTCCCTTGAAATTTTATCTATTAGCCTTAACTTTCTGACATACCAAGAACCTAGATACATACTCAACAATATATCTCTTCATGAAGTACCACCAGAAATACTCTTTCATGTATCTATACATCTTTGTACTTCCAAGATGAATAAATAATTTTGAACTGTGAGCTTTATCCAGTAGTTCCTTATTCAAAACTGGTATGGATGAAACACATACATGGTTCCTTAACCTTAACATCCCATCACAATCAAGGTTAAACTCGGGAACATTTCTTACCTTATTTTACAGTTCCACGTCTTCCTTATATGCCTCTTTAATCTTCACTTGGATAGATGGTTGAACACTCATTTGAGAAAGATAAGATTTCTCTCCTTCCTTCAAGATTCCAAGATCTATCCTTTGAAAATATAGAAATATTATATATTTTTTTATCTTCATTATAGATAATATAACATGATCATTTCGGCTCAGAGCATCTACCACCTTATTCACTTTCTCGGGGTGGTAATGTATTGAGTAGTCATAATCTTTAATTAACTTGAACCTTATTCTCTGGTGTATATTCAACTCTTTATTTGTGAAAATATACTTTAAAATTTAATTATCAGTATATATATCACACATTTCTCTATAAAAATAATGCCTCTATATCTTTAATGCAAAAATTACCTTATCTAACTCCAAATAATGATTTGGGTAATTTTCTCAAAAACCTTCAATTAGAATGGGGAAAAACCATCACCATATCATTTTACATGAGAACAAATCTGAATCCTTTCTTTGATGCATCAATATAGATTATAAAACCTTATCCACTACAAGGTAAAGTAATCATAGGTGAACTGACTAGCCTTATCTTCATTTCCTTTAAATTTTCTTCATATTAATATATCCAAAGGAAATTATCTCCCTTATGAGTTAACTTAAAAATGGGATTAGACAGTCGTGAGAAATTATCCAAAAAGTACCAATAATATCTAGAAAAACTAAGAAAACTATAGATCTTAGTCACAGTGGTTATTCTAGGCTAACATTCAATAACTTCTATCTTTGAAAGATCTACTAATATACCCTCACTTGAGATTATATAACCTAAGAAGGAAACTTTTCAAAACTAGAATTCACACTTAGAAATTTTTCATAAAGTTTATCCTTCCTTAGGTTCTTCAAAATAATTATCAATTTATCTTCATGATATTATTTGATATTTGAATATATAAGAATATCATTTATAAATACTTCCACAAACTGATCAAGGTAATATATAAAAACTTTATTCATTAAATCTATAAATATAGTGGGGGCATTAGTAAGACCAAATAGAATCACTATAAATTCAGTGTTCATAAATTTTATGGAATACTATCTTGGGAATATCTTCCTTCTTAACCCTAAATTGATGATATCTAGAATAAAGGTCAATCTTAGAAAAGTATTGAGCTCTGCATAGTTGATTAAACAAGTCATCAATATAGGGTAGAGGATAATTTTTCTTAATATTGATATTTTTAAGTTCTTGATAATCAATGCAAAGCCACATTTATCCATCTTTATTCTAAAAAAAGAACTAGTTCACCCCATAGTGATTCACTTGGATAAATGAATCCATTTTCAAGATTCTCTTGGAGTTACTTATTTATTTATTGCAACTCAATCTGGTTCATTCTATATGGAGTCTTTAAAATAGGTGTAGAACCAGGTATGAGTTCTTTTGAGAACTTAACTTCATGATTCGGTGGAAGACCATCAAATTATTCTGAAAAGACATCAATTAACTCCCACATAATAGACATATCTTTGATGTTTATTTTCTCCCCAACCATCTAAGATAAATTCTACTTTTGAATTGGAATCAAGACCTATACAGTGGATGTTATTTCTATCAGAAGTTTATATTTATCTTCACATTAATAAATGATCATAGGTTGGTTCAAAATATCAAATGTGACTTCCCTTACTCAGTAATTGATGTTGGATTTATGTAAAAAAATCAATCCATGCATAGGATAACATCAAACTCATCCAAAGGTAGAATAACAATATTTTCATGAAGGAAAATCCCACAAACTTTAACTAGAGAAGAATCATAGACTTGAGATGTGATCATCATACCATTATGGGTTTTTACTACCAAATCAACATCTAATTATTGAGGTGGTAAATTTATACCCTTAAAACATTATTTGGATATAAAAGAGTGGGTATATCTGGAATCAAATAAGACATTAGCAGTTCTAGAGTGGATGATAAGTCTACCTTCCACCACATCATTATCATACCCCTCATCAGAAATAATGATCGCATGAGATTTCTATTTTTATTTGGTATTAAGTGGTTTTTGACATCAATAATCATCATTTACCTTCATATTTGGTAACTAGTTGTAAAATTCCTATACTCCTTGAATTTAAAACACTAGAGTGTGTGTGGTGCATTCTGTAATTATTTCTCTCTATTTTCATCATGAGATAACTTATTCTCGTCACTTTGGAATTCAATTTCCCAATTACCTTCCTTTCCTAACTTGAAAATTTTACCAGTTCCATTAATATAAATTCCTCCATGTTTCCTTTCACACTTTGATCATAAATTAAATATCATCTTTTTCTCTCTATGGTTTTTAGAATTTTATTTTAATTATATCTTTCTTTTCTTATCAAAACTATGATATTTATGGGTAAATCCAATCATCATCTCCACCTTGATGGAAAATTGAATGATTTATTCATATATGTTAAATTCTCTTACGGATAAATCCCTTTGAAGACTTAGTTTTGATCTACTAAATAATCATTCGACCATAATTTCAAGTTGTATTTTTTTTTTTAAAAGTTGGGGCCGAAGTGTACCCCACAAGTCTTGTAAAATTTACCTCATAGGTACCAATAGATTCATCATCTTTCTATTTAAGATCAAGGAATTTATTCTCCATTTTCATGGGAAGAATACAATGAAAGAATTTATTGAAAAAATAGGATCTTAAACTCATCCCACTTCATGGATTAAATTTCTTATTATTTCCTCATATTCTTAACAAGATTCCACCATTGATCTATTTTTACTTCTAAATAATAAACATCCAAAATCAATTTCTCATGTTCTGAACACTAGAGAACTGAAAATATTTTTTTAATGGTATTGATCCATTGCTCGAAAACTATTGGATCAGTAGACCCATTAAAATAAGGTGGATGTTGCCTCATGAAGAACTCAAAATCATTTTTCCATCCTTTTCTCTTTTATAATTTTAGCATGATTCATAGCTTGAGAAAGTTTTTTGAGCATAACAATAAGATTTTTAATTCCAAATCCAATAATAATTGGTTTCTTGTGAGGAAAATCATTGCATTTTCTATCACATTTAGCATTAACATGATTCCTTTGGGCTCCATCCATCGACTAAAACCAAAAGGCATAGTGTGAGAAATAATTATCATAGTGGAAAACCACATAATCATAAAAAAATCATTTATAGTATATCGAAATCATGACACATTCTTTTGTGTAACCTTAGGTTCAACTTAGGCAATCTATTATCATTACTAAAACTTAGGTTGTTATCATATACTTATACTTGTCCCCAAGGTTCTCACTGAATTTTTCTCATCCTAGTTTCCAAAGGTAAAATAAACATTTCTCTAACACCAACTAAAGTGACCTAGACTTTCCATACATAGATATCACATCTTAGTAGATGAATATTTATTACATAACATAACGATCCATACAGAATTGTATAGGTTTAGTGCCTTTGTAAACATGGAAACATAAAAAACTAGTTCATAAAAGATCTAAATTATCTCCCACTAAGTTTTTCATATCTATAATCCTTTTTATACATATCATACTTATTACCTTTATTCATAAGCTAGGGAAATGAAACATTATAAAGGGTGATCCCAAATGCTTAGTAAGGGTAAACAAGGGATATATCAATGATCACTTGAGCATAACATGAACATAAAGATATAAAAACATGAGCATGATGTTTTAAAATCATACCATGCATATCATAAATTATAATCTTGAGTCATGGAATAAATCTTGGTAGTTCATAAGACATGAATCATAAATAAATCAAAGAATATAAAATATTAAATCATAACATTGGAATAATAGATGGAATTTTGGAATACACATAAGTATAGAAAATCATTTCCTTAGTAGTTAAATCTTATTTACAAGACTATAATAGTATATTAGGTTCACTCCCCAAACCATCACAGTAGTCAAGGTTCAATCCCAATACTATAATATTGGATTGGGTTCGCTCCCAAACCATCATAGTAGTCATGGTTCACTCTCATGATTATCATATTGGATTGGGTTCACTACCCCAAACCATCATAATAGTCATGTTTCACTCCCATGAATATCATAGTAGACAAAGTCCCTTACTAAACTAGGTTCACTCCCCATTTCAATCCTATTTACCTCATGAGATATCAATCATTACCCAATGCATTGGAGGGATATATAGGTCACACTCGTCCTTGGTTATAATGTGACCACCATCCTTGGTTATAGCATAACCACCGTCCTTGGTTATAATGTAATCATCCTCCTTAGTTATAACATGACCAACATTACATAATGAAAACCATACATATTTGTGACACAAGATCATAAACCATTAAACACATCTGAACCAGTGAATATAAATTATTTTCATAAACATTTCATCATAGCATAACCCATGGAAAAGAAATGGGTTTCAAAAAAAATCCATCATTTCATTATAGTATAACCCATGGAAAAAAATGGGTTTCATAGAAATATTTTCATCATAAATATAAACCATATAAATGAATAATAATGTTAGTATACTTAAATTATATCCCTAGTAAATCATAAGTGAAATCAAGGGTTATTGTCTTTGATGAATAAAAATATTATTAAGATATCATTAAAAACATTCTTGAGGAAAATAACCTTTCCATTTGGAAATTTCTTCTTTAAAAATCCAAAAATTTCCAAAATATTATAAAACAATTCTTGAAAATAACCATGTAAATTTTTAAATAAATCTTCAAATCATTGAATTCTCATAACGGTGGGAAATTTCGTTCATGTCATATAAGTTAAAAAAACATTCCTTTTATACTTTTGTAAAAGTACCTCATTTCGAAAACGATAAGAAGATTCCTTTTATATAATTTTGTAAAAATTAAAAAATGGGTAAAAATGAATTTAAAAAATAATAATATGATATTAAAAACCTTATTTAAATTTTTTTTAGAAAACATGGATATGGAAGAAAAAAAAAATTCAACCGAAGAGAGAAATAAAGTCAATTTTCCTTAAAGAAATATGTTTGGTCTCTTGAGTAATTAAGGTGATTAAAATAAAATTAAAACATGTATTTTAATGAAATAAATATAGTATAATAAATTTCATGAGTTTCTTGAAGGATATATCATAATATTTCATCATTATAACTTAACCATAAACAATCCCAATAAATAATGAGATTTTAACATAAAACTCTTACCACTTTAGAAACATTTGAATCAGAATTCCCTTGAAAGAAATAACATTATATGGAAATTTAAATCCCCATAACATTAATAATAATAATAATAAAATATATTCATGATTATTTATACACCACATAAAAGGGCAAGTGGTGTATAAGGCATGTGTCCCACCGAAATAAAAGTGAGACAAAAATCCATTACCTTAGGTTTGACTTCCTTCATAAGTGTTAGAAACTCCTATATAATAAATATATATTTATTATACATATATTACAGAAAAATACTCATATATATCATACCATATATTATTTAATTATAACCTTGTATCACTCATTTATTAATACTTCTTTATTAAAATCACTATTCCATGTGATATTTGCTTCATTTTTCATGTATGTTTTGGTTTGGTAGCTTTAGTTCTTATATTTTTATAATGGCTACACCATATATATAATTTTAATAAATATATAAATAAAATATATATTCATTATATACATTTTTATAGTCATTCATAAAATATAGAGATAGAAAAATTAATTACATCGTTCATGGAAATAGTAGGTCGTATGTACGGATTAATGTTGTTTCCATTTTTTGACAGATGGAATGAAAGAAAGGCAAATAATAACTCATATTTAAAAAATTATTATTATATCATATATTTTGAGCATGTGTTGATTCAATAATTTTGTTAATTTCTTTTTGATATTGATGCTCACAAACCCCTATATTTATGTTACTAATTAAGTTACTTTAAGTGAATTTTAGGATATTAATTACTAGAATAATTATTTTTATTCTAGAAGAATATTCATTCTTTAATCCATGAGAAGATATTTTTTATCTTAATGAAAATTTATTCTAGATGCATTTTAAAGTAATCTGGAAACACTATTTATACCCTATGTTTTAAGCGGAATATATGGTTTGTATACCCTATGTTTGGAATAAAAGTATAGATCAAAAAAGTTGATTTTGGAAGGAAACCTAAATTTGAGGAGAAAATGTTTGGTTCATCATTCCTACTTTTTTAATCGACCATATGTTTTCAACTGTACTTTTGGATTTTTTCGCTACGCAGACAAACCCTATGTTTGACTTAGTCAAAGACAGAGTTTTGAATTATGGTTTATTTTCTGCATTTTTTGCAACGGTCGCAATAAAAATAAATATATTTTTAAAGTTTTATAAATACCAATTCAAAATATTATGGTCGACATATTAAATCGATTCTATTTATATAGTAATTTATGACTCTATTTGAACGTTCTGAATTCAAATATCCACGATTTAACATGCGATGTTTTTGGATTTGTTTGACGTGAAGAAGTTCAACCACAATGATAAATACAAATATGTTAATATTCTATCAATACACACAGATATTTTTCTTCTGAATATATACAGATGTGTGTTCAAATAATAAGAATGTATTTACATCCTTGGAGCTTTACTTTGGAGACATACAATTTCTAATCCTTGATTGTTTGACAGTTTTCACTGCTGCTGTATTTCAAAATTAATCTTTTACTGCAGTTTGACAAGTTCAAAAAGTAATCATCAGAGATAAACTATGGAGACATACATGTTTAATCATATTCCTATTTTTTTCACTACTAATTTTCAAATAAATCTTTTTTGATGTTGAAGATTATTTTGTTACTGATGTGTTTTGTTGAAGATCATATACAACTATCATTTTTTTTCTCAATTGTTTTACAAATCTGTTTCAACATATACATCCTAGTATATTAATTGTTTTAGAGTATTGGATTCTCATACTCAATCATTGGTAGAGTTTCAGCTTCTTTCACTAAGCTATGGATATTTTGGTTCCTAGTAAAAGAACCAGAAGACCCTATAAAAGCCTTGATTGTAAGGTGTCAACTAACTGTACTCAGTTGTAGAAGTCTCTAACAAAAGTAATTTCTAGTGAAAATTACCAAGATCATGGAGATATCATTGGTGGAGTGGACTAGGGTAGCTTTGTTCCCTGAACCACTATACATCATTATGTTCTTTTCTTTATTTATTTCAGCTTCTTACTCGTCTTTGAGAGAGAGGGAAAGAATCACTTCATTTTAAGAGGGATACTTTAGATTTGTTAATATTTTTAAAAGGACCAAATCCACCCCCTCTTATGTATTCATCGTATCCATTCCAAATAAATAAGTGGTATCATAGGTTGGGATCTTTGGATATATTTATTTTTGGAAATCCTTGAATATTCTGTTGTTTCTATCAGATATCGATTAGTGGTATCAGAAGTTGGGATCTTTTGGAATATTGAAGATTTATTTTGTCTATAACAAGACTGAGTTAAATATTTGAATGAAGAAAAATATAAATGGTTAATCTTAGAGAAGTTATGTCAATGATTCATGTTATTTATTTTAATGGTGATAATTATGGCTACTGGAAAGCATTCATGATTATTTATCTAAAAAATCTTGAAATAAGATTTTATTTGAAGATTCAAGCCTTATGAAATTCCTAAATATGGTCTAGATAAATGGAATGATGATCAATAGATATATTATGATCTTAATTTGAGATCAATTCATGTTATTTTCTATGTATTGGGAACCGATGAATTTAATCAAGTCTCTCAGGATGGTACTGCATATGAGATATGGAAGACTATTTCTATTTCTTATGAAGGAATTTAAAATGTTATACAACTAATATATGATATTGAAAAGTTTAAATTTTATACTTTTAGGATGCATGAAAATTCTAGTATTACTCAGATGAATGAAATATGACAGAAGTCGTAAATGATATTGTTGCCTTAGGAGAACCAATTAAACAATTAGATCAAGCATTAAAGGAACATAGAGTTTTACCTTCTATATGGAATGGAATATCTGGTGTTATTTGATAATCCACATAAATTAAATAATTAAATAATTAAATAATTGATCAGAACCGTGATGATGTATGAAGTTGAGATACAAGATGAAGCTGAAATCATATTTCTATTAAAAAGGAAGATGTTTCTCTTAGAATTAATATAGATGAATCATCTGATTCAAGCTATCAGATTCAATAAAAGAATTATAAGATCTTGCTAAAATATTTTAAAAACTGTACAACAAGAGTGGGAAGAAGAATAAGGAAGATATATGCCATGAATATAAGAAGAAAGGTCACATAAAAATTAATTATCCTGGGATAAAATCTCAGAGGAAAATTAATTACAAAAGTAAAGGAAATAAAGTTGAAAAGATTAGTAGGAGTGATACTTATAATTTAAGTTATAAATTTACTATGAACTCGGTAACTAAGCATGGAAAACAAATGGTAAATATATGTCTTATGGATCATGCTAATAAGGTACACTCTTCTAATTCTTGAAGTTTTAATTCTAAAAATATTTCTTATGATGAACATAAAAAAATATTATTGTATGATTCAAGATAAATTTTATTTTTTATAAAAGGATTATAGAAAACTTAGAAAATATTATGATTTTATTTCAATTTATAAAAATAGTTTGTCAAAAAAAATTATATATTTAGGATCTAATTATTCCAAAATTTATTATGATATGTATGAAACTAAAATTAAAGAATTATTGGATGAAGTAAATACTTTAAATCAAACTCTAGTATTTTTATTAAAGGATAAAACTATTTAAATCAAATTCTTGGAAAAAATTAAATTCATAAAGGAAACATAGGTATAGATAGTAATGGAGAAAAGTCAAAATTTTATAAGAACTATTTTGTTCCTGATTCTGAAATCAAAATCATTTCCACTAGCAAATGTTTTTATTATAGAATAAATGGACATTGTGAAAATTAATGTTATTTTAGAAAACCTCAATTTTATGGTATTAATCATGTTTATTATTCAAAAGAATTATCTAACTTTAATTATAAATTCTCTTCTCAAAACAAATATATTCAGTTTCCTAAAACTTTAATTACTAATATTTTTATACCCAAAAGCATATGGGTACTAAAAGACACTTGTATTTGATATGTTACAGGTGTGCACCATTGGAATTCATTTTTATATCATTGGGTGGATGCTTGAAAATAATGGATTTTTTAAAAAAAATGAACTTTATAAAGCTGGAACTGTTAATCCATGAAGTATCTCTTTTCTATATTCAATTTAAATACATTAACTATTTTATATAGGGGATAGAAACTTTTAATATTTATTCTTAAAGTGTTTTAACTCTTATCATTCTATTATTTATGCAATGCATAAATATGTTAAAACTTTTTCATTATACATATTCTTTAAAAACTTAATATTAAGATTTGTAAAAATATTGATAAAATATTTGAATCCCTATAAACTTTTTCTTATATATATCACTCAAAAATATTCTCTATAAAATTATATTTTAGGGGGAGAGTGTAATAATTACTTTTAATTAAGATAGGTTTATCTTAATTATTCTTAATTTATTCATTCATTTTGTAAAACTTTGTCTTGAAATTTCTTTTTCTTGGAAATGTTATTTATTTATGTAAAATTTTCCTTCAGAATATTTTTCTTACATAAAAAAACTATCTTTTCAAAATTAAAATCTAAAATGATTCATCTATATTTTTTTATTGGCAATATGAAGCATCATTTTAAAATTTTCAAAAATAAACATATTGTTTTACCCTTTATGACCCTAAAATATTATTCTAGAACTATCTTAAATCCTTTATATTTTTTATTTAAAAAATAAAATTCTAAGACTTCTAAAGAAACCAGTTCGAGTGATATGAAGAGATTTAGAACTTCATGCTCATAAAAAAAGTTTTTCTCAAATGAAAAATAGAGTTAATACTTCTTCTAGTCTATTTAAAGAATAGTCAATTTTCTTTGTTAAGGAATATTTATAAAAATAATCTATAAAAGGCATGAATATCCATGGTTTTGAATAACCATAAGTTTCATCTTCTCAAGTAGTGAAAGATGAAATACTTTCTGAAGATATTTTATTCAAGTTTAATATTTTAAATAAATAATTAGTTAAGTTGAATTAAGATCTAAAATTGTATAGTAAATTGTATAAAGAGCTGCAAAAAACTTCTATTTAGAAAATATTTTTTGATAAACTTAAAAGTAAGTATCAAAGTTTGAAGAAAAGTTAAATTTCTAAACAATAATTTGAAGTGTTTAAAGTAGATATGATAAGTCATATATATTTACTCAAATTAGAAGATGTAACTAAGTTAGATCTTGGTGAGATAAAAGAGTTTTTATTTAAAAGGTTCTCATCATCTTCATTGGATAAAAGATATGAAGATATTCAAAACAAAATAGAACAACTGTCAATATTTTTAGCTATTATAATTGAAAAGGTTAAAAGTTTAGAGAGTATAGATTAACCTTATAAACCTTCCAAAAATCCCTATTATTCTTCATCTTTATATCTTATTAAAATTAAAATTTATATATTTTGTTTTTCTATTTCTCTTAGTTTAAATGTTACAATTTTCCCCAACATTAAAAATGCATTAAACTATTTCTTAATTTCTTTTTGATGTCACAAAAAGGGGGATAAATATATGAGAAATTTAGGAGAAATTTATGGCAAATTTTTAAAGAATAAAAATGAAAAATATATATGTGTAAATCATTGTGTTTAAAAATATCATTATTTTTGAAATCTTTCTTTGTACGGATTTTTTTGGGGAGAAATCTGCTTGAAATTTATATTTATAAGGGGAATAAATCTACTTGAAATTTATTTTTGTACATTTCATTTTATATTTTTTTTAATTTTTAATTTTTTCATATGGATTTTGTGATCATCAAAAAGGGGTATATTATTGGGCATGTATCGATTTAATAATTTCAATAATTTCTTTTTGATTTTGATGCTCATAAACGCCCACATTTATGTTTCTAATTAATTTACTTTGAGTGGAATTCATGATATTAATTACTGGAATAATAATCTTTATTCTGGAATAATATTCAGTCTTTAATTTTTTTGAAGATATTTGTTTTTTCGAAGGAAATTTATTCTGGGTGTATTTTAAAGTAATCTAGAAACACTATTCATATCCTACATTTTAAGCAGAATGTATGGTTTGTATACCCTATGTTTGGAATAAAAGTATGGATTAAAAACCCTAATTTTGGAAGCAACCCTATATTTTAGGAACAAACATTTGGTTCAGCATCCCTACTTTTGTAATCGACCATACTATTCCAATAATACTTTTGGAGTTTATCTCTACACAAACAAACCTTGTGTTGGACTTAGTCAAAGATAAAGTTTTGAATTATGGTTTATTTTTCGCATTTTCTACAATGGTCACACCAAAAATAAATATATTTTTAGCTTTGTTTAAATATCTATTCAAAATATCATGGTCAATGGATTAAATCACTCCAATTCATATGAGAAGTTATTACTCTATTTGAATGTTCTGAATTCAAATATTCACAATTTATCCTGGGATATTTTTAGAGATTTTTGACTTGAATAAGTTCAACCATAATGATAAATTTTGAGATGTTCATCTTATATAAATATACAAAGATATTAGTCTTATGAATATACACATATGTGTGTTCAAATAATAACAATGTATTATCATCCTTAGAGATACACTTTAGAGACATACATGTTCTAATCCTTGATTATTTGACTATTGATATTGATGTTGTATTTCACTATTAATATTTTTATGCAGTTCAACAAGTACTCATTAGATATTCAATTTAGAGACATACATGTTTAATCATCTTTTTTATTTTTTCTCTATTGTTGTTCAAACAATTCATATTTGACATTAAATATTATCTTATTGCTGCTATGTTTTTTTGAAGATTATATACAACTATCAGTTATTGTTGAAACTGTGTGTCAAAGCTGTTTCAACATCTATATCCTGATATTTTATTTGTTTTAGGGTATTGGATGATCATACTCGGTTATTGGTGGAGTTTCAGCTTCTTGTACTAAGTTGTGGATATTTTGGTTCCCTTTAAAAAACCAAAAGGCCCTGTAAAATCCTTGATTGTAAGGTGTCAACTATGTTCACTTAGTTGTAGAAGTCCCCAACAAAAGGACTTGCTAGTGAAAATCACCAAACTCATGGAGATAGCATTTATGGAGTGGACTAGGGGATCTATGTGCCTTGAACCACTATACATCATCGTGTTCTTTTATTTATTTATTTCCACTACTTACTCATCTTTGAGAGATAAGGAAAGAATTGCTTCATTTCAAGAGGGACACTTTTGATTTGTCAAGATTTTTAAAAGGACACAATTAACCCCCTCTTGTATCTTTATCATATTCATTCTAACTTGAAAATATATATATATCATATATATTCATTAAATATATCCATATTATCATCCAAATTAAACAGAAATGAAAAATGAACCACATCACTTCGTGGAGGTGGTAGTCCACACATATGCACGATCAACATTATCATTTCTCAATGGTTTGGAATGTAAGAATATATATGTGATATTATCATTAAAAAGTTATAATTATGTCATAATTTTCATATATAAACATTAAACCCATAATAATATCCATCTATAAAAGATGGTGATGAGAAATCAGTTGTATCGCTATGCAGAGATGGTAAGTCATACATACGCACGAGCGATGTTTTCACTTCCCATTTGATTGAAGTAGGATAAATAAATGTGATTTAATAATCATGATAACATTTCAGTATGTTGAGGATACTAAATTTATTATTTTATGAATAATATTACATATTTAGATGAGGTCAAATAATAATTAAAAATAAATTGATTGATTAAGGTGATGACCTCTTCTTTAAAATAACTTATTTAAATATCCGCTTAAGGGATCTAAGGTTGGTATTTTGGGAATCCATAATGTAACAACCCATAAAATTCTAAACTTAAATTAATAAAAATATATTTTATTAAATGGATTTAGTTTTAATGAGAACAAACTAATATTATTTTTAATCAATTTCCTTTAAAAATAATAATTTATATTAGGAATTTTAATTAAATTGATCATAAGTTAATTATATAATAATGATCATAGATAACTTTATATTTTTCAAATTGTTTCTACAGCATTATTTTGTTTTAAGGAATATTTTAATATATTTATTATTATAAAATGAATTTGAAATCATGTTTACAATTAATGGAATTAATGAAATGTGATGTTATAATTATTATTTGGATAATGTAAAAAAAATTAAGATAATATAATATTTTTGTCTATTATTAGAAATATATATATATATATATATATATTATGAATTTTCAATTATCAAGAGTATGATAATGATTAAATTATTTGATAATATTTTTTGAAATAACATATATCAATATATATATGTGAAATTATAATTATCAATCTTAAATATAAATTTATAATTAAATTGTTTTATAAAATTATTACTATTTTAGAACTATGAATTGTATATTTAATTATACATGTCAATTAAAATTAGTATTTTAAATTATTATATGTTGAGATATTAAAAAAATGTAATTATTTTGTAAAAAATGCATAATTAATACTTATATTCTATTATTTTTAATTTATTAAAATAAATAGTTGTTGAATATCCATAATAAGGTATTTTATTTGATGTTTTCGCATTAATAAAAAATTAATATCATTTTTTAAAATATGATTAGATTATAAAATTATTTTTTTAAAATTATAACTACTTTTAGTCTTGAAATTAAACTCATAATGATAAACTTTATATAAAGCATATTAAATAAACTATTTATATAATAATAATGATAATAAAAATGAATAAAAATAATAATAATAAGAGAAGTTGAGGAAAGGGGAGCCCCAGGTCTCGTCTAGGGAAGGGGTTCCGTCGTGCATGAGGACTTCGGGTCGGAGGTTGCGCAACTAGGGACCTCGAGTGGAGGGGGCTTTAGGTTGAGGTTGATCCGATCGTCAGGGAGAGCTGAGGGCGAGTGAAACCATGATACCGGCAATCGGTGAAGGTTTCTTGAGCGGCGTCGATAGGGACCGGGTATTGTTAGGGTTTTTAAAGCATGGATATCCAGATCCGTAGGTTTGGATCTTCTTTAACCTACCGAGGTAGGGTTCCTATCTTCCTTTTTAAGGTGTTTTTGTCTGAATCGGGTTTCAATGTTGGATTAACTTTGTTTTACATGTCATTTTTTCTTCATCAATATCCCTATTCTTTTTTGATAAGGTTCCTATTCTGGTTTTGTTCATATGTAACTATTATTTGTGTCGAATATGATTTTACAAACACATCACTATCTTATAGTCTTATTGGAAAACAATTTTTGTGTATGTCATTGTTTTGAGACCTTTGATTCAGATTCTGTAGTATGGATTGGATATGATGTTCAATTCAATTTTGTCCCATTTAAGTGTATTATAATTAATATTGATGAACGATTTTTTCCTTTTTGATGTTGTCAAATTTTTATTCTCTAGTTGAATTTCCAACTTGCAGCAAATATATTATCAATTTGAGCTTTCTCTATAGGCAAGTCTTCTGAACCACATGTATTTAAATCTCTTCTAAATTTGATTATAAATAAATATATGTAGCTGTAAAATGATACATATAAAATATAAATTTATCATATTTATAAACCTTAGACTCCCAATGAAGGGGGTTCATTGAGCACTATTGTGTTTCTCTCTACACTCTAATCTCCTTCTAGTGAGTCCAAGACTTGGGAAGATTTGATATTGGTTCAATTCTTTGAAGGTAAGGGTTTTCTTTAAAATAATTAAAAATTTATGGTAAGAGTTATGTTAATATTATTTTTAGATTTTTATTCCTTATCTTATTAAATCTTTTAAGGTTTATTTTGTTTATTCATTCCAAAATTATGGTTTTAATTTCATAGTTTTGTGTAAGGGATCAATTCATTTAATTACATTTATAAAATTTATGTATTATTAATAATGGAATTGTTATTCTTCTTAAATATATGTGTTATCATTTCAAAATAGTCTATTTACTAATGAAAATAATTTCTTCTATATATAGATTTAATTTTATTAAATTAATTTTAATGTGTAATGAATTTATGTTATGCTTATGTTTTTCTTATACTGCTTAAATGTTTGATGTGGGTTCATGTTACAAACATTCTCTGAAAAATTATTATAGTCAATTAGAATTATTTTTATTTTTTAATTAATTTTAATTATTTGTAGTTGATTAGAATTATTTTTATGTTCAAATTGTTTTGTAAGGGTGAAAATTATATTTTCAAGTATGGTTTTCACTTCTCAAATTGGTAATGAGTTCAATTTATTAAATTTGAGTTATGCGCTGTGTATGCAAACCATTTCATTTATATTTGAGCACATCGATAACTGCTGCATTTTTTTATGTTCGATTTTAATGTGCATTCAAGCTTAAAATGTACTATGGTTCAATTTTGATATAAGTGTTTTATTTATTTAAAATCTTTCTCAGTACGGTTTTATTTTTAAATTTATTTAGTATGGGTTTTATTTTTATTTTTAAGATTTTATAAGGGAAGGTTTTTAATTTTGACAAACTTTGTTGATTTGTAATACATATATACATATATATACATATATATATATATATATATATATTTATCCAACTTTTCATAATTATTTTTGGAACACATAATGAAAGAGGGATTAAATATTTATAGAATTTAGATTATAAATATTAATTAATATTTTAATTCATGGATGTGTAGTGAGTTTAATCATTTTATTTGGTTACATAAATATATTATGTCCATAAAAATTATGTTTTAATAAATCTTCTTGCAACATAATTTATTATCAAAGTTTATAATTTGATATCATATTTAATCTGCCAGTGAACTTTATCATTTATCGATGTCTTGTTCAAACATGTGTATTTTTTTCCACAATGATGAACATTGTAAATTAAAAGTCAATTATATGTGTGTGTGTGTGTCGACATATTAAATTGTTACATGTTTTGAAAGAAAAATTATTTTCAAATCCATAAGAATTTAAAGATATATTTAAATATATATATATATATAAAGGATAAAATGTTTATCTAAATGTTATATTTCTCATCGTCGTGTTTTTAGGAAAAATGCACATAACATGTCGTCATGTTATATTAATGATGTCGTGTCTATATACAGGAATGTTCATGCATCAAGCATAACATCAACACATCGTTCATTCATAATAAACTCATGGTTTCAAATAAATTTTCTGAGATTATCAAGCTCATAGTTTTCTTCAAGAATTGAAATGTTTTGTTTATAAATTTATGTGTGAAACATATTCATTTATTGTAAAAGACTATTTTGATAATAGAAAACTATGTATGTATTTATGTATACACAACTTAGGTATAGTTATTATTTCTCAATTATTTAAAAATTGTAACCAGTATTTAACGCACATCAAACTTGTATTTAAAATTTTATATTCACCATGTTTAAACGCTTTCATGAGATAAAACTTATCATTATATGTGTAATTATGAGACAATTTATCATTTCATGTGTGAAACTTATTTATTTATTGATGACAAAACAATATATGCATTTTTGATTAAATGTTCATTTATTTTATTATTCATTTTATTGATGACTTACTAATAAATACAATTATTTCAATAATGGGATTAATATTTTTATGATATTATATGGATTAAGAATTAAACTTTTAAAAGTGGTATGGGACACTTTGTATTGTTTAAAGAATATGTACCTCAATAATTTATCAATGAATTTAATTTCATATATGAATATTTAAATAAATCAAAGTGGTATGGGACACTTTGATTTAAAGATATATTTTTATTAGATATGTGGGGAATTCATACAACTTATTATGTAACAGTTGAGGCCCGCTATAGCCTCTCGATGCATCAGTAGGAATCATGAGACAAACTAGGTCTTGGCACGAGGCCTTGATGGTATGGTTCTGTATGGTCTTGGAATGAGGCCTTGACAGTATGGTTATGTATGTTCTTGACACAAGGCCTTGACAAAATATTTATGATGTCCTGCATTATGAATTCCCTCATAATGATTCTAGTAAGTGAAAGCCCATGTGATTATTCAACTAGTGGAATATACATGGCTAATGATAATTCTCTTATGAACCAGTATTAATCAGTTTTATATCTTCAAGTGCACACAGTTTAAAGTTTTATACTTAAATATATACTTGTATAGATATTTATCTATAAATAAGGTTTAATATTTAGTTTCCAAACCATAAAACAAGGGTTACAAATTTATCTATCATTTCATGTTTTGCATCTATGAGTTGAATGATAAATGAAATCATTTTATGTGCATTTCTGAATAAATACTATTTCATGTTTAAATTTCTATATGCACCACTGGCATGTCATACATAATTAAGTATGGTCATTATTTATCTTATAGGAGACATTTCATGCATTTTTGTTCAAGTATGTGCTTATTTTACAATGCATTTTATTTGTAACTTTTAAATAAGAACAGATATTCTTGGGCATGGGTTTTCCCTAGAAATGATTTTCAGTAACTCTCAAAAAATGATGATGACATGCTATGAGAGACGTTATTTTTATTTTAAATAAATTTATTTAAGTATGTTTATTTATTTTAAAGAAATGTTTTTAATGAAATTATTAATTATTTTCAAAACCCCTTACTATGAAATTTAATGCTCACCCCTTATTTTAAAATTATTTTCACAGGTCACCTTGTAGTCCAAAGTTGGACGTCAACGTTTTTGTGCACATAGAAAGTGAATTTAGCTTTTTTTTTGTTTAATTTTATTACAACTCTGATAAATTGTAAGCTTGTATCTAATTCTCCAGAACCTAGACCAGTAAAAGGTCCTCTGTTGTGTAATTCTTAAGGTTGGGTCCTTACAGATAACCTCTAAAATTTTATCTAGGAGAGTGTAAAAGATAACTTTGGAGAGTTTGGTAAAGATAGAATTCTCAAAGTGGTGTGAAGAATAGAAAGGAGGGGTTCCCTTTATAATTGAGGATAGGGACACTGTTGAAATTTCTTAAAAAATTAAAATATATTAAAGTTATTATTAAGAAAAATGGTTCCAAATGGCCTAAAAATGGGTAAGGGGTGCAATTTTAGACTATAAATTATCCTAATTGTCCTATTTTAATTTTTTTAGGATTTTTAAGTAATTTAATAAAATATTATTTTCATAAAATATCATTTTTTTATAATTTAGACACTATTCATTTAATTTGACTTAAAAGACATAAAGACAAAGATGGAATTCAAATTTAATTCTTTAAAATTACAATAATATGTAATATTCATCTAAAAAAATTTCTCACACCTTAATTAACTCAAATTATATTACTTTTAATATTTTTAAAATCATTTATTGTATTTTTTTATTAATTGGAGAAAAATTACATCGGTGTTGATTAAGAATTTAAGATCATTATATAATTACTAAAAATTAGAAATAATTTTATATAATTAAAATAATTTTATTAAGATAAAAATATAAACTTATATTCATTCATAAATTTCTTTAGTCCCTCTATGGACACATAAGAGATATTTAAAACTAAGAGAGTTGCATTTTGTAACTTTCTTTGCATTAAATATTATATAGGTAATTTTCATAGAAAGTGTCCATTAAACAACTAAATTTTTAGATGATAAGGGTCTAATTATATTCTTCTAATAAGAATTAATATGAAAAATTAAGGCCTTATCACTTAGTTTTAACCTAGATTAACCTGATTTACCCTTTACCGAGGTGATAAATTTTACCACGGTTACTATTCATATTGACCAAAAATAAAAAAAGGACTATTTTCCAAATTTGGATCTCCTAATTACAAATATGGAATACATTTTATCAAATTTAATTTCTATAAGTGGCAGAAATTAATTTTAAAAATAAGCACGCAACACACGATGAAAACTGCTTTTTAGAAAAATATATTTTTAAGCATAAAACTTGGTTTATTCTTATCCCATGTCTAGAAAAAAATATTAAATGAATGTTAAAATATTTTATTTAATATATAATATATAAAATTAATTAAAAATATTCAAAAATATTTATTAATTTAATTTATTAAGATAAAAATATATTGTGTGCATAAAAACAGTTTTTCGGGGAAATATCTCTTTTACTTTCAAATCATTTTTATTTTTTATTTATAATTAATTGATAACCAAAATAATTACTTTATAATTATGTAAATATAATTTTTTATAATTTATTTATTCTTATTCATACCCTCCAATCCAATGGCTAGGTGATAACTATAATTTAATAGCATATTGTGGTTTGTTTAAACTTGGTGTTGTGTATAACACAAGCTATCAAAGAAATTAAATTTATTTGAAAAAAATATTTCATAAAATCTAGAGGTGATACACTTTAATTACTATATTAAAGTGATATATAGAATTACTCTCTTGATCTTGATCCCTATATCCAATATTCAAATTCCCTCATAAATGTGCTTACTGCATGATGTTGAACTGTATGTTATAGTTCCTCCATACAACCCAAAACTGTGTCATTTGAAATACATGGATTTGATTCTCATCCCATAATGATACATAGGACACCTCCTCGAGGTTCAAAACAAACCTCATTAACCTTCCACCATCAGTATCATCATTCCATATTCCTCATGAGATCATTTGTATTCATTCCTTGCTTGACTATATTCTTGTGAGCCTGGACATATAATCCACTCGGGCCATACTCCTGACAAACTATATTTTATCAAGATATATTCCTGAATATAATACTTCCCCCACCCAGAGGGTTGTATTCTTTATGGGTCTCATTATATCCTCCTCATTATGTCATACTCCCAATGGGATCCATCTTTTTAAGGCCATTATCTCTATAACATCATACCATCTTCATTGGGCCATACTCCTCATGAAAATAACTCTTCCTTATGATGACATATTCTTTTTAAATATTAACCAGATTGGTATTCTCATGCGTAATCTCTACACCAATCATTTCTAAGAATATCTTTCCTAATCATCATTATCGCATGACATTAAACTACATGGATTACTCCTTGCCACAAGAACATAAAAGGTGAGATGTGCCCCATTAAGTGGCACCAAACTACATGGGTTCTAATTTATTTCAAAAGGATACATAGGAATCCTCTTTATGGGATTGATATTGACACCATAAAAACCTACCTCCTTCCTAGATGGTGATAAACTCTAGATCACCCAGTTTTATATCTTTAAAACATAGAAATGGATAGAGAAACTCTGACACATACAAATTGTGTCATCGAAAGGGTGACCATAATATGTACATCCATGCACATCAGTGTGGGTCAGAAAAAAATTATAAATGTTAGGGTAACTAGTCCCATATTGGGGTCTAGTAAATATTCACAAACATATCTTAAATTTATAAGATAGTCTCATAGTAGTCAATAATTTTCCCCCAACAGGGTGTGATGAGTATGGCCTCTCATCCTCTCAACTAATGTGAGTTCCTAAGAATCATTAGCAAGAAACCCCAATGATCATCTAACTTTTGAAAGTATAACCATATCTTGTTATGGATGTGGGAACCATTGGGTGTTTTCAGTTCCATGAATAAACCCTACTATAAATCATCTGAGATGGGATCAGTGACCCCGAACATCGGGTCTCCACATCCCAAGTCGAAACAACACTATTGGTGGTGGCCTACTAAGTTTATACTCACACCATGTGTAGTCCTTATAATGTGTGTGAAATCTTTTTGAATCATGGTGTGGTTAAGTGTAAGGGCCTTGCGTTTGGTTCACAACTGGTTGGAGGTGCAATGGATGCATGGTGGAATTTCATTGGATTTTGGAGTAGGACCTGGTGGATCCTCAGTGCTGAGTTGGGTTGCCTTTATTGTTTTTGGATGTTTTTATATATGATTTACCTATGAGAAATCTAGTTTACTTTTTTATATATCATCTAACATTTTAGGTATACATTCTGCATACCATATATTATATTTATAGATTTGTTATTGATGTTATGTATGGATATTCACTCAAGTGTTTTTGGATACTATTATAGTTTTTTATATATAGGGTATATTCTCCTCACTATCACCTTTTAGATCCTCACTGTTAGTTGGTAGCCTCTAACATACGAGAATGCACACCTAATGTTAGTGGAAATCTAAATTGGGTGTATTTTGGGTGATCCAGATCAGGGATTTTATTCATACCTTTTCTAAGGTACATGAAACCCTTTCATGTAAAGGATCAAAATCATATGAAATTAATAATTCCCAAAAAAATTAAGCATGGAGTGACAGGTATTTGACCCCCACTTTTCTAAACAAGACATGAGCCTCTAGGCCATTGATAAATTCAATCTAGAGTTCCTCTTATCGTGATTCTTTACTCAATAGAGACCTAAATTCCATTATAACCCTAATACATAATATGTATAAACTATATATGACTTCTTAATTCAAGATCATGACCTAATATAATTCAAATTCAAGGTAGAAAAAAACTAAATCAATTATCATACCTAGTATATAACTCCTTAAATTTATATATGATAATTTAAATAAGCAGTTTAACACATTTAAACTAGAGAATGCATCACAATTCATAATATAACATTTATATTCATGAATAATAAAGTAGATAATAATACTAAATAAATGATCAATTCATGAATTTTTATATGATACAAACATATATGAACAATTCGTAAATAAATTATATATAATTTAGGCATATATAAACATGAACATTTAACTTTTATCTAATTTCAACCTTTCATGTTATCATTTACATGGTTTTAATACGAACTCATTCATATTCTAAAATATATATTTTATGATTAATTTTATTATTGAATAATAAACATTTATTATTTTTTGTAAATAATCTACATAAATTAAAATTATATATTTTTATAAATGAAGTTATTGACATAAACATTTTATATTTACATTAATTTTATAATCATAAATCAATATAAACACTTTTATTCTCCCCGCGTTCAGATGGGGTGGTACGAGAGAGATAGGGTTTGGGGTGTGGTCGCAGGGTTAAGTCCCCAGGTCAGCAGATTTACTGTAGTTTCTTTATAGCGTGTGTGAGCTGTCGTTGAAAATTGTACTTAAATATAATATAAACACTTTTATATTTATCCTTATTTTAACCATGTAAATTAAATTTAGTCTTATATCACATCTACTAAAACATTTTTTGGATTGGTTTAAATCCTCCCTTAGATTTAGGATGGGCCCATGAATTTTTTTTTTTTAAAACATGGCTTATCATGATATCCATTATGCATGGAATTTTAGTTCAATGATCACACCATAAACCATGGTGTTTTTCTTATCAGTTCAGGTTAACCATTTCATTTTAGGGTGATTTCTTTTCAATTATCCAACCTATTTTTGGAGAATCCATTTTTCCGAGATAAGGCATTATAAAGTGAAATTATTTCACCTGAACAAGTCTTTTCTAGTAATTTCACACCTCGATGTCACTTTTAGGTACTTATTACCTTTCATTTTGACCAATTTTTGTTCCTATTCTTTTTTGGGTCATTTTGGGTAGTTTTGGGGGTTTGGGAGTGTTTGGGAGAGTTTATAGTTGGCACATGATTAGTGGAAATCGTACGGCTTTTCCAGGAATCTATATGGCATGTTGGGGTTGTTAGGAGGGGGAACATGAGCAACACACCATTTGGGATAACCATGTAACCTTATATGGAAAAGAGTATATATTGGGATAGTTGAATGTTTCATAGTTATAACATAGTTTTTATAATCATGCGAAAAAACCATACAGGTCTTCAAATTGAGAGTAAGTCTCACACAGTTGGTGCATAATTTTTCTAACTATGTGGCCAAACCATGATGACGGGTTTTAATAATCTAAAAACTAGATTTTTAATCCTATTTTCAACTTGAATCCCTCATTCTTTCTCCCATGTCATAAGGTATCAAACCTAAGACTCTACCTTAAAAACTTTGGTGATTTCTTCCTCTCCATAGAGGTATTCTGTTGATTATGAGGGTGGTGGATCTCTGAAATTAAAGGCATGTGTTCATTCTTCGCTCACTATTCTTCACACTTTTAGATATCCTCTTCTCTCCTTGAAATTAATGGTAGATCTAGACTGTCATGACTAGATCTATGGTTTTGAGTATGATCGGATGGAAATTCTTGTAGATAAGTCAAAGGTGAGGGAGAGACAACTCAAATTTTCTTATATTGGGAATGTTTTCTTTGGGAATGTGACTATTGAGGTAAGTTTTTTTTGTAATTTTTATTTACTCTATAAACTTGTGATACTTGCACATGTTTTAATTATTTTTACTAAATGGTTTTTTAAGCATGTTATAGTTTCATTAGATTGGTTTTTAATGATGAAAATATTTGAAAAACGTTTCCTTAAAATGGTTTTGAATTGAAATGGAAAGGTATGTTAAAATGGTTTTTGGGATGTTATTTTATGATTAAATAATTGATTTTGTTTAATGAAATGTACCAAATGAAATATTTTAATATATAATGATGAAAACACATGGTAACCTATGTATTTAGGTGGTAAGGCTAGGATAAGCACTCTAGGATAGTTTGTAACTACCTAACAATGGATTTACCCTACAAAATTAACCAAATATTTGTTAGACATAATGAGGAGACACTAACTCATGTGGTATCCTTCCCTAGGACTTGATTTTGTTCTCCCTATGGGTTTTGCACACACACTTGATATGTCACTGATCACCTAGGTGTGAGGATCCTAGTTGAATAATACCTAACTTACCTTAGGGTTTTACCTATGGTGCTAACTTGATGAAGTTCTTGACTATTTGTGCCTTTCAAAACTATTTAGGGATTTTTATTTAAAATGTGGGACTTTCATGTATTATTCAAAGTATTTATTCATTCATGGTTTTGGAAATTATTCTTGATACATGTTTCTCTAAATGATATAATTTTTTTTTATTTCTCTATGACTTATATAAAACCATGTAAAGCATGTTTTCTTTGTATTTAACTCTTTAAAATGAAAAGGTTGGTTTATTTATTAAAGTTTGTTTATGGAGCACTTTGTGGGAGCCTACTGGGTGTGTTTTGATCATACCCAACATATATCATTGGGTATATACAAGCCTTGTTTTTTCAGGTATAGGTAAAGTTAAGGCATCACTTAGTGATGAAGGGTAAGTGAGCTAGAGTGTGTGGGATATTGGTGGGGGCATGGTGGGATGAAAAGACTCATGTCACACATAGTTAGGTTTTGGTTTGTCTAGTTGATTTTTTCATTGGATCTAATTTTTTTATCTCTTGTTTCAGTTTGGACGTGTTTTTGTTGTATACCTTTGTGTTCTTTCTTCTTGGTTATGTTATATAATACTTGGATATTTTATGACTATTGTCTTTTGTGGGTAAAATAATTCCCAAAGGTGTTCATAGATGTACATACATTAGTTTCCAGCCTATGGGAATCAAGGATTCCCTTCGGGCCTTGTTACAAGCTAGTTCGAATACCCTGTTAGATGGGTGATTTGGGTTGGTTTGTGACAAATTATTATCAAAGCACAAGTTCTTAGTTTGTGGTTATTTGGTCCAAGTAGATAGGAGATATAGTTTTTGGGACTTAAGGTGTAGGTTATTAGTGAGTACATGGATATATCTTGTCGTAATAAGCCTCAAGTTACCATAGGGTGTCAGAAAAGGGGGTTTTGAGTCCTATCTTTATGTGAATTCAGTTTACTTATTTTAAAAATAAATCTTAAATGGTGATTTTTAATTCGAGGGAGTTTACTATTTGTTGATAATATCTATTTTTTCTTTGATTTTATGCAGTATCAAGTCTCTTAGAAGACATATCATGAATATCCATGAGGGTGTTATAGATATGTTTCATGGGAGAATCTGATAGTATAAAAAAATCTTATTGAGGTTGTGGTCCATGAGGTCTGTTCTATAGGCCATGGTTCTAACCTTGTTCTAGTTCCAACTATAGAATAAAATCCAAAAGCTAGAGGAGGAAGAGATCAATCCCAATAGTTTCTCCACCAGAAACCACCTTCCTTCCAAGGGAAGAATGACCCTCAGGAATCAAATGGTTGGTTGGAAAATACTAAAAGGTTCTTTAATTTCTTGGAAACCCTGGACTCAATTATGGTGAAGTACATTGTTTTCAAACTTGAAGGCCTTAGTAGGAGATGGTGGGATATGATAGTTTTAGAAAAAGAACATGAGGCCTTAGAGTGTAAAAACTTCAAGACCATTTTATATCAACAATTTTTCCCTAATATGACAACATTGGTGAAGTCCATGGAGTTTATCTCCCTTTAACAAGGTGATCAGACAGTGATGGAGTATGCCAACTGCTTTTCCGAACTTTCATGTTTCTCACCAGAGGTTGTATCGAATGAACAAATGAAGGATCAAAGGTTTCTGATGGTCCTATTACTATAAATACATTATCATGTATTCATAATGAAGCTTTACACCTATTTTTTTATTGTGAATAGAGCATTGATGGTATATATTGACTAGTCAGGCAAGATCGGGCTGCCTGGTTTTCCTCCCATGCATAATGTTAGTTCTTGTAGCTCTTACATAAAAGGGAGGAGGTATAGTGAGTTTCATAAATAAAGTGGTATCAAATCCCAATAATAGTCTCATCCCTTACCATCCATAGCTAGTAGGTGACCTCTTACTTACTACTAGTGTGGTGAGACAAGGAATTGGAAACAAAACTTCATGAAACCTCTAAAAAAATATTTTTGTGTGGTTGTAGAGGAAATTTATAGAATTTATATCAGGATATATCAACTTCACATAGTTATATGGATCCATCATCACCTATAGGGACTATATTATACCTTGTAGTTTCTATGGTGTCATGTTCTGGGGCATGGACTTTTAGCAGGAAACATGTAGCTTATGGGTTTAAGAAGTTGCACATAGTGGAAGAATTCTTGGTGGAAGTGGAGGAAGGTCCTACAATCATGAGATAAATTATTTTCATTACTTAGTATTTAGTGATTACTTTGTTTTATTTGGGTGCCTCTAACTCTTTTATATCAACTTGTTTCATGAATTCCTTTAACCTCCTGGTGGAGATCATGCCTTGTGTTATAGAATTGAAAAATACTATTAGGAAGAGGGAGGAACAAGGATTCCAATTCCCTTCATACACCTTCTCTATATATGATGTAGAGATGGTATGGGATATATTGGACCTTGATATTGATCTCTTTGATGTTATCCTTGGGATATACTAGTTAGTTTCATATAAGGATCAGATAAATTATTATCATTGGCAAGTGTCCTTTACTGCCCCCGATAGGAGCTCTTGGGTGTTTCAAGGGGGAAGGGATTTGAGGTCTAACTAAGTGGGACTTTCATTAATAGAGTTTGGAAAGTTTATATCTTCTTTTCTAGTTGAATCTAAAGAATAACCTTCAAGTTGTGAACTTTCCTTGGTGGTCAGGTAATTTTCTTAAGTTTTTCCAGATGACTTCTATAGTCTACCTCCAGAGAGGTGGGTGGAGTTCTCAATAGATCTAGTGTTGAGAACCCAACCAATATCTATGTCTTCTTACCAAATTACACTGATAGAGTTAAAGTATTTGAAGATAAAGTTGGATGATTTATAATAAAAGGATTTTATCCATCCGAGTGTGTTTCCTTGGGTAGTCGTGGTACTTTTCTCCATGAAGGCTGATGGGATGCCTCATTTTATGTATTGATTATCAGAATATTAATTAGGTGATGATCAAGAATAAGTACCCTTTAACCTGCATCAATGATTTTTTATCAGTTTAAGGGGGAAATTGGTTCTCAAAAATTGACCATTGATCGGGGTATCACCATCTTAGAGTTAAGGAATGTGAAATCCCTATGACAAACTTTAAAAGCAGGTATGGCCATTTTGAATATCTTGTTGTGCCTTTTAGACTAATTAATGCTCCTATTGTTTTTATGGCTCTGATGATCTATATCTTCCACCAATACCTCAATTCCATCATCATCGTATTTGTGGATGACATTCTGGTCTATTCTATAACTAGATAAGAAGATGAATTTCACCTTAGGTGTGTTTTGGGAATCCTAAATTAACATCACCTATGTAATAAGTTATAAAAATTTTATTTCGTTATCCTAGAATTTAAGTTCTTGGGTCACTTGGTCTCGAAAAGTGGAATCTCATTCAACCCCTAGAAGGTGAGGGTTGTCATTTCATAGGAGGATCCATGAAATGTCTTTGAGATTCAGGGTTTATTGGGCTTGGAAAGATACTACTGATGGTTCATGAAGTATTTCTTTAATCTTGAATCCTCGTTGTCTGATCTTACTCGAAAGGGGGTAAATATTATGTGGGACTCAAAGTGTTATACTTCTTTTAGTGAGTTGAAACAACATATGATGTGAACACCTATTTTAATTTTTCTAAAAATTGGTCAAGAATATGTGATCTATTATGATGCTTCAACCATAAGTTTGGGTTGTGTACTTATGTATGGAGATCACATGGTGGCATATGGTTCTCATCAAATTTTAATACATGATAATAATTACCACACTCATGATTTATAACTTGTGGTGTTTATGAACACCCTAAATGTTATCCCTGGAAAGATGAAAACAATGGACTGGAGGGGTTGAATAGTCCTTTAAGAATTTTAAACAAATTATTAAATAAAATAAAATATATTTGGGTTGAAAAAATATAGTGTAGTGAAATTAGAGTATTCACAATATTATGTAGTTGAAATAAAAATAGAACACATTATTTTTATATTAGTTTGGATAACCAAGATTCTTCAACCTTCTCAACTCATTGAGAATATCAGTACCCACTAAATCCTCACCTTTAAAGGTGTGATAACCTATTTATATAACCCTACCTTTTACAATACCTAAAATCATAACCAAACCTGAATTTTTATAGGAGTCACAGCCTATGTTATCCTAAATTTTTTTCAGGATTCACAACCCAAGGATATTTTTTTTAGTGGGTATAATAACCAAACATGTGCTTTATTTTGATAAGAAAAATCATAAATCGATGCTTAAGAACAAACATATAAAAAAAAATATTTAACAAAGAAAACTGCATAGAAATTAGAAGAAATAGATGATAAATAAATGTGGAAGTTTATTTAGATTGATGATCTCCAACCACTTCAGTGTTATATGGTCAAACGTGAAACCCTTATGTGGTTTCACCAAAGGAACAATTGTTGCAACGAAACAAAAACACTTCAAAATTATCACATCATGTATCATTTATCTGTTATATATGTCTTACTACATGCCTTGGTCTTTATTTATAGACAAATCACCAATGATCATCTATATCCCTCCTTTAATTCTCATTGTATGGGGGTTTCCTAAACCTATCACCACCATTCAATGGTTATAAATATTTAAAAATATGGAAACACGTCATTTCCTATTTAGACATCATGTTTATTAAAACAAAAATTCTCATGCACCTTTTTATTCCTATATAAACCTCATTAAAAAAACTTATAATATGGTAATTATAATATACATGTGCACTCCAAAGTAATAAAATAGTTAAAACAAATTGAATAAACTTGTAGTTTATTAAAATATCAAAATTTCAAAAAAAAATAAAGCATTGTAAAATGTATGATTCATATGTTCATGAATAAATATTTTTTTCATAAAACAATTTTTCAACATCTATAATTATATTTTTAATGAATATGAGTAAATTAAAAATTAAACTAACAATTAAAATATCTCATATAAAGTTGCAACAATTAAAAAATTAAAACGCATCATGGAAAATGTAAATATGTAGCCTGTAAAAAATTTAAACAATAACTTGAAATATTATAGGATCTTAAACTAAAATATTTTCAACATTTTTATACTTTTATTTTTTGGTAATGAAAATTTTGGAGAAATATATTTGTTCCTACATGAGAAAATAAAAAACAAGTGCAAAGAAAAATACAATATTTTAAAAAAAATTACTCATATAAATAATACTCACAATCATGGAAGTACAACTCTATGGATTTATGTTGCAAGGTAGAACTTTGTATAGTCAGACTTCCTGATCATGATCGGTCTCTTCACAATTGGACTCCTCATAGTTAGACTTCTTCACATTCAGACGTCTTCATGATCAAACTTCTTTACAGTCAGACATCTTCACAATTGGATATCTTCACGGTCGAACTCTATCGCATAGATTCACACGTCATAAAATGATATATATATATATATATATATATTCATGATTTCATATATTTGTACAATTTCATATATACACACATGGTCGCATATATACATTCACAAACATATATATACACACACACAGTCAGATATTTGCTGGTCGCAATTGAAGAAATATTCATGCATGGTTGAACCATATAGAACGAATGATGATAAAATGGTTCATGAAGACTTAGATCTCATATGGACAATCTAATATGCTTCTCATGGATTCATGCATCACATATATATACAATAATATCCATAGATTTGTTGTGTATGCACAAAAGTGGACTGTACGCATAGACAAATAGGTATTCTCATGGATTCATGTAGATGGATCACAGAAACAAATGCATAGAATAGAGTTTATAGAGTCCAAATATTTAGGCACAAACAAATATTTACAAAGGTGTAAATACACTCATGGTCAGAGAAGATTTGATACATGATCTCCTCTTTGTTTTTGAGTAGAAAAAAATATACTTATGAAAAACAAAGATATTAAGATTAAAAATATAATTATTAATTAAACTTAGATAATATTATTAATAATATAATAAAACATTTATCAAATAGAAAAAACATTTTGAAACAAATATCATTAATCAGTTTAAAAATAAAAACATTTTCAATCAATTATCATTTTCCAGTTAAAATTATAAAAATATAAATGTTAGGTAATTTAAATAAATGAGAGGTAATTGAAATTTAAAAAAATGAACTAATTAAATATTAACACCCAAGTTAAAATAAGATCAAACATTCACACTCAAGTGTTGGAAACACTGCCATTTTGGAGAAAAGTTCATTGTTTACTCAGGTCATAAGACTTTGATTTACCTCCTTTCTTAGAAAGACCTAAATCTTAAGCATTTATGATGGATGAAGTATCTTTAGTTGATTGATTTCAACATTACTTATACATTAATAAAGGGAAAAAATTACATATTCACTCAGTAGGAAGATTCCCTCTCAAAACATTAAAGAAACCAAGGAAGAGTGGAATCTCATGAGTCTAGTTCCTAGAATGCACTTGGATGTAAAAGAGGGAGGATCTGGTATCTTTTGGTGATTATAAAGCTAATACCATCTCTCCTTGAGTTGGGTTCCCAGGAGAAATAATAATATAATGAATTCCTAAGTATCATGGATTCTTTATATGGTTAAGTGGTCGCTCTCCCTAGAAGTAGTTCTTTGTTTCATGAATTAGTGGGTAGTTCCATCACCAGTGAGAAGGATCGTGTTAGAGTCATGTCATTTATCTCAGTGGTTTGTTCATCCAGGTACTAAAAAATGTACTATGACGTGAATAATTGTTTTTGGTGGCTGGTTTTGAGATGAGATATAGTCAACTTTGTGTCTTATTTCTATATCTGTTAAAAAATTAAGGCATAACACCAATGACCATCTAGGATACTTCAACCTCTCCCTATTCCAATATAGAAATGGGATAAAGTGTGTGTGAATTTTATCATTGGACTCCCACAAAATTCCTAAGGGATAAATTTTATATGGGTGGTGATTGACCAACTCACTAAGTCGACTCACTTCATTCTAATTCAGGACATTGATAGAGTTGGAGAGTTGGGAAAGTTGTACATATAATATATGTAACCCTTTAAATATTTGTATATTCGACCTTTAAAATCACCCCTTTATTGGTTAAGGGTGGGTAAAACATCCTTGAGAGGGTTGGGCATCATTCAGAAGACATCAAAAAAGATCCAGGTCATACATCTATGAATGGTTATAGCTCAAAGTTGGTATAAATCCTATGCATATCACTAGTGATGACATTTGGAGTTCATAGTTGGTGACCATGTCTTCTTGAAATTGTCACCTTAGTTAGGACACCAACAGTTGGGAATGTTAGGAAAGTTGGCTCTAAGATATGTGGGTCCATTTGAGATTGTTGAATGAAATGGGATGGTGGAATATAGTTTATAGTTACCATATATATTGAATTCAATCTATGATCTATTTCATGTATCTCATCTCAATAAGTATCATCTAGATCCCTCTCACATTTTGAGTTGGGATGAGCTCAAGTTAGAACCATATTTATTGATAATTGAGTAGCCTGTTTTCATAGTTGATTCTCATGAAAATATCTTGTGGGGGAAGTATCTTCCATTGGTTGGAGTGCTTTAAAAACATGTGGTGGATTCTCATGAGACTTGGGAATGGTAATAAATGATTAGTTAGCAGTGTCCTCATCTTTTCAAGAGGTTTCCTTCTTTGATTTTACTTTATAGGGGCATAAAGTGATATGGTGGGGAAAGTTTTCACAACTTGGTGTCACTTTTAGGTACTCAATACCTTTCATCTTGAAGAATTTTTATTACTAGTCTTTCTTGGGTCATTGTAGGTAGTTTTTTGGAGTTTTTTGGGAGTTTTTGTGAAGGTTCACAGTTCGCATGAAGTTAGTGGAAACCATGCGGCATTTCCAGGAAACTGTGTGGAAGATTGAGGTTATCAAGAGGGGGTGCATGGGAATCGCATGGTTTGGGCTAACCATGTGGCCTTCTCCAACAAAGAGCGCATCTTAAGATAATATATTTTTGCACGGTTAGCACACAGTTTGTATAATCATGTGACCAAATCATGTGTTCTCAATAGGGATAGTAATCATTGCATGGTTGGTGCACGATTTTTCTAAATGTGCTGCCAAATCATGTTGACGGGTTTTAATAATAAAAACATTAGTTTTTTAATATAATTTTCCACATGACACCCTTTTTCTTTATCCTGTGTTATATGGTCTTGAACCTAAGGCTCTCCCTTTAAAACTTTGGTGATTTCTTCCTCTCTAGAGAGCGATTCTATTTATTTTGAGGTTGGTGGATCTAGGAAATTACTATAAGAAAATTAGATAATAACGATGGTTTATTCATGATGATTTATAATAACCATCACTAATTTTACAATATAAAATATGTGTCAAGTAGTTAGTGACACTTTTTAAAAATCACCATTTTTGAATTATTAGCGGCGGTTTTTTAAGAAAATCACAGCTAACTCAATGTTTAGCGGTGGTTAATTAAAACCACCACTAATAGCACTATAAATCCACTACAAGAGCCTCCTTTCCTACTCTCCTCAAGTGTATCTTGGAAATGTGCCTCCTTATCCATCTACATCGCCTCTCTCTCTCTCTCTCTTGGAGATTCACATTGGTTTCTTCATAATTCATGCTCAGATATTCGAGGTACAGTCTCCTTTGTCCTCTATTTCTTCCTCCTCCTCTTATTCTTGGTTTCTCCTTACTGGGTGTATTTTTTGCCAAACCCTAAATGGGTGGGGTTGCTTCTAACTCCCAAATTTTTGCATATATGGTTTGTGAGTCCTAATTTGAAAACCTTTATAATGGTTATTTTCAAAGGTGATGAGTTTCCATTGGATTTGAGGTAGGTTTACCCATGCTTGATTCTTTTATTTTTGAACCGTTGATTGACTATTTTTTAATTTTAAGTTTTTTGAGCCTAATGATAGTATAATTGATATTTATTGAATATCTAAAGATAAATTTTAATTTAAACTTAGTTTTCATAAAAATATAATTATTTCCTCTATTTAAACATTATGTTTATGTTTTTTTTCATCTGAATTTCATATTAAAAGTTTGATAAATTGTTTGTACAACTTCTAAAGAGGGATTTTAAAATGTTCATGAATAATTAGTTTTTTAATTAATTCCTAAAGAATTTGGTTAGACTTTTATGATATGATTTATTTGAAAAAAAAATTAATTTCAAACTATTAAGTGTTTAAATGTATTTTTAAAATTATCATTGTTTGATTTTTTATGGAATATATTAAAAAAAATTATCCCAATAGGATCTCTGTAATGACCCAAAATATTATTAATGAAAATTAATCTTGTAATAATTAAATGTCTTATTATGTAAGATGGTTATATAACATATGCACTTCTTTGGTTTTATGATTTTGGATTTTAAAATACCATTAAGAATTGTGATTGTTGTTAATATAGTTGTTGAATAGTGATCACATTATTGGTATAAATATAGGGCTTTAACAAATCCAATTTACTCAGAAAAAGGAAGCGATGACCTCATCCAGTAGAGTTACTCTATACAAAGACCATTTATTAGAGCTTGGAAAGGAGGTGGCATCATTGGGCTTCTCCCTTGACCAAACCCAAGCCAAGTTTCAACATGTTAAGCTCAAATGGAACCACCTATGGGAGAAGTGGAAGTTGATAGAGATTACCACCTGAGCGATATTATCTGAGCCACCCCAAGAGTCTGTCACCATCGCACAACTAACCCCTTGGTCTTATGAGGGTGTAATAAGGGGTTATGTAACAAAACCCTAGAACAATGATTATATACATTCTTTTTGTATAGATAATATACATTCATTTTATTATTGTTACTTTGTAAATAGTTTTTAAAGCAAAAATATATTTTTTAGTTAATATTCAATTAAGAAATCTATTTTGATGAGTTAATGGATTTTTTTAATTAAATAATATTTTAATAAAATATTATTACTAAATTAATTTTTATTAAATATAAATGATTGTATATTTTTTACAAATACAATTGTAATTTTTATTAAGGTTTGAAAGATATTTTTGCCAAAACCCATGAATTTTCGATAAATGTCGGTTTTTATTTTAAAATTAAAAAATAACATATTTAAAAAAATATTTAGACAAAATAAATATTATATTTGGAATCAGGATGTCTAAATTATCCAATGGTTAATTTTTCATAATTTTCTGAGACAGTCAAATTTTTTGGTAAAAGTTAAATACCTTTTAAATATATAATGTGTTTTATGACATCATAATGAACCGATAATGATGTAATAAAATACTATAAACATTATGTTCGGACAATATATTTTTTACCATTAAAATAATTTTATTTTAGGTTTGTTTGATTTATTTTACAAAGCTTTAGTGGACCCTCCAAAAGTTATAAAACATTTTAACTTTTTAAATTAATTTCTTTGAGAGTGTGACTCACCTCCACATAAGAAAGACTAATATTTTAAGAAGTTAGGCCATTGACCTTATAAAATAATTTTTTTCAATCCCCTTTTTCAAAAACCATGGAAAAAAATATGGTTTGGTTTGTGTTTTGGATTAGTTTAATGTGTAGTGTCCAAAACCTAAATAATAAAGAATTCCCTCTCTTTTCCTATATAAACTCACCCAAGATCCCACTTCCTCTTCACTCAAAGAATTTTGATCTTGACCAGACTCTTCCCTATTTTCTCTATAATCCTCCCAATTTTCCCCAATCTCCTAAGAATCCTCTCTCAATCCTCTCCCAAGCCTTTGGGATCACACTTCCAAGTAATAGATTTCTTCCTTTCTAATTTTGTCCAAATTTCCTTATGTTGTTATTCCCTTTTATTTTCAATTAAAAATGTTGGGGTATGATTTCACACCTCCCCCATACATCCCTATTTATTTTTTAATGATGATATGACCCTTTATCTCTCATTAATGCCTCCCATATACACTTGTTACCATGCCGAAATTCCGTAAGGAATTTCTCTCTCCTCATTTACATTCAAGCAATTATTTTGTATTATGAATCTAAAATTCCATTAATTATGTTGGGATGTGTATCTATATGACCCTCTTACTTTCAATTTCATGTAAATATTATTATAAATCCCTTTATCTCTCATCAACCATTTTTTTGAATTCTTATGCCATGTCGTTATGCTACCGAAATTGCACCATGATTTTCCAAGCTAAAGTCATTGTGTTGTGAATACCATGCCCATTTCTCTATCAAGGGTATTCAGCATTATGAACATTTACATATTTATTATTGTTTTTCATTTATTAATTCCACATTCCTTTATCGTGGAATAAATGATGATGTTTAATGAATCCATGTTGTATGATCTATGTGGCACACTTATTCATGAAATGAAATGATTAAGAAGGGTGTGCCCTGATAGCACTCCAATGCATTGGGTAAAGATTAGTATCATGATACGTCAAGTGAAATGAGGGTTTACTCATGAAAATTCAAGTGCAATTAGGGTTTACTCATACTCCATGTGCAATGATCTTTGGCTCAAGCTAAAATCATGTTAAATGTTGTTGTCGCATTTACATGTTATGATAATCATGCCATATCCTGCCTTTATGTTCATGTATCTCTTATGATCCATTGATATGACTATTGCCTAACATGTACTATATTATTCATGTTATGCCTTTTTTACTCCCTTATTGGGCTTTATAGCTCTCCCTTTTCTTATGCATGTCCTCAGGTTATCCCATACAATGTTAATTACAAAGGAATGATGTGGTCATGTAAAAGAAGTTTTCAATAAAATGTTGTGTTTTATGTTTTAAGTTCTTATGTAATGTTCCTAAGCCCTGAATAAACTAGACCTATTGATCTTATTTGTTGTATCAAGTAAAGGTTTTATGTAATAAATCATGTTTAAGTGTATAATAAAAACCAGGGTTGTTATAGTTAGTATCAGAGGATAGGTTTAGTTATTTTTGGGATTAGGATTAGAAAACCCTATTAAAAGCCTTAGGGATAATACTAATTATAACAAAAACATCCCTAAGTTTTGGTGAGTATTTAGTAATTGTTTTATTAATAAAATGCATCACTATCTGGATACGAGCAGGTAGAGGCGGTTCTGGCACAGTTGTACCTAGGAGTGAAAACTCCGACAAGGAGTTTCGGGCTTGACCCAGGGTATCCTGGTACACGAAAATGGGCCTTGCTACACTCTTGGTTACGAAACTCCCATGGGATATTCCTTGGTAAATTCACAATATTAGTATGAACCATTGTTAATGGAATAAAAAAATGCCCCTAATAATATATATTGGGAAGTAGATCATGTATAACATAGATTGAAGCCTATAGATTCATAAGTTAATGAAATAAAAGTTATTTATAAGTCATCCATTTTTTTCCTTGGATTACCCTTTATGTGTTAACCCTAAATTTCCTTTTATTCCAGCCAATGGTCGATAATAGGAAGACTCGGGCTAACAATTGATGCAAAGATCAATGTAACGACCGTTCTAATGAGATGCCCAATCCGATGGGAGCGGTAATCACAAACTTTGTCACGATACTCTCTCATTTAACTCAATATTTGAATAGAAACATGGGTCAAGAGGAACTTTCAACCCCCATAATAAAGAACAAGTCACAATCAAGAGATTCATGAGAAAAAAGCCTCCTACTTTAAATGGATCATCTGATCCCTCAATTACTGAACAGTGGATCAACTCCATTGAAAATATCTTCTTCATCCTACAATGTTCTGAACAAGAGAAGGTTCTTCTAGATGCTTATCGTATGGAGGGTGAAGTCGATCAATGGTATACATTAATCAAAAATAAAAATCCTAAGGAGGAGATCGAGGCGTTGGAATGGAATTATTTATAGAAAATGTTTTTCGATAAATATTTTCCCCACACCCTCCGACTTAAGATGGAAAGGGACTTTCTTGTGCTCAAGAAAAAAGATGATGAATCCATCAGAGCGTATGAGGAAAACTTCACAAGGCTTGCACGATATGGCTTTGGATTTTTCGTTACCCCCCGAATGCAAGGTTGACTACTTCTTTGGTGGGATGAAACCAGCCTATGGAAATCCCTGAAGATCTGTGACTTCGATAGCTATGAGGAAATTGTCTGATGTACCCTTAAGGTTGAAATAGAGATCGGTGAATCTTAGGGGTATCATTGGGATAAGAATCATAATGTGGAATTCAATTCTGGCGGTCTGATGGATAAATCCAATGGTGCTAAGAAAATCCAACCCCCCACTTTCCAAAGGTGTGGAGAGAAGTACCCCATGAATTGCCTGAAGAGGGTGAGGAAATGATTTAGGTGTGGAAGAGAAGGGCACCTAGCCGTTAACTACCGACAAAAAAAACCGAAGCTATGAAAAAGGAGAGGAATGCTCTGTTCGACCCTCAACGCGTTGTTCATTGATTCAACTAAAAAGAACCAGGGCACCTTGCAAATCAGTGCCCTAATACAATGGTTTTCAGAGGCAACCAATAACCTCCAAGGAAGCAAGGGTGATCTTTTTCCATCACTACCACCAAAGTGAACCCTGAAAACAAAGTGGTGATTAGTACGCTTGTTATTCATTCAAGAATAGAAAATTTACTTTTTTATTCTAGTTCTAAGCATTCTTTTATATCCCGAAATTTTAGTAGAATAATCCCAACACCACCACAAATCATGGAAGTAAAGATTTTGGTGAGAATAGTAAATGGTTCAATCATTGCATCCCATGAATATAACTCCTCCCCTATCATAATTTGTTCATTGAACTTCCCGGAGAATCTCATCATACTTCCTCTGGTGGAATTTGATGCAATTCTAGGCATGGATTGGATTTCCTTATATAGAGCCAGCATAAATTGCCGTGAAAGGGAAATCACTCTCCATATGGAGAATCGACCCCCAATTCTATACAAGTGCAAGGAGGAATATGAATATTATTTAGCACCATCATCTCAAGCATGGATATTATTGCCCCATGAGCACATGTATCTAGCTCAGATGATTGAGTATAAGGAAGAAACCATCCTTGAAGACATGCCTATTGTGAGGGAATTTGCTGAAGTGTTACCTGCGGAATTGTTTGGTCTTCCTTCCAGAAGAGATGTTTAATTATCAATTGACCTTATACCTGGGGAATTTACAATATCCAAGACTCCATATAGAATGGATTTTGTGGATCTTGAGGATCTGAAGAAACAACTACATGAGAATCTTGATAAAGGGTTTATACGCCCAAGTGCTTCACCATGGGGTGTACCAGTACTCTTCGTTAAGAAGAAGGATTGATCAAAGTGTATTTGCATTGATTATCGTTAGATCAACAAAATCATGATAAGGAATAAGTATCCTCTGCCACGAATTGATGACTTGTTCGATCAGCTATGTGGAGAACAATACTTTTCCAAGGTGGATTTATGGTCAGGATATTACCAAGTAAGGGTAAAGAAGGAGGATATCCCCAAGACTACTTTTTGTACAAGGTACGAGCACTATGAATTCATATTAATGCCTTTTAGACTCACTAATGCTCTAGCAATATTCATGGACTTGATTAATATAGTCTTTAGATATTACCTCGACAAATTTGTGGTAGTATTTATAGACGATATTCTAATATACTCCAAAACCAAGGAGGAGCATGAGGAGAATCTAATAACTATACTAGAGACCTTGTGATAGGAAAAGCTCTATGAAAAGTATATAAGGTGTGAGTTCTGGTTGAAGGAGGTATAATTATTAGGACATAACATCACAAGTAAAGGGATATTTGTGGATCCCTCCAAGACAACTGCAATTGAGGGATGGTTGAGGCCAACATCAGGAACAGATATCCATAGCTTCCTAGGGTTATATGGATATTATCGTCGATTTGTGAGAAATTTATCACTATTTTCCAACCCTATTACCAAGCTAAATTGGAAGGGAGTAAAGTTTTCTTAGAGTGATGAATGCGAAGGGAGATTCAAGGAGTTGAAAAGGAGGCTTATCACTATGCATGTTCTCACACTACCCACAAGTGGAGAACTTTTTGTGGTATTTAGTGATGCTTTGAAGAAGGGAATGGGTTGTTTGTTTATGCAAAATGAAAAAGTCATTGTATATACTTCAAAGAAATTTAAAGTTCATGAGAAAAACTATCCAACACATGATCTGGAGTTGGCTGTAGTGATCTTCAATTTAAAAATTTGGTGGCATTACCTATTTGGGGAGAAGTGCTAAATATATACGAACCACAAAAGCCTCAATTATATATTCACATAGAAAGAGTTGAACATTCACCAAAGAATATGGTTAGATCTAATCAAAGACTATGACTTCTCAATCCATTACCACCCTGGGAAAGCGAACAAGGTGAAAAATGCTCTAAGTAGAAAGAACCCAGTTATTCTATCATTGATGAGAATTGAAAAGGATCTAATCTTCTTAGATTTTATGAAGATAGACATGGGAATAATAAATAAGGAAACATCATCAATCATTTCAAAAATGATTTCTCAATCATCTCTTTTGAAAAGGTTAAAGGATGCTCAAAAGGATGATGTGGGAATTCAGAATAAAGTGGAAACTATCAGAAAAGGGAAATCCTTAGAGTTCAATGTTAATGAAGAAGAAATTGTGAGATTTAGGACAAGACTATGTGTTCCATCAAATCCGGAGTTAAATAAAGAACTTTTGTATGATGTACATAGTTCGAATTTCTCCATTCACCCGGAAAACACATAGATGTGTCAAGATATCCAAGAGAATTATTGGTGGGATAACATGAAGAAGGAGATTGTTGAGTATACATCAAAGTGTTTGGTATGTCAGTAAGTAAAGGATGAGAGGTAGGAGTATAAGGGTATGATGCAACCATTACCCATACCAGCATGGAAATACGAGAACATCACCATGGACTTTGTCACCGGAATTCTGAAGACATCCAAAAGAAACAATGATATCTAGGTTATTGTGGACCATCTTATGAAGACTTTACACTTCATTACAATTCAAGAGGATTTATCATTGGATCAACTAGCACAGATATATATCAGAGAAGTGGTGAGGTTTCATGGATTACCACTTTCAATTATATCTGATCGAGATCCAAGATTCACCTTTAAGTTTTGGAAGAGTCTTCAACATTCTCTAAATACTTAGTTGAACTTTAGTACGACTTATCATCCTAAAACTGATGTCCAATCTGAGCGGACTATCCAAACACTTGAGTACATGTTGAGAGCATTCTCAATGGACTTCAAAGGAGGATGAGATCAACATCTTCCTCTGGTTGATTTCTCTTACAATAACAATTTCCACTCAAGCATACAAATGGCTCCTTATGAATCCATGTATGGGAAAATGTGTAGAACACCTAAATGTTGGGATGAAGTTGAGGAGAGAAAAATCCTAGGTCCAGAAATGGTTGAAGAAATGGTGGAGATAGTTAAGACCATCCAACAACACATTAAAGCTGCTCAGAGTCGACAAAAGAGTTATGCTGATAATTGTCGACAAGACCTAGAGTTTGATGTCAGAGAAATGGTATTGATCCACATATCACCGTAGAAGAGAGTTATGAGATTTGGGAAGAAGGTAAAGCTAATTCCAAAGTACATGGGCCCTTTTGAGATCCTTGATCACATTAGATCAGTGGCCTATCGACTAGCACTCCCAACGAACCTATATCAAGTACATGATATATTCCATGTATCACTCTTGAGAAAGTACATACCTGACTCATATCATATACTCAATCCAAAGTTGGTATCATTGGAGAATGACCTCTCCTATGAAGATAAGCTGGTGAAGATCTTAGATCATAGAGAAAAAGTTCTACAAAATAAGAAAATTCCCCTCGTCAAGGTGTTGTGGCGAAACCACAAGTTTGAAGAGGAAACATGGGAATCAAAGGAAGTGATGAAGTAGAGTTACCCTCATCTGTTTTAGTGTGGGAAAAGGAAATTTCAAGGGTGAAATTTCTTAAGGTGGTAAGATTATAACGACCCAAAATCTTATTAATGAAAATTCCTCTTGATCTAATTAAATGTATAATTATGTAAGATGGTTATATAACATATGAACTTCTTTGGTTTTATGATTTTGGATTTTAAAATACCATTAATAATTCTGACCATTGCTAATATATTCATTGAATAGTGATCACATGATTGGTATAAATATAGGGCTTTAACAAATCCAATTTACTCAGACAAAGGAAGTGATGGTCTCATCTAGTTGAATTGCTCCATATGAATCCCATTTGTCAGAGATCAAAAAGGAGGTGGCATCATTGTGATTATCTCTTAACCAATCCCAAACCAAGCTTCATCACATTAAGCTTGAATGGAACTACCTACGAGAGAAGTGTAATTTTATAGAGATTACCACCTGAGTGATGTTATCCAAGCCACCCCAAGAGTCTGTCATCATCGCACACCTTACCCTTCAGTTTTATACGGGTGTTATAAGGGGTTATGTAACAATAACGTAGCACTATGATTATGTACATTATTTTTTTGTAGAGAATATACATTCATTTTATTATTGTTACTTTGTAAATAGTTTTTAAAGAAAAAATAGAATTTTTAGTTAATATTAAATTAAGAAATCTATTTTGATGAATTAATAGATTTTTTTTAATTAAATAATATTTTAATAAAATATTATTACTAAATTAATTTTTATTAAATATAAATGAACGTATAATTTTTATAAATACAATTGTAATTTTTATTAAGGTTTGAAAGTTATTTTTGTCAAAACCCGTGAATTTTTTATAAATGTCGGTTTTTATTTTAAAAGTAAAAAATCAAATGTTTAGAAAATTATTTATATAAAATGAATATTATTTTTAGAATCAGAACATCGAAATTATACAGTGGTGAATTTTTCATAATTTTCTGGGAGTCAAATTTTTGGGTAAAAATTAAATATTGTTTAAATATATAATGTGTTTTATGACATCATAATGACCCGATAGTGATGTAATTAAACACTATAAACAATATATTCAGACAATATATTATTTACCATTAAAATAATGTTATTTTATATTTTATTTATTTATTTTATAAATCTTTAGTGGACCTTTCATGACTTATAAAACATTTTAACTTTTTAAATTAATTTCCTTGAGAGTGTGACTCACCTCCACATAAGCAAGCCTAATATTTTAAGAAGTTCAGCCATTGGACTTATAAAATAATTTTTTCCACTCTACTTTGGAAAAAACTATGGTTTGTTTTGTAGTTTGGATTAGTTTAATGTGTAGTGTCCAAAACCTAAATAATAAAGAATTCCCTCTTTTTTCCTATATAAACTCACCCAAGCTTCCACTTCCTCTTAACTCAAAGCCTTTGGAGCTCGACCAAACTTTTCCCTACTCTCTCTAAAATCCTCTCAAGGTTCCCCAAGCTCCCAATAATCCTCTCTCAAGCCTCTCCCAAGCCTTTGGGATCACACTTCCAAGTAAGGGATTTCTTCCTTTCTCATTTTTTCCAAATTTTCTTATGTTGTTATGCCCTTTTATTTTCAATTAAAAATGTTAGGGTATGATTTTTTACCTCCCCCATACTTCCATATTTATGTTTGAATGATGATATACCCCTTTATCTCTCATTAATTCCTCCCATTTACACCTGTTACCATGCCGAAATTCCGTAAGGAATTTCTCTCTCCTCATTTACATTCAAGAAATTCTTTTGTATTATGAATCCAAAATTCCATTACTTATGTTGGCACGTGTATATATATTACCACCTTACTTTCCATTTCATGTACATATTATGATACACCCCTTTATCTCTCATCAACCATTTTTTTAATTCTTATGTCACGCCGTTATGCTGCCGAAATTGCACCACGATTTTCCAAGCCAAAATCATTATGTTGTGAATACCATGCCAATTTTTCTATCAAGGTTATTCACCTTTATGCACATTTACCTATTTATTATTGAGTTTAATGTATTAATTCCATATTACTTTGTATTGGAATAAATTATGATGTTTAATGAATCCATGTTGTATGGTCTATGTGGCACACTTATGCATGAAATGAAATGATTAAGAAGGGTGTGCCCTGATAGCACTCCAATGTATTGGGTAAAGATTAGTATCATGATACGTAAAGTGAAATGAGGGTTTACTTATGATAATTAAAGTTCAATAGGGTTTTACTCATGCTCCATGTGCAATGAGCCTTGGCTCATGCTAAAATCATGTCAAATGTTGTTTTCACATGTCCATGTTATAATAATCATACTATATCATGCCTTTATGTTCATGTATCTCTTATGCTCCATTGATATGCCTATTGACTAACATGTACTGTATTCTTCATGTTAAGCCTTTTTTACTCCCTTAATGGAATTTATATCTCACCCTTTTCTTATTCATGTCCTCAGGTTATCTCATGCAATGCTAAGTACGAAGGAATGATGTGGTCATGTAAAAGAAGTTTTCAATAAGATGTTGCTTTTTATGTTTTAAGTTGTTATGTAATGTTCCTAATCCCCAAACACACTAGACCTCTCTATATTTTTTGTTGTATCAAGTGAAGGTTTTATGTAATAAATCATGTTGAAGTGTGTAATAAAAAATAGGGTTGTTATAATCTTTATTTTATTTATTTAGTTTTTTTTAAATTATCATTATTTGATTTTTTATTGATTTTTGCACCATAGTTATTCTTAAAAATCCTAAATTTAACATTTAATGTTAATGGTATTGGTGGTAAAAGAATTTCCTTTTGGCATTTAGTGAGCATAAAATAATAGAACGAGTTTAAAATAAAAAGGCATATGTTTCTAATTATATATAACACTATTGAAATTTTAATAACTTAAATCAGTTGTTTTAAACATGAAATCAACTATTTAAATACCTGTAAATTGTTGGAAATCTTTATATTGGAAATTTTAAATTTTGAATTTTATTATTGTCTTGTATCATTTTCAAATGTTGTTACTACTTTCACTGTTTATTTATTATGAAAAATGACAAGGACTAAAAGGTATACATATCGTATCTAGTCTACACACTCAGATTAAACTACACCACTAATGAAGGTCATGACTCTATTAGGTATGTTTCTCAATACTATAGGTACAGTTATCACTAATATAGGGCTATTGGAAGTGACTTTTGGGGCATCATCTCAACCAGTAGACGTGCATGAGTCAATTACTCATATTTTGTCACTCATACCATCATGAGGGTATTAGTGGGTGACCGTTGTTGGTATGTATGTTATTTGTGAAGGAATTATTTATTTCATAGTTATACTAACTATTTGGATATGTTTTTTTAACATGTATAAATAACAAAATAATGGAAACAAATATGGAAACAAAATATGTTTAGACGTTGTATAATTTAAAGTTTGTTTTTCCTTTTGATTATTTTGGAGTGCCTGTGACTAATGTCGAAGGCTTGTATGGGAAATTTTTAGGTCATTTAGAATTTGATCCAACGACCCTCCCCATTGTATATCATAATTGGAGGTATGTTCCAATAAACTATAAGAATGAGATTTTTGATAATCAGGTAAAGGTAAATGAAAATAAATATTGATTAACTATTCATTAATTTGGTATTACTATAAATATTATTTGTCTAATAATTTTTTCACTTATTATTTATGGGTTGTTTTTCATTTTGACGTGTATGAAACCATTGTGCATCAATGTACTTTTAAAATCTTGTGAAAATAGAAATATTTCAAGTATATATTATGGTGTGAGTTCAGTGATAACCCATTAAGTCTTGAATAGTTATATAAAAAAGTACCTAAAGGGATACTTATAGAGTAGTGAAAATATTTTATAGATAGGTTGTTGATTGATTCATATAATGTATTTTATAATGTGATATTATCTTTCTATAAATTTGTAAACCATATTACCCTTTTTAAATCAAATTAGATTTCATACTAAAATATCTTCATTTTTTTAGGAAATTTATAAGAAAAATGATGCAATCAGAGAGAATCAGGTAATCCCATGCACAATAGGGTCAAATATTTTCATAAGGAGAATAATGAGCAAGGTAATATTTTAATTATTATAACATATATGTGTGTGTTCAATTTTAAGTTATCAAGACTTTATAATTGTGGATTTTCTGCTTTAATGATATGGGCTTTTGAGGTTGGTCATCAGGTTGGGCGGATCAAGATGTGGTTTGATGTGCATAAAAAGTTAAACAAAAGTTATATGAATGAACTAACTCAAAGAATAGTGGTAAACTAGTTTAATTAATATTTTATTTTATTTTATATCGTTTTCATTTTATATTCTTCAACATATAGGTAAAAATTGTGTAGGCATGGGATTCAAATCCATCATAGTCATCATCGATCTCCCAGAGCGATGTTATTTCCTAGTTTTTAGGAAATGAGTATATAGTTCATGTGCAGATGATGGGTTTTAGACCATCCCCATCATGAGTCTTTGGTAGTTTCCTAACATCATTCACTATGACGTCTTCTCCTGTCACAGGTTCTAGTAGTGGTCATGATAAAGCATTGCAGCCAAAAAATGTGATATTGGAGAACAAAGTGAAAGAGTATGAGTCGCGTAGGAGAGTTCGGGATGTTCAGTTTGTTGTGATGGGGGGTGTTTTAGCTACTTTATTTCAAGTCATGATAGTGAGTATTCCTAATGCCATTGAATTTATAATACGACAGACACAACAGGTACAAACGTTTCTTTTTTCTTTTTTGTTTGTATTATTATTTAACATAATCTAATTTATGTTTTTAAATACTATAATCATAGACATCGAAGTTTGGAATCCATCAGGATGATGAGTGGGTATCATCTTGAGATATCCATAGTGATGTAGATGCAATGCTTGATGGTTGATGATGTGTTGTGTTGATGCATCCACTACTGGAATTTTTACCTATACCCATGGTTCAAAATCACGGGTATAACCTAGAAAACGGTGGGTATAGTCTATACCCACGATTCTATGAATCGTGGGTACTTAAGACATTGAGATATACCTATACCCATTATTTGACCAAACTGTGGGTATAGTCCACCTATACTCATGGTTCTTAAACCTTTGGTATAGACAATTTCAATGGAAATACATATACCCACGGTTTGGTCAAATCATGGGTATAGGTCCTTTATTAAAAAAAATTATCCACTAGGAATTGATCCCAACACCTTTTGTTTATACTCCAATGACTTTACCACTATCCTATAACACATTTTGTGTTCTTTTATTCACACACGCACACACACACATATATATATAAATATATGTATATATAAATTAATTTATATTAAATTATTTATTATTATTGTTATTATTATGAAAAAATATGTAAGAGTTTGTGTCCTAGAACCAACTGGTTGTACTTTGATTACATGGATATTTAATGTATTTAAATATTAAACATATTATTACATATTGTTCATTGTTCTGCATGACTATGATGTAATAATATCCTAGAGTATTCATTGCATTGATAAGGTCATGGCAGTTCCCCGCTATGATGAGAACTTTGAAATGCTATAACAATATTCTTAAATATAGTTCTACGGTTGAATGACATACAATTAAGGGAAACATATCTTGAATATTTCAAGGTGCGAGTACTCGTAAGAAGATGAGAATTCCTCTCATGAAGTTCTCACTAGGTAATCTCCAAGACATGAGATTATGAGAATAGACCCGTCAGTAAGAATTCTACATGTTTTGGTGTCATCGGATATTTCTATCTGTGAACATGTGTAATGATCCTTAGACTTTAAGATTATCATTAATACGTGTCATGACTTGTGCACTTTGATTTACTGATGAAAATCATCACGCAGACAGTTGGCGGGAAATAGGGTGCGTTGGGTGTGTCACGAGTGACATGATATTACTGGATAAGTCAAGTAAGGATTTTTCTCTTCCATTTATGGAAGTTGATATCTCGTCCCTTTGATTGAAATAGAATTGTCACAAAAAATTCCATGGCCATGGTGTAACGATGAGTTTATTTTAGGTAGTCAAAGAATGGCATATCAAGTATAAAGGTTGATGAAACTATCATGAAACCCGCTTGATGAGATATTGAGACAAAGGGATTATATTAAATAGTGAGCATTCATATGTGGATGTTGTTGTTGTGAATTTACGTTCTTTCTCTTGGGTGCCTTGACCCGTTGCTAGACAGTACTCTTGGACTTTAGGCAAGCTCGGCTAATGCCAATGAGAAAGAATCCTATAGGGTCACATACTAAGTGTATTTTGGTGGTCTTGGTTAAATTCTATTTGAATTTAATTAATGAAATAAATATTATTCTCAAGACCGTGGAATAATTTTATTCAAGTTAAGTTGATATCATAAATTAAATAAAATATATTTATTTATTTTATTAAACATTTAATAAATATTTATTTACTAGTTTATAAATAAAATATTTATTTAAGAGAATAAATTATTTATTTATTTATTCGGGTGTTTGATAAATGGAAGTGGAGTTCGAACGGACCAAGGTCAGTCCGGTAGTAAAATAATTATTTGCAAGATGGTAAATAATTATTAGTTGGCACAAGTTAAAATAATAATGACACTGCTATTATTTTGTGATGACGAATTTTATTCATAATTCCATTTTCCACAATTTGGCGCACCATAAATAATGATGCGGTGTTATTATTATGAGCATGGTTTTTCTCTAAGTTCATGAATGTATTTAATTGTTGTTATGAAATTAAATATTTTAACTGAAGTTCCATGCATATAAATAGACAAGTACATCTATTATGTCATGGGGAACACACCGTACGCTTGGTGAATTGAGAATTGTTGAACTAAACAATTTCTCTCTTGAATCCTCTTCCCGCCCCTCTCAAGAATGAGATACGTTCTTCAAGGATGAAGAATAATAGATCAAGAACGACCAACACAAGGCACTCGCTTTTCCACGCTAGCACCCAAAGAATGAGTGGTGTCGATCAGAGGCCATTAGAGTACGTGTGGATCACTGCTAGAGGGATTCTAGTTTGGATCCTTGCAAGCGCAATGAGATAATCTAGAAGGGTCATTCTGAACGATCAACATTATCAGTGAAGAAAATACCGAAGATATAGATATTCTTTTCTTTATGAAATTAATTAAATTAATTATAAAAATGATGTGCAATATCCTCTCTAAATGTTTCAGGCCTCTTCCTTATTTATATAAATCTTTGATTCTATTCCGTGAAGACTGGAGTTCATCATCGTATTGATCCCAAAATAATCATTGATAGTGGTAAAAATTAAAGTTTGGTGTCGGCCCAACCGTGCTTCCACTGCACCTGGAACCTACAAGTGGTATCAAAGCGGTTACATCATAGTTTATAATTATTTAAATATTTCTTTGATGATTTATGCATTTAATAATTTAGTTGTTTCAATTCAAGTTAATAATTCTGCAAATCTGAATCTCGAGATCTATTCCTCCTCTTTCGTTTCTCATTCACCTTACAAAAACGATCTTTTCTTTTAATTTTGATTAAAATAAAATAGAGGATCTCATCCGGAGGTGCCAAATATTCCTGGTCGTACAACACCAGAACACACGACATGTATTTGATAGTACACGTCATGTAGTAAAGATTCAATGCATCGGACCGGTTCGCCATACCAAGCCATGTGTTGGAGTCTTTCTAAGTTTTAAATGACTCCGTGTGTTAACCAGGAACAAGTGGCACGCAGTTTTTAGATTACACGTTGTTTAGTCCACTGGACACGGCGTGTAGTCCCTTCGGGTTAGGGTTGGACCATGTACCTCATACACGACTTTCCCGACTAGAAATCCTATAACGCAGATACTACATGGCGTGTGTCCCAATGAACACGTCGTGTCCTATGAAGATTTCTGAAGTACATCTACACATCATTTCTCTGAGAATGTACTTTGGATGGACAGTGAATGATAGTACACACTGTGTAGTCAGAATTACATGTCGTGTACTCATCCAAATTACGCAGATTTATTAAAATTTATTATTATATTATTCAAACCCTTGAGATGTGTACCATAGAACAGGCATAAAGCTGAGGTACAAAACATGATAGGTGTTTTATATATATGTATTTAATTTAACATATGTGTAATGTTCATTTCTACTCATTGGGTAGTTATGAACGGGAATTCACCGGGTTTCCTTTAAGGTACAAGTTACGTACAAAGATAGTTTTAAATGAATTTATTTGTTTAAAATTATAATGGATGATAATCTCAAGGAAATTAAGAAAAGGGTTTAAACATAAAAGGATTGATTAATTAAAGATGATAATTAATTAATTTGAGCATGATTTATCTTAAACAATAATGATTAAAGAATTGAATGCTAGTTTTATTTATGCGTAAATATCATTGTATGTATGAATGATCATGAGCTAGACCAAGACCTTTGTATGTGGATGGTTTCTTTTAATTTATTTATTTAAATTAAATTTGTTCGCCTGTGAGCCTTATCCTCATTAATATGTAGGGCATGCGTGCACAAGGTTTCTTTTATGTAAAACCCCCTTTTACCCCTCACCTGCATGTGAGTTTAAAAAAGGCATATATAATGGATTGAACTCCCAAGCTAGTAGAGGTGGTTCAATATGGAGCCGAGACGAAACCAATCCCAAGAGATACGAAGGTGGGCAGGTGGAAAGCTGTAAACATGAACCCAAAAGGTTCAAGATGTTTCCCCCCTAGTTCAGGGTTAGTTTATCAACTGTTGTATAAACTAACCATTAGAAAAGCTCATGATCATGCCCTTTATTTTATTTCTTCCAGTTGCATGGTTTATCATTATGGATGTGTTGTCATGATCACATAATTAATGAATTAAACAAGCATGCAATATGGAACTAAAATAAACTAGACTTATGAGTAAATATTATCAAGACATGGTTAATCACATAAGTAAGTTCCGCTTAATATTAACAAGCATGTGATAATGATAATAAGCAATTCACGCAGAAGAGATAAAAATCCCTCAAATAAAATATTAAGTCAGACGAACCCTTCCGTTACTTGATTAAGGGAAAAACTCAATAAAACTATTTGTTTGGCCAACCCTTGTTGGGACACTTACTTTTATACAGGAGTCCCTTATGAAATGTTTCATGTTGACTTAACCATATTACATCAAGAGGAGTAGCCCTTGCTAGACTTGATGTAATATTGGAGGCAAGAGTTGAGGAAATCCAAAAGTCATGATTTCAGGATTGGGGAGTCCACTCAACAGATCAAGGAGATGCAAGCCCACAGTTGGAAAAAACCTACCTACCTAAATACCTTATAATAGCTTGATCAACCCTTGTTGGGGTTATGCAAAGGGGAATATGAATCCTTTCCACTAGAATGTCATGGAAATTGGACATTCTGAGTTCAATGGTTAGGGCCATTGTGGCTTGATAAAATAGTGGGATACTTAATAAAAAATTATTATTTCTCATAAAATGCAATCAAGAAAGTAATAATGATCTGCTCTTTTAATTGTAGAATAAAAATGAAAAGCTCATCAACCACACTATCCCTGTGATCAATTCTGGATAAAGAAAACATCCTCACTGGTATTAACTTCTAGGAATGGTTTAGATGCCTTTGGTTTATCCTACACCATGAATGGAAATATTACATGCTGGAGTCAGCATTACCTGATCTTCCCGCCAAAGAGGTGAGTGATGAGGATTTCCTGGTCTATGAGAAACATATGAATGAAGTGGTTGACATTCAATGTTTGATATTATCATCAATGTCTAGTGAGCTCATGAAGTCTCATGAAAACATGGATGCTTATAGCATGCTCAAGCACCTCTGTGGTATTTACCAAGAGAGAGAAAGATAGAAAATGTTTGAGATCTCTAAGGCACTCTTTCAGAGTAATCTTGGAGAAGGTGCCCCAGCTGGGCCTCATGTAGTCAAGCTCATTGGATACATTGAGCACCTGGAGGTTCTAGGGTTTAAACTACCTGAAGAACTGGGCACTGATCTCATTCTCACATCACTCCCTTAGAGCTTCTCTAACTTTTTTTTCAATTTCAATATGAAAAACATTGATAAGTATCTATCTGATATTCTTATCCTCATTCTCTAAGTGGACAAAGATATTAAGTATGAAAAGCCTTCTGTCCTTATGGTGAATAAGAAGAAAGGGAAGGTGAAGAGATTTAAGCCCAAAGCTTTTTCATGACCTACCAAGAAAAGGAAGATCAAAGGGGAGGCAAAGGAACAAGAGGCTATTTGTTTTGCATGTGGTAAGAAGGGTCGCTGGAAGAAGAACTGCACCCAGTCTAAGAAGAAAGGGTAAGTTTTAGGTGCATTTGTTATCGAATGAAATCTATATGTTTCTACAAATTGGGTATTAGATATAGCTTGTGGTGCTCACATATGTATCCAAATACAAGAACCAAGTAGATTCGGGAAGATTGATTGAGGGGAGGTAGATCTATGAGCAGCCAATGGAGCCAGACTTACTGGTGTAGCTGTCAGGGACTACCACCTCACGTTTCCAACTGGGATGATCTTGGTGTTAAAGGGTTGTTATTATGTTCCTTATATTACTAAAAACATTATTTTTTATCCATATTAGATACAGATAGATTTGTTTTCAAGTTTGGAAATGAATGATGTTTATTTTACAAAGATATCATTTTTTTGGTAGGGCACATTTATACAACGGTCTTTACGTGTTGGATTACACAAACCAAGTAATGGAAATTGATAAAAAAGATACTTCACATGACTCATAACACACCCAACTTTGGCATCACCGGCTAGGTCATGTAAACAAGAAATGCTTGACAAAGTTACATCAAGATTGATATTTAGATTCTTTCAAACTAAAACCACTTGGCGTATGTCATTCATTTTTACAAGGCAAAATGACCAAATACCCATTTAGTGGGAAGGGTGAAAGGGCTAAATAAATTCTTGAATTGGTTCATATCGATGTGTGTGGACCATTTCCAGTTGAAGCAAGGGGAGGTTACTCATACTTTATAACTTTTACTGATGATTTTAGTAGATATGGGTATATCTACTTAATATAAGTCAGATTATTTTGATACGTTCAAAGAATACAAGAATGAAGTTGAGAACCAGCTTGGTAAGAATATTAAGAAACTATTCTCAAACTGAGGTGAAGAATATTTTAATCAAGACTTCATTGATTACTTACGAAAGTTTTGGATCTTATCCCAACTCACTCCTCCATACACGCCCCAATGGAATGGTTTGAGTGAAAGGAGGAACCACACCCTGTTGAACATGGTGAGATCAATGATCAGTCATGCGATTCTTCCATTATCCTTTTGGGGATATGCGTTACAAACAGCAGCACGCATACTAAACCAAGTACCAACTAAATCGATAAATGGTATTACATAAAAGTTCTGGAGTGGAAGAAAAGCCATGTTATCGAATTTACATGTGTGGGGTAGCAAAACATTTATTAAGGCCTCTTTAGGTAACAAACTCATACCCCAAGGCACAAAGTGTACCTTTATAGGATACACCAAGGAAACAAGGGGATATTACCTATACAACCCCTAAGACAAAAAGGTTATAGTGGAAAGACATGTCATATTCCTTGAGAGGGATCACATCTCCAAAAGAGATAGTGTAAGCGAGATAGACTTCGATGAAGTCAAGGATTAAGGTACACAAGAGTTGGTACAAGAACAGATTCCACAAAGCCCTATGGAAGAAGAATTTGTTCTAGAGACACAAGTACTGTGTAGAAGTACAAGAGAGGTTAGAGAACCAGAATGGTATGGTTTTCTAGTTATCGAGGATGGTGACTCATTACTAGTTGATAATAATTTTCCTTTAACCTACAAGGAAGTAGTAAGCAGCACAGACATTGCCAAGTGGCAAGAAGCCATGAATTCTGAAATGGATTCCATGTATCAAAACCAAGTCTGGATTTTGGTAAATCTTCTGGTTGATGTAAAGCCTGTTGGTTGCAAATGGGTATTCAAGAAGAAACTGGACATGGAAGGAAAATTCAGTACCTATAAGGCATGAATGGTTGCAAAATGGTTTAAACAGCGTTAAGGAATTAACTACGATGAAACCTTTTCACCAGTTTCATTGCTGAAATCCATCAAAATTATATTTTCCATTGCGGCTTACCATGACTATGATATTTGGAAAATGGATGTCAAAATAGACTTCCTTAATGGGAACCTTTAGGAAGATTTTAACATGACACAACCTAAAGGGTTTGTAGCTCCAAAGGATTCCAATAAGGTATGCAAGTTGCATAAATCAATTTTTGGATTAAAGAAAGCATCCAGGTCGTGTAAAATTTGTTTTGATGAATCCATAACAGAATTTGGTTTTATCAAGAATGAATGTGATCCTTGTGTCTACAAAATTTTTAGTGGGAGTACAGTTGTTTTTCTAATAGTATATGTTGATGACATATTACTTATTAGAAACAAGATAACAGTCTTATGGTCTATTAAGGCATGCTTGAATTAATGATTCTCCATGAAGGACTTGGGTGAGGCAGTATATATTCTTGGGATCAAGATTCATCATGATAGATCCAAGAGATTGTTGGGACTAAGTCAAAGTACATACATTGATAAGATACTAAAGAGATTCAATATGGAACAATCCAAGAGGGGATTGTTGTCAGCATCACATGGCATTCATCTTTCCAAGAAAATGTGTCATCAAACACATGAGGAAAGAATGATAATGGTAAGGAATCCATATGCATCAGCGATTGGGTCAGTCATGTATGTCATGCCATGTATTAGGCTGGATGTCGCCTATGCATTAAGTGTGGTAGATAGATATCAAGCTGACCCAGGTGACCACCATTGGATGGCATTTAAGACTATCCTAAAGTATCTAAGGTGTACTAAGGATTTGTTCCTAGTTTATGGAGGAGATGAGGAACTAATTATCAGAGGATATGTAGATGCTAGTTTCCAGACTAATCAAGATGACATGAAGTCGTAAACGGGATACATCTTCACTTTGAATGGAGGTGCAGTGAGCTGGAAGAGCTCAAAGAAGAGTGTGGTCGTAGATTCTACAATAGAGTCTGAGTATATCGTAGCTTCTCAGGTAGCTAAAGAAGCATTTTGGATGTGAATCTTAGTCCAATAGCTAGATGTGATACCTAGCATTAAAGACCTCATCACATTGTACTATGATAATACTACATTGGTGGCTCTCGTAAAAGAGCCAAGGTCACATCAGCGGACAAAGCACATACTTCGGAAGTATCATCTCTTAAGGGATTTTTATCGTAGAGGTGAAGTTGCAGTGAGAAGTATTTCCACAGAAGACAATGTGGCAGACCCCTTGACTAAATCCTTGACTCGGTGGAAACATGATCACCATGTGAGGTATAACGGACTGAAAGTCGTAGGCAGTTGGCTCTAGTCCAAATGGGAGTTTGTAAGAGTTTGTATCCTAAAACCAACTGGTTGTTCTTTGATTACATGAATATTTAATGTATTTAAATATTAAATATCTTATTACATATTGTTCATTGTTCTGCATGACTATGATGTAATAATGTCCTAGAGTATTTGTTGTTGATAAGGTCTTGGAAGTTCCCCACTATGATGAGAACCTTGAAATTCTATAACAATATTCTTAAATATAGTTCTACGGTTGGATGACATACTATTAAGGGACACATAGCATGAATATTTTCATGTGTGAGTACTCGTAAGCAGATGAGACTTCCTCTCATGAGGTTCTTACTTGGTAATCTCCAAGATATAAGATTATGAGAACAGACCTGCCAGTAGGAATTTCGCATGTTTTGGTGTCATCAGATATTTCTATCTATGAGAATGTGTAATGATCCTTAGACTTTAAGATTATCATTAATATATTTCACTACTCTCGCACTTTTATTTACAAACGAAAACCATCACGTAGACATTTGGCGGGAAGTAGGGTATGTTGGGTGCATCACAAGTGACATGATATTAATGGATAAGTTGAGTAAGGATTTTTCCCTTCCATTTATAGAAGATTATATCTCGGACCTTTTATTTAAATAGAACTGTCACACAAAATTCCATGGCCATGGTGTAACAACGAGTTTATTTCAGGTAGTCAAAGAATGACGTATCAAGTATAAAGGTTGATGACACTATCATGAAACCTACTTGATGAGATATTGAGACAAAGGTATTATATTACACAGTGAGCGTTCGTATGTGGTTGTTGTTGTTGCAACTTTATATTCTTTCTCTTAGGTGACTTGACCCGTTGCTAGACAGTACTCTTGGACTTTAGGCAAGCTCGCATAATACCAACGAGAAAGAATCCTTGAGGGTCACACACTAAGTGTTTTTGGTGGTCTTGGTTAAATTCTATTTTAATTTAATTAATGAAATAAATATTATTCTCAAGACCTTGGAATAATTTTATTCAAGTTAATATGATCACATAAATTAAATAAAATATATTTATTTATTTTATTGAACATTTAATAAATATTTATTTACTAGTTTGTAAATAAAATATTTATTTAAGAGAATAAATTATTTATTTATTTATTCGAGTGTTCTATAAATTAAAATGGATTTTGAGTGGACTAAGGTCGGTCCAGTAGTAAAATAATTATTTGCAAGACGATAAATAATTATTAGTTTCCATAAGTTAAAATAATAATGACTTTGATATTATTTTGTGACGCAAAATTTTATTCATAATTATTTTTTTTGCAAGTTGGTGCACCATAAATAATGGCACAGTATTATTATTATGAGCATGAGTTTTCTCTAAGTTCATGAATGTATTTAATTGTTGTTATGAAATTAAATATTGTAACTGAAGTTCCATGCATATAAATAGAAAATTACTTCAATTGTGCCATGGGGAACACACCGTACACTTGGTGAATTGAGAATTGTTAAGCTAAACAATTTCTCTCTCGAATCCTCTTCCCACCACTCTCAATAATGAGATATTTTCTCCAAGGTCGAAGAATAATCGATCAAGAATGACTGACACAAGACACTCGCTTCGCCGCGCTATCACCCGGAGAACGAGTGGTGTCGATTGGAGGCCATCAGATCACGTGTGGATCGCCACTAGAGAGATTCTAGTTTGGATCCTCACAAGCGCAACGAGATAATTTGGAAGGGTCATTACAAATGATCAACGTTATCAATGAAGAAAATACCAAAGATCTAGGTATTATTTTTTTATGAAATTAATTAAATTAATTATAAACATGATGTGCATGATCCTCTCTAAAGGTTTTAGGCCTCTTCCTTCTTTATCTAAATCTTTGATTCTATTCCGTGGAGATTAGTGGTCATCATCGTATTGATCCCGAAATAATCATTGATCATGGTAAAAATTAAAGTTGGGTGTTAGCCCAACTATGCTTCCGCTGCACCCGGAACCTACAAAATAATGGGCCAACCTATACCCAGGGTTTGGTCAAACCATGGGTATAGGTTCCTTATTAAAAAAATCCTTTATTAGGAATTGATCCCAGGACCTTCTGCCTATACTCCAATGACTTTACCACTATCCTATAACACATTTTATATTCTTATATTCATACACACACACACACATATATTAAAGTATTTATTATTATTTTTATTATTATGGAAAAATAATGGGTCAACCTATACCCACGGTTTGGTCAAACCATGGGTCTAGGCGACTATACCAATGGTTTACCCAAACCATTGGTATAGGTGCCCAAAAAAAATCCTATACCCATGGTTTGGTCAAATTGTGGGTATAGGTTTTCCCATAGCCTTCTCGCAAAAAAAATCCCTACAAAACCTATTACCACAGTTTACAAAAACGGTGGGTATAGGGGTGATCTATACTCACTACTTTTGGAGTACTATGGGTATAGGTCCTTCCCACAAAATTTTTCCCCCATGAAACCTATTCCCATGGTTTATAAAAATTGTGGGTATAGGGGTGACCTATACCCACGATTTTTGGAGAACCGTGGGGATAGGTCCTTCCTGCAATTTTTTTCCGCGTCTATAGTGGTGACCTTTAGCCATAATTTTTTCCAAAATCGTGGGTATAACCTTGTTTTTTAGTAGTGATACTTTGGTTTTTAAAACATTTGGATGGATTGATGGGTTGTTTTAATGCCCATCTGGATTATTTATCATTTTTTATGTGTATGAAATATTGTAATATAGTTAAAGTTGTTTTTATAATGTTAATTTCATTTTTTGTCATATGTTTTTGTAGTTGTATTATTTTAATTTATGGTATAGGAGCTTGAATTGCAAGTGCATATTTTGGAATTGATTTCGTTATACACAGTGGTTTAAATTTCCATTGATCTTGAAAAAACATCGTATATCATTTAGCAATGACTTAAAGCACCACTAGGCACTGAACAACCATTTCTAAATATCTGAAATTCGTGAAACCACCACAAAATAAAAATAAAGGACGGTTCTAACTGTCACTATATAATGAAAATTAGACAGCTTAATTGTAACCATCATAAAAATGATATATGACAGTTTCAACCACCACTAATAATGGCTAAAAACTGAAATTAGTAAAATTGTCATGTAAAGAATCGGTGATGATTCTAACCACCACTATATAAGGAAAATTAGGCAGCTTAATTGTACCACCATGAAAAGAATATATGATGGTTTAAACCGCTGCCAAATAGGCGTTCTGCAGTGGTTCTATAGAACTTCCATTAATTTAAAAAAACAACGTGACTTGATTCTCGACAACACTAAACACATCAATTTAAATCATTGTGTATAGCCAAAACAACCACCGTGAATGTCCATTTTTACTACAGTGAATTAAAGGTATATGTTCATTATTCACTCATTCTTATTTATGCTTCTAGATCTCCTCTTCTCTCCTTTAAGGGAATGATAGATCTATACTATAATGACCATAACTACAATTTTGGGTATGATATAATAGAAATTTTTATAGACTAATCAAATGAATCAAATGTCGTACATGCAGGATTTTTCTTCCTCTCATGATATGCAAACATCTCCACATGTAAAGGAAGAAGGATGAAGAGAGATTAGGGTTTAGGAAGGTTCGACCAAGTATAATGATAACAACAGTCACTGTAAGAACTCAGATCTTCATTTCAGGTATGGATCTTGATTTCTGGTGTTTTTGAGAAAATAAGGGTTTCTGGAAATTTTAAGGAGTACACATCATGTACTTAGGAGTACATGTCGTGTACCTGGTTGTCGCAGGTAGCCGTGTACTGGCTATATGGGGTGACCTAGAGACCGCCTAAAGCGGGGCCCGATAAAGGCATATACATGTCGTGTATCTTTAAAGAACACGCCGTGTATTTTTATTTTTAATTGATAAATTGGAATGAGGTCGCATCTATTTGATAGAACCTCCTTCTTCTAGCATCATCTCGTCCAAGAGCAACCAAAGATCATTGATTCTTCTCTGAGCCCCTGATCGACTTTCTGTGCTCCGAATCGAACACCATCGATTGCATTGGAATCAAATCAGTGAGTTCTTAATTATTCTAGATCCTCTTCTATTGTTTTCTCCTCTTTCATGAGATATCTTTGGTTGAGAATTCTTGGAGTTTTTGTAGATCTACTGCGTTCTAGGTCGATTCAAAGGCTGAGGTTCAACTATATCAACCGTACAACGTCAAGGTAGGTGGTTTGTGCCTTTTCATAGATGTCTTTGAGTTATATGTGTAAAAAGTTCCTAATACCTTAGTTTGGGGTATTTCATGTTTAGTGAATTTAACCCTATTAATGCTTGATATGCTTTTTTTGCTTGAGTAGGGGTGTTTGATTATGAATAGGGTTTATTACCTTGTTATGGATGTGTTTTCCCATGTTTGTTTGATATTGGTCGTTGGGTCTATAATTGCATGTTAGGCTATTTTTTTATTTCCATGCCTAATGCTATTAGGATGGAGTAATTATTATATGAAATGCTTGTTATATGCATTGTAGTTGTTTATCCAAGTAATATTTTGAGATTCACTTTGGCTGTTGAATATAGTTTGTGCACAATTGTATTATACAGGGCTGTAGGAACCTGGTGTAGTGAGACCATAGGGGGAATGGATATTGAGGGCTTCCCCAGAGTGTCTATTATACTTTTCACGTTGCGAGACCATAGGGGGGTGGATGTGATTGCTCCCTCAGAGTGTTTGCAGTTCCACGTTGCATGACCAAAAGGAGAATTGGACGCTGAGTGCTTCCTCAGAGACTCTGTAGTTTACCGTTATGAGACCACGAGGGGAATTGATATTGAGTGCTTCCTCAGAGAGTCTTTGTCTAAGCTGAACTGGAGGGGTTAGATTGTGAGAACTTCCCAAAGGGTTGCTTGTGTTTATTTTGTTGAATAATTGGTAAATGTAAATGAATGTAGTTGAAACTGTAGGATTGTTTACTTTGAGTACTTCCTTGTTTATTACTTTATTTTTCATACTTCCTACTATATATATTCACTGATAGTTAGGCATAGATATTTGAGCGGTCGCCTACTAGGATTCGTCTCACACCTGTTTGGGTCATGCTTTTGGGCCCAAACAGATTATATTGTTGCAGGTATAGATAAGGGAAAGATCCCTTCTACTTCAGGTACTTGATTGATGTGGAGCTGGAGGGCATGGGACCAGGCTAAGGCTTGCGATGCTGTTGAATTTTATTTGTTTTCTTGTACTTTGGTTTAGTATTATATTCCAACATTGTGACTTGTTTGGCTACTTTCCTATAAATATGTAACATGCATCATTTATATATGTGCTCTAGTTATTTATTTACTTTCAGTCTTCTGTTGTTTACTTATTGTGTGGTATTAATGCTTATTCTACTGTTATCTTTTTGTTTATGTTGTGTTACTATGCCAATGAGGGCATAGTTTCTCCACTATCACACCCAAGGCCCTCACTGCTAGTCGGCAGCCTCTGGAATTCGGGGAAATGTTCTTGAGGCCATGTGACCAACCGGGTACGGGGCACCTTTGGACAGCACTCAGAACCGAGACGTTACAAAGTGGTATCAAATGGATTCTTTTCTTCTTGACTTACTATTTGGAGCCTATAGACAGGGATATGAAAGAATAGGTAGTTGGTAATAAGTTGTGCCCAAGAGTAGCTAACCCGTGTACAAGGAAAATATAATTTACCTCGATTATTTCAATTTTTATGGTTTTTCAATTATTACAGTTGATTTTATTTCACCATTGGGTGTTTTACATGTTTTTTGTTGTTATCGTTGATATTATTGAGGTTCTATTTCTATTGAAACTCAATGAGATGAGTGTGTGTCATCTCATGCATCATATAGGCACCTGCTAGAAATCACATGTCATGTATTCTTGTCATGCCATTTAGGGTGCATTACCAATTCCATGTTATTGTGATAGATGTTGTGCTAGATATGAATGTTGTTGTGATAGATTTCTTAATATGATACTTGTTGTTTGATAGGGTATTTCTAATGTTTAAAGTTTCATTTGAATGGGCGCCAAACTTTGGTCCCTGAGGTATTATAGGCCCTCATGGATCATAATTTGGTGGATCATATGTTTGATTGCACTTTTATACTTGTGATATACATGATTATGATGCCAAGATTTGATTTGTGGGGAGTATGGGGCCTCACGGATCGGAATTTGGCACTTTAATGTTTGTTTCAGTGTTTTTATGGGTTCCGAAGTAGTTTATGGGGCTTACTATCTGAAAAAACCTAGAATACACGATGTGTATTGATGAATACATGCCATGTATCCTTCTTTTCGGAAGGGAACAACTTTTCTTGAGTACACTCTGTGTACTGTATATACACGCCGTGTAGTCCTAAACCGTGTGACTGACTGTGTGGGCAGAGACACGGGGTTGGGAAATGGTTGGTGACACACGCTGTGTACTTGGAGTACACGTCGTGTTAAAAGTGTTGTGTGTCCAGCCGTGTGACCAACGAAACGGGTGGATGAAACTCAGGTTGTACACGTTATGTTCTATTATTACACGCTGTGTAGAGTCGACTGTGTCACCTACCATGTGACTAAAGACATGAATGGTTATGACTTAAGGGATACACACTGTGTCTAGGGCGCACACGCCGTGTAGAGTTACCCAGGTAGGATCCATGTGTATAACCATGTAGAGGAACTCAGGCAGGGGGGAAATGATTCAAGTACACTGTGTATCAAGCAGAACATGCCATGTGTAAGGGTGTTACACGACCAGGTTTGGCAGAAGTACACGCTCATGTAAAGGCTTAAGGGAACACGCCATGTAAGTGGTTATACAAGCCATGTATCCATGTTTTAGAAATATTGAATGTCTTATTTCCCCTGTTCCTTTCTTTCACTTCTAAGTATCAGTCCTTGATAATTTTAAACTGAGTTGTGTGCTTGACCTTGTAGAGTCATGCCACCGAGACACCTTTGATTGTATGCCAGATCCAGAGTAGTGATCAAACACCAGACATAGAAGATCAAGGACTACCACCAGATCCTCCTGTCGTGCCCATCTTGGCACCATCCATTATTCCATATGTAGGTGTCGATAAAAAATTTCGAGAAGGATTCATGAGATTTATGCGGACCTTCAGGGGAGCACCGCATCTAGCCCCGCTTATGGCAGAGTTGACACGAGTCTTTTAGTAGCAGCATCATCCCACCTTCTTAGGGGAAGGAGGACCTCGGGCTACAAAGTCATTATTAGAAGCCATATTGTCTATCTTTGATCATCTAGAGACACCTTCAGAGAGGAGGGTGAAGCTCTCTACTTACATGCTTCGGGATTCTACCAAGAGATGGTGGGATGTGATATCAAAGGTAGGATGCTAGCAGGTTATGGCTTGGGATGAGTTCCAGCGTGCCTTCTATGATTACTTCTACCCAAAGACTTTGAAGGTTGATCAATATTGAGAGTTCATGATTATGGAACAGGGTACTCTTTCAGTCATGGAGTATTCTTCTCACTTCATAGAGCTACAATGATTCACACACATTCTTGGGGGTGATGAGTTATTTCTAGTGAGGAAGTTTGAGGATGGTCTCAGGAATGACATCCAATATCAGGTGAACATATTCAGGTTATATTCCATAACTTCTATAGTCAACCAGGCACTGATCACAGAGCACAATCTAAGGGATTCAGGAGCTGTAAGCCAAGGCAGCTCAGCACCTAGATTTGGTACCCCTCCGACTGACAACAGGAAGCGTCGTAGGGAGTCTATGTGCGGAGATACGAGTAGGTGGAATACTTCTTCAGGTAGCCAGGTGGTGTGATACCAGTGTGGGAAGAACGTTCATATGAGTCCACATTGCCCGTGAGACCCAGTTGAGTGCCGATCTTGCGGCAATATGGGTCATCTTCAGCGTTTCAATCAGATTTTCTCACCAACAGCTGGTGATAGGGGTTTTGTTTCAACTCCTCATACCGAAGCAGGACCACCAATCCCACATTAGTCTGGGAACTGGAGTTCTTCAGGCTATTTAGGATGATTTTGATGTCATGGATGCAGTGTTCAGACACAGGGTTTTCGATAGTCGTAGAGTGGATCAACTCAGGGATCACATACAGCTTCATAGGGTTGTGGTGCAGGTCATGATTTTGCTATAGAGCAGACCCATCAGGAGCAGGATCTCAGACCCTCTGCAATTAGTGGTATGACTCCAGTTGCCTCAGTTTTAGCTTTTGCACTTTTCGATATAGGGGCTTCCCATAGTTTCATATATGTTGTTGTTGTTGTGGAGAGTCTTAGGCTCTGTATCTTTACTTCTGCCTATATCTTGACGTTGGACACTCTGTTGGGGACTAGAACGGCTAGTGGGTGTCAGTGCAAGGAGTGCCCTCTTGAGGTTGGTGGGTGTCACTTCTTATGGGACCTTTATGTCTTATAGATTATGAGCTATGATATTATTCTCAGAATGGACTGGTTGGTTCCCTTCCAGGCTGTTGTCGATTGCTATCCTCATAGGGTGAGTTTCACGTCACCAGTGGGTGGTTCGTTTCTACATAAGGGCGAATGAGATGTCTAGGAGAGTAGATTTGGACCCGAGCATCATGGGTTGGGAGGAGTTACATCCCAGATTTCTAGTCTCTATCTGGATGATCAGGGGACTTCATATATGGACATTCCTCCAGTGGTGAATCATTTTAGAGATGTCTTTCCAGAGGAATTTTCAAGTTTTCCTCCAGAGTGAGAGGTATATTTCTCTATTGAGCTTATTCCAAGAGTGGCACCAGTGTTCATACCTTCTTATAGGATGGATACACCAGAGTTACAAGAGTTCAAGAAGCAGTTGTAGGAGTTGCAGGCAAAGGGTTTCATTTGAACCAGTACTTATCCTTGGGGTTCGCCTGTCCTTTTTGCGAAGAAGGTAGACAGTACCCTCATACTTTGTGTGGATTATCAGAAGATGAACTAGTTGATGGTCAAGAACCGATATCCCTTGCCGAGTATTAATGATATATTTGATCAGATTTGAGGATCCCGGGTGTTCTCGAAGATTGAATTGAGGTTCGGTTATCATCAGTTGTGCGTTAGACCATCAGATATACCTCTTATAGCCTTTTGGAGAAGGTATGGTCTATATGAGTATGTGGTTATGTTGTTCGGTCTCACGAACGCGCCTTCAGTTTTTATGGCACTGATGAATTGGGTGTTTCATCCATACTTGGATTCTTTTGTAGTGGTCTTCATGGATGATATCTTGGTGTACTCTCACACTCTACACGTCCATGCCACGCATCTTAAGATCGTTTTGAGTACACTGAGAGAGCATCAATTATATTTTAATCTCTCAAAATGCCACTTTTGGATGGACCAGATTCACTTCTTGGGTCATGTCATCTCTAAGACAGGAGTATTAGTAGACCCAGAGAAAGTGAGAACAGTAGTTTCCTGGGAGCATTCGAAGAATGTCTTTGAGGTAAGGAGTTTTTTAGGGTTGTATAATTACTACATGCACTTTATACAAGACTTTTCACACTTAGAAACACCATTTACGGACCTAACTAAGAAGGGTGTGAAGTACCTGTGGACAGATTCTTGTGATTCAGCCTTTCAGGAGCTGCAAGGGAGGTTGAATTCAGCACTGATTCTAGTTTTTCCAGAGCTGGGAAAGAGTTACATTGTTTACTATGATGAATCAGGTATCAAGCTGGGAGCAGTGCTTATACAGGGAGAAGGAGTTGTTGCGTATGGGTCTTAACAGTTGAGACCACATGAGAGGAATCACCCGACACACGATCTTGAGTTGGCTGCAGTTGTTCATGCCTTGCGTTGTTGGAGACATTATATGTTGGGAGATTATTTTTTGGTTTCCACCAACCACAAAAGTCTCAATTATATCTTCATTCATTGCGATCTGAATTTGAGACAGCGAAGGTGGGTTGAGTACCTTCAGTCCTTTGATTTCGAGCTTGCCTACACGCCCGGGAAAGGCAACGTAGTGGCTGATGCGTTGAGTAGGAGGACTCAGATACATGTAGTTCAGGAGTCCAGAAGTGAGTGGCAACTTATGACCCTATTCTTTGAGATGTATTTGGAGGTGCGCGACCATCAGGGGCAGGCATTTCTTTCATCTGTAGTTGTTACCTCTACTCTCCTTGACCGAGTGAAAATGAGGAAACTATCATATTCTGAAGGCCTAGTTCTATGGAAGAGTGTATTAGGAGAGGACCCCCGGTATGGAAAATAGGCGAGGATGAGATCTTGCACTTCCATGGACATGTATGGGTGTCAGCAGACATACACGAGGAGCTTTTACGAGTTTTTCATTCTTCAGTTTGGGCAGTTCATCTTGATGTCACCAAGATATATCGAGATCTACACCGTCAGTATTGGTGGCTAGGTATGAAGAGAGATGTCGTTGGTTTTGTGATGAGGTGTTCCACTTGTCAGTAGGTAAAGGTAGGGCATTAGCAACTAGTAGGGCTTTTGAAGCAGTTACCCATTACTGAGTGGAAGTGGAATGATGTCGCGATATACTTCTTGACAGGTTTACTGAGGTCACCTCAAGGGAATGATGCAATTTGGGTTGTCATTAACAGACTCATGAAGGTTGCGCATTTCTTACCAATCAAGGAAACCTTCAGTGTTGATGAGCTAAGAAGTTTGTACATCTGGGAGATTGTATGTTTACATGGGGTTCCACACTCCATTATTTCAGACAGGGATGCCTTTTTTACTTCTTGGGTCTGGCAGGGACTACAGAGGGATTTGGGTACACAGGTACTTTTGAGTACAACTTACCATCCCCAGACAGATGGCCAGTCCGAGCATATGATTCAGGTGCTGGAGGACATTCTTTGAGCATGTGTCCTAGTTTTTGGAGGTTCTTAGGAGAATCACATACCTCTGGTGAAGTTTTCCTACAATAATAGTTTTTAGGCACCTATTCAGATGGCACCTTATGAAGCTTTGTATGGTAGGCCATGCCGATCACCCCTATATTGGCTGGAGGCAGGAGAGGTAGCTATGTTGGGACCTCGTATTGTCCAAGATACTATAGAGAAGGTGAAGTTGATTTGGAAGAGGATGGCTACTACAAAGTTATGGTAGAAGTCTTATACTGACCAACGACGACGACCACTAGAGTTTGAGGTCGGAGATCAGGTTTTCCTACGTGTCACTCTGAAGTTGGGATACAGGAGGATTAGGAGATAGGGAAATCTTTCACTGAGATACGTTGGGTCGTTTGAGGTTTTGGAGAGAGTTGGGCCAGTTTCCTATCGTTTCTAGTTACCTCAGAGGTACCGATCCATGCACGATGTCTTTCACATTTCTCAACTACGATGTTACTTCTCAGACCCATCTCACATTTTTCAAACTGAGGAGGTTGAGTTGGAGGTGGATGCATCATTCGAAGAGCATCCTATCTGGATCATTGATCGCAGCCTGAAGATTCTCTGTGGTTGCTCTGTTCCTCTAGTACGGGTGATATGGCAGCATAGGCGAGTACATGACGAGACTTAGGAGAGGGAGACCGATGTGTGATCGCAATGGTCAGAGTTGTTCGAGGATCCTCCTTATTTGCTAACTTTTTAGTGAAATTCAGGGAAAAATTTATAAAGGGGGGAAGTTTATAAGAACTGAGATCTTCATTTTAGATATGGATCTTGATTTCTGGTGTTTTTGAGAAAATAGGGGTTTCTAAAAATTTTAAGGAGTACACGCCATGTACCTGGTTATCGCGGGTAGCCATGTACTGGCCCTGTAACGACCAGTATATGGCCATGTGGGGTGACCTGGAGACCGCCTAAATCATGGCCCAATAAAGGCATATACACATCATGTATCTTTAAAGAAAACAGTGTGTATTTTTATTTTTAATTGATAAATAGGATCGGGGTCACATCTAATTGACAGAACCTCCTTTTTCTAGCGTTATCTCGTCCATGAGTGATCGAAGATCACTAATTCTTCTCTGAGCCCCCGATCGACCATATGTGCTCTGAATTGAACACTGTTGATTGTGTTAGAATCGCATCGGTGGGTTTTCCTTCTTCTAGAGCCTCTTCTCTTAATTTATCCTATTTCATGAGATATCCTTAGTTGAGCGTTCTTGACATTTTTGTAGATCTATCGCATTCTAGGTCAATTCAAAGACCGAGGTTCAACTATATCAATCGTAAAACATCGAGGTAGGTGGTTTGTGTCTTTTCGTAGATGTCTTTGAGTTATATGTAAAAAAAGTTCCCAATACCCTATTTTGGGGTATTGCGTGCTTAGAGAATTTAACCCTATTGATGTCTATTATGCTTTGTTTGCTTGAGTAGGGGTGTTTGATTATGAATAGGGTTTATTACCTTGATATGGATGTGTTTTCCCATATTTGTTTGATATTGGTCATTAGGTCTAGAATTGCTTGTTAGGTTGTTTTTTTCTTTCCATGACTAGTGCTGTTAGGATGGAGTAATTATTATATGACATGCTTGTTGTATGCATTGTAGTTGTTTAGCCAAGTAGTATTTTGAGATTCACTTTGGTTGCTGGATATCGTTTGTGCACAATTGTATTACACAGGACTGTGGGAACCTAGTGTAGTGAGACCATAGGGGGAATGGATGCTTAGGGCTTACCTAGAGTGTCTGTTATACTTTTCACATTGCGATACCATAGGGGGGATGAACATGAGTGCTTCCTCATAGTGTCTATAGTTCCACGTTGCGAGACCACAGGGGGAATTGAATGTTGAGTGCTTCCTTAGAGAGTTTGTAGTTTACCGTTACGAGACCACGAGGGGAATTAACAGTGAGTGATTCCTCAGAGTCTTTGTCTAAGTTGAACCAGATGGGTTATAATGTGAGAACTTCCTAGATGGTTGCTTGTGTTTATTTTGTTGAATAATTTGTAAATTTAAATTAATGTAGTTGAAACTATAAGAATGTTTACTTTGAGTACTTCCTTATTTATTACTTCATTTTGCATACTTCCTGCTATATATATTCACTAATAGTTAGGCACAGATCTTTGGGTGGTCGCCTACTGGGATTCATCTCACACCTATTTGGGTCATGCTCTTGGGCCCAAACAAATTATATTGTTGTAGGTATAGATAAGAGAAAGATCACTTCTACTTCAGATACTTGATTGTTGTAGAGTTGGAGGGCATGGGATCGGGCTGAGGCTTGCGATGCTGCTAGAGTATATTTATTTTCTTGTACTTTGGTTTAGTATTGTATTCCAGCATTGTGACTTATTTGGCTGCTTTCCTAGACATATGTAATATGCATCATTTATATATGTGCTCTAATTGTTTATTTTTCTTTCATTCTTCCGTTGTTTACTTATTGTGTGATATTACTGCTTTTGCTACTGTTATATGTTTGTTTCTGTTGTGTTACTCTGCCAATGAGGGCATAGTTTCCCCATTATCACACCCAAGACCATCGCTGCTAGTCGGCAACCTCTAGTGTTTGGGGAAATGCGCTTGAGGTCATTTGACCAACCGGATACGGGGTGTTAGGCGGAAGAAAGACGAGGAATGAGGCAAGAGGGGGGGTGAATTGCCTTTTAAAAAAAAGATTAACAAATTAAAAATCAAAGTAAAAATGCAGCGGAAATAAAGAGGCAATCACACAAGAAATTGATAACGGAGTTCGGCCAAAACCCGGCCTACGTCTCCGCTCCCAACTCAACCGTTGAGAGATTCCTACCGCTTGCTTTTCAATGGTTTTAGCAAGAAACCCACTAGGCTTTGAGGTAGTACTAGGACCTATTACAGCTTTCTTTTATTGGTTGAGCAAGAACCCACTTGCTTTTAATGGTTTAGCAAGAACCCACTAGCCTTTTTAACGGGTGAAGGCTAGCTCACCGAAAACTCAAGCCTTTTAAAAGGAAAGGCTTGACTAACCTCTTCACACCTTAATGGTGGTGTGAGAACCCAAAGAAAGGGAGATGAAGAAAGAGTTTGGGGTTTGTAGGCACAAACCCAATTTTAAAGCTCAAAATAAATAAAACAATAAAAACCGTATTTGAGGAAGTCTTGGGCGCCTTTGATTGATTGGATATGTTGAAGGCCGCTTCCAAGCTTCTTTGATGGTGCTCTTGGATGTGGAATTGGATTGGAGCACGTTGGGTTCCTTGAGGAAATCCGCCGGAGGTTCGCCAAAATGATCAACAATGTGTCCGGTGGCTTGGGTGATGTTCCGGGGCTTCCTAGGCCTTTATTTATAGGCTAGGAACCTTCAAGTATCCGTTGGAGGGCTTTGGAGCCGTTGGAAAAGGCCTCGGAGCCGTTGGGAGGCTTTTGGAGTTGACTGGTCAAAGCCAACGGCTAGTTTGACCAGGGCTACCGGCTGGCCGGTACAGGGCCACCGGCTGGCCGGTGCCTTGAAAAAGGATGAGGATTTCTGTCCAGGGGCCACCGGCGGACCGGTGCCAGAGCCACCGGCTGGCCGGTGTCAAGACAGTAGCAACCACTATTCATCTGGGTGCCACCGGCTGGCCGGTGGTCAAGCCACCGGCTGACCGGTGGAGCCTGGCAGTGGGAAATGCCTCTGCCAGGTCCACCGGCTGGCCGGTGCCATCACACCGGTTGGCCGGTGGACTGAATTTCAGTCCACTTCATGTGCTTCATGGCCCATTCTCTTGGCAACCTTGTGCCTATTAACAAAAACACTTGAAACAGGGATTAGATAAATATGAGGGTGATTGTGATCATGAAAATAAAACAACGAGGGGAACGAGATGTACAACAATCTCCCCCTATTTTGATGATCACAATCACCAAAACAATCAAAGTAAAATACTGAAATTGAAAGGAATTCTTAAAGGATAATCAAAGCATGATAGAAAAGGTTTCTCCCCCAATCAATCAAGAAATTCCTCCCCCTTTGTGATTATCAAAATAGCTCGGGGCATAAAAATTTGATTGAGGGAAAACTTTGAAAAACAAGATAGAGATTTTTAAACCAAATGAAATTTTGAAAATTGAATTGAAAGTTTTGAATCAAGAATTTGAACTGAAAGTTTTGAATGAAAAATTCGAATTGAATATTTTGAAATGAAAATTTTGATACGAAGTGTTGAAATTGAAAGTTGGAATCGAAAATTTTGAAATTGAAATCAAAAGGGCTTAATTTGAAATTGAAAGTTTGAATTGAAACAAAAAGCTTAAACAACCCTAACTCCCCTAAATAAAAACAATGAATCACCGGGGAGTGGGATTTTGAAAAGAGACAACTTTAGGCCCGGAGAGACTCGCTAAGAGGGATTTTTCAATCCACACTTGCCTTGTAGCGGGTCTTCTCCTATAGAATTCATCGGAATAGAAAATAGACTTGGGTTGGCCATACCGAGCATTTTTACAATTACACTCATAAATGAGGTGCCCGGGTTTTTTACAATAGTTGCAAAATTTGAAACTAGAGCTCCCCCTTACAAAAACAGTGGGTGCATGGGAGGAGGAAGCTATATTGGTATAGCCAAGTCCATTGGTGGTTCTAGATACTCGTTGAGAACCTAAGAGTTTGGACAAATTTTGTTCACCTTGTGTGAACTTGGCTAAGGATTCCCTTAGGTCTTTAATGGTTGATTCCAAAGAATCAACATTTGGGAAATTTTGGATTTTTAGGGACAACTCTTCCTTCTCTTTGAGAAGTTGTTCTTTTTCGGAAGAGAGTTTTTTGAAATTCTTTTTCAAAGCAACAAATTTTGACGATAAAGCATGAAAACCTTTTTCTAGTTGGTCTCTAGCGTGTGAGAGTTCTTCATAAGAAAGATGATTTAAAGAATTGGAATTTGAAGAACAAGAGGAAGAGGAGTCGGAAGAGGAGGAAGATGATACCTCATGATTTGCCATTAGGCATTTTTTACCTTGGTCGCTCGAGGAGAAGGAGGAGAATGAAGAGGTGGAGCTATCACTCCATGTTGCCTTTGAAGCCTTCTTCTTCTCCTTTTTCTTGGCCCTTTTCTTGTGGAGTGGGCAATTGGGCACGGATTTTTCATCGGGTTCTTGCTTGTTGTCGGGTTCTTGCTTTTGAGCCTTCTTAGTGCCTTCATGGGTAAGTTCTAAAAGCTTCCAAATATCATGAGAAGATGTGCAAGAAGAAATATGATCAAAAACATTACGATCTAAGCCACAATGAAGAGCATTCATGGCTTTGCCATCAAGCTCGAAATTTGCAATGTCGGCGGCGGTCCATTTAGACTCATCGGGGGAAGAGAGCGTAAAACCATGCATAACAATTCTAAAAATTGGATAACCAATACTTTTTAAAAAAGTTGACATGCGGGTTTTCCAAAAACAATAATCGGATCCATCAAAGAATGGAGCACGATCCAAAGAATGTCCTTCGAGAGTTTGAGAAGAAGAAGCGGTAGAAGCCATCAAAAAATAGGATCTTTAAATTGAAACCGGTTAGGGAATTACTAAAAAACTTCCTCTGATACCAATTGTTAGGCGGAAGAAAGACGAGGAATGAGGCAAGAGGGGGGGTGAATTGCCTTTTAAAAAAAAGATTAACAAATTAAAAATTAAAATAAAAATACAGCGGAAATAAAGAGGCAATCACACAAGAAATTGATAACGGAGTTCGGCCAAAACCCGGCCTACGTCTCCGCTCCCAACTCAACCGTTGAGAGATTCCTACCGCTTGCTTTTCAATGGTTTTAGCAAGAAACCCACTAGGCTTTGAGGTAGCACTAGGACCTATTACAGCTTGCTTTTATTGGTTGAGCAAGAACCCACTTGCTTTTAATGGTTTAGCAAGAACCCACTAGCCTTTTTAACGGGTGAAGGCTAGCTCACCGAAAACTCAAGCCTTTTAAAAGGAAAGGCTTGACTAACCTCTTCACACCTTAATGGTGGTGTGAGAACCCAAAGAAAGGGAGATGAAGAAAGAGTTTGGGGTTTGTAGGCACAAACCCAATTTTAAAGCTCAAAATAAATAAAACAATAAAAACCGTATTTGAGGAAGTCTTGGGCGCCTTTGATTGATTGGAGATGTTGAAGGCCGCTTCCAAGCTTCTTTGATGGTGCTCTTGGATGTGGAATTGGATTGGAGCACGTTGGGTTCCTTGAGGAAATCCGCCGGAGGTTCGCCAAAATGATCAACAATGTGTCCGGTGGCTTGGGTGATGTTCCGGGGCTTCCTAGGCCTTTATTTATAGGCTAGGAACCTTCAAGTATCCGTTGGAGGGCTTTGGAGCCGTTGGAAAAGGCCTCGGAGCCGTTGGGAGGCTTTTGGAGTTGACTGGTCAAAGCCAACGGCTAGTTTGACCAGGGCTACCGGCTGGCCGGTACAGGGCCACCGGCTGGCCGGTGCCTTGAAAAAGGATGAGGATTTCTGTCCAGGGGCCACCGGCTGACCGGTGCCAGAGCCACCGGCTGGCCGGTGTCAAGACAGTAGCAACCACTATTCATCTGGGTGCCACCGGCTGGCCGGTGGTCAAGCCACCGGCTGACCGGTGGAGCCTGGCAGTGGGCAATGCCTCTGCCAGGTCCACCGGCTGGCCGGTGCCATCACACCGGTTGGCCGGTGGACTGAATTTCAGTCCACTTCATGTGCTTCATGGCCCATTCTCTTGGCAACCTTGTGCCTATTAACAAAAACACTTGAAACAAGGATTAGATAAATATGAGGGTGATTGTGATCATGAAAATAAAACAACGAGGGGAACGAGATGTACAACACGGGGCACCTTTGGGCGGCACCCATAATCAGGATGTTACACTCACCCACTATTATATGGTAGTAGGGTTCATATAGAACCCAATGACACTCCTGGGTGGTATACGCATTAATTCATGCATTTATAATGCATGTATTAATGTCTCAACTTATTCATGCACCATATATGCATGAATGTAACTCCTCCAACCATTTTATCTTATGAAACAACTTACTAAATGACAACATATGAGGGTGAAACATGAAATGATAACAATTATCACCTTGTTGGAATTGCATAAAACTCTTACGTGCATGCAAATGATAATTCACTTACAATATATATATATATATATATATATATATATCACATATATAAGGCTTTAGGAAATATCTTCATCACGTACTTAGCTTGTTGTGCTCACACCCCACATATATTGTTGGGTATATGGAGACATTTTTTTGTTAGGTACAAGTAAAGGCAAGGTGCCGCTTGGTGACAATGACTATGCAGGCTATAGTGTGTGGGATGTTTGTGGTGGCGTGGTGGGATGCAAACCCTCACGTCACACAGAGTTGGGCATTTGGTTTGCTTGGTTGGGTTTTTTGTTGGATCAACTTCCATTTTGTCTCTTGTCGTAGTTTAAACATGTTGTTGCGTGCCTCTGTGTTGTTTCTTCTTGGTTATGTTATGAGATACTTGGATGTTTGATATCTATTGTATTTTTTTGGAAAAATCATTCCCAAAGGTGTTCATCATTTCCCATACACTAGTTGTCGGTTCGTGGGGATCAGAGACGCCCTTCAAGCTTTGTTGCGAGCCGGTTCGGGTGCCCGGTTTAATGGGTGATCTGGGTTGGTTCGTGACAAGCAAGGTGAATTTCCCATCTAAGGTGTTTCGGGAAGGACTTTAGGAGTGTCAAAATTTCTTGGATGACATCGACTATGGCGTGGCCCAAATCATTTTGGACCATGGACTAGGGCACAAAGACCAGCTCACCATGACACAGATGCACTGCCCTACGATGTTATGTTTTTTGTGATTTTCCATCTCCGCCCATAAAGGTAATCTCACATAGGCTATGGTGTGGTTTATGGAAACCAAAGAACCAAAATGGGCGTTTTGGCTTCGATTATTCCATGGTTTGGTAAAACCAAAAACAAAATGGGTGTTTTGTAAAGAGCTGTGATATAGCCCCGTGAAAACCCATTTTCCAATTTTTTAATCCTTTTGAATAATCAATCCAAACACCGTGAAGGTGGCGCTAAGACCACTGTTGGGTTTCTGAGTGGGTGACACTTATCCAAACACAACAGAAAAACATCAAACTAAAACCTCAAACCAACTAATCTTTTTATGAGCATTGGATTGAATAAAAGAATGAAGGATGAACAAGTTTGATGTAGATCACTGAGAATCAGTCGAAATATTCCTTCCTCTTAGGGTGTCCATAGGATGCACGCATCCCCCGGTGCTTGGGAATGATCTCCCTTTATCCATGTTTTGCCGGAACCTTTGGTCAAAGGATAAAGAGAATCAAAAGCTTGAGGGTTTCAACTTTGAGGAGTTCTAACATAATTCTCACAATCGTTATCAACTTGCTTGTGGGTGAGACCACTTATATAGGCCTTACAAAATTCAAAACGTTCGACCAATATCTATGAGGCGTTTCTAAAACGTTATTCAATGTTTTAACTCCTTTAAACATCTTGTTTAATCATCACGTTGATTGCTTAATGTTTAAACAATCATGCAAAACGTTCAAACTCTTTGTAATTGTCGTCCAATGACAATTGATTATGATAATGTTTAGAGATTGATTGGATTGAGTCGCGCACTCTATCACATAATGTGCATGGATATGTACAAGCCACCATGACAACATCTTACACCATGTCATGGTGTGTAAGTGCATACCACGACGCGACCTAAACCATCAAGTCATGACTCAACCCTTTTGTGCACATTTTCTTCACCATACTACTTATCGGCTTTTGCATACAAATGTTGATATTGCATATTGAAAAATTATAAAAAACAAGGCAATTGCTAGTTATTTTTTTTTCAAAGTAACATCTATTGGAGTTAAACATTATTAGCATTCTTTGACAAGTGTTATCAAGCACAAAAAAGTTTTCAAATTAATTATTAATTTTATTTACAAATACTACTTATCGGCTTTTGCATACAAATGTTGATATTGCATATTGAAAAATTATAAAAAACAAGGCAATTGCTAGTTATTTTTTTTTCAAAGTAACATCTATTGGAGTTAAACATTATTAGCATTCTTTGACAAGTGTTATCAAGCACAAAAAAGTTTTCAAATTAATTATTAATTTTATTTACAAACTATGTATTCATCTATATTTATACATATGTGTATGTATAATTAATAAACTATGTATTATTTGACAAGTGATGTCAGGTGGATGATGCAGTTGGCGGTTTACCTGAGTGGTAAAAGCTTCCTGTAATCCTGCATCAGACCTAAGTTCAAATCCGGGTGGAAGCGAATTTCCACAGATAGATGATGACGAAGACAATATGATGCAGATATGACTATGTACTGGATCTTTGAGCTAATTTGTGGGCATTTGAGCTATGTAATGAGTTTCATGTCAACGGAACCTTGAAGTTATGTATTGAATAAATAAGATTTGGCGGGTGAACTATCTATTGGAGGGCTATGACCTGCCTTTCTAACCAGTATGTGTGGTATATATGTTTAATGTAACCGTACCTCAAACACTTAATATATATATTAGATGCATGACATTTATGTGGAAACGTGCGAGGTTGAATTAAAATTGATCGAGGGTGACTAATTATCCAGAACGACGTAGTTTCATCCGAACGGGCCCCACTAAAATCTAACCCCGCTATCTTTGTTTCAAAATCTCCGGAATGCAACGAAGTCCCCACCCCGCCTTCTCCTCCTCGCACACACCCTCACTTCACACCCACTAAGACGCCATGAAGGGCAGAACCGAAGATTCCGTCCTGTTAAAAATGAAGAAGCTGCGGTTAATCTCGGACAAAGAGACCCAGGTTCAGCGTGAGAAAATGGATTCTGGCACTGCTTCAAACCTGAACTCTCTAGAGTCGACGAAGGCTAGAGCACGTGAAACTGTGGAAAATCGAGGTTCGCATTTCGTTTTTGCTTCCTTCTATTTGATGTTATTTGAACTGATAACTGAACGAAGTCCGATCCCAAACAAAGCGGAGGATTAAATTCTCATAATACTTCCAAAGTCATGGAACATTACTGCGCCTGTTTCTATTTAAAAGTAACTAAGCACTCTGAGGATTTACTCCTCCATTTTGTTTGGAGAGAGATGAAAAGAAACCAGGTATTAAATTACTTCGTGCTTGGATTTAAATTTCCAACAATAACCTCCACTAAACACGGTGCATTTGAATTTTACTGAATTTGATATTGGATTAATGTATTGATCTTGATGCATCAATTTAGCTGTATCATGGTGCTCCCACTGTACTCCAGGCTTGTAGCCTAAAAAATTATAGCTACAGTTTCCCATTCATTGACTAAATAAGAAACAAGCGTCTGTGGCTCTGGGTTGATCTCCCATTTGTTGATTTATTTGATAATGCCAAATGCTCTTAGTGACCAGTGATGCTAACTGCCATGGGATTAACACAATTTATATTTTGTTATATTCATAAAATTCCTTGTCTAGTTAAGCTACGCAATCTTAAAGTGGATTTAAGAGAGGCGGAGAATGTTTTGGTTAAAGCTCTATCAGGTAATTTTCAGCTTGAGGTCTTCTTTATGGAGTTTTTTGTACTATGCATTTCTGCAGATCCACGTTCTGATTTTAAGGTATTTTGATTTATACATCCATCTTTATTTTGCCTCTTTACACAACACCGCATCAAATCTTGCAAAGCAGATGTTTGCTTACTTTCATTGCCACTGGTCAATAGTCAATTCCATGTTTAAGTAGTTTATCATTCTAAAAACTGGATTGGCTGTTTAATTATAATGTTGAATCTTTGTGATTAAACTTCTAGCTGCATAATTCCTATCGTAGATGTGTAGTTTTTATCGCCGTGAACGCTCTCAGCTAGTATATGAATATTTTACTGTGTTTCTAACATGTTATGTACTGTCTAAATGAAACCAAATTTTCAGCTCGTTATTTTGAAATTCATGTCAATCTTAATCTATGTTGACATCCTTCCGGGTCTTAGTTATACTTGGTAAAACAGTTTGTGGTCCGCTCCAAAAACCATGTGATTGATTAATTTTGTTGCCTGCTCGTATAGTTAAGGCCCGTAAAGAGGCTAAGAGGATGGCTGCAATGGATGCTCTTTCATCCACAGAATCAAGAATTGAAGCACTCAAAGGAAAACTGCAGGATACAATAACCGTTAAAGATGAATATGCAACAATACTTCATCAACAATCCCTTGGTATTTGTTATCTTTCTTTGTTGTCAAGCTTCATACAATTTACATTTTTTGTACAAAACGACGTCTTACATCAATTTTGCATGGTGTGTGCCTTGTACATTGATCCTTCTTTTAATAATTTTAGTTAAACCTGTTAATGATGATGAATGTATTTTGACGTGGAAATCTATCTATATTATTTTTATTAGCCATGGCTATCTCTTTCATTTTGAACTGAGTTTTTAAATTCCACCGACCATGCTTTAGTAGAGTTGACAATTAAGTGGTTATGTCAATTCTTCTGTCATTGTTTGTATAGGTTGAGAAACCCCCTTACCTTCAAGGTGAGGTCGATGCCTTCTTTTATAGAATGAGAAAAAGGAATACACATGGGAGTATTCCGATGTGGGACTCGGTAATACCCAAAATAATAAAAAAGGTTTTAACACTCCCCCTCAAGCTGGACATGCCCAGCTTGGACAAAAGAGTCCCACAAAGAAAAAACAAGGTGACGCCATACAAGACCTGAAAAACTCCCCCTCAAGCTGGGCCGAAGATGCTATGGATGCCTAGCTTGGAACTGAGCGAGGAGAGGCGGGCCCCTGGGACGCCTTTGGTGAAGATGTCAGCAAGCTGGTCCGCCGTCGGGATGTGGCCAAAGCTGACATGATTGTGCTCCAGGTGGTGTCGAAGAAAGTGGCAGTCCATCTCAATATGCTTCGTGCGTTCATGGAAGACAGGATTTGAAGCAATCTTGGTGGCTGCCTGATTGTCACACCAGACGTGAGCAGATGTGGGAGGAGGAAAGCCAAGCTCCTGGAGGATTTGTTGAAGCCAAAGGATCTCCGTGGTTACGGTGGCCATGGCTCTGCTGCCCTCGTTGGTCGTCGCTCCCCGAGCTGGATGCTCGACTCAGGTGCCTCTGATCACCTCACTGGTGATGCAGGTATTTTGACCTCCTACTCTCCTTATGTCGGTTCCTCATCCATCACCGTCGCTGATGGCTCTACGATACCCATTGCGGGGTTCGGTGCATGCTCTTTGACTTCATCAATTCACCTGCCCTCTGTGGAACATGTGCCCCGCAGTCCTTTTAATCTTCTTTCCATCAGTAAGATTACAAAAGACTACAACTGTGCTGCTATATTTACTTCATCTGGTGTTGTGTTTCAGGAGCGGACTACGAATCGGGAACTTGGTAGAGGCCAGCTTCGGGTTGGGGTCTACATGCTCGATGGACAGCCACCCATGGCCTGCACCTCTATCTCTGCCCGGGCATTGGATCTTCATTCCCGGTTGGGCCATCCACCCTCCTCCACCATTCATCATCTTTTTCCAGATTTGAGTCCACATATTTCTTTTCAGTGTGAGTCCTGTAAATTTGCGAAACACCATCGCAGTTCATACATTCCTCGAGTGGATAACAGGGCCTCCAAACCTTTTGATCTGGTTCATACAGACGTTTGGGGACCCTATACCACCTCGAGTCATTTGGAACATAAATATTATATATCTTTCATTGATGATTTTTCCCGAATGACATGGTTGTACCTCCTACGAGACCGCACTGAAGTCTTTTCTACCTTCCAAACTTTTTATACTGAAATCCATACCCAATTTTCCACCTCTATTAAATGTTTCCACTCAGACAATGAGCGTGAATATCTCTCCACTCCTTTTCTGCAGTTTCTCCAAGCAAAAGGTATCATTCATCAGGCCTCCTGTCCTGATACACCCCAGCAGAATGGAGTGGCCGAGCGGAAACACAGACATATACTGGAGACTGCTCGTGCCCTCCTTTTCCACCGCTAGGTGCCTCTGCTTTTTTGGGGAGATGCCATCCTCACTGCCACCTACCTCATCAACCGCCTTCCTTCTTCTATCCTTCAGGGGAAGCAGTGTAGGCCGGGAGTCGCTGGACGAAACAGGCGCGCCGCGTGGAGGGAGGGTGGTTGCTTGGAGAAGCGGAAGCTGGCCCGCAGTTGTGGGTGCCGGCAGAATCGGGAGCCGGCAGGAGCAGAGCCGGTAGTTGCGGAGCCGGCAGGTGCGGGAGCCGGAAACGACGGCGGGTAGGGCGGGAGCCGCTGGAGACGAGCCGGACGACGCACAGGGCGCCGGGATGAGGGCGCCAGAAGAGATGGGGTCGGGCGACGGGACGCGTCGCAGAGGAGGAGAGCGGCCGGGAAGAGCCGGGAGGGCTTGCGGGTGCCGGAATGGGCTACGACGGAGGGGCGTGCTCGGGAGGACCCGCGACAGAAGGTCGCACGGGAGCCGGAAGGGGCCGCGACGAAGGGTCGCGCTCGGGAGGAGCCGCGACGGGGGGTCGCACAGGATGCGCCGGGGGGGGGGGGACCGGGCTGCACTGGGGAGAAGATCCGGGCAGGATGCGCCGGGGAAGAAAGGTGCAAGAACGCACTGGGGAGGTGGGGTCGGACTGTGCCGGGAAGCCGCTGGAGAGGGCGGGCCGGTCTGTGTCGGGAAGTCGCTGGGAGGAAGGGTCGGGATTAAGTTCCCTCTGATACCATGTAGGTTGAGAAACCCCCTTACCTTCAAGGTGGGGTCGAGACCTTCTTTTATAGAATGAGAAAAAAGAATACACATGAGAGTATTCTGATGTGGGACTCGGTAATACCCAAAATAATAAAAAAGGTTTTAACAATTTGCAATTCTCTTTAGCATGTTTCTCATTTAAATAATTGGACCTAGAATTGACATGGTTTTTAGTCATGCCATTGTTCAACCTTTTGGTGGCTGTTGTTTTAGGCGTGGATCACTATCTTCGAAACGAGCTGATTTTTGATACTTGAGGATGATATTTCCTTTCGCTTTGTTTGAATGATTTTTCAGTCATTTTGGCACTTGGGTAGAAGAATAGCAAATAATGTCATGCCCCCAATATCCCTTTGTCTTGTTTGTTATGTCGAAAGTGTTGAAAAAAATGAAAATGCAATGATGTTTAGTAGTGTGTTTGTTATGTTTAGAAAATTTAAAATGAAAGGCAATTTAAAAATAGTAAATGAAAAAAATCCCCGTATCCTTAGGGACAAAACCAATGGATGAGGGGACTGAGGAATCCTTCCATGGAAGTCTCCCAGTTTCCTCTTTCATGAAGGAAAAGTGAGGGGTGAGGAAAAAAAGTTGACTTTAGGGTGTAGACCAACAAGGGAGAACTCGTTAGGGAAATGAATCTAGGTTAAAAGATTTTTTTTACTAGTGTGTGTAATGGGCTTGACCCATTTTATGTATTATATTTGGAGTCCCACATGAGATGATCTCTAATCTATTCCTTTCTCTCCATTTACAGATAAATAATCCCAACTTATATAGATGTATAGGGGATTCCATTTTACACGGTATCAGAGCAAGCTAGTCGTTGGCCTTAAACCCCCTCCCTCTCTCCTTGTGTTAGCTCCAGGAGTTGGCCAACTCCCATCCACCGCATCCCTCTACGGTTCAATCGCTGCGCTTCATAGACATTGGTTCTAGGTGCCACACGCCATTTTTGGTTGAGGCGGCCCCTCAACGCATTTGACACGATCGACGCGCCCCCCTCGATGTGACCCACCCCCGATGCGTCCCCATCGACGTGACACCCCCTGAATGCTGCCCCTATACCCCCCAACACGACCCACCCTCCCTTGTATTTTCATAGGCTTTTCTGTTTTTCTCTCGCACAGGCGCAAATCGGCCCTCCCCCACATTGCTAACTTTTGTGATCCTCTATGCAATGGTTTGCTGCTGATCACACATGTTGATGCCACCGCTTCCCTGGTAATTGATTCACGCTACACTTGCTTGCTCGTAGGCTCCACTCATGCAGGTTCCCCTCCCAACGCACCCCCTGACGCAGTTCGGATTCCATGTGTCGAGTTATATTATTCTCTATACCTTTTTGCATCTAGATCCAACATTCCCTATATTCCCATTCTTTAATGATCAATGGATCATTCTAGGGTCCCTTATTGCTTAAAATACAAAATCCATTGTCAGAATATATACCGTTTCCACCGAGGAAGTTCAACAAATTATTTAGCTCAATAAAATCCAAGTAAATTTTCAAATAGTTGATTATGCATTATTCGACAATGAAAGATTCTGATTTTTCGATGGCGACCTTTATGGTGCTCCCACAACCTGTCATCGCCGCTCAACTCATTTTATCAACGAGCATTCAGACTATCAATTTCTCACCCTGGCGCAAAACGACTTTGATGTCCTTGGAAGGCATGAATCTCGACTCTTACTTGGTGGATGCACCACCACCCACGTTGGATACCAAATGCAAATGGAAACTTGATGACAACAAGATATTTGCTCTTTTTGTCAACTCATTGGATCATTCGATCAAAAAGAATGACACTGTTTAGGAACTTTGGGACTCCATGACACTCATTTATTCTAAGACCAACAACCTGACGTGCGTCTCTTATACATTCAAAAAATTATTTAATCTCTGGATGCAATACCAGACATTTTCTGCTTACTGTTGGAGTTGGTGCCCTAGAACCAACTTCTGTGTGCTTTATGATAGTCTGTGTTCATAGTTTTGAATATCAATAGCCTTATTATCACATCATGATTGTTCTTCTGCGTAACATAGTATGTGATCATGTTCCAAGAGTAGGTGTCACACTAAAAGGTCACAGCAGTTCCCCGTTATGATGATAACTTGGTAGTGCTACAACACTATTCTTAAATATATGTTATATAGCCGGATGATATCATTTGAGAGACACAAATGATACAAACTATCATGGGTGGAGACTCATAGGATTTTGAGGCACCTTCTCATGGTATACACTCTTGGTAATATCCGATGTAGGATATTATGAGAACGAGACCCGCTGGTAGGAAATCCACATTTATATGTCATTGAATGTTCCTATCTATGAATGTGTGCATTGATCTTTAGACTTTAAGATTATTATTAATGAGTATTATGAGTCACGTACTTTGATGTATTGACGAAAGGTAGGATATGTTGGGTTCGTCACGAGTAATATTGCATTAATGAATAATGTGAGAAAAAATTTGTCCCTTCAATTCTTTAACGAAAGTTGATATCTTAGACCCTTTGATGTAAATGATATAGCCTAAATAAATCTATGACCATGATGTTCTATAGGCAAGTTCAATATTCAGAAGTCAAAGAAAGAGACATCGAATATATAGGTTGATGGCACCAGCATGCAACTCGCTCGATTATAGATATCGTGATAAAGAGATTATATTACACAGTAAATGTTTGTACGAGGTATTATGATGTTGCGACATTAACTTATTTCTCTATGGGTGTCTTGGCGTGTTGTTAGACTCTAACCTTAAACTTGAGGCTGTTTCGTCTAATGCCACTGAGAAAGAGGCTCATTTGGCCACACATTAAGTGCATCCAGAATCTCAATTAAATAATATATTATTATTTATTGTTTAACAAGTTGAATAAATATTATTCCTACACTTGGTTTAATAATTATTCATGTTTGCTTAATCACATATATTTCGTCATCAGTTATTCGAGAGAATATAACGTGAGCAGAATATTTAATAAATATTTATTCGCTATTTAGTGAATATAATATTTATTTATTTATTGGCGAATAATGCAGTGATATTTATTTAATAAATAAATAGTTATTATTCAAGGCCCGATAAATATTGTGGAAGAATGAGGAACCGAGAATAATGGTCCGGTGAGAAATAAGATTAAATAATATTTAATTTAATTCGCAAGTTAAACGCATGTCGAAAAATAATAATAATAATATTATTATTTGACATGAGGTTCTGCTTGGATTAAATAAATAATAAAGGACATTTTAACCCTAGCGGTATATAAAGCCAATTATATTATTTTCTAAGATACCCAATTCATTTGTTTTGGTTGTACATGTTGGAGTCTGCATCCCACATCGGAATCCCCGCCTCCCATCGCTGGCATCTCCTGACGACTCTCGACAGCCGCCTCCCTGTCCGCCGGCACGCCCTCGCGCTTCCTCCACCGTAGCGCAACACATCGACCGCCTGAGATCCGGGCCCTTTGGCGCCGCCAGATCCCGCAACGACTTTGCGGAATCACCGCCTCCCATCGCCGGCCCCACAAGTGCGGCTTTCTCGGTGCTAGTGTGGCTTTCCCGGCGTCTCATCGACCGACCCCACTAGTGCGGCATTTTTGGCGCTCCATCAACCGGCCCGGTCTGTGTGGTTCTTCTGCTGTGCCCGCAACTTCATCCATCCATCATCTTGTGGGGGAGCTACGATCTTGAGGGGGAGCCACGATCATTGCTTGTTTTTTTTTATTTCGTCTTGTTTTGTAATCAAGATAGGTATGTCCAGCTTGAGAGGGAGTGTTTGCAGTATGTTGATTGCTTTGTTTTTTCTTTATGTGTTCAAGCTAGGTACACCTAGCTTGAGGGGGAGTATTGGAGTCTGCATCCCACATTGGATTTGAGATCCGGTGCGGTCTTAATTATTTGTTATAAAAGAACCTCAAGGGCTCCTTTAGAGAGAACACCTTGGGGGGTTCGGGTCATCCTATTTTATCATTCTACAGTACACAACAAATTTTGAGAATCCTCTCAAGCCCTAGAGAGCTTCCTTCTCCAAGAAGGCTCCCAAGAATGGAGAACGATCTTCCTCCACCTCCCACTCTCAAGTCAAGGGAGATCAAGGAGAATGACGATCAAAGGCGAACGACGCAAGCGATATGATCTGCCGTGCTAGCACCCGTAGATTACTATGACGACGTTCAGAGATTTGTGGAACACATGTGGATCACTGCTAGAGGGTATCTGCTCTTGATTCCTATAACATAAGGATGGTGCAACACAGATCTGTTGCCAGATTCATCAACGAAGAAAAAATTTTAACAAGACAATTCTTTAATTGATTAAATTTGTTAAACCCTGTTTTTATTATTCTGGGTATTTCTGAGTCCCACATCGGGATACTCTTCTATGTATTCCGTTTTCTCAATCTATAAAAGAAGGCCTTCGCCTCACCTTGAGGTAAGAAGATTTCATCTTATACATGGTATCAAAGGGTACTCTATAACCCGAACCCTCCCTCCCTCTCTTTTCTCTCTCCAGTCTAAGGTTGCGAGAAAACCCCCTGTGGATTCTCAGTTCTGTCCGGCCCTGCCTCTGCCCTCCTCCCGGTTATGTCCGGCAGTTCTCCCCTACGCTCCGTGCGCCTGAACGACCGGCGCCCTCCTGCGATCCCGACGGCCAGCTGCGGCTCGTTCTCCTCCCGGTGCGTCTCCTCCCGACGACTCCCTTTCCCGACAACGCCCTCCCTCCAGGTTCTTCCGTCAGCTTCCTTCCCGCCGGTTCCCGTCGCAGCTATCGCTTTAGTCGACCTCCCTCACTTCGGCTCTCCCGTTGCGCGCGACGGCTGACAACCTGACGCCCGATCCCGGCGACTCCTTCCTCCCGCCCGATCCCGGTGGCCCCTTCCTCCCGTCACGATCCCGACGGCCTTCCCTCCCTCCAGGCGATCCCGAACGGAGCCTCCTCCCGTCACGATCGTCCCCCCCAAGCGACGCCCTCCCATCACGCGGACCCCCCCAACCCCCCTGTTACTCTAGGCGAACTCCCCCGCCTCCCGACCCAGGCCCCCCCACCCGTCCCGGTGGACCCTCCCTCCGGTCTTTCGACATCATCTGGCCGCCCTTCCCGGCGGCTCCCTCCAACATCTTCCTGGCGGCTCCCTCTCGCCTTACGCGGATTCCCAACACTATCCCGTCGGCCTCCCTCCTGTTGCGACATCTCGGCGCGCCTCCCGCTGTTCGCCGCGACTCGCGGCTCTCGACCTACGTGGCTCCCCTCCTGGCTTCAACCGTACCGCAACATCCCAGCCCCCTGTGCACTAGAACGACTCTCCCCGACGCTCCCAGGCCAGCCTTTGATGCATTCCGGCCCTTCCCTCCTCGGCACTCATGCGGCGGCTTCCCGGCCCTCGCCCTACTCAGCAATTCCCGGCCCGCCATTCCGCGGTACAGCCCCACACATCATCCGTGCGTCGATGCGCCCACCTGAGCAGTTGTCCCATGATCCGCCTTCGACTATCCCGCATGCCCCCCCTTCATCCAGTACCCATTACAGAACGATGCGCTCGACAGAGGAGATTGCCTTGATACAATCTTATCGGGTGACTGTGCCACCGTCCTCTTCTCCAGCCCCCATTGCGGAGACTGACAGCTCTACAGCCTGTGTTTCTCATTGACAGACAACTTGGATGCTTGATTCTGGTGCGTCGGAACATCTCACAGGGGACTCTGGTATGTTCACTACCTATCATCCGTACACCGGTGCCTCTACAATTACTATTGCAAATGGATCAACAATCTCTATTGCCGACTTTGGCACATCCCACTTAACCTCGTCTATTCGCCTGAATTCGGTTGCTCATATTCTTCAAAGTCTATTTAATCTTCTCTCCATCAACAAACTAACCAAAGATTTAAATTGTGTTGCTACTTTTACTTCTTTTGGTGTTGTTTTTCAGGAGCAGACGACGAATCGGGAGATTGGTCGAGGTCATCTACGGAATGGGGTGTACATGTTCGATACCCCACCATATCTCGCTTGCTCATCCACCTCGGCCCGTGCTCTTGACCTACATTCCCGTCTTGGTCATCCATCGACTTCCATCCTACATAAAATGTGCCCCCAATTCAATTCCCACCTATCATTTCATTGTGAATCCTACAAGTTTGCTAAACATTATCGGGTGACATATGCTCCTCGACAGGAACCACGTGCAGTGAATCCTTTCGATCTTGTTCATTCCGATGTATGGGGTTCTTGCAGGGTTCCTAGTCAGTCTGGGTACCGCTATTATATCACCTTTATTGATGACTACTCCCACATTACATGGCTTTGCATGCTTTGTGATCGGTCTGAAGTATTTCCTACCTTTCAGACCTTTTACAATGAAATTCATACTCAATTTTCTACCTCCATCAAATATCTGCGCTCTGACAATGAACGAGAATATTTATCTACTTCCTTTCAGCAGTTTCTCAAGGATCACGACATCATTCATTAGACATCCTGTCCTGATACACCTCAGCAGAATGGAGTGGTGGAGCGGAAATATCGCCATATTCTGGAGACTGCTCGTGCCCTCCTATTCCACATGCAGGTGCCCTTCCTCTTTTGGACTGATGCCATCCTGACTGCCACCTACCTTCTAAACCGACTACCTTCTTCTATCCTTCAGGTGGAGACTCCTTTTTGGACTCTGTTCTCCTCTCTCCCTCCTCACTCACTTCCACTTCGCGTGTTTGGATGTCTCTGTTATGTCCGTGACACTCGTCCTGACATCTCCAAACTCTCTCCCAAATCTCTCCGCTGCATATTCCTCATATATTCACGCAATTAGTGCGGATACTGGTGCTTCTCTCCGGACCTATGGTGTTATATCACCTATGCGGACATCTCATTTGTTGAGAGTTCTCCATTCTCACTTCCCTCTCCCCATCCAGATACTGACATCGATGATTGTCTTCCACTCATCATCCATCCTCATCTGGTGGTGCCCTATGCTGATCACCGGTTTGGTATGGTCTACTCCCGTCGCCCATCGAATGTGCCCCCCGTCCAGGTCGAGGAAACCATTGTCCCAATTTCGTCTGATGCTCCTACACTGCCACCAGACGACCTGCCCATTGCACTGCAGAAAGGTACTCGTTCTTACCAGAACACTCCTCTATTTACATCTTCATACAGAGGTCTATCAGCTATGGAGACAATATCTATTCCCCGCACAGTTGGCGATGCCAAATCTCATCCGGGGTGGTCGCAAGCGATGCGAGATGAATTGCAGGCTCTGGAAGACAACCATACTTGGGATCTGGTCCCCCTCCCTGCAGGTAAACAGGCAGTCGACAACAAATGGATTTACACGGTCCGTCTGAACGCCGATGACACTCCATCGACTCAAAGCCCGCCTTGTGGCCAAGGGCTTTGCTCAGACATATGGTGTCGACTATTTTGACACCTTCTCTCCAGTTGCCAAGATGACATCCGTTCGATAATCCATCTCTTTGGCCGCTCATCATCACTGGCCGCTTCATCAACTGGACGTTAAGGATGTCTTCCTCCATGGATTTCTTGAGGAAGAGGTTTATCTGCAGCAGCCCCCCGGATTTTGTGCATCCGGCGCCAAGTCCCAAGTTTGTCGACTACGCTGCTTTTTATATGGTTTCAAGCAGTCTCCTCGTGCTTGGTTTGATCGATTCAGCACCGTCGTCACCGACTTTGGGCTCTCTCGCATCATGAAGGACCACACCATGTTCTACAGGACGACATCCACCGGTTGCATCCTGTTGGTCGTATATGTGGATGATATCATCATCACCGGAAGCGACTTTGCTGGAATCGCCCACCTCAAGGGACATCTTCACCATCACTTTCACACCAAAGATCTCGACCCTCTCACATACTTCCTTGGTATCTAGGTCTCCCGTTCTCCGGACATTATCTTCCTTTGCCAACGAAAATATACGTTGGATATTGTGCAGGATGTTGGGCTGACCCAGACCACCACTACTGACACTCCTCTTGAGCCCGGGGAACGGTCTATTTATGACTCCTCGGAACCATATTCACACCCAGAGCGGTACCGTCGGTTGGTGGGCAAACTCAATTATCTCACCATGACTTGTCCCGACATAGCCTGCACTGTTGGCAAAGTGAGCCAATTCATGGAGCATTCGACCACCTCTCAGTGGGATGCTGTCCTCCGCATCGCCAAATACATCAAGAGAGATCCTGCTCGTGGTCTTCGCTACTCCCACCACGCTCATATAAATATTGAGGCCTTTTGTGATGCTGACTATGTTGGCTGCCTTGCTACCTGAAAATCTACTTTCGGCTTTGCCGTGTTCTTGGCAGACAACCTCATCTCTTGGCGCAACAAGAAATAGACTGTCGTCTCCTGATCCATTGCGGAGTCTGAGTATCGTGCCATGGCCACCGTCACTACGGATATCCTTTGGCTTCGACATCTCCTCCAGGAGCTTGACTTTCCTCCACAGATATCTGCTCATATCTGGTGTGACAATCAGGCAACCACCGAGATTGTTTCGAATCCCGTTTTCCATGAACGCACGAAGCATATCGAGGTGGATTGCCACTTTTTTCGCCACCACTTGGAGCACAATCATGTCAGCTTTAGCCACTTCCTGACGGCAGACCGGCTTGCTGACATCTTCACCAAGGGCCTTCCAGGAGCTCGCCTTGAGGGGGAGTCTGTCTGGTCTTGTATGATGTTATCTTTCTTTTGTGGGACTCGTGGTCCAAGCTGTGCATGTCCAGCTTGAGGTGGAGTGTTAAACCCTATTTTTAATTATTCTGGGTATTTTCGAGTCCCACATCGGAATACTCCATCGTGTATTCCTTTTTCTCAATCTATAAAAGAAGGCTTCCGCCTCACCTTGAGGTAAGAAGATTTCATCTTCTACAAAATTAATTATAAATAATATGTGATGATCCTCCCTTTGGTTCCAACGTTTTATCCATTGTTTGTTTTCGTTGATTCAATTCTGTTGATCACGACGTTTATCGTCGTGTAGATATCGGATTGACCATTGATCATGACAAAAAGCAAAGTTGGGCACGACCCATCGCATACTTCCGCTGCGCCTGGAACCTTCACTTACGTCGTAGAATGAAATTCTTTCCGTGATGAGCTCCTTGAGCCATGACCTATTCCATAGACCTTGGCGAAAGCAATGACTCAACCTTTTCTCTCTACTAAATGGACTGCCATCGAAGTACAATTACAGAGGTATTGGCCAACCCATCCACCATGGATATTCCGCTCGTGTATCATTGTCTCAGTAAGGCCCATCGCTCACTCCATCCGCCATTGTCACCCACATCTATGGATCACAGTGCCTTGACTTGCACTATGTTGATGAATCTTATTGTTCCTGCTTTATAATTAATTTATACAAGGAATTGAAATGATTGATTTGTGTGTGTTGAAAATGGTTTTTAAAAGAAAAATGGTTTTTCCTTGATTGTTGATAAATGGAAAGGATAAAGTGTTTTCAAAGCATTTGAATGGATTTTGTCAAATGGTTTTGAAATATTTTTTGAAACATTGAGATGATTGTGAAAACGAGCACATGGGTCACCTTGAGTACGAGGTGGAAGGTTTAGCTTGAGACCATCGTCCACTTCGGGGGTTCATTTTCTGGGGCGTTCCTCTTGTCTTAGAGTGTAGATTATTGGCTCTAGGTACGTATATGATATTGGGGTTTCACTTTCTGGGGTGTCTCCCTGGTCCTGGAGTGTAGATCATTGACTTCAGGTACCGCAGTGCACTGTTTCATAGATTAATGGGTACGAGCAGTCTGCTGCCTGACAGTTTGTATTCCTTGGTATTGTGATGCTCGTGCTGCTACTGTTGTTTTTTGTATTGCTTGGCTTTGTACTGTTTTAGCCTTAATATGGATGTTGATGCTAGTAAAAGATGATATGGAAAAATGTGGTTTGAAATTGATATATCTGCTTTTGTTTTAGAAATGTGATAAAAAGGGAAATGTTTACCATGTTTTCTATAAACTTGCTTTACTGATTATCATGTCATGTTTTATTTAAAATGAACATCCATGAATTGTTGTACAAAGACTGGTTATGGAACACCTGGGTGAGATCCTACTGAGCCTGTTAGCTCACTCCCCGCGCACATCTTCGATGGTGCGTAGCCCTTTGTATGTCTTCCATTGCAGGGAAAGGCACGGCGCCGCAGTGAGGCGACGAGGTTTCATGTCAGCTGGGTTTGGTAGCCAGAGGTGAGATGGTGGGAGTTCGTCCACGCCATTGCTTGGAGTAACTGTTTCGTTTTTCTACTTTGCAGTTGGATTTGTCTTTTGGAGTTTTAGCCACTTTTACAGTTTGTTTCCGCTGTCTTCTCACATTTATGACATATTTATTAGTCTTCCGCTGTCTTGTTCTTTTCCGTGTGTATATATATGCCATGTGTTTGTACAAGTTGGGCGAAATCATTCCCTTTGGTTTGTTGATCGATGCTCGGGTGCTTGTTGTCAGCCCATGGTGATCGGGAACACCCTTTGGATATGTAACGAATCGGGTCAGGTGCCAGTTTTGAGGTTAACCTGGGTCGGTTTGTTACAAGCTGGGTATGTCTAGCTTGAGGAGGAGTGCTGAAAGTGTCTTTGCTTTGTTTTGCTTTGATTTGTTTTCTTTAATTATGTGTCCAAGCTAGGTAGACTTAGCTTGAGGGGGAGGGGTCTGTCTCCCACGTTGGACTTCGGTGTTTTTGTCATCTTTATTATTCATTATAAATAGACACCAAGACCTCCTTTAGAGAGACATCTTGGGTATTGGGTCAGGCTCTCTATCATTTTATAATTTCAATTCAACTATGGGTTTGAAACCATTTAAAAATCACATAACCAATCATTAACAACAATAATCCAACACATAAGCATTAACGAATATTATCTTCATCAATGATAATATTATTTCGTATTTTATTTCACTCAACTCCATGAGCTAAATCACCATCATCTCAATCAAATCATACTCGAAGCAGTTTTTCATGCGGGATGCACTCAATTTAGCCATATCAATTTATCTTATCAATTTTTTATTGTATTGAATTTCATCCTCAACCAAATTTACTCACTCAATGCTAAAGTCACATAGAACATACACATAATCCACATGAAAGCATTCTATTAAACTTAAGACAAGGATTGAGGTCACCTACCTTTCAATCATTTGATAATTCACATCAAGAAGAGATGTCAATTCCCGTCTCGACCACCGAAAATTAGAAATTCCGCCAAACTAGAAGGAGAGATAAATTAGATTACAACAAAATCAAAAGTCCATCACCTTCGAACAAAATCATAAGGATAATGATCCTTTTACCATCACGATCGCAACACATTCAATGGATTGTAATTCCGTTGTGGTATTAAAGAGTTAGATTTTTAAAAAAGGGAGAAGCTTGAGAGAATGGAGAACTAATCCATCCGGATGAATGTTCATCGGATCCCAAAAAATATTTAGTAGAGCCAAAACCTGTCATGGAAAAGACACAAATATCCATCGCTAAAAATGAGCGTTTGGTAAATCACTTGGTACTTGGTGGTTAGCCACCAGCCACCTGATGTTAACCACTAACCTCTCTGGGGTTGGCCCAAAGCTATACCTCCTCTGTTCCAATATGCGGGTGCCAGATATCCCCTATCGAGTACTTGGTGGCGTGACCCGATGCATATTTGTAAAACACCACTTATAATTCCCTTTTACACATACTTTTTGTAGCGAACCAACCCGAGGCGTCCATCAATCGGATTCTCTAACTGGTCCGACACATACCCAAGGTGCGTTCCCGATCGTCCCGGGTTGACAATTAGTATCAGAGTCTCAGAACATAATCGCTAGGAATGATTTCACCCTTGAATAAACAATCAAATCAATGATATCATAACTACATCAGAATGAGTAGTAGAAATAAACGAAAGCAGCTGGAGGATGAACAATAAAGCAACATCGCATGCATAAGCGGGAAACATAGCATAAATGAATAAACATTAACTCCTCACAAACATTGAGGCTAAGGACAAGCCGATACAAAACATCCCACTTGAACAAAACTCAAAAACAACAGCTCCTTGTGAGCTAAACCCCATGAGACCATGTCTCCACCAACGTAACAACCCTAGACGACGATGATCAAGAAGAGCCACCAAAAGTAGGTGCCCTTGGCTTTACCTGTGTCTTGCAAAATAGAGTCTGCAAACGCCCAAAGACATATGCAGGGTGTGACGCACAAAGTCTTGTAGGATATCATCATGAATCTATGTAAGGATTTTATAACTATGACAATCAACAAGTCTCATTTGAAAACTCAATTTTCAAAACCATGTTCACTTTTTAAAACAAGATCACTAAAACAATCCTTCAGAAATCCTTTGTTTTTTTTTTCTTTTAAAAAAACATGTTTTCCAAAACATTTCTCAACATGGCTCAAAATAAAGAAATGAATTCACCCGACAAAGCATGCTCAACACACCCAAACAAGGCATAAACACGAGCATAGAGACAGACATCAATACATAAGGAAGTAATGGTAAATGGGCATAATCATAAGGGGCGTCATTTATAACAAAAAGGGTTTTAACATAAACACATGAGCATAACATCATTATATAGCTCATAATGATAAAGAGGGAAAAAGCACAAGACATAACATAATCACAAATGGCACTAATACAATGCAGTGAAAGCATATAGTTAAACTGGGAATAAGGAATGGGCATTATGGGCTCTAACCATAAGGGTCTATTGTGAGTTAGTCTAAACACAAGATTTGCTAGCCGATTAGATTTACATGACAAGTTTGGAAGCTCTCACGGTCTTTCCCGAGCCCAATTCCCAAGAGCTCTCTTGGTCTTTCGGACAACATTTGGAAGCTTGCTCAATCTTCCTCCTCAAAGGCTCTCACAGTCCCTTGAACAACATTTAGAAGCTCGCTCGGTCTTCCTCCCCAAAGGCCCTCACAGTCCCTTGGACAACATTTAGAAGCTCGCTCAGTCTTCCCCCTCAAAGACTCTCACGGTCCCTTGAACAACATACCCTAGCTAGTCCTCGATATAGACTAAGGTCCAAGTGCCTAAGTCACCACACACACACCCAAGGTCTCCCACGTGCTACTTAATGCCAAACGCCCAAAACAATCACAAGCACCAACACACGAAAGCCATTTCAAAAGCTAATTTAATAAGCCAACTTGCCCATTTTAAAACACCACCTTCTCTCAAGGTAAAACATACCCATTTAAAATACAAGGCCTTCCTCAAGGTAAAACTCTTTTTAAATTCCACTTTAAAATACATTTAAAGCCATATCAAACGCTTTTTACACAAGTCGTTTAAAAAAAAACCAAATTCATAAACCATTTATGCCCATAATTTGTCAAGCATTTAACACCATGCGAGACCTCCTTGAAAACCCTTTCAAAACCCCATTTGAAAGTACTAAATGTCTTTGAGTCATTTTATCAAACACTTGGGGTGTATTAAAACCAACCCCCTTTGGAAAACCTACTTTAAACATCAAATTGCTAATATAGATCATGCATCACACCAAACATGGATAAAGCATTGTTCATAAATCAATTCAATGGAAATTTAATAAACAAAAAACTAAGGCAACTAATAATTAAAGGTTAGCCATGGAAAAAACCCTTAAATAGAGACACCTACTCGGAACTTAATCAAAACTTGTCGCCTTCGACGACAACAACTTGAATCAAGCAAGAGGGATCCACACACACCTAAGCCACCATGAAACAAACCAAAACCCCCATTATTAACCCTATGTTCGGCCAAAAAGGAAGCTTGGGTTGCCCCCTTCCATAGAAATGAAAGAATAAGGGTAGAAGAGGGGAAGAGGAAAAGAAACCATGAAGAAATCAAGCTTCCATTGATATAAATCACCAAGGTAGACAAGAGATCCACCATGAACCAAAGGAGGAAGCTCCCAAGCCAAAGGGAGAGGGCTGCGCGCGATGAGAAGAAATGGGGGCGAGGGACTTAAAATCCCGTAATGGAAAAATGAGAAATTCCCAAATTTTTAATGACCTACAAACCGTATGGTTTGACCGCACAATTAGGCAAACCGTGCGAGAGCTACCGTGTCCCAAAAATTAAGGTTGCACGGTTGCCCTTGAAACCTCACACAATTAAACAGACCGTGCGATAGGCCACAATCCCCACCTCACCCTCACACGGTTAGCCGCACAGTTAAACAGACCGTGTGTCAATCGTGCGCCAAGTTCGTTTTCCCAAAAACCATGGTTTTTTACCCTCGACACTCGGGAACTCCAAGAACAAAAACATGGGTAAATAAAAACCCAACTTAGGCATACTAGTGACCCGATAGGTGTCACAAACCTCTCCACCATGCTACTTTCTGCCCCTAGAAAGTTCTAGTCAAGACGAAAGCAAAACAGACTAGTCACAACCCACACCTCATGGAACACAGTGAGTTGGACTTTTAAACCAAAAGAGAGGACCCTAGGAAGAAACTCCCGAACATCGATGATTCCTCTATACCGAACTATCAAGTCCACAAAACTACCAAATGTCTCCAAGCAGAACCCAACCAAGCTCACTGATATAAGACCCAAAAAAAGGAATGAAGACCGTGCATAGGACCTTAACCCGGAACGCCGTTCCACGACGAACCCCACAAAGCTAGCACTACCGAGTGCTCAAAGGCCCGGGGGCAACACCTGTCCTAATTACCCAAGCACCGACCCAAAGGTCACTCACGCCCACATCAACAAGGAATTGACCTTAAAAATTGGCCACGACACAAGAGAACACCAGAAGCTCCAAGGCATCACACAATCCGGAGGGTAAGCACATAAACCACAAGAATTCAAAAGCCAAATCACACACAAACATTACATAAAAACGCTCCCATTTGGATTAAATGAAAACAATTGCTTTGAAAATCACTTTTTCTGGGCCTCAACCCCCTTTTATAAAACACCTCCCCCTTCTTAGGGGAGTCCAAACCTTTGGCCAATTTCTTGTCACCACCGAAAGAGGATTGTTTGTTAAAAACTACCTAACAAATCAAAACTCATTTGTCCTATTTCAAAACATTTTCCCAACTCATTTCAAAGCACAACACTTAGTTTTTCAAAACCACTTTCCAAATCATTTCCACAAACTAATTTGAAAGTGAATAAAACATTACTCACACAAGAGGAGCATACATGGCACCTAAAACAAACAAGCACGCTCAAAGTGCCAAGCAGAACAAAAGGTGCCATCAACACACCATGACAGGGGATACAAGCAAGGCATAACCACTAGAATCCCCTAAAACATCCTATCAATGATATCAAGGCGTCACAAGAAATCTTCTAGGACTCAAGAGGGTTTCACACTCACCCCCTCCATTTAGGAAAACACCAAAAGTGCCAAACAAGCCTTTATCAAAAGACTTGGAAAGTCAAGCCGTTTCTCAATGTTTGATGTCCCACTCCAAATCATTCTTTAAAACCGAGCTCTTGAAATCCATTTATAAAACATCTTCCAAATAAATTTTTCACAAACCAAAGGAAGAACAATTTCAAGAACCATGACATTTTTATTTGAAACTCTCAATGGGCTTAAAACACCCCCTTTAAATTCACAACATGACCCAATCGGGGTCGAAGCATTTTAAAACATCACACTTAAAAAAAAAACACTTTTTTCAACAATTGCCAAAACACTTACATTTTAAATCACTCCTTGAATCACCAAGCAAAACCTTTCAGAAGTTGAAACCCACACTTCCCATTTCATTTCACGACCCAAATGAGGTCAAAACCCATTTAAAATGCCACATTCAATTTTAAATCAACTTTTAGCACTCATCACTAGTCATTTCAAGTCTTACTTGAAATGCCAATTGAAAACCATTTTTTGAAGAGAAAGGAAAATTAACCTTGGACGCATTTAAAAACCAAACAACCCCTCATGCAAGGGTTAGACTTAACAATTGGGCATTTTAAAACTACTGAGCACTCAAGGCACAACATAACACGTACCCCCGGTTCAACAACTTGGGTTGGAAGTCGTCGCCTAACAACGGAGAACGCCCCAACAAACCCTCAAGGGATTCTCCGAATCCACCTGAAGTTTGGGCAGCATTAAGAACAGAAAAGGTCAAATCCAAAAAAGTGGATGAAACGGAACAAGGAGCCCTCCTAGAGACAACACTCTAACCTCCTTCAAGGCCTTTTTGGGAGGCACATAACAACCAACACGAGAGCCTAACTGCCCACGCTCAAATAAAACAAGCGGTCCCATAACCAACACGAGAGCCTAACTACCCACGCTCAAATAAAACAAGCGGTCCCATAACCAACACGAGAGCCTAACTGCCCACGCTCAAATAAAACAAGCGGTCCCATAACCAAGGGACCAATGAAAGCATTCCTTCCAAAACATCCTTTGAAAATAAATTTTCAAACCGCTTTGAAAATCTCATTTGGAAACTCAACCGTTTTCCGCCAACCCAATACCGGGCATTCCAAACCATTATCAAGGCCCACCGGTCTCAAGGTCATTTAAACCAAGGGCCAAGCCCTTTTTCAAAAACAGTACATAATTTTTCACAAAAAGGAAAGCCCACACACCTTTTCCAAACCCCTTTCTTTTTCAAAAACATTACATAATTTTTCACAAAAAGGAAAGCTCACACACCTTTCCAAAACAATTTCTGACTTATTTCAAAACCGGAAATCTTTAAAACATTCCATGACCCTTAAAACAGGCCACCCAAAATCTCTTGAGCATCAAGCCCCTTTTCCCCTTTCCAAAACAATTTCAAAACTCTCTTTCAAAATAAACCACCTCGTGGAACGCTTAAAAACCAATTCTTAATACATTCACTTTAAGAATTAAAATCCTTCACAAAATTCCACTTTTTGAACTATAACATTTTTTCACCCAAACCGTTTTCTTTAGCATGGTTTCAAAATAAAATACACTTGGTTTTTAACAACAAAACCAAATATCTTTTCAAACCACCACAAACGGTTTTCAAAACAAATCACCTCATAAAATTCCTCTCTTCTATTCCGAAAATTGTTTTTTCCTTTCGCAAAGCAAAGTCCCCAAGGGACAAAAGCAAGCACACCATCACACATCTCAAATCAAACCACATCCAACCTCATCCAACCGCATTTCTATAAAACCCCAATAAAAACTCCCTTATAGGATACCGCGCCAATGTCATACTCCATTAGAATCAATTCGGGAAGCAACGGGGGCAAAACAACAATTTCGGAGGAGAAATTGCATTGTGCACAGTTTGGCCGCACGAGTTGGTAAACTGTACGCCAACCGTGCAACAAGCACTACCATGTCTTTTGAGCCATTCCGCATGGGCACCGCACGGTTTACCAGACCGTGCATGCTAATCGTGTAATCCTGGCCCATTCACCATTTTCGCCTCCAAAACTCAAACTGACCCCCGAGATCACTGATATACTCAACAACGATCGAAACATTATCACAACATATCAAAAATCCATCAAAACATTCAAATACGAACTCATGATCAAGGCTCATGCTCGATACGCCCATGACAACTCGAGGTTCAGTGCGACGAAGAGCTGACCCGACCCTTTCCCCCGCACACTCCATCAGAGCCCTGACGACGATCCTAGTCTTCAGACTATCCAGACCCACTTCAAATGACAAGAGAGCGTGCTCTGATACTATTTTGTAGCTTACCAACCCAAGACGTCCATCCATCGGACTTTCAAGTCGGTCTGACACATACTCGAGGTGCATTCCCGATCACCTCGGGCTGACAACTAGTACCGGGGTCTTAGAACATAATCGCTGAGAACGATTTCACCCAACCAAACCAATGATACCATAACTATATTAGAGTGAGCAACATAAATGAACAGAAGCAACTGGAGGCTAAACAATAAAAGCAGCATCGCTTGCATAAGCGGGAAACATAACATAAATGAATAAATATCAACTCCTCACAAACATCGAGGCTAAGGACAAGACAATGCAAAACATCCCAACTGAACAAAACTCAAAAACAACAGCTCCTCGTTAGCTAAACCTCGTGAGACCACGTCTCCACCAACATAACAACCTTGGACGACGGTAATCAAGAAGAGCCATCGAAAGTAGGCGCCCTGACCTTTACCTTTGTCCTGCAAAACAGAGTCTGCATATGCCCAATGACATATGCAGTGTGTGAGGTACAAAGCCCAATAGGATACCATCATGAATCTATGTAAGACTTATATCCATGAAAACAAGTAAGTCTCATTTGAAAGCCCATTTTTCAAAACCAAGTTCACTTTTTAAAACAACATCACTTGAAAACAATCCTTTAGAAACTCAGTTGGTTTTTTTCTTTTAAACAAAACATGTTTTCCAAAACATTTCTAAACATGGCTCAAAATAAAGAAATAAATCCACCCGACAAAGCATGCTCAATGCACCCAAACAAGGCACATACACAAGCATAGACACGCATCGATACATAAGGAAGTAATGGTAAATGAGCATAATCATAAGGGACATCATTTATAAAAAAAGCGTTTTAACATAAAAACATGGACATAACATCATTATATAGCTCATAATGATAGAGGACAAAAGCACAAGGCATAACATAATCTCAAATGACACTAATACAATGTAGTGAAAGCATATAGTTAAACCGGGCATAAGGAATGCACACCATGGGCTGTAACCATTAGGGTCTATTGTGACTTAGTCTAAACACAAGATTTGACAACCGACTAGACTTATATAACAAGTTTGGAAGCTCTCAGGGTCTTTCTCGATCCCAACTCCCAAGACCTCTCTCGTTCTCTCGGACAACATTTGGAAGCTCGGTCAGTCTTCCTCCTCAGAGGGTCTCACGGTCCCTTGAACAACATTTAGAAGTTCGCTCAGTCTTCCTCCTCAAAGGCTCTAACAGGCTCTTGGACAACATTTAAAAGTTCACTTAGTCTTCCTCCCCAAAGGTTCTCACGATCCCTTGAACAACATACCCTAACTAGTCCTCAACATAGACTAAGGTCCAAGTGCCTAAGTTACCATACACACACCCAAGGTCTCCTATGTGCTACTTAATGCCAAATGCACAAAACAATCTCAAGTGCCAACACACAAAAGCCATTTCAAAGGCCAATTTAATAAGCTTGCCCATTTTAAAACAACACCTCCCCTCAAGGTTAAACATGCCCATTTAAAATACTAGGCCTCCCTCAAGGTATACCCTTTTTAAATTCCACTTTAAAATACTTTTAAAGCCATAACACACGCTTTTCACAGAAGTCGTTTTTAGAAAAAAAAAACCTAATTCATAAACAATTTATGCCCATAATTTGTCAAGCATTTAACACCTGTAGAGGAGGAAATCTTCTTACCTCAAGGTGAGGCGGATGCCTTCTTTTATAGATTGATAAAAAAGAATACACGATGGAGTATTTCGATGTGGGACTTGGAAATACCCAAAATAATTAAAAACAGGGTTTAACACTCCCCCTCAGGCTGGACATGCTCAACTTCGACCACAAGTCCCACAAAAGAAAGATGACATCAGACAAGACTAAACACACTCCCCCTTAAGCTGGGTCGCAGATGCTATGGATGCCCAGCTTGGAACTGAGCGTGGCCAGACGAGTCCTTGAGAGGCCTTTGGTGAAGATGTCGGCAAGATGGTCCGCCGTTGGGATGTGGCTAAAGCTGACATAATTGTGCTTCAGGTGGTGGCGAAGAAAGTGGCAGTCCACCTCAATATGCTTCGTGCGTTCTTGGAATACGGGATTCAGAACATTCTTGGTGGTTGCCTGATTGTCACACCAGATATGAGCAGATGTCTGCGGAGGAAAGCCAAACTCCTGGAGGAGATGTTGAAGCCAAATGATCTCAGTAGTGATAGTGGCCATGACACGGTACTCAGACTCCGCACTGGATCGGGAGACGACAATCTGTTTCTTGCTGCGCCAAGAGATGAGGTTGCCTGCCAAGAACACGACAAACTCAGGAGTAGATTTTCAGGTAGCAAGACAACCAACATAGTCAGCATCACAGAAGACCTTAATATTCAGATGAGCGTGGTGGGAATAGCGAAGACCACGAGCAGGGTCTCTCTTGATGTATTTGGCGATGCAGAGGACAACACCCCACTGAGAGGTGGTCGGATGCTCCATGAATTGACTCACTTTGCCAACAACGCAGACAATGTCTGGACGAGTCATGGTGAGATGATTGAGTTTGCCCACCAGTTGACAATACCGCTCTGCGTGTGAATACGGTTTCGAGGAGTCATAGAGAGACCATTCCCCAGGCTCAAGAGGAGTGTCAATTTCGGTAGCCTGTGTCAGCCCAGCATCCTACAGAATATCCAATGCATATTTCCGTTGGAAAAGGAAGATGATGTCCGAAGTACAGGAGACCTCAATGCCAAGGAAGTATGTGAGAGCCGAGATTTTTGGTGTGGAAGTGACGGTAAAGATGCTCCTTGAGGTGGACGATTCCAGTGGAGTCGCTCCCGGTGATGATGATATCATCCACATACACTACCGAGAGGATGCAGCCGGTGGACGTCGTCCTGTAGAACATGGTGTGGTCCTTAATACCGCAAGAGAGCCCAAAGTCGGTGACGACGGTGCTGAATCGGTCAAACCAAGCACGATGAGACTGCTTAGACCATATAAAGAGCGGCAAAGCAAACTTGAGAGTCGGCTTCGGAGGCACAAAATCAGGGGGGCTGTTGCAGATAAACCTCTTCCTCAAGAAATTCATGGAGGAAGACATTCTCGACATCCAGTTGATGAATGAGTCAATGATAATGAGCGGCCAGAGAGATTGATAATCGAACGGAGACCATCTTGGCAACTGGAGAGAAGATATCAAAATAGTCAATACCATATGTTTGAGCAAAGCCCTTCGCCACAAGGCGGGCTTTGAGACGATGGAGAGTGCCATCGACATTAAGCCGGATTGTATAAATCCATTTGCTGCCAACTGTCTGTTTGCCTGCCGGAAGGGAGACGAGATCCCAAGTATGGTTGTCTTTCAGAGCCTGCAATTCATCCCGCATCGCTTGTAGCCGCCCCGGGTGAGATTTGGACTCGCCAATTGTGTGGGGAATGAATATCGTCTCCAGAACTGACAAACCTCTGTATGAAAATGTAAATAGAGGAGTAGTCCGACAAGAACGAGTACCTTTCTGAAGTGCAATGGGCAAGTCATCTTGTGCCGGGACAGGAGCATCGAACGAAGTGGGGACGATGGTGTCCTTGGCCTGGACAGGGGGTACAGTTGATGAGCGACGAGAGTAGACCGTACCAAAACGGTGATCAGCAGGGGAAAACACCAATGGAGGGTGGATGATGAGAGGAAGACAATCATCAATGTCAGTGTCTGGATGTGGAGAGGGAAGTGAAAACGGAGAGCTCTCAACAAACGAGACGTCTATAGAGATGATATACCGCCGTAGGTCCGGAGAGAAGCATCGATATCCACGCTGAGTGCTGGAATAGCTGAGGAATATGCAGCAGAGGGATTTAGGAGAGAGCTTGGAGAGACCAGGACGAGTGTCACGGACATAACAGAGACATCCAAACACATGTAGTGGAAGTGTGTGAGGAGAGTGAGAGGAGAACAGAGTCCGAAAAAGAGTCTCTCCCTGAAGGATAGAAGAAGGGAGGCGGTTAAGGAGGTAGGTAGTAGTCAGAATGACATCGCTCCAAAAATTGAGAGGCATCTTCATGTGGAATAAGAGGACACAAGCAATCTCCAGAATATGACGATGTTTGCACTCGACCACTCCATTCTGTTGAGGTGTATTGGGGCAGGATGTGTGGTGAATAATGCTTTTATTCTTGAGAAACTGCTGAAAGGGGGTGGATAAATATTCCCGTCCATTGTCGGAGCGGAGACATTTCAGAGAGGTTGAGAATTGAGTATGAATCTCATTATAGAAGGTTTGAAAGGTAGAAAACACTTCAGACCGATCATGAAGAAGGTAGAGCCAGATTATGCGGGAGTAGTCATCGATAAAGGATATATAATAATTGTACCCGGTCTGGCTAGGAACCCTGCAAGGACCCTATACACCAGAATGAACAAGGTCGAAAGAATTCGTTGCACGCGGGTCCAATCGAGGAACACATGTCACCCGATGATGTTTTGAAAACTTGCAGGGTTCACAATGGAAGGAAAGGTTCAGACTAAATTGAGGGAAAAACTTTTGTAAGACGAAAGCCGGCGGATGACCAAGATGAGAATGAAGGTCAAGGGCAAGGGCTGAGGTGGATGAGCTAGCAAGAGGTGGTGGTATATGAAGTATGTACACCCCGACCCTAAGATGACCTCGACCAAGTTCCTGATTCGTCGACCGCTCCTGAAAAACATCACCAGAGGACGTAAAAATAGCAGCACAATTTAAGTATTTGGTGAGTTTGATGATGGAGAGAAGATTAAATGGGTTGTGAGGAACGTGAGCGGCTGAAGGCAGGCTAATAGACGAGGTCAAAAGGCATGTGCCAAATCCCGCAATGGAGATTGTTGATCTATTGACAACAGTGATTGTAGAAGCACTAGTAGACAGATGGTAAGTGGTGAACATACCATAATCCCCTATGAGATGTTCGGACGCACCGGAGTCGAGCAGCCAGGCTGGCGGTCGATGAGATAGACAGGCTCTGAGCCATGGTGGCCGAAGAAGAGGACGGTTGCTCAGGTGGGGAAACTGCGAGAGGCGGGTCGAAAGACCGCATCGGAGGAAGTGGCTGGGAATCTTCCGGGAAGCCGGCCGGATTGCGGGAAGTCGCAGCGAACGGGAAGCGTCGGGAGAGATAGGTCGTTCGTTGAGCGGGAGAACCTGCAGGGGCCTGGAGATCGTGGCGAGAGGCCGCAGGGAGGCGGGGCCGGTTGAAGCCGGGAGGGCGCATGGAGGATGGGTGGCGTCGGGATCTGGCGCAGGAACCGGGAGACGCCGGGAGGGGCGATCGGTCGGCAGTTGGAGGGTGCCGCGTCTGGGTCGCTAGGCGGGCTCCTGGAGCGGAGGTTCGCCGGAGTGCTGGCGAGAAGCCGTTGGAGGGCGGGTGCGCAACTGCAGGAGGCGCTCGCAGGGAGTAGCGCGAGGAGGCGGGCGGTGGGCCGATCACGCTTGGATGAGGAGGGCGCCGTCGGCTGGAGTGGGAGGTCCGCCGGAGAGAGCCGGGCGACACGTTAGGAGGTGCGTCCGGCGGGTGCCTGGAGAGCGAGCAGGCGAAGACTAGGAATCCGCATAGGGCGGGGTCGATCGCGCCTGGACGGGTAGGGCGCCGGGACGAGCAAGGCGCCAACGGCCAGAGTGGTAAATCCTCTGGAGATAGCCGGGCGAGACGTTGGAGAGGTGCATCGGGAGGGCACCGGGAGCGGAGGTCCGGCGGGAGGAGAGGGCCGCAGCGGAAGGGTCGATCGGTGCGGGGGATGTCCGCTGAAGGGAGGCGACGTTGGAGGGAGGGGAGCCGTCGGGTAGGGGCGCTGTAGGAGAGGGCAGGGCGCCGCCGGAGAGGGCGAGGCCAATCGCGCTGGGAAGGGCGGGAGCCGGGAGTCGCCGGAAGAGGCGGGGTCGAGATGTCGCCGGGAAGCCGCAGGGAGGCGGGGCCAGGCATAGTCGGGATGTCGTGGGGAGAGGAACATCAGGGGGGCGCAGCGCCTAGAGATGGCCAATGGAGGCGGGGTCAGGCAGAAACTGGGAAACCGCAGGGATGCGAAACAAAAACTTTTCCGAACGGGCCACGGAGGAGGAAACAATATTAGTTTCCTTTTGATACCATGTAGAGGAGGAATCTCCTTACCTCAAGGTGAGGCGGAGACCTTCTTTTATAGATTGAGAAAAAGGAATACACGATGAAGTATTCCGATGCGGGACTCGGAAATACCCAAAATAATTAAAAATAGGGTTTAACAACACTATTCAAGGCCTCCTTGAAAACCCTTTCAAAACCCCATTTGAAAGTACTAAATCTCTTTGAGCCATTTTATCGAACACTTGTGGTGTATTAAAACCAGCCCCCTTTGGAAAACCCGCTTTAAACATCAAATTGCCAATATAAATCACGCATCACATCAAACACGGATAAAGCATAATTCATAAATCAATTCAATGACAATTTAATAAGCAAAAACCAAAGGCAACTAATAATTAAAGGTTTAGCCATGAAAAAAGCCCTTAAATAGAGACACCTACCACGAAACTTAATCAAAACTTGTCGCCTTCGACGAGAACCACTTGAATCAAGCAAGAGGGATCCTCTCACACCTAAGCCACCAAGAAACAAATTAAACCCCCGTTATTAACCCTAGGTTCATCCAAAAAGGAAGCCAAGGGCGAGGGATTTAAAATCCTGTAAGGTCAAAATGAGAAATTCCCAAATTTTTAATGATATGGACAAATCGCAGGGTTAGGCAAGCCGTGTAGGAGCTATTATCTCCCAAAAAACATGGCCGTACGGTTGCCCCTAAAACCTCACACAGTTGAACAGACCGTGTTATAGGCCACAATCCCCACCTCACATGCACATGGTTAACTGCACAGTTAAAGAGACCGTGCTCCCACTGTGCTTCAGGGTCTGTTTTCCTAAAAACTATGGTTTCCGACCCCCGACACTCAGGAACTCCAAGAACAAAAACACGAGTAAATAAAAACCCAGCTTAGTGCTTCACGGGGGAACCGTTGTGTTGAGATGCACAACCTGTGACAAGTGGTATCAGAGAGAATGTGCCTTGTGATGTTTTTGGAATGATGTCGGTTGGACCTTGATGGTGGGAGCGGAGTCCTGGGGTGTCCCGACGGAGGTGACACGACAGAGATGGTCGCGCTCGTGTGAATATCAGAGGCAGAAACGCCACTTTGGAGGGTGGGTTTTGATGAGGTGGTTTGCGACCCAGAAAGAGGGTGGACCATAGTGCCAATGACAAGGAAAGAGCGCCTCCTTGGCCACGCATGACAACCGGTTAGTTGGAAGCAGATCATTTCGCGGACACACTCAAGGCCACCATCCTACATGCACGAGGGCGTGCATGGAATGGTGGTGAGAGAATGTCACGACCCAATCATGGGGGTCTTGTCTCACACCAGCAAGAATATCAAGGCTGCGGTTCATATGGTTTTTCCTTATTGAAGAGATAAGAGTCGCCCCGATAATGTGGAGGATGATGTGTGTTAGTCCCAACACCACCCTGGTTGGGAGTTGGGAGCACTCTCCTGACGAGTCCATGGTAGGATGAAACCAGTGAACCTCACATCATATGAAGAGCTGAATGAGTGAATCGCGCCCACCAAGGAGAGGGTTGGGGTGCCGCACGGGTGAACTACTGTGCTGAGACGCTCAGCCCGTGACATTAGGCATACCAATGACCCGACGGGTGTCACAGTTTCGCTCAAAACTAAGAACTTAAAAATTTAAAATCTTAACATACTCCAAAATTCTCTCCTTCCAAAATTCCAATTACAAACTCAATCAAATAAATTCAAAAATATCAATTCTTCAATGCAAATATGTTTAGGCTTGTTGAAATATTTTCTTGGGATTGAGGTTTCTCGATGCTCGAATGCACATATGTCTTAGATATTCTCCAGGATATCGGGTTATCTCACGCATCCCCAGTTGACACACTCAAGCTTGGAGTATTCTCCAGGATATTGGGTTATCTCACGCATCCCCAGTTGACACACTCAAGCTTGGTGAAAATTCTCCGTGTCATGATTGCTTATGCTCATTTAGATTGCTGTAGACGTCTTGTTGACTGACTTAATTATCTTATTATGACCTGAAAAGGCATCGTGTGTGCAATTAGTAAAGTTAATCAATTCATGGAAAAACTGATGAAGTCTCAATGCAACATTCTTTGCATGGTCAAATATATTAAGCACGATCCAGGTCATGGTCTGCTTTACTCAGACTACGGACAATTGAATATCGAAGCATTTTGTGATGCTGATTGCTTATCTTCTCGTAAGGACACCAATGGTTTTGTGGTATTCTTTGGAGGCAATCTGATTTGCCAGCATAGCAAGAAAAATACTGTTGTCTCCAGATGCAGTGGTGAGTTTGAATACCGTGCTATGACACATTCATTGTTGAGATCTTATGTGTTGTCAACTTCTTCATGAGACCGGCTTCCCAATCTGACAACGAGCTCAACTTTGGTGTGACAATCAGATGACTACGGAGATTGCGACCAACCCGATTTCTCTGCCATCACATACAATTTATTTGTACCAAGCTTGGACTAAACGACATCTACATCGGAGCTTGAGGGGAAGACTTTCTCAGTATTCTTTTTTTCTTTAATGGGACTCTTGTCTTTGAAGATGTGTCGGCTTGAGGGTTGGTGTGTGTGATGGGATTGACCCAATTTATGCATTACTGGTCTTGCATAGGATGATCTTGAATGTATTCCTTTCTGTTGGAACCCATTTAAGTGTAAATGGGTGAGTCCCACATTGGACTTACCCGTCTTGTATATTGGTTTCCTAATCTATAAAAGAATATCCTCACCTCACATTGAGGTAAGGGGAATTCACCCACTACATGGTATCAGAGGGATTTTTATCCCGAACCCTCCCTCCCTTGCGGATTCCCGGCGTTCTCCCGGCCCCGCCTCTCTCCCTCCTGCCCTAGCCTTTCCCGGCGGGCCTCCTCTCCTGTCCCGGCGCAGCTCCTCTCCGGCCTGCACCCTCCCGGCAGGCCCTCCCTCCCGGCGCACCTCTCCTCCCGGCGCACCCCTCTCCTCCCGGCGCACCTCTCCTCTCCGGCCTGCACCCTCCCGGCGGTCGTCCCTCGCCCCGTCCGCCCCCGCGCCCTCGCCCGCGCGGCTCCCTAGCCCTCGCCCGACGGCCCTCTCTCTCCCCGACGCGGCCCGCGCCGGCTCCTCCCTGCGACCTTCCTCCCCGACGGCGCTCTCTCCCCGCGGCTCCCTGCGGCTCCCGACGCCATCACCCCCCCCCGTCCCGACACCACCTCCCTCGACGCTCCCTCCCGGCCAGCCCCGCCTCGCCCCGCCGGAACGCCCTCGGCCCGACGCCCGCGGCTCCCGGCCCTTCCGTCGCACCTCCCTCCTCTCGCGCGGCTCCCGGCCCTCCGGTCCGACGCGGCTCCCCTGCGTCCCGTGGCCTCCCGCGCCTCCCGCTGCTCCAGCGCCTCCCGCGCCTCCCTCTGCTCCCGCGCGCTCGCGGCTCCCGGCTCCCGGCGGCATCTCCCTGCCCGGCTCTCGGGCGGGTCTCCCTTCTCTGGCGCTCCCCTCACGGAGGCCCTCTCTTCCCGGCGGCCCTCATCCCGGCGTCCCCGGCTCGCCCCGACGTCCCGGCTCCCCGGCTCCCGGCTCCTCGGCTTCGCCCCGACACCTTCGCCTCGACACCCTCGCCCCGGTGCCTCGCCCCGGCGCCTCCTCCTCCGACGGCCCTCCTCCTGCAACTGCCCTCCGCAGCGACTCCCTTCCCAGCAGCGGCTCCCGCCCGGTCCGGCGCTCCCCAGCCCGTCTACCAGCAGCTACCCTGCGGCCTTCCTGCTCCGTCGGCCCAGCTCCCTGCGTTAATGGCGGGCGAGTCCGCCCGCGGCCCTCCGGCATCACCTCCGGACGCCAGCATTCCGGCCGGGCCGCACCCTCCCTTCCATTGTCGGCCTTCCCGGGCACCTCTGTACCCAGCCGAGCGGCTCTCCCTTCCTCCATCATCGGCTCTACCGCGCAGCGGTCCTCCTTCATCCAGTACCCGTTACAGGACAACACTCTCGCCGGAGGAGCTTGCTTTGGTAACATCTTACCGCGCGACTGCGCCACCATCTTCTTCTCTAGCCCCACTTGCTCAGACTGGCAACTCCACCGCCTGTGTTTCTCATCGCCAGACAGCTTGGATGTTTGACTTCGGTGCGTCAGAACATCTCAAAGGGGACTCTGGTATGTTCACTACCTATCATCCGTACACCGGTGCCTCTACCATTACTGTTGCTAATGGCTCAACAATCCCTATTACCGGCTATGGCACATGTTCCTTGACTCCGTCTCTTCCCCTGACGTCGGTCGCTCATGTTCCTCAAAGTCCCTTTAATCTTATCTCTATCAACAAACTCACCACCGAATTAAATTGTGTTGCTATTTTTAGCTCATCTGGTGTTGTTTTTCAGGAGCGGAAGACGAATCGGGAAATTGGTCGAGGTTATCTTCGGGATGGGGTTTACCTGTTTGATACCCCATCATCCCTTGCTTGCTCATCCACCACAGCCCGAGCCCTTGACCTCCATTACCGCCTTGGCCATCCACCGCCTTCCACCCTCCATAAACTTTGCCCCCAATTCAGTTCTCACCTCTCCTTCCATTGTGAATCCTGCAAGTTTGCCAAACATCATCGGACGACGTATGCTCCTCGCCCGGAACCACGTGCAGCGACTCCTTTCGCTCTTGTTCATTCCGATGTATGGGGTCCTTGCCGGGTTCCTAGCCAGTCAGGGTACCGTTATTATATCACCTTTATTGATGATTACTCCCGCATGACCTGACTTTATCTTCTTCGAGATCGAACGGAGGTTCTCTCAACCTTTCAGACATTTTTTCAGGAAATCCAGACACAGTTTTCCCTCCCTGTGAAATGTCTCCGCTCTGACAATGGGCGAGAATACTTATCCACTCATTTTCAGCAGTTTATGAGGGCCCACAGCATCATCCATCAGACCTCCTGTCCTGATACCCCTCAGCAAAATGGGGTGGCCGAGCGGAAACACCGACATATCTTGGAAACCGCTCGTGCCCTCCTCTTCCACCACCAGGTCCCTCTTCTTTTCTGGGGGGATGCCATCCTCACTGCTACTTACCTTCTCAATCGTCTTCCCTCCTCCATCCTTCAGGGGGAGACTCCTTTTCATACCCTGTTTCCCTCTCTCCCTCCTCACTCCCTTCCACTCCGTATCTTCGGATGTCTCTGTTATGTCCGGGACACTCGCCCAACTCTCTCCAAACTATCACCCAAATCCCTTCGCTGTATTTTTCTCGGGTATTCCCGCACTCAGCGCGGGTACCGATGCTTCTCTCCAGACCTCCGTCGGTATATCACCTCTGCCGACGTTTCATTTGTCGAGAGCTCTCCTTTCACTCTCCCCTCTCCTTCTCCTGACACTACCATCGATGACTGCCTTCCGCTCATGGTTCACCCGCCTCTGGTGTCTCCTCCGACTGGTCATCTTTTTGGACAGACCTACTCTCGTCGTCCTTCCACTGTCCCTCCCGTCCCGGCCGAGGAAACCATTGTTCCCGCTTCGCCTGATGTTCCTGACACAACTCCCGAGGATGTGCCGATTGCGCTCCGGAAAGGTACTCGCTCGTGTCAGAATACTCCTCTCTTTGTATCTTCTTACAGGGGCTTGTCAGCTCTGGAGACCGTGTCGCTTCCTCGAACGGTCGGTGAGGCCAAATCTCACCCCGGGTGGCTAGCCGCAATGAGAGATGAATTGCAGGCTCTGGATGCCAACCATACTTGGGATCTTGTTCCCCTTCCGGCAAACAAACAGGTGGTCGACTGTAAATGGATCTTCACGATCCGTCTCAATCTTGATGGCTCTCTCTGCCACCTCAAAGCCCGGCTTGTCGCCAAGGGATTTGCTCAGACATATGGCGTCGACTACTTTGAGACCTTCTCTCCAGTCGCCAAGATGGCCTCGGTCCGCCTCTTCATCTCTCTGGCTGCTCATCATCACTGGCCCCTTCATTAACTCGACGTTAAGAATGCGTTTCTCCATGGCTTTCTTGACGAGGAGGTCTACCTGCAGCAGCCCCCTGGTTTCTCTGCCTCTGGTGCCGCCTCCCATGTCTGCCGTCTCCGTCGCTCCCTCTACGGCCTCAAACAGTCTCCTCGCGCCTGGTTTGGCCGCTTTAGCACTGTCGTCACCGCCTTTGGCCTCTCTCGGAGTATGAAAGATCACACCGTCTTATTCCGTACGACGGCACACGGCTGTATCTTGCTTGTAGTTTATGTTGATGACATCATCATCACCGGGAGCGACTCCAGAGGCATCGCCAGCCTCAAGACGCATCTTCACCATCACTTTCACACCAAGGATCTTGGACCCCTCACGTACTTTCTTGGCATCGAGGTCTCCCGAACTGCAGACACTATCTCTCTCTGCCAGCGCAAGTATGCTCTTGATCTATTGCAGGATGCCGGGTTGAGCACCGCCACCTCAGTTGACACTCCCCTTGAGCCTGGGGAACGCTCCCTTCATTCCGACTCGGATCTCTTTCCTCATCCTGAGAGCTATCGGCGCTTGGTCGGTAAACTCAACTACCTCACCATGACGCGTCCCGACATTGCTTGTGCCGTTGGCAAAGTCAGCCAGTTCATGGAGCATCCCACCTGCTCTCAGTGGGATGCTGTCCTCCGCATTGCCAAATACATCAAGAAAGACCCTGCACGCGGCCTTCGGTACTCACATCATGCTCACATGGATGTTGAGGCTTTTTGTGATGCGGACTATGCCAGTTGCCTCGCTACCCGCAAGTCTACTTCGGGATTCGCCTTATTCTTCGCCGGTAATCTCATCTCTTGGCGCAGCAAGAAGCAGACTGTGGTCTCCCGTTCTAGTGCCGAGGCAGAGTATCGAGCCATGGCCACTGTCACTACTGAGATCCTCTGGCTTCGTCATCTTCTCCAGGAGCTCGGTTTCCCGGCATCGACTCCTGCTCATATCTGGTGTGACAATTAGGCCGCTACGAAGATTGCCTCGAATCCCGTCTTTCATGAACGGACGAAGCATATCGAGGTGGATTGTCACTTTCTCCGCCACCATCTGGAGCAGCACCATATCGGTTTCGGCCATATTCCGACGGCCGATCAGCTTGCCGATCTCTTCACCAAAGGTCTTCCCGGAGCGCGTCTTGAGTCTCTCACTTCCAGGCTGGGTATTCACAGCCTCCCTGGCCTAGCTTGAGGGGGAGTTTGAGATTGTCTTGTTATTCTTTTTGTGTGAGACTCTATCCAATCTGGGCATGTCCAGCTTGAGGGGGGGTGTTGGAACCCATTTAAGTGTAAATGGGTGAGTCCCACATTGGACTTACCCGTCTTGTATATTGGTTTCCTAATCTATAAAAGAATATCCTCACCTCACATTGAGGTAAGGGGAATTCACCCACTACACTTTCCATCTATAAATAGTGCCCCACCTCATATCAAAGTACTCGGAATTCCATTCGACAAATTGTTATAATAAATTATTTAGATAAATAAATAAGTATTTCTCAAACACACTTTATTGAACTTGAGAAAACTAATCACGACATCAAATTAAATCAAGGAGCATATCTAATCATTACAAAGTATTAGTTGTTTCAGCATGTTTTAGCAATTTTATGTTACTTGAACACTTAAGCTCCTTATTTAACACCCCCCCCCCCCCGGCTCAGCAAGTGTTCCTATTTTCATTTTGGCATCTTTTGCTTTCCCTCCGGTGCATTTGTAGGACATTGATTAAAGGATCTGACGAAAAACTCATTGCCTTTATTATCTTTTTATTTATGGTACATAAAAAGCGCTTACAAAATTAGAAGAAAAGAGTTATGAAGAGATCGAACGCAGCAGAGAAATTCAAGAGGCTATTGCATGGTATAATAGGGTTCTTGGCTTCCGGATTGAAGGAGGGCATGGTATGTATGTAAGATTCTTTTACCCATGATGCGTGATTATTTTTTTGTGCGCCGTTTTAGTATTTCTTATTAGTTCTGTCGTTCTTCAGGAGTAAAATTCATTTTCGCCAACATAAATTTTGAAAATCCAATGGAGGAGTACTCTTTTACGATTCATCTTGAAAATGATGCTTACATCTGTAAGTGAATATCCTTTTGGAGACCGCACACACACACAACCAGTTGAACATTATGCTGAAAAGTTTCTCTTTTTCAATTGAATGTTTTTCACTACTCTTCTTTTGTACATGAAACAGTACTCCACTGCAAGCCTCATTTGAGTGGCACTGAAGAGTTGATGCATGAGTTAAACAGAACCAATGGCTTATTTAAATTTGCTAGAATTATGAGATCAAAATTTCAACAGGCTGTGGTAACTGGTAGGATTTCTCTCTCACTCCAGTAATGAACACCTTTTAGTTCCTGTTCGGAAAAAAAAAACACTTTTAGTTTGTCACTTACGATTAGTATTTTTTTTTTTTTGTAAATTTTAGTGTGTGGATTGCTTGCTGGATTTTTTTTTTCTTCGCCAATTGTTGTCAAATACAACCTTGAAGATATAGAAAGCACCACTGTTCATCCTTCATCCCAGAACGGCAAATGTTAAATGTTCCTCAGGGACTATCATTAATGTCTGCAGGCCCTGTTTGCTCATTAGAGTTTACGTTGTTGCAGAGGAAATATCACAGTTGACAAATACAAGTAAATCAACATAGATCAGATGGCTTATCAGATGACAGAAATATGACTTTGCAATTGGTGAGTCAGTTCCAAAATTCTGTTGATTCAAAAATGGTTTGCCATATGTTGCACTGCCTCACCAACACTGTTGAGTCGGTCCTAAAATCATTAAATGTTGTTAGTGCTAGCCGCCTGAATGCTGGTGTCAATCGTGGGCTGCCCACCCCCATCAATCCCCAGCTTTGCCTCCTGCACTGCTTTAGAAGGGCAGTGCAACCCTCTAGTAGAACCCTCATTAGCGTGGTTATGGGACATCAAAATTGTTGGAATATTCTAGTAATTTCTGTCTTCCAATTTTTTCCCTCTTTTATTGTATTTCGTTTCTATTTTCATTTTCACTATAAGTTATCATCATGAGCGTCCAAAGATATGTTTAATTTTAAGACTTATTTTCACTGCATGGTTGGACGACTACTTATATAATATTACTTATTTACCATCAAATTGGATAGTTTATATAATTTATTTAATTATCGCCATAAAGGCAGTCTTGACGTTTGTTCGGATGGTCTAATTAATAAATCAGTATACGCGAGAAGGTTTTAAAACATGCAACTTGATATATTGATTTAGTTTTAATTCATTTATTTCACACGGTCTAATTATTAAATCCGTGCATGTGAGAAAGTTTTAAACCTCCACCTGAAAGATTTATCAACTGAGTAAGGTGGGGTATATATTTAAAAAAATTATTATGCATTAATATTAATTTTATGAACTTGGTTTTGATGTTTGCTATCACTTTTATTTATTGTATTTTTGAAGAAAAATATAAACTCGTATTCTGATAATAATAAAGTTTTTTTAGTTATCATAATGCCAAATTTCATGAAAATCGAATCCACTGTTCTCGATATTATTAGAAATAATTGTATGTTGTGGACAATGAATGTTGAAATGTATCTCGAATCGAATCTTATAGAAACAATTAAAGTAATTCACAAATCATTCAAAATAAAACAAATGTGATGATCTTTCTCGTAAGACATCTTGATAAGGGATTGAAATGTGATTACCTCATAAATAGAGATCTATGCAAGTTTTGGAAGGGTTTGAAAGTGATATGATCATCAAAAGGAGGTTGTTCTTCTCATGATTCACAATGAATAAAATGTTTTACGCTTTCAAGACTATACAAGGGTCTGTGATTACAATTATGCTATTTATAGAATTGTATCATAATTAAAGTATCGTGATATTGAGATTATAGATATTGATATTCTTGAAAAGACATACGACATTTAATGCATCTCATATAACCCTACAACATCAATATTGATTTTGAGGGTATACAAAATATTTCAATATCATATCATCATTGCTTGTTGTAGAGAAGAACAATAAGATTTTGATTAAAAATCATTAGTCTCGTCCTACTTGTTCTACAATAGCATTTTTTTGAAGCAAATGCTATATTTCAATGACAATAATCACGGGAGAAGATGAAACTGATGACGTGATTCTCATGGTGGATGTGGTTTTGGCGGTAGATGAGGTCGTAGTCATGAACAGACTTGAAATGAATATCAGAATAAAAAAAATATCAGTTCAAGCACTCTGAGGAATATGAAAGATTCATGGTATATGTGTGGTTCTAAGGGGCATTGGTCTCGAGTATGCTAAACCCAACAATACCCCTGTAAACTCTTTAAGCGTCTCTTGAAGCAAAGAAGAACAAATCAAACTTCACTTAAAACATCCTATAAAAGGAAAGAAGAGGAGGTGAATTTTATCGAGAATCACGAACCATTAAATGATGATTTCATTTACCTTGAAACAGGTGATTTTACTTGTGAATTTGATGAGATGATTGGTGGAAATAATTTAAAAAGTTTCAAATAGTTATGATATATGATAATGTTTTCTTCTGTATGTTTTGTATTTTTGATGCCGTATTATTTAAATTTCATAAAGTGTTACTTTTATTATTATTATTAATATCATCATCTTTATTTTAAAGGCCCGAACCTCTAGAATCCCTCCCTTTGCGTTTTTCAAGGGATGGAGGTGTTTTATAGGCGAAGGTGAAGTTTTGGCCGTTTTGGAGGCTGGGTGCACCATGACCAGTGAAACAACTTCACTAGCCGTCTTGAAGGGAGTTTCGGTTTGGAGTTTTGTTTTGTGAGAAACCAACAACTTGGAAACGCCCATTGGGGGGGGGGGAGTGTGGTCCTGGTCGTTTTTGATGTTGGGTGTTTGGAGGTTGACCGTGTGGTGCTAAGGTGCACCACAACGAAGGAAACAACTTGTTTGGTTGTTTTGTTGGGTGTTTTGATTTGGAGTTCCTCCTGTGAGAAACAGGGATGGGGAAAATAGCTTGGGAGACCGTTTTGAGGAGGGCTGATAGCGCATGGTGCTTGGTGAGCCCTTCCATTGGAAACGGGCGGTGCAGAGGTCACCACATCGAGGTGTTATGCATGGTGGGTCAAAACAGCTTGTGTTTTTACACTGCATCGTGGTGCAAGCCATGGTGACGGTCAAAATTCCAAGATTTGATTTTTAACGGTGCACGATTCTTGGGGATTCTAACACCTTAACATCTAGATCTCTTAGGGTTGTTTCCCAATCTTCTCCTTTAACCCTAATTGACCCCTTGACCTTGCACCTCCCTCCAACCGCGCCTCTTGAGAGCCTAAACCATGATTCATTCGGATCAAAGCGCTTGGATCAAGGTACTCTCCCTTCTCCTCTTCTCCCCGCCCCCTTGTTTCCTACTCTTTTGGGTTGAGTTTTGAGCGTGGCTAACAATGGCTTGTTAGTGATAGGTTTTGGCGAACCTTCCTTTGGTTTCGATGGCAGTTGATCCTCGATCGTCTATTCTTGCTCGGAGAACGTTGAACTTCTAAATCGAGGTAGGAGATTCGTTGCTTCTCCTTGTTTTAAGTACAATTGTGATGTTATCATGCTTTATCTCATTGGGTAACAATGGAATTAACCTTAATTATGATGAACCCGACTTGGATACCCTCTCAAATCGGCACCTGTCCCGAACTGTCACATACCCGAAGGGCGTTCCCGATCCCCATGCACTGACTACTCGCACTCGGGCATCAACAACAACAAGAGAGAACAATTTCACCCAACCTGAAGCAGACAACATGACACACACACGCACACAATGAGATCCACCAACACAGAAGAACACAAAGACAACAACAGAGGCCCTAGAATCAATCCTTACATCTCAAAATCAATCCAACAAGCAAAACTGTCGGCAGAGAAGATAACACAACACGTACCTCAAGAAACTTGCACATCGTACCACAACCAACACAAAGGTCAGCATCTGGAGGAAGATCACACAACAGATCTAGAAAGGATTAAGAGAATCAACACCATAAGACCAACAAATATGAAAACACAGCGCAACGACACTGTTGCGTCCAAGGGCAATAAAGAAGTAGAAAGATCACTTATCCAGAGAGACATCACAAACACAACGAAAATCAATCATCGAACGAAACGATTCGGAAGGAGCGGGGATCCCCAAAATCATTTGGGAGAGCTCCTAGGTTTTGAGAGAAAAGCCTTCGTGCCGAATAAAAAAGAAATCAGACGTGCAACGCATAAAAACCTACAAGCTGTGAACATTACACGATGTGAATCTTGGGTTCACGGCGTGAAATCCACGAAAGCCATATACATCAAAAAAGGCATCGCCTCAGTTAAAAAAAACATCGATCGAACTTTTCACTATGTGAACTGGTCTCACGATGTGTAAACATTTCATGCTCTGAACTAGTTCACGACATCAGCTCAACAACAGATTCACGTTGCGTAACCCGTTCACGATGTGAAATCGTTCAGCAGGCAGATTTTGCAGAAACACTTGGAAAAATCCCCTGGGTCAACCCGGACCCCAAAGAACATCCTCTTAAGTTTTTTTTTCACATTTATACCCAAACTCCATTAATTCCACTAAACACACATCTTCAAACTTTAGGTCATTTTCCCCAGCAAAGACTCTCCATCCTCAGAAGTCCTAAAACACAATCCAACAAAGAGGGAAACAAAAAGAGAGATGGGAAATACCTGAAAGAAGGTAACAGGATGTTACAAACTCCCCACCATAGGATTTTCCGTCCCTGGGAAGTCATGTGAAAAAACGGCGTTCAGAAAGAGGTGATGCCACTACTCCCTCATCGACGACTCGAACTCTCAAGTCTCGTGAGAATATGATTTGTGTCACCATAATAATTTGACCAATAGAATCGACTTGCCCTGCAAGACTTTTACCCGAGAGTCAACGATCTCCATTGGTTGCTCTACAACAGAAACATATGACTTCAACTCCATCTCTTTCCCACTCAGAACGTGAGAGTGATCAAGATGATACTTCCTAAGCTGATATATGTGGAAAACATCATGAATACCAATCAACTGAACTGACAATACCAACCGATAAGCAACTTGCCCAAGATGCTCAGTGACCTCAAACGGTTCAACATATCTCAGAGCCAACTTTTCATGTTTTCCAAATCGATGATGACCCAACCGGGGAAAAACTTTCAAGAAAACCCAATCACCAATGGAAAACTCCAAAGGACAACGCCAACGATCCACATACAATTTCTGTTGACTTTGAGTTGTAACCAGACGCCGACGTATATCCTGAATCCTCATCGACGTCTCTTGAACGAGACCCGGTCCTACAAGAGAGATCTCACCCACCTTTTCCCAAAAAATACGTTACTTGCATGAGTGACCATACAAAGCCTTGAAGGGAGCCATTCTAATCGATGACTGATAATTATTGTTGTAAGCAAACTCAACCAGTTCCAGATGACTATCTCATGATCCACCAAAATCCAAATGTAGACCCGAAGCATATCCTCTAGGATCTAAATAGCATGCTCCATCTGACCATTTGTTTGTGGATGGTAAGCTGTACTCAACCTGACCTAAGCCCCCATCACCTCCTGAAGACTCTTCCAGAACTATGAGGTAAACCTATGATCCTGGTCTGAAACAATGACAAAGGGAACCCCGTGAAACCTCACAACCTCCTGCACATACAGCTTATCCAGGTCTTCAACTTTAGTGGTGTCCCTGATCAGAATGAAGTGAACCGACTTTGTCAACCGATCAATCACCACCTAGATAACATTTCTTCCTCAGGGAGTCCATGGTAATCCAACAACAAAGTCCATGGACATCACATCCTATTTCCAAATCAGCACTGGAAGAGGTTGGAGCAACCTAGAAGGTTTCAGATGCTCCACCTTTATTTGTTGGTAGATGTAACAGTGAGACACATAATCTGCAGTGTCATGCTTCACACCCAACCACTAGAATCATCGTCTCATGTCATAATACATCTTCGTAGTGCTCGGATGAACAAACCATGAATAACTATGTCAGTTAAACAAAATTGAGCTCCTCATAGATACTGAAATGAAAAACTGATCCCCAAAATGGAGAATACCATTTGAAGGGAGAGACCAACCAGAAACGGTCTTCCCCCCATATAAGGTTTCTCGAATTCCTCTGAATTTGTCATCCTATTGCTGAACCTGCAGAATAAATTTAAGGAGAGATGATGATAACTGAACAGTGGTTAGAACCATACCTGAAACGTCCTCATGAGCATCCAAGTGCAACTGAGCAAAGAGCCCTATAAGGTTCCACTCCTCATTCGATTCCAGAATAATATGCGATGGTACTTTCCTGCTGAGAGCGTCTACAATGACATTCCCCTTCCTCGGGGTGTAGGCGATGTTAAAGTCAAACGTATGAAGGTATTCTACCCACCATCTCTGTCTGAGATTCAAGTATTTCTGAGAAAATATATAGTTCTAACTATTTTGGTTAGAAAAGACTGTGAACCTCTCATAAAAAAGATAGTCCCTCCAACATTTAAGCGCATGCATAACCGTGACAAGCTCTAAGTCATGAGTGAGGTAATTCTTCTCATGTGATCAAAGCTGGTGAGAGTTGTAAACCACCACATGATTGTCTTGCATAAGCACGCAACCCATACCGGCACCAAAAGCATCACAGAAAACCACATACCCCTTACCGGGCTCAGGTAAGATCAGAATATGAGCTGATGTCAGAAGTCGTTTCAGTTCATCGAAAGAAGACTGACACTTTGCATCCCATATGAATTCCACTAATTTCCTATAAAGAGCAGTCAAATGCGACACCAACTTTGAGAAATCCTTAACGAATCGTCTGTACAAGACCAAAGAAGCTCCGAATCTCAAAGATGTTTCGTGGTTCTTCCCATGACAAGGAAACCTTAACCTTCTCAGGATCAACTGATATGCCATGCTCAAAAACCACGTTCCCCAAGAACTTCACTTATTGGATCCAGAAACTACATTTCGAAATATTTCCATATAAACGGTGACTCCTCAGGATCTCCAGAATCAAACTCAAATGGTGTCCGTGCTCGTGCTTAGATCTCGAATAAGCCAAAATATCATCCACATACATTACCACAAAAGTGTTGAGATACTCACGGACTACCCAGTTCATTAAGGCCATGAAAACCATAGGAGCATTAGTCAGACCAAAAGGCATTACAAGATATTCGTAATGACCATACATGCTCCTGAAAGTCTTCTTGGGTATATCAGACTCCCGAACTCTGAGCTGATGATAACCTGACTAAAGATCAATATTCGAAAACCATTATCCCTCTTTAGCTGGCCAAACAAGTCATCCGCACGGGACACATGATACTTATTCTTAACCGTTACCCGATTCAACTTTCGATAGTCTATACACAATTAGAGTGAACCATCTGCCTTATAGGAAAAAATCACATGGGATTCCCAAGTCGAAACACTAGGGTGAACAAAACCTTTCTCCATTAGATCATCAAACTGAATCTTGAACTCTTTCAGTTCCGCTGGTGTTATGCGATAAAAGGGTATCGAGATCGGGTGCGCATTTGACACCAGATCAATTGTAAACTCTACCTCACTCTCTAGAGGAAGATAGGAGAAATAATCTGGGAAAACATCGGGGAAATCCCTAAAAACCAAGGGAAGATTACCCACAAAATAAATGTCATTGGGATCAATCGCAACAGCAGACAACAAACTCCCGAGCTCTGGGCGGGAAGGTCCTGCATGACCAGACCTCAGATCCAACTCTCCCTGAAATACCCGAGAGATCCCATCGGTCGTAAGAAACGAGACACACTTATGATAAAAATCAATTTAGAATGATGAGTGATAAGCCAATCCATCCCGATGATGACGTCAAATAGATCTAGATCGAGAACCAGGAAATCCCAGCCTAACTCCACATCAGCTACCAACATCAAATAAGGACACCAAAACCCCTATAATTTCCTCTTCCCAAGAGGTTTCACTAACTCCATAACAAAGGACATGAGCTCTGTTGGAAGTTTAAGAATATCCACAAAATTGGCAGATATAAACGAGTGAGAAGCACCTGTATCAAATAATGCAGTCGCTACTGAAGATGCAATAAAGATGATACCTCTTACTATCACTAGACCCACATCTACCTCTGTTGAAAACTCATCCACTGCGTGAAGGTGCTTCACTCCCGAGGCCCATGGATGGATCCCTGTAGACGTTCAAGTATCCGAATGTGCTACAATAGTCTTTAAAGCCAACGATCCTTGACCATAACGAGGCGTAAACATAGATTGATAGAAACACTGTAGATGGTGCGAAACAAGAACGCCAAGTGTGCCCAACCTTGACACACCGATAGAAAGTCAAGGGCACACTACTGACTGTAACTGAAAGTGCTGAGGAGGTTCGCTGCTGAGAACCACTCCCACCACTCTTGCGATGATCATGCCACTTTCTCTTCCTCCCTTGTGCGCCAATGAAGCTGCCATTGGGTGGAAGAGAAGGGGCAGAATAACCAACCTTGCTTGCTATATCCATCTCTGCCATCATTGTCCTGTCTATTGTCTCTACATAGGTAGAAAGCTTCAGCATAAATACCTATGACCTGATATCCAGTCGCAAACCCTATATGTACTTATGAGTCTTCAGATGATCATTCTTTTACTACCTTCAGAGAAAAACAAACCAGCTCCGTGTACCGATTAGTGTACACTGACATCAAACGATCTCCCTGCTGCAAGGATAGGAACTTGAGAGACTTTGTCCATCATTAAAGACTCTGGAAAAAATTGCTAAAAGAAGTGGGTCTTGAAACCCTTCAAGTCCAAGCCCACATGTCTATCTTCTTGTACCATGAAATCTCACCATCGCTTGTTGGGACCTTTGAGTATGAACACCGCACACTTTACCTTGATATTCTCAGGTGTATCCATAAAGTCAAAGATCTGACCAATCTTGTTAAGACAGTCCTCCGCCTCTCGAGATTCATTCATACCCTCAAAGGATAGTGACTTCTTGTGTAATAACTCCCATGATCGATCCCTTTCTCCTACAACTCCTGGTTGTATCTCAACAATTGCGTTATGGACTTGCGGTACATTTTGGTCGACAACACAAACTGCCTGCATGATAGCCTCGATAAGATTCTTATCTAGAGGCGGATTCCCTTGAGTAGCATCTAGTGCACCCTCCTGAAGAACCCATGGAATACGTCTCAGATCCATACCACTGCATACCAAACTAGAAAAAATGACCAGACAATAAGATATTCTCAATTCAAACATAAAAACCATAAGAAAAAACTGAGATTAAGATCAAGAACTCAAAACGAGAGGCACACATCCAAACATCCCATGATAACTTGAGTCTCGTCACAACAAGAGTTAACCAGACACTCACCACAATCTACCTCTCAAGTCCTGAAAATCTTATCTCCAGTCTACCAACTTCCCAAAACTGGGCACAACCCGTCCTCTGATACCAAACTGTGATGAACTCTATCCGGATACCCTCTCAAACCAATACCGGACCTGAACTTTCATATACCCGAAGAGCGTTCCCGATCCCCATAAGCAGACAACTAGCACCCAGGCATCAACAACAATCATAGGGAACGATTTCACCCAATCTGAAACATATAACATGACACACACACACATGACATGAAGAAACAATAGAAGAGTAAAACAAGAAATATATGTCATAGCAAAAAGGAAACAACAGAAGTGAAATAACCCAAAAGTAGCTAAACAATATTCAAGGTACAAGTCCAACAACAAAGGAAAACTAAAACCGAAATAGCTACTCTGTGATAGCGTGGAAAAACTCCTACTATCTCCCCATCAGCTACCCAAACATAGTAGACAAAAACCTAACTGTCTCACTGCAGTGCCTTGACTTTCCTTTCATTGAAAGACATAACAAGGTCTACACACCGCTAAAGGGGTGCACAGAGTGTGAGCTAAACAGGCTCAGTAGGATCCCACCCAAGTGTTGTTGGATTGGTGAAGCCCAATCCGTTTGGTTGATGTTGAGACGAATGCTTGCGGCCCATACCGCGCACCAGACCGCAACTCTTGCTGGTCGAGCTCCATGGTGAGCTCGTTGGGGGTTATAGGGGGCAACACACCCCTACTCTGGGGTCCAGGGCCTGAAGCCCCCCGACCCAAATTTTGGGGAACTATAGCAACTATGACCGCCCGTAGCAGAGTTGACCAGCCGACACCGACAGAGCACTGTAGCAGTGCATACTTTGGCATGGTTACTACAACAACTCAGACTTTGGAGGCAAAGATACTATAGCTCTGTAGAATTCTTACCATCGACCACTGTAGCAGCCTGGACTTGGGTGACCGCAACACTATAACAGTGCAGACTTCCAGCCAACATTCACTATAGCACAATTGACTTACTGTACAATTGGTGGAACAATGCATCGTCTTCTTTATTAGCTCATTTCGAGCTAGGGTTTCTGTGTTGCAAAACTCTAATATTCTCTCTATATTTGTGCTCCCGAATCATAATGAAATTATACCTCTTCCTGGACTTAAGGATTATTCTCAAACCACGTAAATCGCTGTGTCCTGTGAGATCTTCTTCTCATTCTTTTCTCATTGTTTTATTTCTATCTTTTCTTCATCCGCAAACCTGTTCTGTCATTGCGACTCCCTGCATTTCTACAACAGGTGTTCCACATCAAGTCTCTGTACAAAAATACAAACATGCTCAACTTTAAAGAAAACAAGGCACGATAATCCGTAAACAATTTTTTATATCAAAAGCATGGTAAAACATTTCCCTCATTTTTTCACTGTTCTGAATAATCTGGGTAAAATAGTTTCAAATCATATCACATATATCAAAATAGTCAAACCAAAACATGCATCACATTTAATATCAAATCCAAAACAATACAAACCAAAAACACATGTAACATTACACCAAGGATCACAATAGGTTAGACTAGCTAAAACACTCATCCCCAAACATAGACAATCGCGTGCATCAAGTATCTAGATATATGCATCAAATCTAGAGAGTAGAGGAACACCCCAGTAAGTGAACCTCCCAACAGATCTAACAAGTCCCTAGAACAATAGGCCTATGGACCAGAGCAACACCCCATGAGTGAACCCCCCAACAGTATCAACGAACAAGGCCTATGACTACACCTTCTACCTAAGTACCCAAGACTTCTCATGTGCTACATTTTCCAAATCATTTCATCAAAACTATGCTTTGAAAACCATTTTATAAATCCATTTCATAATGCTTTGAAAATACCTTTTATTTTACAAAAACAAGGGGAAAACCATCTTTCCTTAAAAACCCATTTCCACACATGCAATTTAATCATGTCAATTCATTTATAAAGCCAGAGAAATATAGTTCATCCAACATAGGCTAGAGACGGAAGCACCCACCTCAAACTCGGGTCACACACACCTATAATGAGATCCACCAACATGAAAGAACACAAAGACAACAACAGAGGCCCTTGAATCAATCCTTATATCTCAGAATCAATTCAACAAGCAAAACGGTCAGCGAAGAAGATAACACAACACGTTCCTCAAGAAACTCGCATGCCACACCACAACCAACATAAAGGCCAGCCTCCAGAGGAAGACCACACAACAGATTTAGAAATGATCAAGAGAATCAACACCACAAGACCAACAAATATGAAAATGTAGCGCAACGATACTGTTGCGTCCAAGGGAAACTGAGAAGTAGAAAGATCACTTATCCAGAGAGACGCATCACAACCACAATGAAGATCAATCACCGAATGAAATGATCTAGGAGCAGAGATCCCCAAAATCACCCAGGAGAGTTCCTAGGTTTTGAGAGAAAATCCTGCACACCGAATGAAAAAGAAATTAGACATGCAGTGCATAAAAGACTACAGGTCACAAACATTACACAACGTGAATCTCGAGTTCACGGTGTGAAATCCATGAAATCAATATACGCCGAAAAAGGCATCACCTCGGTTAAAAAAACACCGATCAAACTTTTCACGATGTGAACCAGTCTCACGACATGTAAACATTTCATGCTCTGAATCAGTTCACGACATCAGCTCGACAACATATTCACATCGTGTAACCCGTTCATGATGTGAAATCGTTCAACAGATAGATTCTGCAGAAACACTTAGGAATAGTTCCCAGGTTAACCTAGACCCCAAATGACAGTTTTTTTTCCACATTTATACCCGAAATCCATTAATTCCAACAAACATACATCCCCAAAATTTAGGTCATTTCCCCCAGTAAAGGCTCTCCATCCCTGAAAGTCCCAAAACACATCTAAACAAAGAGGGAAGCAAAAAGAGAGATGATAAATTCCTGGAAGAAGGTAACGAGATGTTACATTAATGGAGATTAAACTGAAATTAAAGAATGAATTTATGGTTTCGGGTTGTAGCGATCGCATGTGTCTATATCGTGTTAACAATTTGCTTCTTGTTTTGCTCGATAGTGTGCTATATTTTGTTTATGGTTTGGTTTAACATGTTTTTTATGCTTGGAAATTGGATAAAGAACATAAAGCTGGTAAGACTTGTTGGCTAAATAATAGAGGCATGTTTAATTGTAATCGTTCTTCCTAAAGTTAATGGAAGTGAAGTTATGCTCTAAGTATGTTTAAGTGGTTTTATTATCCATTGATAGCTAATGCCTTAGATTGTCTGTGTTTGTAACATGTGATAGATGAATCAGTTTATTCAAGACGGTAACAAAATTGGTTGTTTGTTAAAGATAATTGTTTGGGTCCGAACGGGCCCATATGCTTATGAAGGCTGGATGCCTTGGTTCTAGGGCCTAGATGCCCTGATAACTGTTTTTTTTGCTTGCTACCTTGTGTGTTTTCTCTAGATGTGGAGCCTTGCTGTGTGACGTGATGTGAGCATGAAATGATTGATGGTTTGATGAGAAATGGGTGGGGATACCTGGGTTTGTGGCAGTAGTTGGTGCTTGAGATGACATGATGCTTGGTGGTATGCGTAATGGTGTTAGGGATGACACCAGTGCTGATGGAGCAGGTTGAAACTGAGCTTTCCCATTGTTTTGGTAGAAGATGAGTTGATTGCTTGTTAATGAATCTGCTTTGAAGGCCGGATGATCGGGTTGCTTGTTTCTGCGCTCCTTTCCCCACTACTTTATGCAGATAGTTGTGCTTAGTTTATGAATCTTTTATGGTAGTTTAGGATGAGTCTTAGAGTACCTGGAATTATGGAATGGTAATGAATGATAAATGGTTTAACCTGTGGGATTGGAGGTTTTACAGAATGATGGAATGATGATAATTCTTGAGGAACCATGAAAAAGTTTGGATTATGCTTGGAGGCCATGAGAATTGGCTGGTAATTAATGTAATATGAAATGTTTAAAAGAAATAATTAAATGAAAATATCTTGAAATGCTTGTATGCTTATAGGATATCTAGTCCTTAACGGTGGTAGCCAGGTGTTTGAGAGACGATAATTGCAGTTGAGTCTAATGCTAGATTGTTGCCCTTAGTGTGGGTTGCGAGCTATATATATTTCTTATGTTATGTGATTTCAGACGCTACCCCACCCGTGTCGGTAGGACAATTGACACTCAATAGACTCCGGAGGGTGTTTTCCCCAACATCTACGCTGGTGAGGATGGATGTCTGATTACCTCCTCTCCCCCGCTCTCTTCTCTTGGTAGTATTATGTGTTGATATGCATGAGGGTTACCTTTCTCTTATATGTGTGTAGAGGGCTGTAATGATTTGTAGTTATTTCACACACATCTATATCTAAATATGGCATCCTAAAGATTATTATGAGTGCATTGTGCATGATATAGTGATCCAAACCTTTTGCACATATTATTACATGCTTTTTAACACAGGCATCTATTAATTAAATCTCAAAGATTGCGAGTCCTAGTGTCTTTGGAAGACTGGGTTCATAATACATCAAAGTGAGACTAAAAAAAACTTCTTTATTTTATTCTCCATAACGAGCTCCCAAATCCTTTCGAGCTCGTAAAATTGCATGGTATAACCTGGGGAATACATAGACAAAAGGGGTGAGTTAAAAAGCATAGTAAGGGAATAAACATAATGAAGAAACATAACATGTGAGTCAAATGTATAATATGATATCATAAAATAGAATACTCAATGTTAATCACATGAGAACATAACATAAAGAACATGATATCATAAGATCATGAAATCATAGGAAATGGGGCAGAAACATATAACATGAGTCAAGACTAACTGTTTAGACAATATCACATGGTGGATAAAGTCCCATAATGGATTAGGTTTACTCCTTAATTCCATATATGACGCATCATGAGACTAAAGCTTTACCCAATGAGTTGGAGCACTATCTGAGTGCACCCATCATAACATGGTCATGATTTATGCATGCCACATAAAGGAAATCAATCATAAGACATAACATAAGAATTACTCATGAAAAGAAAATAGGTTGCATAATCTTGTCTCATATCATAATTAAAGAAAATTTCATAATCAAGACATCTGAGAAATGAACATAAGACATATATTACTCCATCAAAGTAAGAGAGAATAATCTAGGTATATATGTGAGAGAAATATATGCATAATTTAAAAGTAATCACTTTTTCAAAGTCTAAAAATCTCCAAAATATTATAGAAAACATCTTTTAAAAAAAACTATGAAAACTTATAAAGGAAGCTTCAAATAATTGAGTGGTCATAACGATGGGTAATTCTGTGCATGCCATATAACTTAAAAAACATTCCTTTCTTATTGTTGAGAAAATGTTAATAAGCACATCGTTCGGGAAATGATAAGAATATTCTCTTCAAATCATTTTATAAAAAGTCAAACATGGGTAAAAATATCTTTAATAAATCATTTGGAGAATGTTAAAAATATTCTTGAAAATATTTTTAGAAAACATGAATATGGAAGGAACCAAATTTTCGACCGAAGAGAGAAATGAAGTCATCTTTTTTTAAGAACAAATTTTCAATCATTTTAAGTACCAAAGAGAGGAAAATGATACTATTACTTGAAAATTTCATGAATAACTAGAGGAGAATAAAATTAAAGGGTTTTATTAGATAATGATCAAATAATTTCCTACAAGGAAAATTCAAGAATAAACAATCCTGATTAAAATGAGATTGAAATATAAACCCTTACTGCTTTGGTAACTTTTGAATCATAACTCCAATGAATGAAGTAAATAAATTGTAACTTAAAATATCATGAAGTATGAAGGATTCATGATATAATATGTAAATTGGAAGTATATACACTATTTAAAAGAAATTAGGTGCATAAAAGAATATGTGTCGCAAAGAAAGAAGTTTTGAGACGAAACCCTTATCTTGAGTTTAGACTTTGTCATGTATGTCTTTTATATCATGTATAATAAACTTATATCAATTATTTGTTTTCTTAAGAACCATTTCTAGGTTTAATCCCATATACTTAAACCATTTACTTCACTTATTTTAATAATATATTTAATTACTTAATCAGTTATGTTCATTTTGGGTGTTTTGAGGATTCTTAGTTCATAATTTCAAAATGACAATGATTTGTTGACCGTGGTCTAAGTGGTAATTGCTCCATAATATCCAAAATAATAATCATGACATAATTATCAATTTTATACATAAATTATACTTTTAAAAATAACCATGAATTATGGTTATGAAAAATGAATTATGTTATAATCATGAAGATAGTAGGCCTTACATATGCATGTTTAACATTTCCATTTTTCAATAATCATGATGGAAAGAAGATAAGTGTTATTTTATCTTTCTATAATGATCATAATATCATAAATATCATATTATTTCTTTAAATACACTTACATATACTGTCCATGTGATGCGGTAATAAAAGAATGAATCACATCGCTTCGCGCAGCGGTTGTCCGCCTAACACACGAATGACGTTATCATTTTTTCATGGATGGTAAGGTAAGAAAGTATATGATATATTAATTTTTGAAAATGATTAATATGTATTGAATATCATATATAAATATTAAATCTATCATCATAAACAGCTGCGAGAGATAATGATGGAAAATGACTTACATTGCTTTGCGAGGTGATAATCTGCCGTATACATAAATAATGGTTTCATTTCCCATTTTATGGAGGATGAGATAGATTTAATTTATTCTATCAACATAATAACATCTTAGTATATGGGAGATACAAATGTTATTATATCAACATGATTGAGAACAATTTCAAGGAGGTGCAAGAAGAAATAAAACAAAGATGCTCAGTTAAGAAAGATTCATCTTTTTCGGACCACCTCTTTAGGATTATACCTAAAGTGTAACGGTTTGTGCCCTACTGGTCTGTTACTTTGTCGGTTTTGAGCATTGGAGGTGTTTGGGGGAGTTTTTAGGAGTTTTTAGTGGAAGATGGAGGTGCAACATAGTTGTTGCAGGAAACACATGTCGTGTATAGTTTACACGATGCGAAAGTTGGTTTCACGGCTTGTACAAGGCCGTGATGTGTAGATTTTCAGGGTTAAATAATAAAATGGTGACACATTTTTTAGTGAAAACGAACCCTGAGGATTACACTACGTGAAAGGGGATTACACGTCATGTAAATCCCCGATGCACTGCAATTTTAAAAGTTCTTTTCCGGTCAAATATTCATTCATTCGGCTGTGGGTTCTTCTTCCTCTTGTTTTGAGTGTACCCTAGGAACCCTGAGGAGTTATTTAATCCCTCGTCATCTCTCTTTGATCCATTGGTCCCAGTGGTTGTTCGTTGAAAATATGTGGTAATCCCTTCCTTCTTATATGGTTTTATCTCGTTCTTCTTAGGGGTTTCGCTACAGTGGTGTGGTTTGGTTTGGGTTGTGTGTTTGAGATACATTTTGATGGTCTTTGGATACAGTGCAAGTTGATCCGCAGTTTCTTATGGTGTAGTTGTGGTTACAGACGCTTCTTATTTTCCATGTGGTGTGCAATGAGTCGACAAAACTTCTTTAAGGCAGGCAATCCCTCATTCCTCTTTATTGTGTATCATGCAAGAGTGGTTTTATTTCTTTTTTATCTATGGGTTATGGTTGTGCTGGATTAATCAAAGATAAAGAATTGGTTAAATTGAAATTGAAAGGGGTAAATGTGGTTTTATTCACATTCTTTTACAACTTTGATATTATTTATGATATTGTGGATTGTATGGACTTGTGGCCCCATTGAAAATTGTGGCCATTGGGGGTTTTGTTTGTACTGGATGATATGTGTTGTGACTGTTGCGCTTGTTGTGATTGTTGTGATATCACCCTGAAATGGAAATTGATTAACCACTTATATTTGGATAATGAAATGGTTGCCCCAGGATTATGGCTTGTGTGATAACATCCCTAAAATAAAGTGAAATATGACAAAATACCCTTTGTAAATCTGTAAAATGATCTTGATATGTTGTGATGTTTGGTCATTCTTTTGGGAAGAAGATGTGTGGTTGGGGCATGTGGGGCTGATGGTTTGTGGGATGTGCTTTTGGGATGATGAGTTGGATTGTGGGCCGTGATTTTGGGGTGATGAGGTGGTTTTTGGGTCGTGCTTTTAGGGTGGTGAGGTGGTTTGTTGGTCGGGATTTTGGGGTGATGAGGTGGTGGCTGCTTTGTGCCAGATGCTTGAGTAGTGATATAATAAATGATTAATAATGATTGAAATGACATGAGTTGGTTTGGTTAATGGGATGAAAATGGTTAATGAATGATTAAATGATGGGCTGTGTGATTAAATGTGGTTGATTCTAAATAATGAAAATAACGATATGATTAAATGAAATTGGTTGGAAATGTGAATGTGGCTTTTGGCTTGTTGTGTGGTGTGATGCATTTAGAGGCGGCAACAAAAGTGATAGTGTTGTGAGTTGGTTGGTTTGTTTGTGAACCCATAGGTTGGTCTTGAGTGTTTGAAAATATATATTTATATATACTTGTATATTCTCAGGATTTCTATATGCACCCTACCCATGTCGATCACTACGTGCCGACACCTGCATAGTCACACGGGGGGGGGGGGGGTGTTTTCCCGACATCCGGCGAGGAGTACAAATGATTGGGTTCCTACTCTGTCCCATTATCTCTTTCAGGATATGTAGGTATTCCATAGGTTGTTATGGACAGAGGTCTGTTAGTGCATTAGATGGTGATTGTGATAGCCCATGTGTTTTCGAGTGAGATGTGACCGTGCTTGTGGGGTGGTGACCGAGGTGTTTTTGGACGGGATGTGATATGATTGTGCTTGTGGGGAAAATTCTGGTGGGGGGTCGTACATGGTAGGATAAGGGCATGAGGTTTATGTCCTACATGTTCATGAAACCCTACTACTTTGGTTATGACAGTGGTTGTGTTGTGGCCCAGGTGTTTTCAAGCGAGATGTGTTGTGGCCATGCTTGTGGGGTGGCGAGCCCAAGTGTCTGCGGGTGAGGTGTGTTGTGACTATGCTTGTGGGGTGGTGTGGTATGTGGAAGATATGAGAGTTCTAAGACATACGACATTGGGTGTAAGAGCGACATACCAGTGGGAAAGCGGTGCAGTTATCGATGTGATTCTTATTGTATTATATTAATTGGTTTGAGTTATTTGGTGAGCATGCCTTGCTGAGGTGGGGATGGTTAATATACCTTTATAGGTGCTATTTTTACAACATCCCGTCTTTTTATTACATAAAATTTTCGTTATATTGTACAAAACAGAGGATCTTTTAAAGTTTAGTTTCTTGGAAACAAGGTACATAATACATGAAAACTTAAAAAATTATTCTAAAGAATGAGAAAGACTTCTTCATTGGTTCATCCTAAGTACTTTTATTGCATCTCATAACTTGGGGACATACATCAAATGAAAGAGTGAGCATATGACCCAGTAAGGGAATAAGAAAAAGAAATAGTTTACAAGTGATCTTGAAGAATATAAATAAGCAAAGGAATATAATTATGTCTTGAGGCATATCATAATAAAAATAACATATATCATAACTTGTAAATGTGTCTACAACATTTAAATGCGACATTCATAAGCATATCACTAAGGTTTGTCACCAAGGTGTCACAAAATTTCCAAGGTTGTTCACCAAATTATCGTAAAATATGTCATTTCTAGAGATAAATTTTTTTATTCAATGTATTGGAGAGTTATCAGAGCACACCCTTGATATGTCTTAATTTTTATGTGATCCATATAGATCATAATAAATTATTTCATAAAAAACCCATGGAGAATAAAAGAAAATGGGTTTTATATCAAAATCAAGGCCTTTCAAAATCGCTTTAAAAACATGATCATTATGTCATTTTTAATCCATAGAAAGGGAATGCGGGTTTTATGTATGTCAATAACAGAATCAAATAAATCATTTTTACATCTTGGTGAATACCCCTGGAAAAGAAATAGGTTTGGGTATTCACAAAAAGAAAATAAAATGGAATTTCTAAAGGAGAAGAGAGAAGTTTTGAGAAGTAAAATCGACTACATAACAAGTATAAAACGTGGTTTTAGAAAAGGGTAAAAAGAGAGGGGACATGAGTCTCCCATTGATAAAACATAATTTTTTAGTAAGAGAATGAATAAAAAGGAAATAATATAGAGTGTATATAACATTTAGAAGACATTTACAAAAAGAGGTTCTTGAAACGAAGAGAAAAGAAGGATATTCCCCTTACCTTGAAGAGTAACTCCTAAAACTTGAGGATTGAGACCTTGGGGGATTGAGGACACCTTGGGAGGACTCCTTGAGAGGTAAAACTATCATATCTTCATATATTATTAATTGGGAGCGAAAGGAAATGGATAAATGAGTGAGTATTTATATAAAAAGTGGAGGATTTGTTTATTAATTTTCAAATGTAGGCCTTGGAAACCTAGGTAGTAGTAAATGAAAAACTATGGGCTTGACCATGGCATTTTCCCATGGAATTGGACACTTGGGAAAGATTTTATGTTATTTTAATCCAAAAGAGTATAAAATAATTTTATATTACTTATTTTGGTAAGGAATCTTTTTTTACAAAATAACATTTTTAAAGTTAAAGTTTCCATTTTAGAATTTGGAAAGTAAATTATATATTTGGAAATTGATTAAAATATATTAAAATATTTGATATTAATAAAATAAAATATATTAATTATTGGATTTTGGTTAATTAATTATTACATCATTATTACATAATTATGACATCATTAACATACTGAAAAACTCGTATTCTATTTTTACTATTCATAAAAATAAAGTTTTTTATAAAATTCTAATAAATTCACCCTAACCTAATTTTGACGTGATGATTTCAAAAATGATATTTATTTTATCATAATAATTCTCTAAACATGAGAAATTTAACTTTTAAATATAAAATCCTTATTTATTAAAAAGAATAGCGAATTGAAAATACATAATAAAATTTTTAACACTTGAAAAAAAATATATTATTTTATCATTTATTTTCAAATAAGATTGTTTTAATCATACTATTTAATTAAAATAAAAATTATTCTTAATACCTTATTTTATTATAATAATTATTTATTTTCTAAAAAGTATAATCTCTATCCGAAAAATCAATGTATCAAATTCCATCTCAATTTTATCAAGCAAAACTATTCTTAAAACAGAAATGATGGAATACAAATTTTATTTATAAAATGGAATTAAAATTTAGGTAACTAGGTCCTAAACACATAACCCCTTATTACACCCACATAATCCCTAAGAGTAAGGTGTGCAATAGTGGTATTTTTTTGGGGTGCCTCGACTAACATTAACCAAGTGGTAATCTACACTAACTTGAAATTATCCTGTTATAGATTTCATTCAAGTTTCACTTGTTGAAGCTCAGACTGGGAATGGTCAACGATGAATCCTAGTGATGATACCTCCCTCCCATGTTCCAATAGATGGACCTCAAATGGAATGACTGTACTGGTTGAGGCCATTGACTCTTTATTCTACATCAATTTTCCTTTATCAAAATTTCACTTATAAACTCTTATGATAACATTAAAATTATTATCAAGAGTATAGTTCCCAATGGTTATATTGACCAACAGTCATAATTGAACAATGATCATAATTGACCAATGGTCATATAACATTCAAATATAGATGGTTACATTTCCCTTTATGTTCATTTCATTAAAAAATACATGGTTTTGTTGTGAATAATATAACATAACACGCATTTTTAGGAAAAAATTATCTTTCAAAAAGTCTAGGTCGTTACATTCTTCCCTCCTTAAGAATTTTCCCCCCAAAATTTCGACTCATTCTCTTAGTTGAGAAAAGGTATGTGTACCTTTTCCTCATTGTCTCCTCTAGTTCCCACATCACTTCTTCATATTTATGGTTCCTTCACAACACTTTGACAAGGTGGGTAGTCTTATTGCATAGAACCTTGTCTCTATGGTCAAAGATCTCCACCGGTTGCTCCTCATAAGGGAGGTCATGTTCCAGTTGTACCACCTTAGGATTCAATACATGGGAAGAGTCAGGTATGTACTTCCTCAAGAGAGACACATGGAATACATCATGAACTTGAGTTATATTTGGTGGCAATGTTAGCCGATAAGACACTGCTCCTATTCGATCAAGGATTTCATAGGGGAAAATGTACCAGGGTCTAAGATTCCCTTTCTTCCCAAACCGCATGAATCTCTTCCAAGATGATATTGTAAGGAACACTTTTTCACCAACAACAAACTCCAAGCCCCTTCGACAGTTTTCATCATAGCTCTTCTGCCGACTTTGAGGAATCTTTATGCACCGTTGGATGACATGAACCTTTTCTATCATATTTTTCACAATATCAGGCCCAAGAAACTTTCTCTCACTAACTTCATCCCAACAAGTAGGAGTTCTACACCGCTTCCCATATATAGCTTTATAGGGTGCCATTTGAATACTCGAATGGAAGCTGTTGTTGTATGAGAACTCAACTAATGGGATATGTTGATCCCATCCACATTTAAATTCCATTGAGCATGTTATCAGCATGTCCTCAAGTGTCTAAATAGTCCTTTTAGATAGGACATCATTTTGAGGGTGATATGCCATACTTAAATTCAATTTGGTACTCATAGCATGTTGAAGACTTCTCCATAATTTTAATGTGAACCTTGGATTACGATCAGATATGATAGAGAGTGGTACCCCATGCACCCTTACCACTTCCTACACATATATCTTGGAAAGTTATCCAAGAGAGAAATCTTCATGAATTGCAATGAAATGAGCAGTCATGGCGAGACGATCTACTATAACCCAAATATCATTGTTTCCTTTGTATGTTTTTGGGAGACCAATGAAAAAGTCCATAGTGATATTGTCCCACTTCCATTTTGGTATGGGTAGTATTTATAATACCCCTTTAGGAGGTTGTCTATCCTCATTCACTTGTTATCACTCCAAGCACCTTGTAGAATTATCGACAATATCCCTTTTCATGTTATCGTACCAATAATGACTACAAAGGCCCCTATAAATTTTAGTGCTTCCAGGATGTATGGAGAATGTAGAGCTACGAGCTTCATCCATCAACTCCTTTATATCTAGAATAGATGGAACACATATCCTTGTAAGAAATTTCAGCACACCTTCTTGATCAATATTAAACTCATGAAACTTCCCATTCTTTACATCCTCTATCTTCTTCTGTAACAAAGTACATTCTCTTTGAGATTTCTTGATCTTCTCTAGTAATTTTGGTTGAGAAATCATTTGGTATAGGGTTGATGATGTCCCTTCCCTTACGATTCCCATGTACAGTTTTACTAGGTCTTTGATCAAAGGATCTCCTTGAATTCTTATCATTTCTAGCACAATATGATCTTTCATACTTAATGCATCAAAAACTTTGTTTGCTATTTCGGGATGATAATGAATTGAACAATCATAGTCTTTAAGAAGTTCCAACCATCTCCTCTGTCTCATGTTCAATTCCTTTTATTTGAAAATATACTTCGAACTTTGGTGGTCAATGTATATATCACATTTCTCCCCATAAAGATAGTACCTCCATATCTTCAGAGAAAAAAACCGCATCCAACTCTAGGTCATGCGTAGGATAATTCTGCTCACGAGGCTTCAACTATCGAGATACATAAGCAATCAACTTGTCATTTTGAATGAGGATTCACCCAATCCCTTTCAGAGATGCATCTCTAAAAATAATGAATCTTTCTCCAATAGAGGGAAGAGTTAAAATGGGTGTAGTAACCAATCTCTTCTTCAGATCTTGGAAAATTTCTTCAAAATCCTTTTTCCAGATGAACTTAACCCCTTTTCAAGTTAACTTGGTTAGTGGATCATGAAAATATTTTCACAAAACTTCTATAATATCCTGATAAACTAAGGAAACTATGAATCTCAGCTACTGTTTCAGGATAAATCCACTCCTCTACAACCTTTGTCTTCATAGGTTCAACTGAGATTCTTTCATTTTTACAATGTTCCCCAAGAAATAAATTTTTTTAACCAAAATTCACATTTTCTAAACTTTATAAATAGCCTCTTCTTCCTCATAGTTTTCAATATAACCCTTAGATGATCCTCATGCTCCTCGCGACTTTTAGAATATATCAGAATATCATCAATAAAAACTACCAAAAATTTATCAAGGTAGTCCTTAAAGACTCTATTCATCAAAATCCATAAATATAGCAGGAGCATTATTCAAGCCAAAGGAAATAAAAACAAACTCATAATTCCCATATCTTGATCGAAAGTCAGTCTTTGGAATATGTTCTTTCTTCACCCTCAATTGATGATAACTAGATTGAAGATCAATCTTGGAGAAGAATTGAGCCCCATGAAGCTGGTCAAATAAATCATTAATCCTTAAAATAGGGTACTTGTTCTTCACTGTGATCTCGTTAGGTTCTCTATAATCAATGTACAGTCACATTGATCCATCATTTTTCTTCACAAAGAGAACAAGTTCTATCCAAGGAGACACACTTGGTTGGATAAACCTCTTCTCCAAATGATCCTGGAGTTGTTTCTTTAATTCCTCAAACTCCACATTTTCTATTATATATGGGGTCTTTGACATCGACATGGATCTGAGCATGATTTCAATGGAGAACTCTATCTCTCTTTCCGAGGGAGGTCCAGAAAACTCCTCAGGAAATACGTCAATGTATTCCTGAACGATGAGGACATTTTCTTTACGTATACTTTTATTTCCTTCTTCATATTCATCGATCATTTACATAAATAAGGATATTGGAGATGCTTCTATACAAATCTCTAATCAAGATATATCTCCTTTGAAAAAACTGTAGGTTTTTCATTCAAGAATACAAATATTTCCTTGCTTTTGCAGTTGATCTTAGGATTATACCTTGAGAACTAGTCCATCCCTGGTATAATGCTGAATTCCAGCATGGGAATGACTAATAGATTTTTGATAAAATTGTTCTCGTTGTTTCATCAAGATTTATTATGTGGAATAGGTTTCACCTGATGGTTTGATTAAGGGGGTTTTAAGGCCTTGCTCAATCGCTCACATCGGGTTTTCAATTTTTTTATTCATCCCTAGAAACTACCAAAGGTCCCCACATCCATAACTGGGTATAGACCTATTTTCCAAAGGTAGATGGTTCTTTGTGTTTTTCAGGCCCAATAACTCTTGGGGACTCACATTGGTCGAGAGGATGGGAGGTCGGGCTTATCACACCCTTTTTGGGGGGAATTATTTCCTACTTCAGGACTCTCTTATAGATTTAGGACATGTTCATAAATTTCTTCCTAATTTCAATACAGGACCAATCACCCTAACAAAAAAATCACGGGTTAATTATATTTTAAGCGAAAAGACTGAGGGATATTTAGTGAATCCATATGTATGTATCTGTGGTTCTCTATTGTTTTCCAATAATGGGCGGTTGCTTATGTGTTGAAGCCCTAAAACCACGTGCTTCAGAATGTGATGCCACGCAAGGAGCTAGTTAATATTCTTATGAGGGGATTGATCCATTATGAGGCGTCTTATGTATCCTAGTTATTGTAGGAATCAAAACCCACATAGTTCGCTGGACCCATGTAGTATAACATCATGCAAAGAGGATTTATATAGGTAATCTAGGACACCAGGTGTTCAAAATCGAGTCTTGGAGGGACAACCTATGTATCCTGATTATGGAAGAATCAGAGTTATCATAGTTCATTTGTTCGAGGTTTATAAACCGAGGTTTCCCTTGTCATCATAAAGACTTATGTTGTAGATGACATGATTATTGTAATTCCTTAATCCCATGTGATCTATACTCAGTGTGAGAAACAAGGGATGAAAAATTACCATTTTTCATTGCTCATGGTGTGGGACTTATGTACTGGGACCACCCGAAGAAGATTTATTATAGAGATCAGGCCTTAGGGAGATGTCATATGTATCCAGGTTATGGTAGGAATCAGATTCATCATAGTTCAGTTTATTTCTCAATCCACTAATGGGTGAGGTAGAGTGATAAGCTCATGGGAATGATTGGGTCCCGATGGATGAGATGTTAGAGTCATAAAAGAACTTACACCGAAAGGGGTGTTTGTTTGAGCTCAGGCCTTAGGAAGGCGTCCTACATATCCTGGTTTTTATAGGAATCCAAGTTCTCATAGTTCAGTTACTATAGCATCCCGTCTTTTTATAACATAACTTTTCATTCCATTACACGGAACTGAGGATCTTTAAGGTTTAGTGTCTTGGAAACCAGGAACTTAAAACATGAAAACAACATAAAGAATTCTTCTTAAACACTTGAAAGGCTTATCCTCATGTTCACCCTAGGCTCATTACTGAATCTCATAACCTGGGGACATACATCAAAAGAAAGGGTGAGCAGAAGGCCCAACAAGAGAAACAAGTGAAACATTTTACATATGAACTTGGGATACATCAATAAAGTCATGAAAAGAACTTTAAGGCATGAAAATGAAATCATGAGGCATATCATAATAAAAATAAAACTTTTTCATAACTTGAAGATGTGGCTGCAACATTTAATATTGGCAATCGTTTCGTTTCACCAAGGTCCATCCCCAAGGTGTCGTTAAAAATTACCAAGGTTATTCACCAAGGCGTCGTTAAAATGGTCATCTCTAGAGATTAAGTCTTTACCCAATGCATTGGAGCGCTATCAGGGCGCACCCTTAAATTTGCCTTTATTATCATGTGAGCCACATATATCATCATCAAACATTTCATAAATAACCCATATAGCATAAAATAAATGGGTTTCATTTCATAATCATAACATTTTAAAAACTGCTTTAATGACATGATCTTTACGGCACTTTAAACCCACGGAAAGGGAAGCGGGTCTCATGTATGTAAATCCCAGAATTTAAAATGGAACATTTTGATATATATGTGAATACCCTTGTAGAAATAAGAGCTTTGAGTATTCACTTTATAACATAAAATAATTTTTGAGAAAAGAGAGAGGCATTTTGAGGGGAAAATTCTGCAGCATAACGACTATATTACAAGGTTTTAGAAAACATTGAGAAGAGAGGGGACATGGGTCAAACATTCATAAATGACCCATAAAACAGTAGAGGGACAAAATATAAGGGATTTATGAACATGGTAATGAAATTTGAAAATATACCATATTAAATGAAGAACATGAAAGGAAGAAAACAAAACAAGATTTCTCTTGTGAAAATTCGGCAGCCTAACGGCATCACTTAAACTTCAACAAAATTGAATTGACAAGGTCAAATAGGGTCTCTCATCATATGAACATAGGAGTCCAGTATGATATATATAGAGATCATACCCCAACATAATATAAAGGAACTTGAAAGAATTGACATGAAAGTAGAACTTCAAAACGAGAAGGGTGAAGAACCACTTAAAAATTCGGCAGCCTAACGGCGCCACTTAAGACATCAAAATACTGAATTGAAGAGATCAAATGGGGTCTCTCATCATGTGATCATAAAAGACCAGTATGATAAATATAGAGATCATACCCCAACATAATAAAAATGAACTTGAAAGACTTGACATGAAAGTAGAACTTTGAAAAATAGAGAGGTGAATGAATCCCTTGAAAATTCGGCAGCCTAACGGCGCCACTTAAACTTTCTTAAAACGAAAAGATGAGAGTAAGAGGGGTTCTTTAATCATATGAACATAAAAAGGGCAGTAAGAGGAGTATAAAAGAACATCCTCCAAAATAAGAACATGGAGCATAAAAGGAATGACATAAAAGAGATCACTTGAAAAGAAAGAGAGGGGTCGGATCCCTTACCTTAAAATGTAACTCTTAAACCTCAAAGGTTGGGACCTTGAGGGCTTGGGGGCACCTTGGGAGGACTCCTTGGGAGGTAATGAGACCAGAACTTCGTTGGGGAAGAGTGGGGAGTCGAATGGATGAGAGGATGGCTTGGTATTTATAGGGAAAGTGAGGGGACAAGGCATTAATGGCAAAGGGACACCTCATTAGTGGTTTTGGCAAAACCATGGGCTTGCCCATGGTATTTTCCCATGGTATTGGCCACTTGGGACACCTCATACCTTATCTCACTATTCATAATTCGAACATATTGATTACAAACTTAATACATCATTTAATGATGTCATTAAACACCCGTAACTTAAAAACTGTATTTTCACTATTCATCAAAAATTCAACTTTCTCAGAATAATCCCAAAATTTCACCTTAACCAAATATCAACGCTCTGATTACAAATATGAACTCCATTTTATAAAAATAATTTTCTAAATATTTTTAATTTAATTTTTAAATAAAAACACTATTCATCGAAAATTCATTTTTTCAGAAAAAACCCCAAAAATTACCATAACATAATATCGATGCTCTGAGTTCAAAAATAAAGTCATTTTTATAAAAATAATTTTCTAATTATTTTTAATTAAATTTTTAATTAAAAAACACTATTCACCCGAAAAAACTAATACTTGAATAATAATTAATGAAACCGTTATTTAACTATTTTATTGAATCACATTACTTAATCAAGGTGCCTAGATTATTTTATAACTTTCTTTAAGTGAGATTACTAATCCATTTGGTCATATTACTAATCCTAATCATAAAATCACTATTCATAATTTGCTATTCATCAAAAATCAAGTTGATCTTATTAGACTCTAAATTTCATACTGAACATAATTGTAGAAGACCATTTTTCGAAAATCATTACACATTTTTAATTATTTAAGGTTTAAACAACCATTTTTAAAATATCCTTTTTCTAAAATTCATCAAAAATATGCATACAATATTTATCCGGTCATTTGAAAATTCATAAACATCATCATAAGAAGAAATCCAAATTTTTATTTTAAAAAAAGATTACACAAGGCAATTAAGGTCTCGTTACATAACCCCTTATAATACCAGCATAGGACCTAAGAGTAAGGTGTGCTAGGGTGATAGAATTTTGGGGCGGCTCAGTCAACATTGCCCGAGTAGTAATTTCTATCAGTTTGAACTTCTCGCGAAGGCGATTCCGTTCTAGCTTCACATGATGAAGTTCGGCTTGGATTTGGTCCAGAGCAAAGCCCAATGGTGCTACCTCTTTCCCAATCTCTGTTATATGGGCTTCGATCGGCCCAAGGCTACTAGGTGAGGCCATCAAATCTTCTTTCTATAATAATTAACCAAGATTACTTAAATTTAGAGACAATAATCAAAACATTTTGTTCACGGTGGTCATATTGACCGATGGTCATATAACACTCAAAAACCAATGGTCTCATTTTATTTATAATTATGTTTATCAAATAAAACATTTTTTTTTGAGTATAAAAAAATAACACATGAAATTAGGAAACAAGATTTATTCAAAATTTCGGGTCGTTACAATCTTCCCCCCTTAAGAAATTGCGTCCTCGCAATTTTTTTTAAATTGGGTTTTGAAATTTCATTGAAAGTCCCACATCGGAAAAAGAGTCAGTAACACCATTACTTTAAAAGAAAGAAAAGGAAGTACAAAGGCCACCCGAGTTAACCCACACTCGGGTTCCATGTAGGAAAACATGGACATGGAGGAAAAAACAAAGGGTCAGTTCTTGGAGAGAGTGATAGAGAACATGATTAGGAGAAAGTTAACCATGAGAAAATCCCAAACTTATGATGTGTGTAAACGGTCTTTGATTACCTAGTAGGAAACGTAAACCAACAACATTTTTGTTTTACGTTTCTTTTCATAATTTTGAGGATTTCATTTACTACATAGAACAAAAACATAAGAAAATATACCTACCTTCAAGTAGAGTTTCATCCTTTAACAAGTCCCTACCAACACTAATCTTTTCGCCAAATGATGAGAATTCAAAAACACTTGGTCTCATAAAAGCACAAGAATCATCTTCTATAGAATCACATAATCTACAAAAGATTAACTATCTATTTCTTCTATCTTTAAACATTATCCCAAAAACAGAAAGGTTAAGGTAAAACAACTCTTCAAAAAGAAAGAATCCCATAGGAATAGAACCTACTTTTAAATCTTCAAAGTTCCATGGTACTACCCAACGTTCATCATAGACCACTCCATAAATAACGGTCCTTAAAATTCCTCAAAATAAACCAAACTAAGATTGAAACCCAAATACAAGAAGGATTTGATAACATAGTCTTCCAAAACAACTTCATTGTTCATCTCCAGACAACATCAACCACTCCTAACATCTTATAACAAAAGTAGCTAACCTAAACATATTTTACCCAAGATAGGTTAATCATTCCCAAAAGTAACCTAAATTACTATAAGTCCACCTTAAATTCATCAATTCTTCAAAATATAAGTCAACCTTACTCCTCAATGAAAATACTATAGTAATCTATTTACCTCGATCATATAGGGTCCCCAAAATAGTGAACGCCTTCCAAAATAATAATCATCTTTTAATCCCCTAATCATCTCTAACATATTAATACAGAAATTGTCGCATTTCCTATCACATTGGTTGTTGGGACACGTTATTCCATTTCCCACCATTAACTAAGAAGATAAAGTATAATTAGAGGCTTAAATACTTAACCAATAATCATGAAAAGGTACTTAAAGCATATAAGGATAACTTGTAGAAGAAAAGTATACCCTAACTTGTGATCCCCTAGGTTCCCATCTAGGTTATCCATGATCATATATTCTTATGTGAATCTTTATTTTATTTTATCTTTGTTCCTTTAATAATGGTTCATACCAAGCTTATGAATTTACCAAAGCATATCCCCCGGGAGTGTCATAACCAAGAGTGCAGCAAGGCCCGTTGTCGTGTACTAGTTCCCGTTCAAGTCTAGCTCAAAGCGGTGTTTTCGGGTTTTACCCCTATGTACATCTGTGCCAGAGCCACCTCTACCTGCTCGTATCCAGACAGGGATGTATTTGCTTGGCAACCCCTTACTAAATACTTACCAAAATACCAGGAAGATTTCCTATATTAAACTTTTCTATAGGGTTCCTCCTAGAGTTTTCATATCCTAATTTCCACAAATAACTAAACCATCCTTTGATACCAACTATAGCATCCCGTCTTTTTATAACATAACTTTTCATTCCATTACACGGAACTGAGGATCTTTAAGGTTTAGTGTCTTGGAAACCAGGAACTTAAAACATGAAAACAACATAAAGAATTCTTCTTAAACACTTGAAAGGCTTCTCATCATGTTCACCCTAGGCTCATTACTGAATCTCATAACCTGGGGACATACATCAAAAGAAAGGGTGAGCAGAAGGCCCAGCAAGGGAAACAAGTGAAACATTTTACATATGAACTTGGGATACATCAATAAAGTCATGAAAAGAACTTTAAGGCATGAAAATGAAATCATGAGGCATATCATAATAAAAATAAAACTTTTTCATAACTTGAAGATGTGGCTGCAACATTTAATATTGGCAATCGTTTAGTTTCACCAAGGTCCATCCCCAAGGTGTCGTTAAAAATTACCAAGGTTATTCACCAAGGCGTCGTTAAAATGGTCATCTCTAGAGATTAAGTCTTTACCCAATGCATTGGAGCGCTATCAGGGCGCACCCTTAAATTTGCCTTTATTATCATGTGAGCCACATATATCATCATCAAACATTTCATAAATAACCCATATAGCATAAAATAAATGGGTTTCATTTCATAATCATAACATTTTAAAAACTGCTTTAATGACATGATCTTTACGGCACTTTAAACCCACGGAAAGGGAAGAGGGTCTCATGTATGTAAATCCCAGAATTTAAAATGGAACATTTTGATATATATGTGAATACCCTTGTAGAAATAAGAGCTTTGAGTATTCACTTTATAACATAAAATAATTTTTGAGAAAAGAGAGAGGCATTTTGAGGGGAAAATTCTGCAGCATAACGACTATATTACAAGGTTTTAGAAAACATTGAGAAGAGAGGGGACATGGGTCAAACATTCATAAATGACCCATCAAATAGTAGAGGGACAAAATATAAGGGATTTATGAACATGGTAATGAAATTTGAAAATATACCATATGAAATGAAGAACATGAAAGGAAGAAAACAAAACAAGATTTCTCTTGTGAAAATTCGGCAGCCTAACGGCATCACTTAAACTTCAACAAAATTGAATTGACAAGGTCAAATAGGGTCTCTCATCATATGAACATAAGAGTCCAGTATGATAGATATAGAGATCATACCCCAACATAATATAAAGGAACTTGAAAGAATTGACATGAAAGTAGAACTTCAAAACGAGAAGGGTGAAGAACCACTTAAAAATTCGGCAGCCTAACGGCGCCACTTAAGACATCAAAATACTGAATTGAAGAGATCAAATGGGGTCTCTCATCATGTGATCATAAAAGACCAGTATGATAAATATAGATATCATACCCCAACATAATAAAAATGAACTTGAAAGACTTGACATGAAAGTAGAACTTTGAAAAATAGAGAGGTGAATGAATCCCTTGAAAATTCGGCAGCCTAACGGCGCCACTTAAACTTTCTTAAAACGAAAAGATGAGAGTAAGAGGGGTTCTTTAATCATATGAACATAAAAAGGGCAGTAAGAGGAGTATAAAAGAACATCCTACAAAATAAGAACATGGAGCATAAAAGGAATGACATAAAAGAGATCACTTGAAAAGAAAGAGAGGGGTCGGATCCCTTACCTTAAAATGTAACTCTTAAACCTCAAAGGTTGGGACCTTGAGGGCTTGGGGGCACCTTGGGAGGACTCCTTGGGAGGTAATGAGACCAGAACTTCGTTGGGGAAGAGTGGGGAGTCGAATGGATGAGAGGATGGCTTGGTATTTATAGGGAAAGTGAGGGGACAAGGCATTAATGGCAAAGGGACACCTCATTAGTGGTTTTGGAAAAACCATGGGCTTGCCCATGGTATTTGCCCATGGTATTGGCCACTTGGGACACCTCATACCTTATCTCACTATTCATAATTCGAACATATTGATTACAAACTTAATACATCATTTAATGATGTCATTAAACACCCGTAACTTAAAAACTGTATTTTCACTATTCATCAAAAATTCAACTTTCTCAGAATAATCCCAAAATTTCACCTCAACCAAATATCAACGCTCTGATTACAAATATGAACTCCATTTTATAAAAATAATTTTCTAAATATTTTTAATTTAATTTTTAAATAAAAACACTATTCATCGAAAATTCATTTTTTCAGAAAAAACCCCAAAAATTACCATAACATAATATCGATGCTCTGAGTTCAAAAATAAAGTCATTTTTATAAAAATAATTTTCTAATTATTTTTAATTAAATTTTTAATTAAAAAACACTATTCACCCGAAAAAACTAATACTTGAATAATAATTAATGAAACCGTTATTTAACTATTTTATTGAATCACATTACTTAATCAAGGTGCCTAGATTATTTTAAAACTTTCTTTAAGTGATATTACTAATCCATTTGGTCATATTACTAATCCTAATCATAAAATCACTATTCATAATTTGCTATTCATCAAAAATCAAGTTGATCTTATTAGACTCTAAATTTCATACTGAACATAATTGTAGAAGACCATTTTTCGAAAATCATTACACATTTTTAATTATTTAAGGTTTAAACAACCATTTTTAAAATATCCTTTTCTAAAATTCATCAAAAATATGCATACAATATTTATCCGGTCATTTGAAAATTCATAAACATCATCATAAGAAGAAATCCAAATTTTTATTTAAAAAAAAGATTACACAAGGCAATTACGGTCTCATTACATAACCCCTTATAATACCAGCATAGGACCTAAGAGTAAGGTGTGCTAGGGTGATAGAATTTTGGGGCGGCTCAGTCAACATTGCCCGAGTAGTAATTTCTATCAGTTTGAACTTCTCGCGAAGGCGATTCCGTTCTAGCTTCACATGATGAAGTTCGGCTTGGATTTGGTCCAGAGCAAAGCCCAATGGTGCTACCTCTTTCCCAATCTCTGTTAGATGGGCTTCGATCGGCCCAAGGCTACTAGGTGAGGCCATCAAATCTTCTTTCTATAATAATTAACCAAGATTACTTAAATTTAGAGACAATAATCAAAACATTTTGTTCACGGTGGTCATATTGACCGATGGTCATATAACACTCAAAAACCAATGGTCTCATTTTATTTATAATTATGTTTATCAAATAAAACATTTTTTTTTGAGTATAAAAAATAACACATGAAATTAGGAAACAAGATTTATTCAAAATTTCGGGTCGTTACAGTTACACCCTTGGGACTGGCCCCATGGCAGATTCCCTTGTGTTTTGGTGAATGTTTCATTCCAATCATTGGGGATTACATACATATGTTTCCTTGGTTGGTGGAGACTCATGATGAAAATGATATGATTATTGCATCTCCCTATGCCCATATGAGCTATGATTGGTGTGAGAAACAAGTGACGACAAATGATCAATATCATTGCTTAGAGAGTGAGGGACTTACGTATTGGGACAACCCCATTGATACTAGACCTTGAAGAGGTGTCCTATGTATCCTAAATATGGTAGGAATCATATTCGTCATAATTCCTTTGGTCGGGGATTACACTCTGAGGTTTACCTTCTGACCTGCTTGCCTGCCTGGCATGCACTGATTGTCTGCTTGTCCTGATTTGTAGGAGAGCATCTGTCTGGAATATCTAAAGACAACTTAAATGATCCAATTAGTCTTTATAAAGGACTTTGCGTAAATCGGGTGGCATATATTAAGGTTTTCATATGATCAAATATTACTTTTCCAGAGGACATCACAATATCTAGGTAGTCTGTCCTGGAACCCATTGCATGACCTGGATGGATTGTCTAGAGGGAATCACATGATCCAACTAACTTACCCTGGTCTCATTCACAAGATTTGGCTTGACACATATGGAGGGTGTTGAGAGATTCAATACAAAATGTCTAGGAGGGTGTCACATGTCTTGGATAACATCCCTGGAGGGCATTACAAGTTCTGGAAAACATGTATGGAGGGCTTCGTGAGTCTCAGTTGACTTTCCCAAAGGCTATTGTGAGATATTTAGTTAGCATACATAGATACGACCGCAAGACTTGGATGAATTGAGCTGGTGCCCTTATATAAATAATGCGATATATCTGAAGGACATCGCAAGATTCGAGCGATGGACCCATGAGGGTTTTGAGAGACTAAGGTGGTACGTCTCAGGGAGAAATCGTGTGAATTTATCTGGTATGTCCATAAGACTTTACATGACCCAAATAGCATGCCGGAGGAACTTTGCGAGATCAGGGAAACATGTCCTGGTGTTGTCGCATGTCTTGGATGACTCACGTGAAGCACATGGGGGTCAAAGAGCATGTTTTTCACTCAAGTATTCCACATTAAATATTTGGTTTCACCCTTATCTTGAGAATGCCTTAGATTTATTTAGTATCAATTTATTTTGAGTCTCGTGTGTTCTGGAATATGCGCTGTATGTTCTTCGCATATCTTGACAGAAGTCATCAGCATGATCTATGAATGATCATGCGAAGTGCTTTATGCATGACACATGATCACTCTAGCTATTCGCTGGCATATTACGTAACAGAAGACTTGCTGGTCGCGGGATCATCCGCTTCAAGAAATACGCTATGGTTCTTGGGTGTGTTGATGCGCCTGGATTTGAAAAATCCAACCTTCGCCTGGAGTGCCATGGTTATATGGTAGCATTGCATTTTTCATGATGGGGTGGGGGAATTTATAGGCCCCTCTACCCTGGTTGTTCGTCGGTTTGCGCAGCATATCTGGTGTGGATCCAGGATGGAGTCAGCGAAGGGGTCTAGCACCATGCGTCTTCCCGAGCCTTTTCTGTGGATTGTTCTGAGGGCGTCGCCTGATTTTCAGCGATCGTGAGTCCCTCTCATCAACGCCTCTATTATTGGATTATTTCCAATTAATGGGGACTTGTTGACTCATACAGATATACTGAAGTACTTTTATGTTGTCATTTTGACATGTTTAAGGGACTTTGTGAGATCAAAATTCTTGTTGAAATGCCTTTGTGAGATGCTCAATGCCTTGCCTGAGACATTTCACGAGGTAAGGATGGCTTGTATGGGGTCTCGTGGAGTCGTGATACTGACAACTTTAGTGCATTGCAAGAGTTTTACGACAGCAAGAGGCTTCCGTATCCTCCCTCTTTTATCCACTTTGTTTTATTTTAAAAAGGTTTGAGAGTCATGCGAGATTACATGAGTAATGTAAAAGATAATTACTCTATTTCTTAATAATGCCTCGCGTGACCAATATAGGTCATATGGGGGTGCATGATCATTTTTTGGAAAGATCCATTTGTTTATCCTTAGAGAGACGAAGGTGAAGTGCATTGTTTCCTAGAAATACCTGAGGAATTTTGCGTGATGAGGTTGACAAGACAAAGGGATTTCACGAGATGAGGTGGACATGTCACCGGGGTCTCATGGTGTCTTATGGGCCGCTAGGAGCATGTTGTATGTTATTTAAGACTGTGAGTATCTCCTGCCTCCCCTTTTATTTCCTCTGTTTTATTTTACAAATTCTTGGGGATCTCGCTTGTTTGTTTGGATGTTGTCAAGGAAAACTATCCTTCCCATCAGTGATATGTCACATGATTTTTTGACCGCTAGTGGCCTCCACATTTGACCATCTTTCCTCCCATTTTCGAAATATTTTTGGTAGGATTGTCAGGTGCTTGCTGCTGACAAACTGCACGGGATGGGGGAGCTTACCTGGCTACCACTATGTGTCCATTGTTTGTACGAGGAACCTTTTCAGGATTAGAAGGATGCGCTAAAGGGGGATTCGTGGGACCTACTTCAGGCTATTCGCTGCATCTGGTTCCTTCACGTGACCCCATGTTGGTCATGCGATCGCAAGTCTCTTGGAGGTTCACATGATTCATGAGTTTTGACCACCTTCTCCTTCCTTTTCTTTTGTGGGAAAATAATACCCATATTTAGGTATTTCTTCCTCTGTGAATTTTCTAATCCTCATTTGGCAGGCGTCAACAAATGCCCCTCCTCAGGAGCAATTTCCACGGGGAAAAGGGCTCACTTATGAGGAAAGTAAATGCCTACCTGAGTCTTTGGCGGTGTCAAGAATCGGTGTCTTGATGTTTGGTCTATCGGGAAACACTTTGTATTCCACGAAATGCCCTATATATAGAGGTATGGAGGGAGAATTTATCTACCGGCTATCATTCCTCCATAGATCTCCCGCCCTACCTCCGTCGCGTGCCCCTATTGCAAGACCATTCTATAAGTCTTGATCGTGAGACCTGTTCACGAGACCCAATCGTGAGACCCCTTCGTGAGGACTGTTCCTCAATAACACTCCTTCTCAAGCGCCTGTTTGAATTGTTTGTGACTCACATTTCGATAACTTTTTAAACTTCAGCCGCAAGGTTTGTGATTGTCTTGGAGGTTTCGCAAGGTCTGCTGGCTCGATCATTCGATCGACTAATTATTATGTGATTCGCGTGACCATTCCCACGTTACGCCATTATGAGCCTCCAAATGGGTCATGCGATTCGTGATGCCCTGTGGGATCATGCGACCTGCATTACCTTGAGGTTTTTAGGTGGTTCGTGAATTTATTATTTGGTTTACAAATCCCTTGTTTATTCATGCGATGCACATGATGATGACGTTTTATTATGTCATTTCCTTTTGAAAAGATTTTATATTCTCTTTTTATGACATATGACACTTAATATTGTTTAGGTGGCTTCTAGTTCTCATTAATATTCCTCAGCCACAACCAATCAAAGGTCCATGATGGCTAAGAATCGCAACAATGACCCTCAATATTGTGTGTATACTAATAATGATATTCTAAAGAGGTTCCTCTCATATGAACTTCAAGACTATCCTTTATCTCAACGAATTTCTCTATACAGGTTTGGTCTGCTGGATGATGCTCCCATACCCCCTCCAGACTCTAATCTACCGTCTCACTGGGTGTCGACTTCTCTCAACTTTTTCCAAATGAAAATTGATGAGGACAGGCAACTGATCATAGCTTGATCTCAGGAATCATCTTATATATTGGAAAACTCCCCTTAGGTCCATATGGCTGTGAATTTTCTCATAAACCCATTGCTCAGATCTATTTGAGTATATTTTATTCTTCTCTAAACAACCCTGTAGCTGGATGGGGTTTTATGTGGGATCTCCATCCTAATGGTAATTTCTATGATGAATGGGAATGACTCTTTTGGGTTAGAGAAATCCACATAGAGTTTTCTGATCAACTATACAAAATTCATCTTTATAAACCTGTGTGGATTTCCCAGTTCATCCTTTACTGCCATCCCGACCTTCTTTGAGTGATGATCAGCCTTTGGTACCCTGGCACCGACACATTCTATCTGCCCCTTGGTGAAGTGGGTATCAGCCTATGGAATATCTACCAACTAGGTGGTATTCCCCCTCTTGGAGAAATGTATGATGAATTCCTCCCTGCTGCAGATGTATGGGATGATCCTTTTCATACCCTAGTTTTTGCAAGAGAGATGCTTATTATCATAAAGTAGAAATCAAATAAGGAGCTAGAAACTCGTTCACTCATTTATTTCAATGATTGGATCATTATATTTCTTTTCTATAGCAGGGACATGACAACTGTTATACATCCTCATCAATTCCCTTCTCAGCTACCCCACAACGACACTGGCTCGTATTGGGTTATCTTGGAAGCTGAGGATTATACCTAATCTGGATACTGAGTGAATTCAGAGATCTCTTAGAACCTTAGGTTGGAAGGCTTTATAAACGTGTTTTTGAATGAGTGGATTTTCCCAGCTAGGGATGCATGCTCAAGGATCCAAGTTAGTATATTGGTGATTACGGTACGACTCTCAGAAAGACGATATCTCAATTTGGAAGTACCAGTCCTTGCACACCTTTACTAGCTCTTGGGATATATTCAACAAGGTAGCACCCCTTACAGGATCAGCGGTCCTATCCGGTTTTTGTTCGGATGGATAGGGGAGAACTTTCATTGTTATGAATATTACAACACCACCTGAATCCCCAATTCTTCATCCCACCCCATACAGTTGAGTATATATGGGGTTGGGGCTATGTCAATAAGCCCTTTCTAGGTTAAATATGCGCTGATCCAATCTGATAGCTTTGATTTTACTTATTTCTACACACTGGTTGGACCAATTATTGATAATGGCATTGGTTCCCCTGATGAATGGTCTTATATGATATCTCTCTAGGATGTGGTTCTTGTAGCCAGAGTAGATGATCTAGTTATCTATGAACTTTATGCCCCATATCGATTCAATCGTCAATTTTGTTGTATTTAAAGTGTCTCCCCTCTTTCTTTGGTCGACGTTCGAGGGGAACAACATCCTAGGGTCATCTACCAATTTTGGAAGATGCTGATGCGTGAAGATACTGAGGCTGAGATCATGCTTCCACCTATTGACGCTTCTTCCACTTTCCTTACCCAGGATTATACCTAGGATTGGGTAGCATCTTATCCGAGTGGTGTGATAAACCAGTTGGTTCGTCCTCTGGACAAGCCTTTTGCCTCTCTAACCCCGTTTTTAGAGGCGATGATGGAGTTGATCGATCTGGGTGAGATGCCAAGTAAGCGACCTCATTCAAGTGATGACTATTCCAATGGTGAAACAAAATTTTTTGAGGAAATTTATCCACCAAAATAGGATATAGATGATACACATGTTGAGAGAAGGGCATATGGGGATTCTTCTCCTATTTTTGCATTGGTTCAACTGGTTATTCATCCTCCTGCCATGCTTACTCCATTAGTTGTAGAGGCTCAGGTGCAATGTAGGATAATCTGGAAACATATTCATGCCTTGATCACTAAGAATCCATTATAAGTATTCCATGGACAAGGGGAATGAATTCATCATTTATTTCATGACATGGGGGTAGGTGGTTTTGACTGAAAACCTCTGAATGAAATTATGCAGAGAATCATCCCGAAACGACGATATCTGTCCACGAGTGAAAGGTATTTGAACAATATTGTAGATGATGCTCCCATTTCTAAAAAAATAAGGGATATGTTAGGGGTATTGGATCAATTTCTTCAATTGATATCCAAATTGAAAGCTTATATGGATGGTTGGACTACACAGATATGGAAATGCAAGTAAATCATAACTCGTTTGAGGTATGATCTTTCATCATCTTCATATTCCTTGGAAACCTCCTAAAATAGGGTTGAGGAGTTGATGTATTTGGTCAAGGATCTTCGTCTTGGGGTAGATACCGAAGAAGCAGGGTGAGCGGCACTCCAGATTTCCATCGATGATTCCCGTTGGACTCTTGCAGACCTTTCCGGTGCAACTAATCAAATTTTATCTAAGCATGACCCCTATAATGCATTCTGTTTTTGAGACTTTGGAGAGACTCCAAAATGTGGAGATTCCTCCCTCTTTTTTCACACTGTGAATGGATGAATTTTATGAACTTTCTATGTTATTATCTAGTTTTCTTTCATTCATGATGTTCATGAAATTTCATTACTCTGATATCATGAGAATTTATAATGCTACCCATACTTTTCATAACATCAAGTAAACTTGAATGTCCGGATCTGAATACTTGAATCATAATAAATTCCTTTTGAGAAGTACACATAAATTACCACCAACATTAGATTCTTTACTGATGTATATGTTCCAGTTTTCTTGATATCACTTGATTTGTAGAAGGATTTATTGGGTAGGATTCATGTCTCAGAGGGACAATGCTCTATATTTTGTCAAAGATGATAGGCTTGGCTAGAGTCGCTTGATTATGATAAGGCAATGTAGAGGGCCTTACAATATTTTGTAGTCTAAGAAACTGCCATGCTTTAGATTATGTTCTTTAATCTCGAACCTTCTATTACTTTTAGTTTTATGTATTTCAGCTCAGACGTTCCATTGATTTCAGTTTAATGTCTTTCAGCTTTGACCTTTGGTGTGCTGTAATTTAGGGTCTTTGAGCTTAGATATTTGGTGTTCTCTAATTTAAGGTCTTTGAACTTAGACCTTTTGTGTTCTATAATTTAGTGTCTCTGAGATTAGACCTATGGTGTGCTATAATTTAGATTCTCTAAGCTTCGACCTTTGGTGTAATATAATTTAGTTTATTTGAGATTGGACCTTTGGTGTGCTTTAATTTAGGGTCTTTGAGCTTGGAACTTTGTTTTTTTTATAATTTAGGGTCTTTGAGTGTGGACTTGATATTGACGACCATGGAATATGGTGTATACATGCCAGGAATGATCTAAAACACATTGAGGTGCTAAGTTCTTTCGTGGTGTTTCTAGGTATCACAAGGATTGGAGTTCCTTTATTGTAAGGAAGAGATGCCTTCAGTTGGTGGGTTGAATCGCTTATGCATTAATAGAATGTAAAATAAAATATTATATCTACTCTTTTCCAATGGTCATGGAATATTTATAGAAGGAAATATGGGTCAAGGAAAAAATATTAGGGATGCTATGTCCCTCTGGATAGTTGGAATGTGGGTGATGAAAATCACAATCCAAAAGCTTGAGTATGTGAATATAGGATGGATCAGACATACCAAACATGTACCGTAACACTCTAAGATGTTTGGTTATGACTTTGTGTCACTAGGTCTCACAAGTATTGAAGCTCCTTTCTTAAGAGGATGGTATTCCTTTAGTTGGCGGGTCAAGGCCCTTTTGAGTCGGTATCATGGACAAGAAAAGATGATATCCACTTCATTCCAAGGGCTATGAAATATTTGTGAAGACTCAAATGTCTAGATGATGAAGTTGGTTATGGAGAGAAGAATATCTAGGAAGGGTTTTATCCCCCTAGGTTAGTTTAGTTATTGATTATGAATCTCGATCCCTATACCCTATGGTTTCGAATCACTAGGCATGAGATATCAAAGGTTTGAGAATGGAGTGTCACATTCTGACCTTGATAAAGGTTACAAAACACAGTGACATAATGCCGAGGATGTCAAATCCACTTGAATAGCCTAGTTATGGGAACCATAAATCATGGCCAATGAATATTTGAGTTAACTCGAGAGAAATAAAACTGGTGGGTATAGGTTGATCGAGCCTTTACTATTCCATAGGGTCAAGATGATAAATCCTGGGTTTAAGGGGGCCTTTTTGGGATATGATGGTTCATTCAGCATAGAGAGTCCCTGTCACTAGTCTATTACTAGGAGGTTACTTTAGCTCAAACTTCAAAGGAATGAAGGTGGTTTATGAAATTTGTAATATTCAAAAAGGGTTTTAGCATCCTAAAAGTTGTTTCACTGCCTAGAGAACATATTCTATCAGCGAGAAGATGTGAAAAATAATTTCTCTAACTTTTTCTTGGACCAGGGGTCCAATGAGTATAGCTTTTCTTTTATAAAGTCATAATGTGGACCCTATGAGCTTTATAAATTATTCATTTTCACCCTAATTTTTTTCTGAACTCTGGAGATGAAGAGTTTAGTGAGAGAAGACTTGAATTTTTCTCAGGCCACCCTTTTCAGGTTTTCAACTTGAAATTTTTTGTGTCTCTTTCACTAGCAGTTTATGGTCTTATGATTTGGACCATTATAGGATAGATTTTAAGGTCATACAACTTTGAACAAAGTGAAGGCAGTTTAAGGCGATGACTCACATGGACTTATCATGGGAGATGTTACACAAAAGCCTAATTAAGGCACCCATGGTCAAGATCACTCCAATATCCTTCTGTGCAGGAGATGGAAATGTTTTAAATAACATCTTGAGGTTCTCTGATCATGAGTAATGATATGGTACAATCATGTGGCAGAAGAACCAGAACACCCTCAAGTGTTAGGTTCTGCAGCTATGATTTCATGCTCACAAGAATTAGAAATACCTTTATATTGGGCCAAGATATTGCCAGTTGTTGGGTCTCAATCCCTTCTGCATCAATAGCATGGACGAACCAAGATATCTCTTTTTTTTTCAAGGGCTATGAAAGTTTTGAAGCAACCTGTGGTACTCAAGATGTGAAGTGTGGAACATGGATTGAGGTGCTTTTAAAAGATGGCAGAAGCACCCCGTACTCTAGTTGACCAAGGTAGGTATCTTGTGGTCCTTCGATAAGGAATAAAAAATGGGTGATAGTCTGCACAGTTTATCATCATGTAGTGGGAATGTTTTCCATACAGTTTAACATCATGAGGTAAGGACATTTTCCATGCATTTTATTATCATACAGTAAGGACATATTTATTGTGGAGTTTTAATGTCATACGACCAAGATATTTTCCTTATAGTTTAACTTTATGAGGTAAGGATGTAATCCAGTGCAGTTTATCATCATGTGTTAAGAACGTATTCTCATGCATTTTATCATCATGTGGTAAAGATGTATTATCATGTAGTTTAACATCATGCAGTAAAGATGTGGGAACCAACGTGAATGGATGGAAATGTTGCAGTTGGGCCCAATGGTGGAAGTTCAGGTGTTAGTACATATCTCATGAAAATGAGAATCATACCACACATAGTTTTAAAGGGTTGTGTAGTTTAACATCATGCGGTGAGGACGTGGATCCCTTGATTTGAAATGGTGGTATTGCAGTTGGGCCCATGATTGGAATTATGGGTGTCACTATGTATCCTATGGTGATGGGAATCAAACCATCTGTAGTTCTAAATGAAGTCCCTTGTGCAGGTCTGACTCATACGAAAAGAGGGGGGCATTTTTATATTTTATTTTTTGTAATTGGGCCTGATTTTGTAAATGAAGGTGTCACTACATATCATGTTAGGATGGGAATCAAGTCATACATAGTTCTTAAGTGGGAAATAATCTACGCAGGTTTTTCCCATACGTAGTAGTGGGTATTATTTCTGTTAATTGTTTTAGCTGGGCCCAGGATTGAAGAACCAGGTGTCACTATATATCCTGTGATGATAGGAATCAAGCCACATGTAGTTCTTAAGGAACCGTTTATTTTAACGTCATGCAACAAGGGAGAAGATGGACTGACATGGAAAAGTGGTGTTGTTGAGACTAGGACCAAGGATGAATATCCAGGTGTTGTTACACATCTCATGAAAATAATAATAAATCAAAATATAGTTCTTGAAGAAACAAGCAATTTAATTTCATGTGATAAGGATGTGATCTCCTCAACGTGAAGAGGGATAGAGTGGCTAGAGGTGTGGTAAAAGACCAACACCAACTATAGTGGTCCTCTTGGGAGAGGTCCATGAGAGTTTGCAGTTTCATGTCGTGTAGGGGATATTAACCATGCATTTTAATGTCATGTGGAAAGGAATCATGGCATTCCTTTTACGATATTTCACTCAAGACCGATATGGGCCTGTCGAAAGCTGTTATGCCTTGTTTGTGTGGGGAATCCCTTACCAAAACTCCTAAGCCCATGTGAGCACTTCTCAGTGTGAGAAACAAGGAATTACAAGGGTTTCTTTCACCATGAAGATGAATTTAAGAGTAGGACATGTTTATTTTGAATCATGTGGTGGATGGACCGAGATATAAGATCAAGGCATCCCTATGTATCTCATTGGAAATGAGAATCATTCCATACATAGTTCTAGAAAACCTGTATAGTTTAATGTCATGCGGTAAGGAAATTTATGACTTGATGCGAATAAATATGGATATTATAGATATGTGTAGTTTTACATCATGAAGTAAGGACGTATATAACTAGACGTGAAGGAAAAGGGAAGTTGTGGATATGTGTATTTTGACATCATACGGTAAGGAAATTTTCCTTGCAGTTTAATGTCATGCGATAAAGACATTTTCTTTGTAGTTTAATGTCATGCGGTAAGGAAATTGAATCAATAGAATTGAAAGGAAAGTAATCCTATATCTGGGAATAAGAATATAGGTTTGGGTGTCACTACGTATCATGTGATAGTAGGAATCAAGGCATAAGTAGTTCTTAAGAAACTGTGCAATTTTACATCATGTGGCTAGGATGAACTCCGTATAGTTTATCATCATGTGGCTAGGATAAATTTGTACAATTTAATATCATTTAATCTGGATTAATGACATGCCTTACTCTAATGTGGATGACCATCTGATGACGGCTATGAAAAGTATTTATTGAGAAATCTTGCATTGGTGGGTTCTGTGACATGCTTCCCATCCATGGGGGCCAATGCATAGGATCCATTATGATAAACCTTATGTATGACATAAGGAACTTCCCACTTGGGTTCCAGTTTCAGGGGATTCTTTCCTGGTATCATTGGGGTTTTGAGAGCCAGCACCAGTTCTCCTTGGAGGAATTATTGGAGGTGAACCTTTTTATTAAAGGCCCATGCGATCTGATTTTAATGGACCTCTAGGTTGCAAAGTGTGTGCAATCTGTTCTCATATAGCCGTTTTGTAAAGACCCATGATAGAGATAATATTTTCCACATTTTTTGTATGAATTTAAATTTTTTTAATCATCCCAAATAATCAATTTTAGCTTATATGAATCAATTTTGGATTTATGATGTGTTTTGAGTAAAATGGTGAAAAACGCCTAATTATGGATTTTAGACAGATTTTTATAGCAAGGGTATTTTAGTCATTTAATGAAAAATATAAGTCCAAATTTTGTGATTCAAATTTTTTTAGAATGATGATTTTATTTAATTAAACTTTGTCTTCTGGACCAGGAGATTATTCAGCCATCTAAAGGGCCTAAAAATTCATTGAAGTTGGAAATTTTTCCAGGAGGATAGCATGGACCCCACCACCGTAACGGAACCCCAACTAGGCCTACACACATCCAAATGATGTGTTTCTACCTGGGATAGCACGAGGAAATATAGGTCCAATGATAAAACAAATTTGGGGGAGTTTTGAAGTCATTAAGGCAGCCATTGAACGACATAATTTTGGAGGAACCTTCCTGGAAGCTTCGTCCAGAAACAGAAACTATCAATGAAAAATTCATAACTTCTACAAACGATGGTAAAATAATCTGAAATTTGGAGGGTGAACGAAAAAAACATTAAGGAACAACAGTTATGAAGGGGTACACATGTGAATCATCCATTTATTCAGACAAAAATGTGAAAACCTTTGGAGTCCATAATTCTACCTATAAAAGGAGGCCTTCACCTCCTTCCCAAATCATCCCATTCTCCATCCATTCCTTCAAGGCACCAAGGAGGAGATCTCCACCGAGGGAGGCCGGAAATAATTTTCCCCATTTAATTTTTATTTATTTATTTTCTTTATTTTTGTTTTATCTTTCAATTGTAATTTAGATTTTAATAAAATTCATGCATTGTTTTTATTTCTGTGTCCACCCATCCACCATCCTTTCTTCTTCACATCTTACCATCGTGAACTATAATACTCATGACCATGAGTAACTAATCTGAGGAATATCCTAAGGGAGTAATAAGGTTCTTGAACCCAAGACCATGTTTTTAATATTCATTGATTTAATTCTAAGGATAATTTATAGTGTGTGTAATCCTCATTGTGGTTGTCTAAAGTTTAACTTCTTAATCTACAACTATTTTCCCTCAATTGAGAAGGTAGATGGAGGGTGTTCTTGACGATTGTTAAGTAAAATTTTCATTCATAACCAGGGTAGACTAAAGTGTTCACACATACGATGGAGTGTATTCACTAAGATTATTTGAATCTCTTCAATGAAGGTGCTCTCTGAAAGTTATCTCGGGAGAACTTCCTTTCTTTCATAATTCTATTCTGTTTAGCATTGCATGGTAATTTATAATTGAATTTTAGTTTTCTATTATTTTTCATTTCAATTATTTTATTAAGTTCAATTTATTTCATAAAACATAAAACAACAAAAATAATTACTTATTAGGTGAATTAGATTAAGTAGGTGAACAAACTGAGAAAGCTCCTCAAGTGAGATGACCCTGGTTAGCCTCTATGCTGCACTTGGAAAATATAAAAATACGCTTTTGCCACACCCTAAGACAGGTGTGCAACATAGTTTAATTGATAGAGATAATATTTTACAATTTTTTTTATGAATTTAATTTGTTTTAATCATCCCAAATAATCAATTTGAGCTTATATGAATCAATTTTGGATTTATGATGTGTTTTGAGCAAAATGGTGAAAAATTCCTAATTCTGGATTTTAGAAAGATTTTTACATCAAAGGTATTTTAGTCATTTAGTGAAAAATATAAGTCCCAATTTTGTGATTAAATTTTTTTAGAATCCTGATTTTATTTTATTCAACTTTGTCTTCTGTACCAGGAGCTGATTCAGAAATCTAAAGGGCCTAAAAATTCATTGAAGTTGGAAATTTTTCAGGGCGGACAGCATGGACCCCACCACCATAACGGAACCCCAACTCGGCCTAGACACATCCAAATGAGGTTTTTATACTTGTGATATCACTAGGAAAGATAGGGACGTCTCTAAAACAAATTTGGTAGAGTTTTAAAGTCATTAAGGTGACCATTTAATGACATAATTTTGGAGGAACCTTCCTGGAAGCTTCATCCAGAAACAGAAACCGCCAATGAAAAATTTATAACTCCTACGAAATATAACAAAATAAGCTGAAATTTGGAGGGTGAATGGAAAAAACATTAAGGAACAACTTTTATTAAGTGGTACACACGTGAATCTTCCTTTTATTAGGTCAAAAACGTGCAAGATTTTGGAGTCCAGAATTCTTCCTATAAAAGGAGGCCCTCACCTCCTTCCCAAATCATCCCATTCTCCATCAATTCTTTCAAGACACCAAGGAGGAGATCTCCAACAAGGGAGGAAGGCAGAAATTCTTCACCATTTGCTTTTTATTTATTTCTTTTCTTTATTTTTGTTTTAGTTTTCAATTATAATTTAGATTTTTAATAAAATTCATGCATTGTTTTTATTTCTGTGTCCACCCATCCACCATATTTTCTTCTTCTTATCTTACCATCGTGAACTATAATAATCATGATCATGAGTAACTAATCTGAGTAGTATCATGAGAGAGTAATCAGGTTCCTGAACCCAAGACCATGTTTTTAATATTTTTTGAGTTAATTCTAAGGATAATTTATAGTGGGTGTAATCCTCACTGTGGTTGTCTAAAGTTTAACTTCTTAATCTACAACCATTTTCCCTCGATTGAGGAGGTGGATGGAGGGTGTGCTTGGCGATCGATAAGTATACTTTTTATTCATAACTGGGGTAGACTAAGGTGTTCACACATATTATGGAGTGTGTTCACTAAGAATATTTGAATCTCATCAATGAAGGTGCTCCCTGAAAGTTCTCTCGGGAGAACTTCCTTTCATCCATAATTCCATTCTGTTTAGCATTGCTTGGTAATTTATAATTGAATTTTAGTTTTCTATTATTTTTTATTTAAATTATTTTATTAAGTTCAATTTATTTCATAAAACATAAAACAACAAAAATAATTACTTCTTAGGTGAATTAGATTAAGTAGGTGAACGAATTGAGAAAGCTCCTCAAGTGAGATGACCCTGTTCAGCCTCTATGATGCACTAGGAAAACATAAAAATACAATTTTTCCATGATCTACAACAGGCATGCGTCAAAACTGGTACCGTTGCTGGGGAGATAATCGGTTGTTTACATTACTTTTTCTATTTTAAAATTTTACATATTTTAGATTATTTTTTTTAAAAAAATCTGCAAAAAAAAATGTTTTCCATGATGCATTCAAATTCAAATTATTCAGCATGGAACAATTACTCATAGGTGCAGGAAGAAGAAATGGAATACACTGAGGAGGTCCTCCAACGAAGAGCTGATATGCTGATGATAATGGTCAAGTAGGTGGAAATAGTCATAGCAACATGGATCTCACTAGAAGATTTGATGGCCATGGTCGATGAACTCCAAGTTGACTTAAAAAGATTCAAGTCCAATAAGGAAGTGCCACTAGTCTTTCCAGATTTCACTGAAGACATCCATGAAGTCGAATCCAAACTCGAAGTGGAGGATCCTGACTACCTACCTCCATTTAGTGAATATCAACTCCAATAGGCACATTCAATTGAAGACAAGACTAAATTCGAACAAAATCAGGGAGATGATACAATCTTAAACTCAAACTCTTTTAATTTTATTGAAAGTAATTTGAGTATCACCCCTAATAGTTTGGAATTTTCAGATTCGGCCATCTCATGTTCTGCATTAGAGGATGATGAGGGAAAAGAAATTTCACCTGTTGAGGAACATTTAGAGCTCCCTGAACACACTGGATATTTAATAGAGGGAGAACAAGAAGGGAAAGAGAATGTTGCACAAGTAGCAACAAATTAGGAGGAGGCTCTGCACTTCATCCTACCCCCGCCATAAAAGTTGTACCACGTTGCGAAGGGGGTGGATCTGGTGTACTCTATCCATGGAGTCCTCCTCAATAAGAACAAATATCTACAAGCTAGGAAGATCCACATGTGGTGGTTCAAATCAAATAAGCTTCATCCACCGACAGATTATGGATAAAAGCTGGTACTACCCTCTGGAGGTAGTAAAAGATTCCAAGGCCCACTTGGGGGATCATACCAAGATTTATCATTTACTTGATTTTTAGTACTTTCATTTTCAATATTATGAATTTAAATTTCAAATTTAGTATTAGGAATTATTCTAGCATGCGACCCACTCCCTCTTTTCATTTTGAGCTTAAATGAAATGATCCTTATGATTAATTGAGTTGTTTTATTTTATAGGTTCATGATGGCAGAAGGAAACCCAAAGCATTGGACGAAGAGGAAAAAAGAATTATTTCAAAAGGGAGTTCACATTTTATGATTATCTCTTAAAATCCTTACATTTTTTGGTCCAAAACATGATTTGATAGTTAAAGATAAGAATTGCATACCCACACTCGAATTAATGCTTAACCTGACTTATCTAGGAGACATGTGCTTCTTAGGAATCCAGTGATGCCATGTTTTAGATTTCAATGTTAATGAGATTGAATGAGTAAAATAGAAAATTGAATGTTTAAAGTGAATCATGGATATTGAAATGATGACTCATAATTTAAGGGAATTAGTTGATTTATGTAAATGAAATTTCCCTTCCATTTTTCATAATTTGAATTTCTAAAATTCATGTGAATTAATTTGTTATTATTGATCATGACTTGAGTGATTGTCCAATATCATATGTCTCATTCCTGAGAGGATTTCTAGACCAAGTACTTCCTATTTATTCTTGAGCATATTTCTTGAGTGGTCTTGGGACATGTCACCGACCAGAACTTGCATTTGAACTTGTCGAAGCTATGACTATGCAAAAACATATTTAAAATGATTGAGGAACCTTTTTAAAAGTCCTTATCCTTAAATACCACCTTTACATAAATCCTTATTTTAGCCTATAGAGACCATGAATTACCTTTATAGGGATGAGACATGTTTCAATCCATTTTAATCCATTCCTACCCTACTATTGATATTTGCATGATATTTTAAAGATAAAGTGTGGGGGTGAAGGGATTCATGGTGGAATGGATGATTTACATTTTAAGGGAAAAGTGTGGGGGTGATAATGTGGGAATTGTAAAATGTTGTGTAATCATTCATTGTAATCTATTGTTTTTACCCTCTTGAATAAAATGAAAATGACAAAAACAATAAAAAAAAGAAAAAAATGGGTTGTGATTTGGGAGAACAAAAAATAACCATTTTCCAGACCAAAGATCTTCTAATCGTATGTGTTTAGGTGATGTATGTGATGTTTGATCTAATCATAACTTTTGAAAAAAATACAAAATTAAAAAAAATCAAGAGGGTGCATTAATCATTCATTATGCTTTACTTTGAGTATGACCTTATTTTGAGTTTCAGGAGAAGTGGGTGTTAGTACATTAAAGGGGAGAATTTCATTACACTTTTTGATATCATGCATTTTTCTTAAGAGATAAACCTCCTCCTTGAGCCTTAATTTTTAAAACATCAAATCCTACCAACCTTAAGCCTCAAAGTCATTTGAAACTTTATTGAAAAGTCCTCATGATTTTATGTGCCTTTTGTCTTTACAAAGTAGAGAAAGTGGTTCTTTTACAAGATTATGGATAAGGTGCATGTCCTCATGATATGAGAATAACTCTACTTGAATTTTATCATGAGAGATGAGAGGAAAAATTCAAAGGTGAGGTAAATCATGATGTGGCATGCTTAATAATAATGAATTGAGAAGCTTGAATGAAAGAAAGAAGAAGTTCCATTTTTTTCAAAGGGGAAAAGTAGAATACATGATTTAATTATTTCTTTGAAAAATGGGAAATTAAATTGGTATTTTATGTGGATTTTTTAATGTTTTATTTGAAATTGAAAATTATTAAATTTTATTACTTTGGAATTTGAATATTGGTAACATTGGTGTCCTCTGAATTCCATGTTGAGATTTTATACTTGAGGACAAGCATAGTTTAAGTATGGGGGAATTGATAGAGCTAATATTTTCCACATTTTTTATATTAATTTCAATTTTTTTAATCATCCCAAATAATCAATTTGAGATTATATGAATCAATTTTGGATTTATGATGTGTTTTGAGCAAAATAGTGAAAAATACCTAATTCTGGATTTTAGACAGATTTTTACATCAAGGGTATTTTAGTCATTTAATGAAAAATATCATTCCAAATTTTGTGATTTAAATTGTTTTAGAATCCTGATTTTATTTCCTTTAACTTTGTCTTCTGGACCAGGAGATTATTCGTCCATATAAAGGGCTTAAAAATTCATTGAAGTTGGAAATTTTTCTGGGCGGACAGCGTGGACCCCACCACCCTAACAAAACCCCAACTTGTCCTAAACACTTTCAAATGATTTGTTTCTACATGGGATATCAAGAGAAATTATAGGGAAGGATCTACAACAAATTTGGGGGAGTTTTGAAGTCATTAAGGTGGCCATTGAATGACATACTTTTGGAGGAACCTTCCTAGAAGCTTCATCCAGAAACAGAAACCACCAATGAAAAATTCACAACTCCTACAAAATGTGGACAAATAAGATGAAATTTGGAGGATTAATGGAAAAAACATTAAATAACAACTTTTATGTAGGGGTACACGAGTGAATTGTCCATTTATTGGGAAAAAACATGCAAACTGTTGGAGTCCATAATTCTACCTATAAAAGGAGGCCCTCACCTCCTTCCCAAATCATCCCATTCTCCATCCATTCCTTCAAGGCACCAAGGAGGAGATATACACCAAGGGAGGACGACTGCAATTATTTACCATTTCATATTTATTTATTTCTTTTCTTTATTTTTGTTTTATTTTTCAATTGTAATTTAGATTTTTAATAAAATTCATGAATTGTTTTTATTTCTGTGTCCACCCATCCACCATCTTTTCTTCTTCTCATCTTACCATCGTGAACTATAATTTTTATGACCATGATTAAATAATCTGAGGAATATCCCTAGGGAGTAATCAAGTTCTTGAATCCAAGACCATGTTTTTAAGATTCATTGAGTTAATTCTAAGGATAATTTATAGTGGGTGTAATCCTCATTGTGGTTGTCTAAAGTTTAACTTCTTAATCTACAACCATTTTCCCTCGATTGAGGAGGTGGATGGAGGGTGTGCTTGGTGATCGTTAATTAGAATTTTTATTCATAACTGGGGTAGACTAAGGTGTTCACACATACGATGGAGTGTGTTCACTAAGAATATTTGAAGCTCTTCAATGAAGGTGCTCCCTGAAAGTTCTATCAGGAGAACTTACTTTCCTCCATATTTCCATTCTTTTTAGCATTACATGGTAATTTATAATTGAATTTTATTTTTCTATTATTTTTCATTTAAATTATTTTATTAAGTTCAATTTATTTCATAAAACATAAAACAAAAAAATAATAATTACTTATTAGGTGAATTAGATTAAGTAGGTGAACAAACTGAGAAATCTTCTCAAGTGAGACGACCCTGGTCAGCCTCTATACTACACTAGGAAAATATAAAAATACGCCTTTTCCACGCCCTAAAATAGGAGTGCGTCAACCCAACCCCAGTTTCTCAGAGCCGGTGCCTTATTACATTACACTGGAAGGTTTACAAGAATTTCATATCCTGAAGGAATGAATAGTTTAGTAGATTTGGAAAGATAGATACATACATAAGTTCAACATTACATCTTGAAAGAAAAAACAACAATAATTTATTCTATTAGAAACATCCACAACTATAGTTCTATCCCTATAGGTCATTCATAATTTTTTTTATGTCCTAAGAAGATAAAACATAAGAAAGGGGTGAGATAAAATCCTCAGTAAGAGTAAGAAATACAATAGAATATAACATAAAAATAAACATCAGGCATGGTGAATAATTGAAAACACATGCCTTTACAAATAATAAACTTGAACACATTATGGCAGGAATATGAGATGAGTAAATAATTCCATAATAAAACACAGTCATGAGTATTCTAATAGTCGAATAACCACATGAACTTTCAATTACTAGATTCATAATGAGGGAAGTGTATATGGAGGACATTCTAAAACATACCATCAAGGCCTCAACCAAGATGTCTAAAAATGATTAAGGTCTCGGCCAAAATCATGACTCAAAATGGGAAAGGCCTTAGCCAAGTCCACGTCTATTTGTCTAATGAGACATACCGATGAACCAAGGGGCTATAAAAGGCCCCAACTGTCACATAATAAGTCCAATTAATTCTTCATATGATTGGGGATAAACATAAACAACATATACATTCATATTAAAACTAACATATGAAATGTATTTAACTTTCCCCAATCATTAAACATAAACACTAACCATTCATAGTAATATGGTGAATGGTTTCAAGATAGCACATACATAGTAAAACTAATAATAAACCATTCAAAAAAATATGGTATATGATACCATAAAATATTAATCCCATTTACACATAAGAATCAAGAAGATTGTTGAAACAAATGAAAATACTCTTATAAAATCATCGAGTAATTCTTGAGATAAATACTCTTTTACTTTGAAAAGAAGAGTTATTTTGGAAAAATCTTTGTCTAAAACCAGAAGTGAAATAATATAGTTGTTTTATAATAAAATGTGTTATTTTATAAAATAATTATTTCTTAGAACATATTATAGAGTTCCCTTGAAAATAGGTAAGAATTTGGGAAATTCCTTTGAAACAGGTTTGTATTTTGGGAATAATTTTTGAAATATCCTTTGAGAAAACATATAAATCCCCATAAATTAAGGTATGATTATTGTTGGGAAACATATATATAACATTAAAACAGTAATTGTGTGGATTACATATGAATTAATAAGAATTTAATTGAGGTAAGTAGATAATAAAAGTAACCCGAATGAAAATGGAGGTTCGAGTAGAAAACCCTTACCTTAAGTTCAAATGTTCCGCTATTAACCTTGTGGTACTGGAATATGAAATTAGACTCATTAATAACTTAATTAAGAACCTATTAGACATGAATTTATTTTATCATAATTTTGTTTTAGTTTATTTATGTTCTTATTGATAATTTATAATATCGAATTCTGTTGTTCCAGAGTGTTCATTTTCTTGATTTTCATAATCAGTTTGCTTGTTTTTATTTAATGTAGTTCATATGGAATGGCTGTAAATCTCTATAATTGGATTTAAATATTATTTATGAGCATACATAGGTTTTAATGGTCATTTACATCATTTTGTTACATGGCATGATGATGAATCATTAGATGAAATATTAATGACAATCACTTATATTATTTTAGAGGTATTTTGATTATTAGGAACTAGTTTGGTCATATGATTTAATATTATGTACATATACTAGTTATTGAATATTAAATAGGTTATAATAAATATATCATAGTCTGGTTCAACCATCAAAATGGTTTCATGACTAGTAATGAAGGAGAAATTTAATAACAAAACTTCATCGTCCATGAAGGTTGTAAATTGGCACCTCACGGACGATGATTTCGTTTATAAAATAAGAGAGAGAGATTAAGAATATTGATGATGGTTCTTCCATTAACATAATATAATTCCAGTATATATATTATTTTGGAGTTATAATGTTCATTTGGACAGATGAGTTTAGGAGAGGATAACAATATAAAGGAACTTGAAATGAAAATGAAAGAAATAAAATGTGAATTTACCTCTTGAATCCACCTCTTTGAGAATCTCTTTAAGGGAAGGGGTTTTGATATTTTGGAAATATCAAGAGATTATTGGATGTGTGTAGTGACTAAGGAAGGGTATTTTAGAAGAACTTTAATGATCTTCAAGGCTTAGGGGAGTGAAGAGAAGAGGGAGTGATGGGGGGGGGGGTTATAGTGGAGGAGAGGAGTAATTTTTGAATATCTTAATAATTATTTTATTATTTTTCCAAAGAAAACCAATAGTACTGATTCTTGTGACCAAGAATAGTAATATGTGCTTGTGAGTTAGAACCAAGTGGACTTACATCATCCTTATATCACCTATGACTCAATAAATCATGTATTTAGTATTTATCATAAATTATCTTATTTTACTATTCATTTAAAATTCAAGTATTTTAGAAAAAATCCAAAAAATTCACCTTAACCATTTATAGATGTGTAGAATTTAAAAATGAAATCCTTTTTTTTGAAAATAATTTTCTAAATATTATTAATTTAATTTTTGAATAAAATCATAGTTTATTTGAAAAATAACAATTTTAAAACTATAATTCATTTTATATCACATTGAAAAAGTAATCAAGATCTCATTATCTTATTACCTTAAGAAAATAAAATAATAATATTATTTAATATTCATATGGGTCATATTACTATTCATATTACTATTCATAAGTGTATGTTACTATTCACCAAAAATTAAGTTTGTCTTATCAGACTCTAAATATCTTACTGCAGGCAACTGTGTATATCAATTTTTCAAATTTGAAATCACAGAGGTGGAAAGAATTATGTTTACTGGCTAGGTTATAACAAAGTGGTGTTTTATAGAGACTCAGTGTTTCATGCATTCAATATTTATTTTCAAAATCTTGGGGTGTTAAATTCTCCCCTCCTTAAAAAAATTTCATCCTCCAAATTCTTAGAACGTTACCTCACAAAATGATTTGGGTAAGTCTTTATCATAATCTCCTTAGGCTCCCATGTCACCTCTTCGATTTTATGATTTTTTCAAAGTATCTTTACAATTCGAGTCATCCAATTCAACAACACTTGTTCTTTAGTGTCTATAATCTGGATAGACTCTTCACAATAAGATATATCAGATTCCAATTCTATACCTTATGAAGTGAGGACATGCGTTGGGTCTAGCATGTACTTCCTCATCAGTGAGACATAGAACTCATTGTGTACTTTGGATAGGATAGGCGGTATATCCAAACGATATGAAAAAGCTCCAATTCTCTCTAGAATTTCAAAAGGGCCTATGTACCTAGGGCTCATTTTCCCTTTCTTCCCAAATCTTATAACTCTCTTCCATGAAGATACTTTTAAGAAAACATGATCTCCCACTTGAAACTCTAAATCCTTTATTCGATTATCAGCATAGATCTTTTTTATGCTTTGAGATGCTTTGATATGGCCTTGAATATTCTTTACCTTCGTTGTTGTTTCCTCCACAAGATCTGGGCCCAAAATATTCCTTTCTCCAACTTCATCCCAACAAGTTGGTGTATGACATCTCTTTCCGTAAAACACTTCATATAGTGCCATTTGAATACTTGAATGGAAACTATTATTGTAGGACAACTCAACTAAAGGTAAATATTGATCCCACATACCTTTAAAGTCAAGTAAACATGATCTCAACATGTCCTCTAAGGATTGGACTGTCCTCTTTGATTTCCCGTCAGTTTGAGGGCGATAAACAGTACTCAATTGAAGTTCGGTATCTAAATATTTCTAAATACTTTTCCAGAATTTCGATGTAAATCGTGGGTCATGATCATACACAATTGAAAGATGTTCTCCATGAAGTCTCACAACTTTATTGATATAGTCTTTCTAGGCTCTCCAATGGAAAATCCCCCCTTATAGCGAGGAAATGTATAGATTTCATAAGTCGATCCACAATTACCCATATTACGTCATTCTTTCTTGAAGTTTTGGGTAATCCAGTGAGAAAATACATGGTGATGTCATCCCATTTCCATGTAGGAATAGGTAGAGGTTGCATGACTCCTCTGGGATGTTGTCGTTTGACCTTCACTTGTTGACTGACTAAACATCTTGATACATAATTTGTAATCTCCCTCTTCATATTATCCCACTTGAAATGTTCCTTAAAATATCTATACATATTAGTGCTACCAGGATGTATAGATAAATTCAAACTATGGGCATCATCCAATAACTCCCTTTTTAGATCAGGTATATATGGAACATGAAGCCTCTTCCCAAATTTCAGAATTCCATCTTCACATACAAAGTAAGCCCACTTCCCCTCTTTCACATCATTAATTTTCTTTTTTAGGTTCTCATAATCAAGCTAAGAGATTTTAATCCTTTCTAATAAAGATGGTTGGGAAACCAAATGAAAAATTAGCGACGTTTCTACTTCTTTGATAATTCCCATATCTATCCTCACTAGATCCATGTACAAAGGATCCTTGTCAATCCACATTTTGTTGAGAACTCCACGATCCTTCCTGCTCAAAGCATTAACTACCTTATTTGCTTTTCCTGGGTGATAGCGTATGGTAAAATCATAATCCTTGAGTAGTTCAATCCATCACCTTTGCCTCATGTTGAGTTCTTTTTGTGAGAATATATATTTCAGAATTTTGTGATCCGTATATATCTCACATATTTCACCATAGAGATAGTGTCTCCATATTTTTAGAGCAAATATCACAATAGCTAACCCAAGATCATGAGTAGTATAGTTTTGTTCATGAATTTTTAATTGTCTTGATGCATAGGCGATAACTCTATCATTCTGCATAAGGACACAACCAAGTCCTTTCTTTGATACATCACTATATATTACAAACCCATTATTCTATAATGGTAGGGTTATGTTTAGAGCATTCACTAATCTAATCTTCAATTCTTTGAAACATTCCTCACCTTCTTTTGTCCATACAAACTTAACCCCTTTACATGTAATATTGGTCATTGGTTTGGATAAATGGGAAAAGTTTTGAATGAAACGCTGATAATAACCTGCTAAACCAATAAAACTACATACCTCAGTTATGTTCATTGAAGTATGCCATTCTTGCACAACCTTTGTATTTGTAGGATCAAAAGATGTTACATCCTTAGAGACAATGTGGACAATAAAGGAAACTAATTGAATCCAAAATTCACACTTTCTAAACTTCCCATATAATTCATTTCTTCTAAGAGTCTTGAGAATAGTGTGAAAGTGATTTTCATGATCCTTATAGATTTTGGAGTATACCAAGATATCATCAATAAATAACACCACAAATTCATAAATATATTCCTTGAAAACTCTATTCATTTGATCCATGAAAAAAGAGGGTGCATTATTCAGTCCAAAAGGCATTACTGTAAACTCATAATGCCCATACCTAGTTTGAAATGCTATCTTTGGAATATATTCCTTCCTCACACGCAACTGACGATATCCAGATCGAAGGTCAATCTTCGAAAAATATTGGGCTCCATGAAGTTGATCAAATAAATCATCAATGCAAGGTAGGGGATACTTGTTCTTTATTGTTATAACATTGATCTCCCTGTAGTCAATGAACAACCTCATAGATCCATATTTATTCTTAACGAAAAGAACAAGGACTCCCCATAGAGAAACACTAGGGTGAATAAATCCTTTATCACTCAATTACTCTAGTTTTTTCATTAGTTAAACTAACTCCATAGTGACCATTCTATAAGGGGTCTTTGATATGGGCATTGAATCAGAAATTAAGTCAATAGAAAACTCAATTTCCCGCTCTGAAGGATGTCTAGGTAAATCCTCTGGAAACACATCAACATATTCTTGTACAATAGGCACGTCATATATTTGAACATTCCCTTCCTCACCCATAGTTATTGAATTCCCTTCCACCCTAATAATTGAATTTAGTATAGCTACTAGGGGTGGATCTAGATGAGAATCAGAGGGTGATGTTTCTTCCCTAAAGATAAGGGATTCCACATTGTCCTAAAAAATTGTAACTTGCTTCCTCTTGCAATAAATTTTCGCATCATGGTTTGAAATCCAATCCATACCGAGGATTATATAAAAGTCAATCATGGGTATGATAATAAAATCTTCAGATAAAGCATGTTTATATGCCATAATGGGAAAATCCTGACACAACTTTGTTGCAATGATACTCCCCTTAGGAGTTTTGATTGACAACTCCCTTATTAAATCAAATTGGAAATATTTAATTTTCTTAGCAAATTGGGAAGATATAAAAGAATGGTATGATCCAGAATCAAATAAATCATTGTCTAAGTTTGAAAAAATGATTAAATTACCCACCACCACATCATTAAGAACTTCAATATTACCAGTTTGGATAGTATAATATTGTCCCTATCCCTTGGCCTTTTCTGTGGCATGTTTCCTTGACGCTTTGTAAAATCATTATCATAGTGTCCCATATCCCAACAATTATATCATTGAAAATTAATAGATTATTTATTCTCCTTACAATCACCACAAATATGGCCTTTCTATCCACATTTTTATCATACTCCTTTTTCTTTTAAGTAGGCATTAGGGTGTTTCCTTCCACAATTATCACTGGGTGGAAATTCAACTCTTCCCTTCTTCCCCATTTCCTTATTTCCTTTTCCAGCATTTTTAGAAACCCTCTTATTCTCTTTATTTCCTTTAAAGTCATAAGACTTAGATAATTCCTTTTCTTTCTTGATAGCACATGAAACTATATCTTCATATTATGAGAAACTTTGGGAGACCAGTTCCTATCACAGGAATGACTTTAGGCCATCAAAGAATCGATCAATATTGCTACTCAAATTTTTATATAGTCCACAACATGCCTTTATAACCTTGTGACGTTAGCCTCATAATTTACAAAATTCTCATCTTACTTTCACCTCAAATTCAGAAACAGACTTTCCATATCCACTTGCTGTTCACGAGGAAAGTATTTCTCTAGGAAGATTTTTTTAAAGTTCCTCCATTCTATCTCTTCTATCTCTTCCTCCTCCTTTTTATTTTGGATTAACGACCACCACTAATCCGTATCTCCCGATAGATGATAAACTTCTATGGCGACCTTCTCTCTTTTGTTACATCCCAAAGCAAGAAATATCTTCTCTTGGGAACTTATCCACTACTTAGCTACAAATGGGTTTGTAGTCCCATTTAATGATGGTGGATGTTGTCATATAAAGTGATCTGACATAGCTCCTCTATGTGGTGGATCTAGATTCCCCATAAGAGTAAGGTTATTGTTCATAACCAGAGTAAGTTGTCCCAATATAATTATAAGTTGATCTGTAGCAGTTTTAACTCCAGATCCAACATCATTATCTTGCATTGGAGGGCAATCCCTACATGGGATACACATGTTCATGCGGTTTCCATTTATTTTACTAGGCACCATTTCTAGATAATGACATACACTAGATTAGGTTATGAATCATAATTTATAATCTTAACTTAGAAAAATACTTATCATAAATTGAAATCCTATGCATGAATAATCCCATAATCACAAAAATGGTTTCTTTGAGGAAAAATTTATATTTAAATTCTTTATAATCGCTTTTAAAGAAAATGTGAATTATCCTAAGCATATCCCTAGGGAGTGTCAAACCAGGTGCACAGTAAGGCTCATTGTTGTGTACCAGGATACCCCGGGTCAAGCCCAAAACTCCTTGTCAGAGTTTTCACTCCTAGGTACATCTATTCAAGAACCACATCCACTTATAGTATCCAGACAAGGATGTATTTTCTAGAAAGATACACATAATATATTCCTTACCAAAATACCAGGATGTTCTTGTATGTTTATCCTCAAAGAATATCTTAGGGGTTTGTTCCCTAATCTATGTTTTCTAAATCTAGTTTCCAAGTTTTCTACTAAACTTCCTCTGATACCAATTGTAAAGACCTGACCCTAGTTTCCCAGAGCCGGTGCCTTATTACATTACAGTGTAAAGTTTACAAGAAAGCTGTATCCCAAATAAATGAATAGTTTAGTAGATTTAGAAATCTAGATACATACATAATTTTAATATTACATCTTGAAAGAAAAAAACACTAATTTATTCCATTAAAAACATCCACAACTATAATCCTATCCCTATAGGTCATTCATAATAAACTTATTCATGTCCTGAGAAGATAAAACATAAGAAAGGTGTGATCTAAAATGCTCATTAAGAGTAAGCAATACAACATAAGATAACATAAACATAAACATTAGGAATGATGAATAATTGAAAACACATGCCTTTAAAAATAATAAACTTGAACACATTATGGCAGGAAAATGAGTTGACTAAATAATTCCATAATAAAACATAGTCATGGGTATTCTTTAGTCGAATAACCACATGCAATTTCAATTAATAGATTCATAATGATGGAATTTTATATGAAAAAATTTATGAAACATACCATCAATGCCTCTTCCTAGACTTCTAAAACTAATTAAGGCCTCATCCAAAACCATAACTCAAAATGGGCAAGGCCTCGGCCAAGTCCACGTCTATTTGTCTCATGAGACCTACCGATGTACCAAGGGGATATAGAGGGCCACACAAATCACATAATAAGTCCAAAACATTCCTCATATGAGAAGAGATAAACATAAACAACATATACATTCATATTGAAACTAACATATGAAATGTAACTAACTTTCCCCAATCATTAAACATAAACACTAACCATTCAGAGTAATATGGTGAATGGTTTCAAGACAACACATCCATAGTCAAACGAATCATAAAAAATTAAACAAAATATGGTAGATGATATCATAAAATATTATTCCCATTTATACATAATAATCAATAAGAGTGTTGAAACAAATAAAAATACTCTTATAAAATCATCGAGTAATTCTTGAGATACATACTCCTTTACTTTGAAAAGAAGAGTTATTTTGGAAAAATATTTTTCTAAAACCATAAGTGAAATAATATATTTGTTTCATAATAAAATGAGTGGTTTTATAAAATAATGGTTTCTTAAAATATATTATATAGTTCCATTTAAAATAGGTAATAATTTAGGAAATTCCTTTGAAACAGGCTTGTATTTTGGGAAGAATTTTTGGAAGATCCTTAAAAAAATATATAAATCCCCATAAATGAAGGTATGATTCTGGTTGGGACACATATATATAAATTTCACACATAAATTATGAGGATTACATATGAATTAATAAAAATTTAATTGAGGTAATTAGATAATAAAATTAACCTGAATGAAAATGGAGGTTCGGGTAGAAAACCCTTACCTTAAGTACGAATGTTTCGCTCTTGACATTATGGTCCTGGAATATGAAATTATACTCATTAATAACTTAATTAAGAACCTATTAGAAATTAATTTAGTTTATCACAATTTTTTAGTTCATTTATGTCCTTATTGATATGTTATAATATTGAATTTTGTCGTTCCGGAGTGTTCGTTTTCTTGATTTTCATAATCGGTTTGCTTGTTTTTATATAATGGAGTTCATGTGGAATGAATGTAAATCTACATAATTGAATTTAAATATTATTTATAAACATCCATAGGTGTTAATGGTCATTTAAATCATTTGGTTACATGGCATGAGGATGAATCATTAGATGAAATATTAATAACAATCACTTAGATTATTTTAGCGGTATTTTGATTATTATGAACTAGTTTGGTAATATGATTTAATATTATGTACATATACTGGTTAATGAATATTAAATAGGTTATAATACATATATTATAGTATGTTTCAACCATAAAAATGGTTTCATGACCAGTAATGAAGTAGAAATTGAAGAACAAAACTTCATCGTCCATGAAGGTTGTAAATTGGCACCTCACGGACAATGATTTCATTTATAAAATAAAAGAGAGAGAGTAAGGATATTGATGATGGTTATTCCATTAACATGATATAATTATAATATATATAGTATATCATAGTTATCATGGTCATTTGGATAGAGGAGGTGAGGATAGGATAACAATAGAAAGGAACTTGAAATGAAAATGAAAGAAATAAAATGTGAATTTACCTCTTGAATCCACCTCCTTGAGAATATCTTTAAGGGAAGAGGTTTTGGTATTTTTTCAAGAACAAGAGTTTATTAAACATGGGGAGTGACTAGTAAAGGGTATTTTGGTAGAAATTTTAGGAGATTAAAGGCTTAGAGGAGTGAAGATAATAGGGAGTGATGGGGGGTTTTTATAGTGGAGGAGAGGAGTAATTTTTGAATTTATTAATAATTATATTATTATTTTGATAGAAAACCAATAGTACTGATTCTTGTGACCAAGAATTGTAATATGTGTATGTGAGTTCAAACCAAGTGGCCTTAAATCATCTTTACATCACCCATGACTCAATAAATCATGTATTTAATATTTATTGTAAATTATCATATTTTATTATTCATTAAAAATTCAAGTATTTCAGAAAAAATACCAAAACTTTAGCCTAACCATTTTGTGACATGTAGAATTCAAAAATGAACTCAATTTTTTGAAAATAATTTTCTAAATATTATTAATTTAATTTTTAAATAAAATCATAGTTTATTCAAAAAATAAAAATTTTAAAACTATAATTCATTTTATATCACATTGAAAAATTAATCAAGATCTCATTATCTTATTACCTTAATAAAATAAATAATAATATTTTTTACTATTCATAAGGGTCATATTACTATTCATATTTCTATTCATAAGGGTATGTTACTATTCACCAAAAATTATTTTTGTTTTATCAGACTCTAAATATCTTACTGCACACAACTGTGTATGTCAGTTTTTTGAATTTCAAATCACAGAGGTGGAAAGAATTATGTTTACTGGCTAGGTTATAACAAAGTCATGTTTTATAGAGACTCAGTGATTCATGCATTCAATATTTACTTTCAAAACCTTGGGGTGTTACATGTTCCAATTCATCTAGTTGCTTTTGTGATTGTTCATCATCTAAGATTTTTCCATAAATGTATATTTTGAGAGAAGGAAACAGGATCTCTAAGGGCAACAATACCTCGATCCGATACACCAATGAGTATGGAGTCACCTGTGTGGCAGTACATGAGGTGGTATGGTATGCCCATCAAGCATGGATGAATTTTTCTGGACAAGAATTTTTATTATTATTCACCATCTTCTAGAGTATATTCGATAGAGTCTTATTGATGACCTCTATCTATCCATTTTCCTCTACATGATAGCGAGATGAGTGATTAGACTTGATATTGTACTCCTAGTACAATCTCTTTAATTCTGTAGAACAAAAGTTTGTGGCATTGTCCATCAATATTGTGTGAGGGACCCCAAACTTGGTGATGATATGGGAATTTACAAAGTTGATGATATTCTTCATTCTGACTTCCTTGTGGGGTATCGCCTCAGCCCATTTGAAAAAAATTTGGTAGCAGTAAGGATGTACTTAAACTACTTAGCTGTGGATGGGGGATATGGCCCCACAACATCCATTCCTCAAATGGAAAATGTCTAAGAATATTTAGCTATATATAGAAATTTTGGGGGATAAGGGATGATGTTTTCATGGATCCAACATGCATGACATTTCTTGGTGAATTCCATGCAGTCCTGTATCATGGTTTTCCAGTAATATCCCAACCTCTTGATTTGATTGGAGAGCCTGATTTCAGAATTATAGGAACCGTAAGAGCCTACATGGAATTCTTCCATGATGGTGGAAATCTCTCCTTCTACTATGCACCTGAGGAGAATTCCATCAAAACCACATTTGTATAGGGATTTATGCTCATTTAGACCATCATGTAGAGTAAAATTTGCTACACAGTGTTGAATCTGTTCCCGTTCGGCTCGGTCTGTTTGGAGAATACCATTTTGGTGATAATCAATTATGGGATCCATCCATCTAGATGTGGTCATTGGTTCATCACTCCCTAGGGATATGCTGACCCAATTGATTTATTCCATATCGCATATGATGATTGATGAGACAATTATTCAATGCATGATACAAAATATTTATTACTCCTGATCAGGGTCATCCAAGATAGTGGATTCATTAGCCAGTGCATCAACACGAGCATTATGTGATTAGGGAACATGATGTAATGTGGGTTCAAAAGGTAACTCTTCCATTAGTCCCCCGACGTTGCTAGTTAAGGGGCTCGGTTCTTACTTTTTGATGACATATTCTCCATTGATATGATTTATCACCAATTCTGAGTCCCCTTTGATATTCAGGTAGGCCATGTGTAGCTGTAGGGCTATTTCCAATCTAATAAAGAGGGCTTGATATTTTGCCTCATTATTTTTGCAGCCTTCAGATAGTGAGGAGTAGGGAAAAACTGCTTTTTCTGGAGAGACAAATACAATCCCTAGACAAACTCGATTGAGTTTGAGTTTTTCATCCTTGTACTGACTAGACTCTTGGAGGTTCCATTAAAGTACATCTCCCATGTATGGGGGCTGTCATGGGTGTATAATACCTCTTCATATGGGAGCTCGATGTCTTATGATGTATTTTTTGGGGCAGAATGTGCTATGAGGAAATCAGTCAGGGCTTGTCCTTTCACTAACTTCTATGATATTAACTAAATATCATATTGTTGCAGAATGACAGCCCATGGGGCCAAGTTCCCAGTCAATGTAGGGAATCCAAGGATGTAATTGATTGGATCAATACAAGAGACCAAGTGGACTTCATGCTGCTGCAAGTAATGCCTTAGCTTTTGTACTGTAAATACGAGTGCACGAAAATTCTTCTCAACATCATAATATATAGTATCAATACCTAGCATCATCCAGATGAGATATTAGAGACTATTCTCACTTCCTGCATCATTTTTCTGTGCGAGGAGGGCACCCAATGAGCATTCCATAGTGGCCCCATATAAGATGAGTTTCATCCCTTCCACCAAAGGCATCAAAACCGGTGGGTGCAACAAGTACTTCTTGAGACTTTCAGAGGCTTCTTAGAAGTCATCGTCTCATTGATAGGTGATCCCCTTCTTCATTATCCTAGTGAATGGGGGAGATTTTCTAGTTAGGATAGCTATGAATCATCAAATATAGGTGAGGTTCCCTTGGATTCCTCTATGTTATTTGAGATTTATGGGGGGTGACATTTGTAAAATAGTACTAGTCTTCTATGAATCAACCTCAATGTCGCAGTGACATACCAAAAAACTAAGAAATTTTCCTGACGTTACCTTGAAAGTGAATTTCAGTGGATTCATCTTTAGACTATGCTGCCGCAACTTTTCAAAGATTGTTTGGAGATCCATGAGGTGATCTCTTTGCTGTTGGGATTTAACAATTAGGTTGTCGACATAATAATTATCTATACTTCCCAAGAATATATTAAAGATATGATGCATGATGCATTGATATATAGAACCATCATTCTTTAATATGGAGGGAATGACCTGATAGAAGAATATCCCTTGATTTGATTTGAAAGTAGTGGATTCTTCATCTTCAGAGGCCATCTTGATCTGATTGTACCTTGAGTACCCATTAATGAAGGAAAGGGATTGGAATCCAACTATTTCATTGATTAAGATTTCTGTGATCGAAAATGAGAAATTTTTCTTTGGGAAATTCCAATTAAGGTATCTAAAATCAACACAGACCCTAATATTCCCATTATTTTTCTTAATAGGGATGATGTTGGCAATACATCTTGGGTATTTCACTTCTCGGACAATGTTGGATTTGATCAACTTATTAACTTCCCCCTCTCAATTTGTGGCATGAGAGGGGTTCATCCTTTTGGATACCTACTTGAAGCCTCAATGCTCATTGGGTAATCCAAGATGGTGTATAGAAACATCTGGATTCAGTTTGGGAATTTCTATGTAGTTCGAAGCGAACACATATTGGTGCAACTTTAGAAACACAATGTACATCTCTTGCTCTTCGAGGGGCATGGTGGCGCTAATCAAAGTAGGTCATGGGTATTTTTTTGTTCCCAAGTTTATCTGTCTGAGGTCATATATAGTGGTGGAGACACTTTCCTCGAATCTAGGAGGGGAATTACTGAGGTCATTTTCATCCTCTTCCATCTCTGAGTATGTGGAGACATTTTCAAGAGAATTTGGAAATATGGGGGCCTCTCCGTCATTATATTAGGGCGATGGAGGATTTTAGAAGAGACATCATAATACCTTTATATCTGAGTCATCACAGAGAGATTCTAGAGCTGATTTTCTTTTACACTATCATTGAGAGTAGGAGGGTCTTGGTCCTTTGGGAATAGATCTATTACCTCAACCATATTTATGAGGAGTACATAGTCATTTTGAGCATACACCAGGGATTCACAGGGGTGGTTCCCAAGACATTAGGAGCTGTAACCTGTACATCATCATCTACCACTAGTTTCTTACCTCCTTTATTATAGAAATATGATTTAGAATATATGGATCTGCAAGTATCAAAGGGGGAATTGTCACCATACAATATGAAAACTTTTCTATTGATGGAGTACTTCTGACACTGATGGAATGTTGATGGTACTTCCAAGTGACTATGGAGCTAGGGCCTCCCGAGAAGGAAATTATATGCAGTGTCTTGCTGAATAACCACTAAATCATCATCAGATGTGAGTTCCCTAAACTAGAATTTGAGTTTTATTTTCCTGATAGGTCTGTGATCACACATATCATACCCTTGAATAGTTATATTTGTGGGAGATAGGTTCCCATAACTATATCCCAAACTTCAAAGGGTTCGAACTGGGATGAGATTGATCCCAGAACCATCATCAATCATAACCCTTTGGAAATTGATATTACTAAGTCTGCCTGAGACATATATGGGTCTGATGTTTTCTTGGATGGCTTCTTCCTGATCTTTGATCAGTGAATGAGATGGTGACATGGAATTATGAGGACATGGTCTCCACTCGATAGACATCAGATGCAACGACTTCTGTCTCGAACTATTTTGGGTCCCGTAGGGCTTTAATAAGTGCCTCCCTAAGTTCTTTTGAAATAAGGATCACATTGAGGTTTGAGAGCTTGGCTGGGACAACAACCAGCTATTTCAGAACATCATAATTTTGTGCCAAAGGTTGAAGCTTATTGATATGGGTTTTCTCCTAGGCATGTGGTTAAAGATCCTAGGCATCATAGGTGGATAGAACTGGGGATTATATAGAATTTTAAGGGATTTCTACTGTCAATGGTGTAAGTCATGCTAGCTTTCCCAGTTTTCTGGGTTATCGAATTGAAACCCCATTAGGTAGTCATGCAAGACAATGGGATTTGGTCAACTATTGGAAGGCTCTAGAGAACCTCCTTGCCTCTTTTGGGTCCACTTGAGCACTTTCCCACGAGTCTCAGCTACATATATATCTTACATGGGGGCTTGATAGGAATATTGGGTCCGACCACACATGCATTGTCCCCTGTATCCGCAGTTCCTGCACATGCGTCCTCCCATTCCCCGATTATATGTGGGAAATTAATATTTGGGGGAATACTCATCATCAGAGAAGAGGTTTTCCAAGTGTATCATATTGACAGAACCAAATATGATATCTTCATCCAATGAGGATCCCATTTGGTAGGGTGGTTCTTTTTCTATGGATATTTCAGGGAAGAAATCCATAAGGGCCAGAGCTCTTGTTGAAGCAGAATATGATTCCTCTTCTTCTATTTATTATTTCTTATAGTGATCATGAAAAGTTTTGGGAGGAACATTTTATGTTACCTCTTTAGGAAGTGGATCTATTGCGGGTATTCTTAGATATTATTTTAGGGTGGCATGAGATCGATCAACTGTTTTTCAAGTAATCAAGTTGTCAACATTTTATGCATGCCAGGCTGAAACTTTTTTCTATTCATCTTCCTCTTCTGACTGGACAACAATTATGCATGCCACCTGATCTGGGGAGTTGTCCAATGCCACCTATCTAGAATCAACCATGCCTTGAAGGAAATCTTTGAAGAAAAAGTAGACTTGGATGTTATGACCCAACCTTTTATGGTATGGGAAGTAGTTGGGATGGTCGGCGATGTTGACCTCATCAGGCTTCCTAGGCTGTGGAGGCTTGAGAAGGTTATTTTCCATGGCTTCCAAGAAATAACTAGGAACTTGTTCATTTTGTAAGGAGTATAATTTTTTCATATGTTCCTCAAATCCTGGGTGACCTGAATTTCTCTATGCTTCTAGATGAGGGTGATTCTATGGTTGTCGCCGCTCGACAGGAGGTACTGGGTGGTTTGGATCCTTCCTAGGTTCCTGGATGGGAATTGCTACTGGATTGAGAATAATATCTATATCTTCTTATCTTCTTAGCCTTTTCCACTGTACTATGGGAATGAGTATAGTTTTAGATCAGGTTTTCTAAATATCCTTCTACAAATGTGGTTTCGTTTCCGAGAACTCACAGAATCCACTTGGATACTTCATGGCAATCAAAGGCTTTTACAACTCATCCCTGATATTTTCAGCATAGGGTTCCAGAAGTTTCTCTTGCGAGAGAGGGATACTGAGTGAATAGGTTAAAACTTTCCATCTTGTTATGTAATCATACACCCTCTCATTCTTGAGTTTCTTTCAGTTTGTTAGGTTAAAAATTATTGTCTCTCTCAATGTGGAGATGAACTAATAAAGGAACTAACGATGAAGGTCTTCCCATCCTACAATGGATCCTGATGGTAGGATGCTATACCAAATAAAGGTTTTCCCTGTCAGATTATGTACAAAACACCTCAGCTTTGTTACTTTATATTGATCTCGAGGGCCCATCATCGACCTACATCAGGATACGAAGTGTGTGAATTTTTTTCGGGGTTTCTTTCACCATCAAAGGTAGAGAAGGTAGTATTTTCAAAATTTGGGGGAGGTGGAGTATCATCCCCCCATTCGGGATATGGATTCCTCTCAAGCTGCATAGGTATGAATTTCCCTTCCATGGATTCCATTTAAGTAGATAGGGACTCGATGATGTTAATTAAATCTAGGGATATTGCTGTCTGATCCATCTCCCATCCACAAGGAGTGGGTGGGGGTCGATGTGGTGGCCCCAATTTCATCTCCCACCGATTATTGATTCAACCTATGACTCAATTATTTACTTGGAGAGAGAGAGGCTATCACTAAAATAGAGGGAATTCATGATCATTTCCAACTTCCTCATTTATATAGACTAGATACCTGGATTTGGATCCAATATGATGCTCAGATAATTCTATTGATGGAATATTGGATATGGGAGGTAGAATATTCGTCTCTGCCTAAAGATGATACCTAGTGGGGATATCTCCCCTAAGTATATCCTCATTGATTTGCTAGAGATTTTGTATTTCACTCTCATATTGCGATAGTTGTTACTCCGTTGAAGGAATATTAACTCTTCTAGTTGGTGATCGGGATGTATCCGCACCTTTCCCTTTTTCTTTGGAAGGGTTCCATCGGAGAGGTTGTAGCCCATTATTCGACGGTGCTAGATTTTGGAGCCTTATTTGGTTCTGGGTGCATGCAGCCTCATTTGGTGCATCCAAATCACCCTCTTCTCAGGGTAGATTCTCCATGTTGCGGGTATATGAATACATGTCTTGATAAATTTCTTCCATGTTTATAGTAAAGACATTCACAGAGGCATATCAACCAATTGTGGTTGTTCCATTACTTTCAACGCAATAGGATTATTCCGCACTACTTTCATTAGGATCTTTATTTGAACCATTATCCATGTTGGTCTATTTCAGCTTGTGACACTGGTAGGTTCTGATCTTCTTTTCCATACGTTCCTTCTATCTTGGCCTATGAGTAATGACTTTGAGGGAGTTTATGGTCATGATTTACGAACAGTACCTGACCATCAGAGTTTTTTCCTATGGTGGGAGGGATAGGTGGGAAATCGACAATTTCCCTTCCAACCAAGAGAAGACTGATTATCTCTGTGGTGATGATGATGAAAATCCCCCCATCCCTATGGGGCAGGGGTCATCCAGGGCCGCAATTGGAATTGATTGGTTTCGTTGTTGAGGAACCAATGATTCCGGTCTGGGACTTGATGATTCTCAGGACGGACATGTAGATATAAATGCCCCTAGCCCAGTGGGGTGGGGGTGATCTAGAATCACCACTAATTATTTCAGGACCCTCTCAAGGGTTGATGAACCTAGATATGGTGATTGAGATATAAATTTACCCAGATCAGTAGGCTAGGGTTTGCTTGCAACTGCTGAGAATATGTCCTGAATCCTCTCAGGAATTGGCGATCCAAGGGGTGGAGTTGGTGGTAGATATTATCCTGGTCTAGGGGTTTGAGTCTTCTTCTGTATGGATATTATGATAGCTTCTACTTTGGATTGTTTGATGTGGTGCAACTGTTCTTACATGGGAGTTGGGTGCGATGGCAGCCCATGATGAGAACCATTTTTTTTACAGGAAGCTGTCTGAATGATTGAAACTTCGGTCTCCATGTATGAAATGAATTCATATTGCTTTGAGGGCCCAAGTTTGAGGTCCTTTTGGATATCCCCTCCCTTCATTTGTGATGTCAGGGCATCATTAAAGCGGTGGAATTCCGTTGTAGTGACCAACTAGCCCAAGCATTACCCGTTCCCCTGATTTCACCAGAGGCTATAACATTATAGGATTTAGAATCCGAGGGGTTCTATTGTTCCAGGGGTGAAAAAAAGTGTAATTCTTTATACCTTACCCATACTTGAATATGGATGCATAACATGACTTTTAAGATCACTTGATGAAGTGTCACGATGCAATGTCGGAAAGCATGTTGTAAATTTCTGCTGCGATTTTCTGGTTTTGGATACCGAGCCATGGAGATAGAAACCAGGTCTAGATGACAACTGGGTATATTGATTGTATGAAGGTGAAAATTGTTTTTTGGATAAGGGATATGTCGATCCTTTAGTTATTGATGAGTAACCCACATATTCTGGTGTATATAATACATGAAATCCTTTTTTAGATCATCTGGGATCTCATAGTCAGAAGTAGCGAGGATCTAGAACATGATGGGGAGGTTGTTTTCGACTAAATCTCTTAATATTTTCAATGTAAGCCTCCTCCTCATCATACTTACACACCTCCATCTAGTTAGACCATAGAAGATGACTCTGATGGTCACCTGCTGATGCGAGTGGAGTGCAACTGGAAGTTGATGGGGGAACTATTTGAAGTTGACCCCAATGTTTCTATAACCTCTCTATATAAAGGTGTCTAAGTTTTGAACACATATCTATATGAAGGTGTCTGGTCAAGGGGAGGATTTCCTTGTTCGTGGGAGATATCACCATGGGGAGGTTTACCATGGTAGATGTTTGGAGTAGAGTCCCTATGATCCGTCTCCACACTACCATGAGGAGGAATATTGTGGTAATGAATGTCTTCTGCTTAAGCTTTGATAGAAGAGTCTAAAAACCCTCATGGTGTTGAGAATGTGTCTCAAATGACCTCAAGGGAACTAACATTGAGCATATTAGGAATATGGGCCATATTATGCGTCTTGGTTGGAATATGCTGACCTGCCTTTTGGAATTTTGTAGGGATATGAGCCTACTATATGACAGTTTCTAGAACCTACTTATAATTGTATGGAGCTACAAGAATATGCGGCCGTTGCTGAGATGTTATTGGAATGTTCCAATAAGATGTCTCATTATTGATAGGAATATGAGCCTATCCCAAGGCATGTTCCATTATCACTTGGTGAGCCTCAGTCAATATGGGAGTATGATCCCACTCCTAAGTCTTGGGATATGCCACTGGTATTTCATGTTAGGAGTATGATCTTTCCTCAAGGTATATACTACTATCACATGGTGAACCTCAGTTGGAAAAAGAATATGAGCTTTGTTTGAATATGCATTCCCCACTAGAATATGCCGACGGACCTACAGAATGAGATAAGGGACATGAGTCTCCTTCTATATTGCCTTGAAATAATTCTAGCGCAGCGTTTATCGGCGGAAGTAGGAATATGCACCTGAATTCTGTAATTTACTAGAATATGCCAAAAATATTCATTGATAGGAATATGAGATTGTACCAAGGATTGTGATATTCTCACTTGGTCATCCTTGACCAGAACGATGATATATGCCCGATCCTAGGCCTTTAGAGTATGCTCTTGGACTTCTTTTATAGGAATATGTGACGATACTGAGGTTTTTCCCTCTCTCACGTGGTGAGACCCAACCAGAATGGGGATATGGGCCTGATCCCATGACTTTGGAATATTCCACCGAAATTTTTAGATAGGTATATTCCCCTGTCCCGAGGCATGTTCTGCTGTCACCTGGAGAGCCCTAGTTGGAACAGGAGTATAAACCTAGTCTGACACCTTTTACTTTATCAGAATACACTGATAATCCTCCTGGATGGGAGTAAGAATGCTCACTTTCTCCAATAGAACAACTTGTTCGAAATTATTAGAGTGTTGAGTTGCCCTGGCTGTAGGGATAATAGTATGCACCTGTCCCTTTATCTGCAACAGTTTTGGAATATACCGGCGGAGTTTTTCAACTATTGCTAAAATATATTGGTATTTTAGCAAAGTGTGTGTAGGGATATAAGCTTGCACATTTTTCATCTTTATTATACACTGGAATATGTCTTCAATTGAAGTAGAAATATATGCCCACTTATGTCCTCCTTGTTCCATCAGAATATGATGATGGGATTCATGCATGGGGGTAGGGATATGTGCCTCCCCCATGATTACTATGAGAATATTCCCATAGACTTATTCTGAGTTAGTAGGGTTATGAGCCATCTTACTGGTTCCTACGAAAATATTATGGCATAAATCATCAACAGGAGTGGGGATATGAGCCCTCTCCCAGATATCCAACACCTTCCTCCTCCAATGAGGTTTCCTTATTGCCCGTACATGGTCATCAGAGGTGGCAGCGTGTTGGGTGGTACCCTCAGTAGGTGACAGGTGGGTACCAGTGGGATGGTGTTGGCGACGATGATTGATAGGTGCCCTCCTCGATGGCACCTGAATTGAAAGGGATCTATATTTGGATTCCTGATCCACCTTCATCAGAGACTAAAGGTGGTAGTTATAGCACTCCAAGGATAACTTTCTGAAGTGATTGGTTGTAGCAACAAGGGCTACTGTATTAGAAATAGATTTCCCTGGACAATGTGGACTCTCCAGTTTTCATGCTTAGAGAACTTCACAGGCAACTTTCATGGTTGAGATTGTACCACATCAATGGTAATCTCAGACCATCGTGTTTTCCACCTGCCATTGGAGTTTTCGAGCAGGTGAGATTGATTTGCGACCCATGGGGTTTGCAACTGCAGATGGTTTACCGGAGTGAATGCAGGATGATGAAGACATTATCTTGAATTGGGATGCTAAGAGTATTATCTGTAGTTGTGTAGATTAAAAAGAACAAGGTTACTGATTAGTGAAATATCATAGGCATAATATACTCAATCATATTTTCATGGTTAAAACAATTGTTCTTTTATTCCCGATTCTACCATTTTGCTCATTTGGACTTGTCAAAATGAGGATGGATTTTTGAGAACCTTGGTTACAGAGGATCATCTGTAAGATCATGCTAGTACTACTGCTTTGTTTGTATAGGGTTTTCAAAAAAAAGTGTCCCACAACATGATCATTCTATCATTTGATATATTCACATCATCTTTGTTAGTTTTGTTTGCGTATGGGGTGCAAAAAAAATAGATGAATGGATTATAACCTAATTTTTTTGTTATTACAAAGATTCATGTCGGGTTCACCATTTTTGTTTCATCGAGATTTATTACATGGAATGGGTTTTTTCTGATGGTTTGATTTCAGGGGGTTTAAGTTCTTTCTCAATCACTCACATTGGGTTTTTTAATTGTTTAGTCCTCCCTAGAAACTTCTAATGGTTTCCACATCCATAACTGGGTATAAACCTACTTTCCAAAGGAAAACGATCCTTTTTTGGTTTTCAGGCCCAATGAATCTTGGGGAATTGCATTGGCCAAGAGGATGGGAGGTTGGGATCATCATACCCTTTTAAGGGGAATTATTACCTACTCTAGGACTCTCTTAAAGATTTAAGATATATTTGTGAATATCTTCCTAATCCCGATAAGGGACCGGTTACCTTGACAAAACAATCATGGGTTAATTCTATTTTAATTAAAAAATGACAAGGGATATTTAGTGAATCCATATGTATGTATCTGAGGTTCCCCATAATTTTCTAGTAATGGGAAGTTGCTTATGTGCTGAAGTCATAAAACTAAGTTCTTTGGAATGTTCTTCCACGTAAGGAGGCAATTAATATTCTGAGGGGATTGAACCATTATGAGGCATCCTATGTATCTTGGTTATTGTAGGAATCAAAAAACACATAGTTTTTTTGGAACCATGTAGTTTAACATCAGGTAGATAGAACTTATATAGGTTCTCTAGGACGCCAGGTGTTCAAGATCAAGTCCTAGAGGGACGTCCTATGTATCCCGATTATGAAAAAAATTAGAGTTGTCATAGTTAATTTGTTTGAGGCTTATACACTGAGGTTTCCATTATCATTGTATATACTTATGGTGCAGATGAAATGATTATTTCAATACCTAAGCCTACATGATCTATGCTCAGTGTGAGAAACAAGGGATGGAAAATGATCATTTTTCATTGCTTATGGTGTGGGACTTATGTATTGGGACTGCCCTGAGAAGATTTATTATAGACCTCGGGCCTTAGGGAGGCGTCCTACGTATCTTGGTTATGAAAGGAATCAGATTCATCATAGCTTAGTTTATTACTCAGTCTATTGATGGGTGATTTAGAGTGATCAACTCATAGGAATTATTGGGTCCCGATGGATGAGATTTCAGAGTCATAAATGGACTTACACCGAAAGGGTTGTTTGTTTGAGTTCAGACCTTAGGAAGAAATCCAACATATCCTAGTTATTATAGGAATTAGAGTTCTCATAGTTCATTTATGCACTTGGGAATATCCCTAAGGTAGATTACCTTGTGTTGAGGTGAATGTGCTATGACACTCTTTGGGGCTTACATACATATGTTTCCATGGTTGGTGGAGACTCATGATGTGAATGATATGATTATTACAACTCTTTAACCCCATGTGAGCTATGCTCAGTGTGAGAAAAAAAGGGACAACAAATGATCAATATCATTGCTTAGAGAGCGAGGTAATTATGTATTGGTATACCCCTATGAATATCATACCATGAAGATGTGGCCTATGTATCTTGAATATGGAAAGAATCAGATTCGTCATAGTTCCTTTGGATGGGGCTTTCACTATGAGGTTTCCCTTGTGACCTTCTTACCCACCCGACATGCACTGATTTTACGCTCGTCCTAATATGCAGGAGAGTATCTGCTTGGAATATCTGAAGAAAACTTAAATGATCCAGTTTTTTTTCTAAATGACTTCGTGTAACCTGGGTGGAATATCTGAAGGTTGTCTCATGATCAAAGATGACTTGTCTATAGGGAATTGTAAGATCCATGTGGTCTGTCCTGGAATCCATTGTATAACCTGGATAGCTTGTCTAGAGGGTTTTGCATGATCCATCTGAATTACCATAGTGTCATTTTCAAGAGTTGTCTTGACACATATAGAGGGTTTCATGAGATTCAATACAACATGTATCATAGGATGTTTCATGTCTTGGATAACATCCCTGAAGGGAATCACGAGTCCTGGACAATATGTATGGAGGGCGTTGCGAATCTCAACCACCTTTCCCAGAGGGTATAGTGATAGATTTAGTTTATGTGCCCAGATGATACTACGAGACTTGGTTAATATGATCTGGCATTGTTATATGAGTCAGGAGATATACCTGAAGAATGTTGCAAGATTCAGGCGACAAACCCATGGGGGTTTTGCAAAACTAAGGTGGTACATCCTGGGGGAAACCATGTGACTTGCTATGGTATGTCCATAAGACTTTTTGTGACCCAAATAACATTCCATAGGAACTTCATGAGATCTGGGTGACATGTCCTGGTGTTTTTTTGTGTCTTGGATGACTCGCGTGAAGTACATGAGGCTCAACGAACATGTTTTTTGCTCAATTCTTCAACCTTTAATCTTTGTTTTAGCCTTTATCTTGCGAATGCCTTATATTTATTCACTATCAATTTATTTTGAGTCTCGTGCGATTCAAAAAATGTGTGTTATGTTCTTCCCATGTCTTTCCAGAAGTCCTTTTCATGATATATGAATGATCACGCTAAGTGATTTATGTATGGAGCATGATTGCTACAACTATTTGCTAGCATATTACCTGAAAAAAGACTTGCTGGTTATGAGATATTCCGTTTCGAGAAATTTGATCTGGTGATGAGGTGTGTTGATGCACTTGGATGGAAAAAATACAACCTTTATCCAAAGCATCACATTCATATGGTAGTGGTATATTTTTCATGATGGGGTGTGGAATTTATATGCCTCACCACCCTATTTGTTTTCCAGTTTTCATGGTGTATTTAGCACAGATCCAGGTTGGAGTCGGCAAAGGGGTCTGACATAGCATGTCTTTAAAATACTTTGTCATGGATTATTCTAAGGGAATCACCATATTTTCAGCAACCGTGAATCCCTCTCTTAAAAACCTCCATTATTGGATTATTTCCGATTAATGGGGACTCGTTGAATTATGAAGATATGCTGAAGGATTTTCATATTATCATTTTTACATGTCTAAGGGCCTTCATGAGATCGAAGTTCCTATTGAAAGACCTTACCGAGATGCTCTATGCCTTGCCTAGGACATTTCTAGAGGCAAGGATGGATTGTCTAGGGGTCTTGTGGAGTTGTGATATGGACAACCTTAGCACGTCTCAATCATTTTATGACCGTGAGAGACTTCCGCCTCCTTCCTCTTTTATTCCCTTTGTTTTATTTTACAAAGGTTTGAGAGTCATGTGAGATTACATGAGTAATTTCAAATAAATTCACTCTATTTTTTTATGATGACTCATGTGACCAATATGGGTCATATAGAGGTGCATGAGCATTTTGTGGAAAGATCCATCTGTTTATCCTTAGGGAAATGAAGGAGAAGCACATGGTTTTCTGGCCATACTTGAGACCTTTTTAACAATGAGGTTGATAAAACAAAGGGATTTTACAAGACAAGGCACGCATGTCACTAGGGTATCATGGTGTATTGCGGTCCTCCAGAATCATTTCACATGTCTTTTACGACCGCAAGTAGCTCATGCCTCCTCCCCTTTAAATTCCTTTGTTTTATTTTAAAAAGGCTCGAGGCTATCACAAGTTTGTTTGAATGTTGTCAAGGAAAAATATCATTCCCATCAGTGATATGTCACATGATTTTTATGAATTCTTGGGGACTCCACCTTTGTCCACCTTTCCTATCATTTTTGAAGGATTTTTGGTTGGATTGTTAGGTGGTTTTTGCTGACAAACCGCGCGTCCTGGGGGAGCTTACCCGATTACAACCGCATGTCTTTTATTTGTCAGAGGCAACTTTGTGAGAGAAGAAGGACTTTCCAAAAAAGGATTTGTGGGACATACTGCAGACTATCTGCTACACCCAGTTCCTTCACGTGACCCTATGTTGGTCACATGATCACAATTCTCTTGGAGGTTCATGAGATTTTCAAGTTTTAACCACCTTATCCTTCCTTTGCTTTTGTGGGAAAATAATACCCATATTCAGTTATTTCTTTGTGAAATTTTTAATGCTCATTTGGTGGGCATCAACACTCGCCAAATATAGTACTAGAGTTTCTATACAATTCTGATTCATTGATAATCCCTCCAGGAATCTTGAATGATAACTCTACTTCTAGCAGTTCAGGGATTGATTCTATGTTCTTTGCAAACTTGGAGGAAATAAAGGATTTCATAGAACCAGAATCAAACAAAGTATTTTCTAGATTTGAGAGAGCAACGAGAGTACCTTCCACCACATAATTTGGAGATTCAACTTCATCTGTTGTGATAGAAAACTCCCAAAATTGCTCCCTTGGCATATGTTGGGGTTGATGGTGATTCCACTCCATTATATTTGGATTTTAACAATGATTAGAAAAGTGCCCAAGCTATCCAAATTTGAAGAATTGGATTTCAGGATGGTCTTTAACTATATTTCCTTTGTTGATAGTGTTGATAAGTTAAGGCTTCACCTCACTACAACAGTTCCGAGCAATATGACTATCTTTTTAACACTTGTAACATTTTCTGCTCCCGAGTAAACAGTTCCCCAAATTCTTCTTTTCACATTTGTTGCATGTGGGAAGTTACATTTGTTTTCCTACTCTTCCATGATCAATGTTACTCCCTAATCTTGGTTCCATTTATCTATTCATTTCATTCGATCTATGGGACCACTATATCTCTCCAAGCTCCAGTTCAACCTTCATATCACTTCTCACTATATCCTCATAACTGTCATAGTATCGATTGGATATATTCTTCTGTAGACAAGGTCTTAGTACACCGAATAATCTATAAAAAATTAAATTATTATCCATGAAAAATCTAGAGGTGTAGCGAGAAATCCTTGTAAATTTCATCTCATAGCTTCCCACAGATTCATTTTCCTTCTGCTTCAGCTCAAGGAATTCCTTCTCTATTTTTGTTCTCATCAAATGGGGAAAATATTTATTGAAAAAGGATCCCCTGAACTCTTCCCAATTCATATCATCAATATAACTTCTTGGATTCATATTTTTAACTAGTGTCCACTACTGATCAACTTCTACCTCTAATCGGTACACAATCAAGGTGAATTTCTATTGTTATGAACAACAGAGCACAAAAAATATCTTTTCTATAGAGCTTATCCATTGTTCAGCAATCAAAGGGTCAGTAGATCCACTGAAATAAAGAGTTTGTTGATGCATAAAGGACTCAATGGAAAGTTATTCCCTTCAAGGTGAATATAGTCTCTTGGATTGATTCAAGTTATTGCTCATAACTCAAGTCAATTAATCCATCATTCTCATGAATTTTTCCATTATGGATTCCATCAGAGGGTCGTCAACACATGATCTGTTGCACACACCATTTACGCGGTTCCTCCTATTTACCTCCATTTTCTAAAAGAAGAAAACTTAGTAAGAATTGTGTTTCTTTTAAGGATATTATAATTCTAAAGAAATTTTATGTCTTGAAACATTATGATTAAATATGTTATTCTTTAACAATAATTAAATTTTCTATTAATCCTTCATAATGGTTCATAAAAAGCTTGTGATTAACCAAACATATCCCCTGAGAGTGTCAAACCAAAAGCAACACAAGGACCATTTTCATGCACCAGTTCCCATTCGAGTCTAGCTCAAAGTTATTTTTTTTGGGTTTTACCTCTAGATACATCTATTCTAGAGCCACATCCACTTGTTCGTATCCAGACAGATATTACTTTTCTTAGAAACCACTTAATACTTCACCAAAATACCAGGATATTTTCCTATATTTTAACTTTTACCTAAGGATTTTCCTAAAGTTAAAAAATCCTAATTTCAAAAAATAACTAAACTTTCATTTGATACTAACTATGGAATCCTTCCTTTTTATTACAAAAAACTTTTCATTACATTATACAAAACAAAGGATATTTTAAAGTTTAGTTTCTTGGAAACAAGGTACTTAATACGTGAAAACGTAAAACATTATTATAAAAAACAATAAAAGATTATTCATTAGTTAATCCTAATTAATTTTACTGCATATCATAACCTTGATACATACATAAAAGGAAAGGGTGAGCATAATACCCAGTAAGGGAATAAGAAATGGAAACAATTTACAAGTGATCATGAAGAATATCAATAAGAACATGAGAAATATAATTATGGATTGACGCATATAATAATAAAAATAACATAAAAAATAACTTTTAAATGCGACTAAAACATTTAAATTATACATTAATAATCACATCACTAAGGTTTTTCACCGATGTGTCATAAAAATTACCAAGGTTGTTCACCAAGGTATCGTAAAATATGTCATATCTAGAGATTAAATTATTTACCCAAGGAATTAGAGTGAAATCAAGGCATAAACTTAATATTTATTAATTTTCATGTGATACACATAGATCATAATAAATAATTTCATAAAAAAAACCATGGATAATAAAAGAAAATGGGTTTTATATCAAAATCATGGTGTTTCAAAAGTGTTTTAAAAAGAAGATAATTATGACATTTTTAAACCACCGAAAGGGAATGAGGGTTTTATGTATGTCAATACCAGAAAAAAATAAATCATTTTTACATATTGGTGAATAAACTTGTAAAATAAATAGGTTTGGTTATTCAAAAAAATAAAATAAAAGGGAATTTATTGAGGAGAATAGAGAAATTTTGAGAAGTAAAATCGGCAGCATAACTGGTATAAAACATGGTTTTAGAAAAGAGTAAAAAGAGAGGGGATAGAGGTATCCCATTGATAAAAAATAATTTGGAATTAAGGTAATTAATAAAAAATAAATAACAGGGAGTGGCCATAACATTCATAATACATATACAAAAACGGTTCTTGAAACGAAGAGAAAAGAAGGAAATTTCCCTTACCTTGAAGAGTAACTCCTAAAACTTGTGGATTGAGACCTTGGGGGCTTAAGAACACATTTGGAGGACTCCTTGGGTGGTAAAACTATCATAACTTAATATAATACGAATTGGGAGTGAAAATAAATGGATAAATGGGTGGGTATTTATAAAAAAGTGTAGGTTTTGTTTATCAATCTCCAAATATAGGCCTTGGAAACTTAAGTAGTGGTAAATAAACAAACATGGGCTTTCCCATGGTACTTTTCCATGGTATTAGAAAATTTGGATACCTTTTATGTTATTTTAATCAAAAAGAGTAGATCATCATTTTATATTACTTATTTTGGTAAGGAAAATTAAATATTTCACAAAATAACATTTTTAAAGTTAAAGTTTCCATTTTAGAATTTGGAAAGTAAATTATATATTTGAAAATAGATTAAAATATATTAAAATACTTTATATTAATAAAATTAAAAAATTTAATTCATGGATTGTGGTTATTTAGTTATTACATAATTATGACATAATTATGATGTCATTAATATACTGAAAAACTCAAACTGTATTTTTACTATTCATGAAAAAATAAAGTATTTTAGAAAATTCTCATAAATTCATCCTAACCTAATTTTGACATACTAATTTCAAAAATGATATTTATTTTATCATAATAATTCTCTGAAGATGATAATTTTAAATTTTAAATATAAAAATCCTTAATTATTAAAAATAATAGCGGATTGAAAATGCATAGTAAAATTTCTAAAACTTGAAAAAAATTTATTCTATAATTTATTTTTAAATAAGAGTATTTTAATCATACTATTTAATTAAAAAATTATTCATAATACATTAGTTTATTATAATAATTATTTCTCTTCTGAGAAGTATAATCTCTATCCAAAAAATCAATTTATCAAACTCCATCTCAATTTTATTAAGTAAACCTATTCTTAAAATGGAAATGATGGATTCAATTTTATTTATAAAATGGAATTACACTTTAGGTAACTAGGGCCTCAACCCCTACACCTGCATACACCCTAAGATTAAGGTGTGTGATAGTGGTAGTTTTGTGGGGTGACTCGACTAACATCGACCGAGTGGTAATATCCACTAACCTAAACTTATCTCATTGGTGACTTAGTTAAAGTTTCACTTGTTGAAGCTTGGATTGGGATTGGTCAAGGTTAAACCCTAGTGATGATACCTCCCTCCCAAGTTCTAACAGATGGGATTTAAACAGAACAAATCTACTGGTTGAGGCCATCGACTCTTTATTCTGTATTAATTTTCCTTTTTCAAAGTTTTACTTATAAACTCAAATGATAATGTTATAATTATTATCAAGAGTATAGTTCCAAATAACTATATTGAAAAATGGTCATAATTGAACAATGATCATATATCAGTCGAATCTAGATGACCACATTCCCTTTTTTATTAACTTCATTAAAAAAATGATTTTATTATGAATAATATAATATAAGACACATTTTCATAAAACAATTATTATTCAAAAAGTTTGGGTCATTACAGTTTGGTTCTGCTATTTTCTCACGGGTGCATTATTATTCTTATTTCACATGTGCACTATAGATTTTGGTTTTTCCTACTGAGTATACTTGTACACTTATCCAACATATATAATCTATTTTCAGGTTTATAGGAGGATTAAGTGGACCAGGCTGGACATTACTAGCTTGGACCTTGGATAGTTTTCATGTTGCTGCTTTAGCTTTTCTTTTGGGTATTCACTTTGGTGACTTTTTTTTATATCTATTTTATTTATAAATGTATTGTGGGATGGTTTGAGTTTCTTTTTTATGTTATGTGTTGGAGTTGTTTATGGATGATTTATTTTATCTACCAATACTATTTATATTATTGAGGGTAATGACTCCCATACATGAGATTTTTATACCCTCAGTGATAGTCACCAACCCGGGGCCTACTAGAGGTGGGACTCAGGGGGTCATGACATAGTGGTATCTAAGGAGTGGTTTAGAGATAGGATGAAGTTTGGAGTTAGGAACAATGATTATTGTATAGGATGGTATGGAAATAGTGCCTATTGAACTTAGTGCATGAAATAAGTTAAGGATACCAGATAGGACACAGGATTTTAGGCCCCCCCCTGTGATCCAGTTCAAGGACTCTGAGCTTATTGAACGAACAAGTGATATGGACCTTGTTGTAGGGTAGAGACCTAGTAAAGGTACACGCATCATGATGAATTGTGTTCTTGTTTGAATTAGGTTATTTTGGGAAGGTTAAAATGAATTAAGTGAATTAAAATGAATCTAAATAAAAATTCCATACTACTGGGTTTAGGAAGTTCCTTATTTTCCTTACAGCTATGGATCCTCTTCACCACCCGCATGTGGATTAGACAGTTGAGGTTTAGTAGTATGATTTGGTTGATCACCACAAATTTGATCTGACAGAGGTGGATGAGGCTTGGTAGATGGAATTTTGTGCTTTTCAGCGGTAGGATATGGGGAAGTATGAGGGAAGTGTTTCAGATGTGGAGACAGAGATCTAGTTAGGGGTGCTCGAGATTGCTTTCAGTTTAATCTGGGCCTTGAAGGAGTACTGATTTTCTTTGGAATTCAGTCAAATGTGGGGATCTTTTTGTTAGTGGAGGACCCTATATCTGGAAGAGTGAGAGAAGAAATATGTTTTATGGGTCAAATTTTAGAAGTATTTCTAGGAATATTTCCTTTCATCTACTGTGAAGGCGGAAAAGAGAAAGGAGATTATTTCTATTCATTAAGGGATCATGTCAATGCGAGAGTTGGGAATCAGGTTTAAGTACGTTCTTTGTATTTACCTAGATCTTTTTCTAGATGAGGATTCTTGTACGAGATTTCTTGAGGAGGCACTCCGTCCTTTTATCCAGTATGAAGTCACTCCCTTTACTTTGCTAACATATATAGAGGTTCAGAATAAGGCAGAGGTGATCGAGAAGATGCACTCACATGGAGGTTTTCCATGGGAGGGGAACCAACAGAATTCCTTGAGGAGTATATTTTTCATTGATATATCTTAGGCACCGAGACCTTTGAGGATTTGACCAACAGGGCTCCAGTCTCATCAGCTTCCTTTCCGGACTAATGAGGCTAGTGTTTTTTGTGATTTTCCTAGGATATTTGTGCTAGTGTGTTTTGGTTGTAGAGTTTGTGGCTATCACTAGAACCAGTGCCCAGTGGTTCCCTAAGATACGTTCGGTGGAGGTGAATATGTTTAGTGATAGCCTCAGCAGCAGTTTCTAGTGAGGCCATTTTAGCAGTAGGGGAAGATGGTTTTTGCTCCACCAAGGGGAATGGAGCAAGTAAAGGACGACTTCAGGATGTTCATCAGATTCCTAGACCGTGACCTGATCATGGCTATAGAGGTGGTCATCTGCAGAGAGTTAGATGATATGGGCATGGTTAGTTACACAAAATAGAGGTAGCATTTCTAGAGGGACCATATATCGTTAGAGGTATGATTATTTTATTTAGTACCTTTATTTGTGCCTTGTTTGATTCATGAGATTTGCACTATTTTATTACACTCACTCTATCCCATGATCTAGGAATTTATGTAGAGACACTTACCATGCCCCTGGTGTTAAATATCCAAATCAAAGCCCATACTATCTTTTTTGATGTGTGTCGGGGATGTATACTGATGATGAGGCTGCATAAGTCATATAGGGATATTTTATTATTATAGATGAAACTATACAATGTTATCCTCAACATTGAATGGTTGTATTCTATAAATACTTTTACCAGTAATTCTGTAGAAAAGTTGTGTTTTTAGGTGTGGATGGAAAATGTGTGGTTTTCATTTGCGAGCGGGGTTGTCAGGTGGGCAGTCGGTGTGTGGAGACCCTTCTTTCCTTGTTGGAAGATTTATCGGTGGAATCAGTGGACACTAGGATGGTATAGGTTCCTAGGGTCACTAGGGAGTTCCTATATGTTTTTCCCATAGAGTTTGTGATGCTACCCCTCGATGTGATGTTGATTTCTGGATAGACTTACAATCTGGTGATTCTCCAATTTCAATGGATCCTTATCCAATGACACCTTTAGAGTTGTGGGAGTTGAGGATCCAGATAGATAGTCTGATGTATAATGGTTTTATCTGGCATAGTGTGTCACTATGGGGTGCCCCAGTGTTGTTTGTAAAGAAGACAGAAGTTAGTCTTAGGTTTTTCATAGACTAACAGAGGTTTAATCAGGTGACGATAAAAAATCATTAACCTCTTCCGAAGACAGATGATATTTTTGACCAGCTGAGAGGGGTGAGTTGGTTTTCTCAGATTAATTTGTAGTCTGGATATCACCAGTTGAGGGTGAAGAAGGGTGATATCCCGAAGACTATCTTCATATGCATGTATGAGCACTTTGAGTTTACAATCATTCTGTTCGGTGTAATAAACACACCAGCTTTATTCACGGGGCTTATGAAATCCATGTTTTGTGATTTCCTAGATCATTTCATCATTTTATTCATTGATGATATATTGATTTACTTGAAATCATAGGAGGAGCATTCCAAGCATATCATAACTATCTTGCGAGTTATTCAATGCCACCAGCTCTATGGAACGTTTTCCAAATGTAAGTTTTGGACATGATATGTGCATTTCCTTGGGCATCTAGTGTCTCAGCTAGGTGAGGAGTAGGCCTATTGAAGGTTGAAGAAATTATTTCTTGGGAAGCACCCAACAATGTGGCAGAGTTTCATAGTTTCCTTGGATTCATAGGCTATTATCAATGGTTTGTACCTGATTTATCTCAAGTCGCATCCCCATTGATAGATTTGACTAGGAATGACTAGGATTTTTTGTGGAGTGACTAGTTCCAAACAACATTTAGTTACTTGAATTGGAAGTTGGTTAGTGCTCTAGTGCGTTAGTTTCCTAAGGAGGGTGTGTTGTTTGAGGTTTTTTGGGACACTTCTCGTATGTTCTTGGGATGTGTTCTGATGCATAAGTGAGAGGTGATCTCTTATGGGTCTAGGAAGTTATGTAACCATGAGAATAACTATTCCACCCATGATCTGGATCTAGCAGTGATTGTGTTTGCGCTAAAGTTGTAGTGGAATTACCTCATTGGGGATAATTTTGTGGTCTTCACAGATCACAATAGTTTTAGGTATATCTTTTCACAACATGACTTGAACTTGAGGAAGTGGAGGTGGATGGATTTTCTTTAGGATTATGATTTTTAGATCTTCTACACCTTGGGAAAAGGGAATATTTTGGCTCACAGTTTTAGAAGAAATCCACAAAAGCATATTGTTCGGGAGTCTGCAAATGCTTGGAGAGCAATGGAGGAGTTGGCATCCCTACACTTAAATGTAAGGTTAGATGGTTTTAGAGGATATTTTTTTCAAATAGTGGTACAATATTCCCTAATGTAGTAGGTGGAGGAGTCTCAGTGGGGATACTCAATGTCATAGGTGATATACGATCGTTTTGGCTATGGTGATGATCTAGAGGGATGGTCGGAGGATGGTCATAACCGAATGTTGTTTCATGGGAGGTTTTTGTTCTAGTAGAGATGCATGGGGGATTACTCTATGAGTTTCATAAATCACATTTGGCAGTACAACCAAGAGTTTCCAAGATGTACTGTGGCTTGAAGATTTAGTTTTGGTGGCCCAATATGAAACTGGTAGTGGCAGTGTTTGTGGATCGATGTCTGGTTTTCCAGTAGGTAAAGGCCAAACATCATGCTCCTGGTGGTTTTTTGCAACCCTTGGATGTTACAAAGTGAAAATGGGATGAAATATCAATGGATTTCTTTATAGGATTACCCAAAACTCAGGGAGGTTATGATGTTATATGGGTAGTCATAGATCGATTAACAAAATCAGCCCACTTATTAACGATCAAGGAGCCGGGCATAGTGGATGCCTTGGATAAGAGATACACTAATGAGGTGGTGTGGTTTCATGGAGTTCCAAGATCTATTGTCTTGTATTGGGACACATGTTTTGCCACATGAGTCTGGATGGGATTGCAACATGCTTTTGTCACTTAGTTATTCCTCAACACTATTTTCCACCCTTAGATAGATGGACAAATAGAATAGACTATCTAGACATTAGAGGATATGTTGCAGGAATGCGTCTTGGACTTTTGTGGATCTTAGATACAACACCTAAATTTGGTAGAGTTTTATTATAATAATATCTATCACTCTTCCATTGGTATGACTCTATTTGAGTATTTGGATGAGAGACCATGCCATTATCCTTTGTACTGGATAATGGTTGGGGAGACAACCGTTCTTGGTCCCAATTTGGTGCAGAGCACGATAGAGGAAGTTTATCTTTTTTATGATAGGATGAAAGCAGTGTAGGAATGACATAAGTCTTATGTTGATCAAAAAAGGAGACCCTTGACATTCAATGTTGGGTACCATGTTTTCTTTAAGGTTTCCCCTCAACATGGACAGTGAAGGTTTGGTAGAGGGAGTATGATTTCTCCCAAGTTTGTTGGTCCCTTTGAGGTATTGGGGTGAGTTAGAGAGGTGGTGTATCAGTTAGTGTTTCTACCATGGTTAGAGAGGATCTACAACATCTTCCATATCTCTTAGGTTAATCAGTATCTTCATAATGAATCCCATGTCATTGATTGGGGAGAGTTGGATATCAAGGATGGCATAATGTTTGTGGAGAGGCTAGTATAGACCTAGGATCTCCAAGAGATAGCACTGCATGGATGAACCATTTATTTAGTTCATGTGTTGTGGAATCATGGTTTCCTGGAGGAGAGTACTTGGGAGCGAGAAATGATGATTCGTCCTCAATACTCATAGTTGTTTTAAGTTTTTATTTTCTTTTTTTCTTTGTGATGTGATGTTTGAGATCTTTTTTTATCTAATGATATGTTTTTATTGTTTTGTGATGTGTGTGGTGTGATGTGTGTGATAAATTCATAACATATGAAAAGGGGAGGACCTGATCCATAATCTAGATGCATTAACTATGATGTGATTAAACCCATGTGAGTGAGTCAATACCGCTCAGAGCAGATAGTATCTTGACATGAAGGATGGAATTCCCTCATTCGTGTGTTTAAGACTACACTGTTCATTGGTTGTAGTAGTTGTTGGTTTGGGATACGTGGAGGTTTATATGGTTGTGTGGTGGTTGTGTGGTAGTGTAGTTGTGTGATAGGAGGTGACTTGTGTTTGTGGTGATATGGTTGTACAATGTTTTTTATGGTTGTTTGGGTTTGCGCGTTTGGTTGGTGGTAGTGTTTGAGGTATGATGAGATCCCTGAGAGGTATCTCGTGAGGTGGTTGTTCAAAACCCTTTCCTTCTAGGCTTAGTTTTGGATTCTCAAGGGGAAAAATCATTTGAGAGTTATATAATATAATGGTTCATTCCATCCCAGTCTGTTTTTTGGTTTTGAGTATTAGAGGTGTTCGGGGGAGTTTCCAGGAGTTTTTAGTGGAAGCTGGAGGTGAAACAGTGATGCTGTAGGAAATACACATTGTGTATAGTTTACATGATGTGAAAGTTGGTTTCACTGGTTTTCTAGGGCCGGTTCATGACATATAGATTTTTGGGCTTAAATAATAAAATAGAGATGTGTTTTTCAGTGAAATCAAACCCCGAGGTTTACATGACGTGAAAGGGGATTACACATCATATAAATCCCTGATGCAGTGCAATTTTAAAATTTATTTTTCAGATGAATTTTCATTCATTCAGCCATGGATTATTATTCCTATCATTTTAGGTGAACCCTAGGAACCCCTAGGAGTTCTTCAATACCTATTCCTCCCTCTTTGATCTGTTGGGATTGATGTTTGTTCTTTGGAAATCTGTGGTAATACCTTCCTTCTTCTTGGATGGTTTTCTCTCGTTATTCTTAGGGGTTTCATTGCGGTGGTGAGATTTGGTTTGGTTTCTGTGTTTGTGATGCATTTTTATGGTATTTGGGTGTGGTGTAGGTTGATCTGTGGTTTCTTGTGGTGTGTTTGTGGTTACAGGTGCTTCTTCTTCGCCCTGCAGTGCGCAGTGAGCCAACAAAACTTCTTTGAGGTAGGGAATCCCTCATTTCTCTTTATTGTGTATCATGTGGGATTGGTTTTATTTTTTTATCTATGGGTTATAGTTTTGCTGTATTAATAAAAGATAAAAAATTGGTTAAATTGAAATTTAGAGGGGTAAATGGGGTTTGATTCACACGCTTTTACAACTTTGATATTATTTTTGATATTATAGATTGTACGGGCTTGTGGCCTCGCTGAAAATTGTGGCTGTTGGTGGATTTTTTGTGCTGGATGATATGTGCTATGACTGTTGTGGATTTTGTGATTGTTGTGATATCACCCTAAAATGGAAATTGATTAACCAATTATATTTGGCTTATGAAATGGTTTCACCAAGATTATGGATTGTGTGACAACACCCTTAAAGTAAAGTGAAATTTTCTAAAATCTCCTTTGTAAATCTGTAAAATGATCTCGAGGTGTTGTGATGTTTAGACATTATTTTAGGACAATGATGTGTGGTTGTTTCATGTAGGGTTGATGGTTTGTGGGTCATACTTTTGGGGCGACAAGGTAGATTGTGGGTCATGCTTTTGGGGTGGTGAGGTGGTTTGTGGGCTGTGATTTTGGGGTGGTGAGGTGGTTTGTGGGCTGTGATTTTGGGGTGGTGAGGTGGTTTGTTGTCCATGATTTTGGGGTGACTAGGTGGTGGTTTCTTTGTGCTATATTCTCAATTAGTGATGGAATAAATGATTAATAATGATTGAAATGGCATAGATTGGTTTGGTTAATGGGATTAAAATGGTTAATGAATGATTAAATGACATGTTCTGTGATTAAACATGGTTGATTCTAAATAATAAAAAGAATGAGATGATTAAATTAAATTGGTTGGAAACATGAATATGGCTTGTGGCTTGTTGGGTGGTGTGATGAATTTAGAGGTGGAAGCAAAAAGGGATGATGTTGTGAGTTGGTTGGTTTGTTTGTGAACCCATATGTTGGTCTTGAGTGTTTGATATTATATATATACATATACTTGTATATTCTCATGATTTCTATATGCACCCCACCCACCCACCCACGCTGAGCACTACGTGCAGTCACGGGGGGGGGGGGGGGGGTCTTGACATTCAATGAGGAGTACAGATAGATGGGTACCCACTCTTTATCACTCACTCTTCCAAGAAAGGTAGGTATTACACAATTTGTGATGACCAGAGGTCTGTTAGTGCATTAGATGGAGCTTGTGATAGCCTAGGTATTTTGGGTGAGATGTGACTGTGCTTGTGGGGCAGTGGCCCAAGTGTTTTTAGGAAGGATGTGATATGACTGCGCTTATGGGGTGGATTTTGGTGGGGGTCATTCATAGGATTAGGGAATGAGGTTGATGTCCTACATGTTCATGATACCCTACTACTCTGGTTATGGATGTGGTTGTGTTGTGGCCCATGTCTTTTCAGGTGAGATGTGTTGTGACCATTCTTGTGGGGAAAAAATATCAGACGTCTGTAAGTGAGGTGTGTTGTGACCATATTTGTGGGGAGATATGGTATTCATAAGAGATGAGAGCATTAGGATGTACAACATTGGGTATGATAGTGGCATACCAGTGGGAAAGCGGTGCATGGTACCCTTATCGATGTGATTCTTATTATATTATATTACTTGGCTGGAATTATTTTGTGAGAATGAATTGGTGAGGTTAGGATGGTTATTATTCCTTTATAGGTGCTTTTGGTTCTGCTATTTTCTCATGGGTTTATTAGTATGCTTCTTTCACATGTTCACAAGAGAATTTGGTTTTTCCTACTGAGTATACTTGTATGCTCACCCTACGTATATAAACTGTTTCTAGGTTTACATGAGGATTACATGGACCATGATGGACATTACTAGGTTGAACCTTAGATAGCTATCATGTTGCTGCTTTATCTTTTCTTTTGGGTATTCACTTTGGAGACTTTTATAGTATCCGTTTCATTTATACATGCATTGTGGGATGGTTTGGGTTTCTTTTTATATTATGTCTTGGATTTTTTTGTAAATGATTCATCTTATATACTGATTCTATTTATATTAGAGAGGGTAATTCCTCCCATGCATGATATTTTTATACCCTCAGTTCTAATCGCCAACCCGGGGCCTACTGGAGGCGGGACTTGAGGGTCATTATCTCTCTACCCTCATTGCAATATCTTTGGAGGGAGGGGGTCGGGACATAAAGCCTCCATAGATTGGATTTCTGATAAAACCAAGTCCTCTAGGATGTGGTATGGTAAGTGAAGAAGCTATTTGGGTAGGTATTGTTCAAACCAAAAGTCTTTAGTAGTGTAAATATGAAAGGAGAGGGGGTTCCCTTTTATAAGAGGGGGAGAGGACACATTTGGAATTTTTGGAAAGAAAAAGTTATAACCACATTTTACATACACCAAAAGTATCTAAAATGGATTATTATATAACCTTATATGATATATGGTCTAAAAATGGTCATATAATAGGAGATGATCAGGTTTTTAGGTCATTTTAACCCTTACCTTTTTAGTTTAATCATCTGATAAACCCGTTTTAACCTTATCCGCAATAATTAATTTTTACTATTTTTACTCTTCATTATAAATTAAAATTAAGTTAACCTTATTATATAATATTAATTATGTTGACTCAAAATATGAAATTTATTTTGAAAAATCAAATTCATAAAAGTTCCATAATTTAATTTAAAAGTAAACCTGTAGACACGATAAAAAATAACTTTCTAAAGAAAATGTTTCCATAAGTATAGAAGGTTTTTATATCAAAATTCAATAGAAAATTGACTATAATGACCTAAATTGGGTTAATAATAACATAATTGAACTAATTTTACTTTTAAACCATTTTAAAACAAAATAAAACTTTGTAAATGATTAAAATTAAAAGGCAGTTTTCCATAAAAATCATTATTTTTCACTATTCATTAAAAAATGAAACTTTTTAGAATAATCCTAAAAATTATGCCTAAACTAATTTTGACATGTTGATTCTAAAAAATCAATTAATTTTTTCAAATATATTTTTTAAAAGTTTTAAAATTTAATTTTATTATTTGTTCACAAAAAGTAATAAAAATCATTTTTTGAGAAAAATGTATTTTCCAAGATTATAAAGACTTTACCAAAAATAAAGTACTTATTTATCAATATATTTTCTTTTATCCTCCATAATTAATTTTCAAAATATAAATTCATATTCATATTGACAAATTTAACGATTAAGTTATAAAAGTCACATTTAAATAATAATATTTTAATAGTATATCATGGTTCATTTAAACTCAATGTTTCATGTTGATTACACTATCAAACATAATGTTATTTTAAAATATCGAGGTGTTATATTATACCCCCTTAAATAAATTGGGCCCTCACAATTTGAACCTGTGCCCAGTAATCAAGGGTTTGACATTCAAAAAATCCTTGGTGGAAAACCCACATCACAAAAAGGGTTAATAAAACTTCCTCTTAAAATGAGAAAAAAAGAAATATGAAGTTCATCACATAACTAGTTTTACAAATAGGAGAAAATTAGTGTGAAGTGGAAAAATTTATTAAGAGACATTTAGGAGATAACATAATAATTTTTTTAAGAGATAAGTGACCATTGATTTATAAAAAATGAATAACATTTTTATTTCAAGGCCCTTTTCCTAAAAATGAGGGATCCTTTTACCATATATACTAAAAAAATAAGGAAATATACTTACTTTAAAAGTATAATTTCATGATTTTTTCATTTTTTACCACAAACTCATATTTTTATTCAAAAAACGAGTAATCAAGAAGATTGTTTCATGTATGAAGTAATAAAATTAAATTCTAACAGATCACATGATTCCACAAAAATAATAACAAGATATCCCTATTTTCTTTGAATATTAACCAAAATAAAAATGGTTAGAATAAGTAAATATAATTTCCAAAATGAATACACCTTAATATTAATCTTTAAATCCAAATCTTAACTTAAATCATTCCATAACTAAATAACCATACATCCTAAATAACCTCATAATTCAAATATTTAATTGTGTTCTTCCCAAATAATCCTTCATGTTAAATCACATTTTATACCTGAGGGTTACATATACCCCAACCAAATGAAAATTTCCCAAAATATCATTAATTACTTCAAAATCCTAAAAAAATCAAAAAGATTTGATCTTAAAACATGTTTCTCAAAATCAAAATATTATTTATCAATAAAATAATTTAAGTAAAAACAATATCATACTAAATAATACATAACTTAGTCTAGTGGTAGGAACTTCACCCTTGTTACCCTTCGGTTGTGGTTTCAAGCCCCACAGTCTCACTAGATGCGACGAGTTTTCACCCAACTTATGGTTGTCCTTTTTCTAAAACTATGGAAAAACAAATTTGATAATTATATTCAAAATTAACCTTAATCCTATAAAATTCCCAAGAATATTATGAACATATTTAAAAACTAACATTAGTCATCATATCACCTTTTTTTAACCTCTAAGGTTTTCTGTCCAACTCATCCTTTTCCACAATATCAAACATTTTTAATTGAATATAATTAACTAAAAATCAAGAACATAACAAAGATTATCTTTTCCTAAATCATATGTTTTTTCATAAAATATCACCTTATCATTAAATTCCATTTCTAGTTCATTAGTACCATTCAACATATTCTTTCAAATCCTTAAAGAAAAACTACTGTAGAACAATCCTTAAAAGTTTCATGATTCTTATAACCATAACACCATTGATAAAAATACTTTAACAACATGATTCTCAAGTTCCAATACATAAACAATTAAATAATTCCACTTCAATGATTTTCATAACATAATACCTTAGGAATTAATCCTTGTATTAGAGCATTGACTCAAATAATGACCAAATTACCCACATCTACGACATTGAACTCTTAATGGTTCCTTAGGTTGAACTTTATTTCCCCGTGTCTTTCTAACCATTCTATTCATTTTTATTAATAAATTAGCTACTTTATTCCATAATTTTTTCACACATAAATCATATTATAATTACTTTAAGACATTTTTCATGGTGCATCTTCCCACATTTTTGACATGTAAAAAATTGAATCTTATTTTCTTTATCACCTTTAACACTTGAACTTCCACGAGACATCATCCTTATATTATTTGATGTGTTTGGAAATTTAACTATATTATAGTTATTAATCATAATTCAAGATAGATCATTTTACATTATCATCCGATTTCTTACTTCCATACCCATAAGTTTATACATTTCATTAGGGAAATCATTATATTTCCCATCACATTGGTTGTTGGTATGATTTATCATATTTCTCACCATTAACTAAAAATAATAAAAGAAACAAGATGAGAATAAATTAACATAAAAAAGGTAAAACTTATAAACATATAAGGAATAACTTATAAATGATAAGTATATCCTAACTTATGAGTTTCTAGGTTTCGATCTAGGTTATCCATGATTATGTTTCCTATTAGGTTCTCTAACCATACTTTTTGTTCAAGTTCTTCAAAATGGTTCATAAAGAGGTTGTGAATTTCCAAGACATATCTCCCGGGAGTGTCAAAACAGGTGTTCATAAAGACCCATTTTCATGCACAAGGTGATTATTGAGTCTATATCAAAGTTCCCTTTTCAGGGTTATTATCCCTAGGTGAAATTGTGCTAGCACCACACCTACTTATATTTTCCAGACATCGATGTAATTTCTTGGAACCCACTCACTCTATACTTAACCAAAATTCAAGGATATTTTTTTATACTTAGTATTATCCTTATACTTATGCATATGGTTCTCACTAAATTATTATAGTCCTAATCCCTAAAATTAAATACACCACACTATAATACCAACTATAGAGAACCGATATTTTTTCACATATTAGTACATGCTTTTTAACATAAACATCCATTAATTACAACCCAAATAATGTAAGTCATAGTGTTTTTAGAAGACTAGGTTCATAATACATCAAAGTGAGACTAAAAATAAAACTTTTTTATTTTATTCTTCATAATCATATCCTAAATCTTTTCGAGCTCCTAAAACTGTATAGGATAACCTGGGGAATACATTGATAAAAGGGGTGATCTAAAAATCCAAGTAAGGTACTAAAAATGATAAGGAAACATAATGTGTGAGTTAAAAGTATAACATGATATCATAAAAGAGACAGTTCAAGGATAATGACATGAGAGAATAACATATAAAACATGGTATCATAAGATAATGAAATCATATAAAATATGTTAGAAACATATAATATGACATAAACATGAGTCAAAACTAACTTCCTAGACAACATCACATAGTGTAAAAAGTCCCCATACACAACACCTCATGAGCTAAAGTTTTACCCAATGCATTAGAGAACTATCTGGACACACCCATTATAACATGTTCATGATTCATGTGTTCCAAAAAAAGAAAATCAATCATAATGCATAATATAATAATTACTCATGGAAATAAAATTATTTGTATAATCACACCCCATATCATAATCAAAGGAAATTTCATAATGAAGTAATTTGAGAAATGAACATAAGACATGTTTTACCCCTCAAAGTAATAGAGAATAATCTAGGTATATATGTGAAAAAAATATATAAATAATGTAAAATAAATCCATAACACAAAATTTTGTCATTGTTGATGAAAATTTCTTTAAAATATTACAGAGAATATTTTTGGAGAAAAATACCCTTTTCACTTTGAAACCAATTCTTTAAATTCTAAAAATTTCCAAAATATTATAGTAAAAATTTTATTTTTAAAAAATAAATATAGAAAATTATAAATGAAGCTTAAAATAATTAAGTGGTCATGATGGAGGTAAATTCGGTACATTCTATATAATTTTAAAAAATCATCCATTTCACACTATTATGAAAAAGGTTAAAAAGTACCTCGTTTGAAAATGACAAGAAGATTCTCTTAAAACCATTTTATAAAAAGTAAAACATGGGTAAAAATGTATTTAATAATTTTTTTAGATAATGTTAAAAATATCCTTGATTTTTTTAGAAAACATGGATATGGAAGAAAAATGATTTTCGACTGAAGAGAGAAATAAAGGCAGTTAAAAAAAAAATATTTTCTCAATCATTTTGAGATGAAACGCTTACACTGAGTCCAAAATTTGTCGTCTATATATTTTATATCATGTATAATAAACTTATATCAATATTGTTTTCTTAATAATATTTTCTAGGTTCAATTACATAATTTATTTTAATGATGTATTTAATTACTTAATTAGTTATGTCCATGTTGGGTGTCTTGAAGATGTTTAGTTCATAATTTCAAAACGACATCGGTGTGTTGACCATGGTAAAGGGGGTAATTATTACATAACATACTAAATAATAATCATGAAATAATTATCATTTTTATATATAAATTATAATTTTAAAAATAACCATGAATTATGGTTATGAAAAATGAATTATGTTACAATCATGGTGATGGTAGATCGTATGTATACATTTTTAACATTTCCATTTTTCTATGATACTGATGAAAATAAGATAAGTATTATTTTATATTTTAAGAATGACCATAATATCATAAATATCATATTATTTCATTAAATACATTTACATATACCATTCATGTGATTTGGAAATAAAAAACAAATCATATCGCTTTGCGATACGGTAGTCCACCGTACACACGAGCAACGTTATAATTTTAGAATGTATGGTAAGGTAAGAAAGTATATGATGTATTAATTTTTTATAATTATTAATATGTTATGAATATAATATATAAATAATAATTTTATCATCATAAACATCCATGACAGGCAATGATAAAAAATGAATTATATCGGTTTGTGAGGCGGTAATCCGACGTACACACAAATGATGGTTTCATTTCCCATTTGATGGAAGAGTAGATGAATTTAAGTTATGAAATTATAATAATAAAATCTTAGTATATTATAGATACTTACATTATTATATAATTATTATCGATTAATATTTGAAGTAGTTGGAAGAAGAAATAAAACAAAGATGCTCGATTAAAAGCGTCATCTCTTATTCGAACCACCTCTTTAAGATTATACCTAAATCCTCCCTAGACTGTCTTTATAATAAAAAAAGAACTTTAGGATGTGGGGAGGTAAGTAAGGAAGGTATTTGGGTAGGTATTTGTTGAACCAAAAAACTCTAGAGGTGTAAATAGAAGATGATAGGGGGTTCTATTTTATAAGTGGGGGAGAGGATACACTCAGAAGTTTTGAAAAGAAAAATTTATACCCATGTTTTATGTATGTCAAAAGGATCAAAAATGTATTATTATAGAACCTTAGATTATATATGAACAAAATATGGCCATATAATATAATTTTTACAAGTTTTTAGGTCATTTTAACCCTTATCTTTTTATTTTAACCCCTCGGTAAACTAATTTTAACTTTAACCACGATAATTAAATTTTACTATTTTTATTATTAATTATGAAAAAAATTAAGTTGATGTTATTATATAATATTAATTATTTATATTAAAAATATTGAATATTTTTTTTTCAAATTTAATTGACTGAATTGGTAGAATTTAATTTAAAATTATACTCGCTGATGCGACAAAAAATGGTTTTCCAAAGAAAATGTTTTTGTAAGTATAAAAAGTTTTTATATAAAAATTCAATATAAAATTGATTAAAATGACCTAAATTTTATTAATAATAAAACAATTTAATTAATTTTACTTTTAAACTATTTTAAAACAAAATATAAATTTGTAAATGATTTAAACGAAAAGACAGTTTTCAATAAAAACTTGCACTTTCACTATTCATTAGAAAATTAAAATTTTTAGAAAAATCCTGAAAATTCATCCTTAGATAATTTTGACTTGTTGATTCCAAAAATTTAGTTCATTTTTTCAAATATATTGTTTAAAATTGGTAAAATTTAATTTTATTATTTGTTCACAAAAAATAATAAAAATTATTTTTTGGAGAAGAAGGTATTTTTAAAGCCTATAAGGATTTTACCAAGAATTAAGTACTTATTTATAAATATTTATTATTTATCCTCCATAATTAATTTTAAAAATGTGGTTATTTCTATTCATACGAAAAAATATAATGACTATGTTATAATAGTCATTTTTAAATAATAATATTTTAATTGTATATCACGATCCGTTTAAAATCAGTGTTGCGTGTTGTATATGCTATCAAACATAGTGTTAATTTAAAATATAGAGTCCTAAGGTATAATACATGATGTAAGAGATGTGGTGGCTATCAAAAAACTGCTTGGTCACTATCCGAAGATGATATTGTTGATGATGATATTATGTGGCACATGGGGCATAAGTTTTTATATAATTTCCTTTGATACATGTGGTTTATTGGAGAGAGATGGACCAGGACACGCGACGCTAAAGAAAGAGAGGAAATCTAGTGAGGAAGTGGTAGTGAGGTATCTTCAATTTTTTATATTATGTTGGATATTAAATTATTACTTTTATGTGATACTTGGTGAGAGAGCCATGGTGAATTTGAGAACTTAACATACCTGATTAAGTGACGAGTTGGTTTCATTACTTATTCACTAGGATTTAGTATGTTTCATTTACTTTTTTGATGAGAGGATCCAAGGAGGATCCTATTGAATATACTTGTTATGCTCACTCTACATCTATAAAAATTGTTTTCTAGGTCCACAGTAGCTGGTTGTTGATCGAGATGGACATTTCTAGCTCATGGAGTTGTTCAGGAGCTATTTTGGCTTCGAGGTCACCACCAAGGACTCTTTTGATACTTTTAATTTTATTTTTCAAATATTAAATTATATGATATTACATGAATGTTTTGAGATATTTTATTTGTTATGGGCAAGAGTTGTTTGGTGTTCTCATCTTATCTCTCATTCCTCATGTTCTTCTTAGAGGGTAATGCCTCCCATTTGCATGTATGATATACCCTCTGTGCTAGTTTCCAACCCATGACCTATCAATGGCAAGATTCAGGAATCATCATTCCTCTACCTTCATTGCTAGCCCTAGAGGGGGACCTTTAGGGGGTGGGTCACATGAAATTTTATTCAAATCTTTAAAATGGATTATGTAAATAGAATGTATATTTTCATACCGAATAATGGAACAACACACAATTCTAAAAAATAAAAAATATTTTTCTAATCTTAAACTAGTAAGACCAATTGTGAATTCTATTCCAAGTCCTATAGATATGATAGAAGGGGATGTTGAAATAATTTTTTCTTTACCTAATGGGAAAAAGTTCTTTATAAGATATGCCCTGTTTTCCCCAAAAACCAAAATAAAATTGTTATGTTTTATTGATATATACCAACATGGGTATAATAGTCAAACTATATCAAAGACGAATGAAAAGTACATGTGCATTACAGTTGTTAAATTCAAAGAGTCATGTACCAAAAAAATATAAAAACTATCATCTGGATTACACTATACAGATATTAGTGCAATCAAAACACATATGGTAGTAAAGAATGAACCAAAAATCATTAATTTTTGTCTTAAATGATTAGGTTATCCAAGTTTAGGAATGATGTCAAAGTAATTGAAAATTATCAGGGACATTTTATAAAGGTCTATAAGATCTTTCCACTAAGAAAAATTCCATGTGATACTAGTTATCCTGGAAAGATGGTTGTGATACCATCACTAACTAAAATTAATGTTGAAATGCCCAAATTTATTGAATGAATTTAAGATGATATATATGGAACAATTCATCCATCATGCAGGCCATTTAAAAATTTTATGTTGTTAATTGATGCATCTAGTAGATGGTCACACATATGTCAAGTAATATTATTGGTATCAGGGCATGTAATAGAAGTATATGAGTTGTAAATTTAAATTTTTTCATCTTTGGATCAATGTACACTACCAAAAAACGAGGTTTACACAGTTCCACCCTTTAACAGCGCTTAAAAAAGCCCTGATAAAGGGTACTTTTAACAGTGCTAAAAAAGTGTTGTTAAAAGTGACCCTTTATCAACACTTTTTTTAACACTGATAAAGAAACCCCCTTTACCTGCTCTTTTTTTAGCACTATTAAAGGGGCCCCCTTTATTAGTACTTTTTTTAGTAGCGCTGATAAAGGAGGGGATTTATCAGTGCTTTTTTCCCTAGTTCTGATAAATTTTATATTTCATAAAAAAATATTTTATAAAAAATAATATATTTATATATAAATATATAAGTATATTTATATTGATATAAATATAATATATATTTTTTAAATATGTTTTAGATAAGTATAAATAAAAAATTCCACTTAATATATAAGATATGTAGTGAAAATGGCTTATAAAATATCTTAAAAATATTATTAATTAATATTTTTCTAATTATCATCGACTAATAATCATTTAATAAAAATTTGAAGATATAAAAAATCAAAAAATTAATAAAAGATCTAAAATAAGTTGAAAATGTAACTCAAACTTCAAACGACATAACTTTTGATCCGAGTGTACATTTGAGCTCTACATCATATCAAATCGAAGCCTGCGATGATCTCTACATTCTATTTATTGAAGGGAATATTCTATCACATTTTTCGAGGCCAAAAAAGGCTTAGAAGGCCTCTAAAACCGAGTTTTTAGTCCGGATACCCAAATTTTTTAACATTCAATGGAATTTCAGCCTCGTTTCAGGGGGTCTTTTTGACCTTTTTCACTGGGGACTGAATTTATTCTGAGGGGTTACATTTATATTAATATTATGGCTTTGAAATTTTATTGTTTTTTATAATGTAATGTTACTTATAATCAATTATATAATAATATATTCATATTTTTTTTATATATTCACCCATAAAAATTTAATTTTATAAATAAATAATTAATCATATTTACATATAAAGTATATTTCTCAATATATAAGGATTATCTAAATAAAAAATAATATCCATTTTATTTAAAATAAAAAAATATTTATATTTATATACCTATATTATGTGTGTGTGTGTGTGTGTGTATTTGTGTGCGTTTGTATTGACAAACTGATATATATTATATACATATTCTAAACATATTTATATACATATTAATATATAATATTTGTAAATATATATAAATACGTATAATTATACTTAAAAATACACATATAATATGTGTGTGTGTTGTATATATGTATTTATTTATTTATAAACACAAAAAACATATTTTGTAAATGTATTTAAAACTGATCTTATAAATATATATTAATATACAAATAAATATATTAATATATAAATATAACTATATATGTATATTAATATACGAATGTATATATATACATATATATTAATATATGGATATATATATATTAATATAACTAAATATATATATATTAATATAACTAAATATATATATATATATACATATTAATATAAATATATATATGTTAATATATATATATATATATATTAATATAAATATATATATATATATTAATATACGAGTAATATAACTATATATATATATAAATAAATTGACATATTAATAAATGAAGAGAAAAAAAATATTGTGAAGTGGTAAAGGCTTAGGCGGGTAGGCAACAGGTCCCGAGTTCAAATCCTGGGAAAAACAGGTCGCGTGCGTGGGTGGGGAATAAGGCCTAGCACTGTTAAAGGGGGTGGGGGTGCTATTAAAGGCTAGGGGGGTGGCCAGGGCGTACGTGCTACGATGGGAGGTGGGACGCTGTTGAAGGGTGCTTCAAGCGCTGTTGAATCCCCACTTCGAATTGTAGATTTTTTTAATGTTATTTAACTTTTATCAGTGCTAAAAAAATCACTGATAAAGGACCCTTTTATCAGCACTTTTTTAGCACTGATAAAAGACCCCTTTTATTAGTGCTTTTTTAGCCCTGATAAAAGGGGCCTTTATTAGCACTTTTCTGAGCGCTGATAAGAGACCCCCCTTTATATTCGCCTCAATTAACAATGATTTTCTAGCACTGTTAATTCCATTTTCTAGCACTAATAATGGCCATATTTGTAGTAGTGGTAACAATGTCATCTCTAAAAATTCGATCCCCAATAGCAGGTCGAGGATCTCACATGAAATAATTTACTCACAAAAATAAAATAAACAATTTTCTCATTCATTTTGATGGTATGTTTGACAGCCTCTCATCACTGGAGACCATTTCATGAAGAAACCAAGGTTGAATATCTCTAGATCATCCATACACACTTCAAGAGCCTATGAGAATACTTATTATTGAATGTAGGGTGATAGCACAATGATTCGATGAAGCCTTCGATATTCTAACAATCACCACTATCTCAATCCTTTAACCCATGAAGGATATCAAAGATCAAATGTTTGAAATGGGATCTTCCATTTCTAGGATGGGGGAAGGAGAGATGAACTCTCAAATTTTATTGGATGAATAATCCCTTAGAAATGAGCTCCCTTTTACCTATATATCAGAGGTTAAACATTCGAAAATGGATCCCTAACCTTCATATGAATAACACCAACTAAATAATCCATAAATGACATGATATGAACAAATAAATTTATCATAAATTTAATTTATATTTTTATCATTTACTTTTAATATATAATAAATATGTTACATGATAAAATTGAGTAATTAACTTGACTTTTAATTCTTGAAAATATTAAGCAAACCTTAAATTTTAAAATAATATTTATTTATTAAATAATTTCCCATGCATCACTTAAATATTAGTAAATATATTAAATAAATAAATTCAACTCTAATCATTCTATAATTGAATAATATTGAATTTATTTATTCCTTGGTGATTGTTTATTCTTGTATATCTCTCAGACCCTGTGGTGGGGCTCTCTATGTCCCATACTCATATTCATCAGGATATGTTAGAATTTTGAATACTCAAAGTGTGTGACCCTCTATGACCTTATCTTGATAGTAGTGAACACTATTCATAGACCAAGATTGGAGTCTAACAACTCATCAAAGTTCCTAAGGAGATGAGGAAAAGTCATGGAAACTAAAAACTTTCCTAAGAAAACACACATTGTAATATAATATTTTTTCATATGATATCTCATAAAGCAGGATACACACTTTGTGTCATCATCCATTTTTTATTTATTATTCACTGATATCATTAGATAAACTTACCTTATTCTACCATAACCATGAATTTATTGAAGGTATTACCATCCTGGTCAACTAGATCTGAGATATCACTTCCTTTCAGAATCAAAAAATTCTATCTTAATTATTCAATAAATTTCATACCACTAATGATGCACCCAATGTAAGCTACCTTATTATGACATCAATTCCATAATTTTCATCTTGTATCAAAATAAAAAACCAAATAGTATAAACTAATAATAATCTAAATTGAGGAGACCATTACACATGTTCCCAAATAGGAACTCCCCAAGACACCTGAAACATGATGTGTTCCTATCAGCAGGTAAGTCCTCATAATCTCATCTACTAGAGATCAGCAAGTGAGAACTTCATAGGAAGAAGTCTCAATGCTTATGACCCCCAACACCTGATAGTAAAACATCATATGTGTCCTATCAGTATGATTTATCTAGATCAAAGGACATAATTTTAAGATTATTTCCATGGTATCTTTACATTCTCATTAGAGCTTGGGAACTACTATAACCTTGTGATACGACATATAATATAAGGAAATTACCATAAAAAATAGTGGGTGTATAATTACCAGCACTATTATTCTAAGGTAAACACATGAACATATATCAAACTATATACATTAAATGATAATAAAATTACATTCATGAGTTGGGTCTAGGGAACCCACTTACAACACTCCCACTAGCATTAGAGCCAACTACAAACAAGTCTCAACCCACTAGCTCTCACATGAGAATCATGCTTCTATTGAGATATGAATTTAGTTAGGGGGTCTTCCATGTTACCCTATGTGGCTACTATGCTAACCATGAATTTACCTCTTTGAGTAAAATCCCTCAAGGGATTAAATTTCCTAAGTATATTATTTCTCCTCTGGTGAGACCTGGACTCTTTGGAAGGCACCAATTCCACAATATTATCATAATAAACTAGAACAAGGTCTACACTGTTAGGAACAACACCAATATCTGAGACAAATATGCATATCTATACAACCAACTTAGATAGATCATAAGAAACTATATTCTTGGATTTTACTGTAGAGTCAGTGACCACAGGTTTCTTTGAGCTTCTCCAGCTCACCGCACCAACATTCAGGAAAAAGACGTAACACGACTACGATTTTATATTATCATGACCTATCTGGAAACTATCACCACTATATCCCAGCATACTAGTTCCCTATATCCTCCATACACTAGGAACATATCCTTTATATATATCAAGTACTTTAGGACAGTTTTTAAAGCTACCCAATGCAGCTCTCATGGATTAGTTTGATATCTTCCCACCACGATTAAATAAAAGTTAACATCAAACCTAGTACATATCATGGCATACATGATAGATCCCACTACTATTCCGAATGGCCCGAAGGCCTACTTTTTTTATTTTATTATAGAGAATCCCCCTTTTAAGGTTTTAAGGGGAACCCGTGCATAACCCATATGCCCAAGGCACAAGGCCCGACTGACCCACAATACATGACCCGAAGGCCTAGAGGCATACCATGCCCAATACATGACCTGTAGGCCCAACCCACTTGAACTGCCCCTCCCCAGCTTCTGCATCATTGATCACCTAGCACCCCACCTTACATTGCTGATCAGCTAGAATTTCCATGCACAAAGCTGCATGGTGCCTGGTCCCAATGGCAACTGCCATACCCTCTCATTCTTCCAATCCGGTTAGCTCTGCTTCTGGTGGCTGCTACTCTTATTGCTCTGATCCTCTTATGGGGCCTGTTCTATGTGAACTGGGCTACTCCATGGTCTATGTGGCCCAAAGGACCTGTGGACCAAAGGCCTTTGGTGACCCGAAGGCCCTGGAGACCCGTAGGCCCAAACCGTTGGCCCGAAGGCCCAAATCGGGTGAATAGTTCCAGCTACTACAGTAACTGCTATAGTAACTGCTACAGTGCTTCTACAGTACTCGGAAATTCACCTCCACCTAGTTTTGAACCTGGGTCTCTTGGATTCCAAGCAGGAGCCCTTATCACTCGGGTACGGGCTCATTGGCGATAGATCCCACTACTAAGGCATAAGATATTCTACCCATTCTTTAAATCTCTTCTTAAGTTTTTGGTCATATTTTATTAAAGATATTTATACAATGTGACATTAACAATAACCCTCTATTGGATTGTTCCATGTTTTACATTTTAAGTAATTTTTTAATATATGTATTTTGACTTATCCCAAGCAGCCTCTAAGATCTATATCGATGGATCTTGATCCTTAGGATGTATGTTACTTCACCTAAGTATTTCATGGATAAATATTCATTTAAACAAGTCTTAATTGCTTTTAATACTTGCAATTTGTTTCGCATAATTAATATGTCATAAAAATATAATATAAGGAAAATGATGAAATTACCACTAAAATTTTTATAGACATATGAATCACTTTCATTCTTTATGAAACCAAATTCTCTTATTCCCTCATAAAAAAAAATATTTCATGATCTTGATGCCCGCTTCAACCCATAGATGGATCTCTACAAATTTCATACTTTATTGACTCCCTTTTACTTAATAAACCCTTAGGGTTGAGTCATATATAAATATTCAACCAAATTCCCATTTATAAAATAAGTTTTAACATCCATTTTTTAAATTTCATAATCATGGAACGATGATATTATTTCAAGTAATATTATGATAAATCTCATCATCACAACTGGTGAGAATGTTTCATCATAGTCTATGCCTTGATGTTACCTGAAACCCTTCACTACCAATTGCGACTTATAGGTATTTACACTACCATATATGTACCACTTTTTATTAATACTCATTTTCACCCAAGGAGTTTTACATCAGCTGGAGGGTCTATGAAAATTCAAACTTGATTTTGGTTCATGGAATCCATCTTAGAATGTATAACTTCTTTCCATTTATCAACATCCTTTACATATACTGCTTCCTTATAGGTTATAGGTTCATCATTATTTAAGAGTAATGTGTCACATGAATTAGTGAAAAGAAAACTATATCATTCTGGTTCTCTAACCTATCGAGTATACCTACACAATACTTATGTCTCAGGAATATTTTCTTCTCCCACTGTCTCTTGTAGAGATTGTTCCCATACCAAATATTGTGCATTTAGATCATCAACTAAATCAAAGTAAATCTCTCTCTCTATTTCTATCAGAAATGTGTTCCATTTCTAGAAATATGGCATGAATTGTAACAATAAATTTTCTATCTGAAGGTTTATATAGGTAATATCCTTTATTTTCTTTAGGATAATCTATAAAGATGAACTTCGTGCTTCAGGATGCTAATTTTTCACTAGGTAAAGTCATGAAAAATGCCTCCCATCCCCATATATGTATGTGTGACATACTAAGTTTATTTATATATAAAAACTCATATGGAATCTCATCTTTTTATTTATTTGGTACTTGATTAAAGGTATATACCACTGTCTGCAACATGTATCCCTAAAATGATAATTGAAGATTTTTCTGAATCATCATTGATGTGACCATGTCTAGAAAGGTAAAACTCCGCCTTTCACTAACACCATTATGCTAAGATGTATAAGGAAGATTGAGTTGGGATACTATTCCACAATCCTTTAAGTGATCAATGAATTATTATTTGAGACATTATCCACCATAATATGAGTGGAATTCCTTAATCTTCTTACCAAGTTGATTTTATACTTCATGCTAGTATTCTTTAAACATTTGAAAAGAATATTACATACACATCATTAAGTAGATATATCCATACCTACCATAGTTATCAGTAAAAGTAATGAAGTAAAAAATACCACCCCTTTCTCTATTGGAAACAGACCACATATGTCAGTATGAATCAATTTTATTAATTCAATGGATCTTACTCCTTTCATAGTGAATGGTGGTTTGGTCATTTTCCATCACAAACAAGCATGATATATATCCAAGGGCTTTAACTCATATGAGTCTAAATACCCTACTTGACGTAATTTATGCAAATGATTCTCATTTACATGACCAAACTTGAAGTTTTATAGGTATGTGTTATATGATTAATTTTCATTATTTGTTTGATTGATTAACATTACAGGGTTTTTAAGTTCTAGTATATACAAGATATTGTTAAGATGCACCATACCATAACATATTTTATCCTTATAAAAATTCAACATTTATTTCCAAAATTGAAATAAAATCCCATAGTGTCCAAAATCAACATCAAGATCATGTTTCCAATAATCTAAGGAACATAATAACAATTGTTCTATACAAGAACTAAATCACTAGGCAAGGTCAGATGATAATATTTATAACAACCCAGAATTATATCAATAGAAATTCCCTTCTTATAATTATTCCATATAGTATAAATCTTGTAAAATCATATAGATAACACAATAAAAACTTTATAAATGAAGAATTAATGAAATAAGATGTATTTTTAGAAGTTAAGGAACCTATACCAATGGAATTGTAACTTAACCTTTAGAATACTAATATAAACCTTATGAATATTAAACCGACCAATAGAATAGTAAACCAACCAATGAAAGTATAAGAAAAATTTAGGCATATTAAAAATGGAAATATGATATAATTATACCATAGTATAAGTAAATAAATGTTTTGGAAGTGATAAATTAAGTTTTGGTATTTTTTGTGAAATATAAATTTTTATTTACAATTTTATAATTAAAATAATAATTTAAAAGAAAATTTATTTTCATAAAATATATTTATAAATTAATATTTTGTTTTATTATGATTATAATAAAATTTTATTAGACCTTAATTAATTTTTAAAAGTGCTATAAAATCAGTTATAATTTTAAAATCAGTATTTTCCAAGTAAATGATGATTTTAATTAAAAATAAAATTTATCATATTTAGAAAATTATTTTCATAAAATTTATTTCATTTTTGAATTATACATGTTGAAAAATGGTTAGGTTTAATTTTTGGGATTTTTTTAAAATACTTGAATTTTTGGTGAATAGTAAATACTATAATTTACGATAAAAGCTAAATACATGAATTATTGATTCATAGACGATGTACGAATGATGTAAGTCCATAATATAAAAATATTCTTCATGATTTTAATATATTTATATATATTGATCAAACTATTCGTAGTCTTTAGGAAATATAATAAACTAATGAATAAAATAACGAGAAAACACCCCTCTCATCACTTATAAATACCACCCCTTCTCCTCACACCTTTAAAGCTTTGAGAGTTTTCCAAATTATGACAAATAATATTTCCAAGTCTCTCCCCCATTTCCGAGATCCCTTGGTCTCAATAAAAGACAAATCCCCTTTCATAAGTAGGTTCTCAAGGAGGATAAATTCAAGAGATAAAATTCTCTTTAATTTTCTTTTAATTTATTTTCAATTTCTTTAATTTTCTTATTATATCCTCACATACACTTATCCAAGTGGAATAAAAACTCCATTATACTATATATACTAAAATTTTATCATGTTAATTTAATAATTCATCATCAAACCTATTCTCCTCTCCCTTTTATTCTAAAAATAAATGAAAACATCGTTCGTGAGGTGCTGATTCATCACCTTTACAGACGACATGTTTTTGTTTTTCATTATCACATTAAAGGATGGTCATAAATCCATTATAATGGTTTAATAATAATTCAATTTTTTATAACCTATTTTATTTCTTGTAACTAATAGATTCACATAATACTAAATAATAAAATGAAACTATTTCATGATGATCAAAGAACCTCCAAAATAATCTAAACGATCATCATTAACTTTTATCTAAAGAATCATCCTTATATCATATAACCAAATGATATTTAAGAAAAATTAATCTTCTTTAAGTTAATTAATAACATATAACTTTAATTCTGGATAAATATCCCCATTTTACATGAACTTCCATACTCATATACAAGCAAATCGATCATGAAAACCAAGAAAACGAACACTTACGATCGATGAAATTGAACACTATAACCCATAAAAAAGGCCATAAATGAACTTAATAAACTATAATAAATAAATAAAATGTATAATAGGTTATATAATTATTAATTAATGAATCTAATTTTATTATTCAGGACATTAAGTACAAGTGCGGAACCATTTCATACATAAGGTAGAAGATTCTTTTTGAACCAAATTCTTTTCCTTTGGTTTACACTTTCTATCCCTTTAACCTAGTGAAATTATTATTTATTTTATATAATTATTCTAAATTATATTTATATGTTTCAAAATCATTTATCCAAATCATTTCATCCTTATTTTATGGAGATATACACGTTTTAAAATGGTTCCCTTCTTGAATCTTCCTAATAAGAAAGCCCAATTAAAGGGAACTTCCCGATTTCTCACCCGTTTTCAAGTGTACTACATAATATGTTTTAATCTACCATTATTTTTATAAAATAAATCATTTTATCATGAAAATATATCATAGTTAATTTCTTTTTTTATACAAAAAATTATTCCTTTTCAATTTTAAAATAATCATTAAAATTTTCCCTTAAACCGCACTAAAGTGGATCATTTTTAAAGTTTCTTAAACACTCTTTTTACATGTTTTCACTTCAGTTTGAGATAAATCATCGTTTTTATGACTAATTTACCTTATTAATATCTATGTATGATTTAAATCCATTATTTCATGGACACATTTATGATACACTAATTTTTTATTCCTCATAACATGGTTATGATACCCATTTATTTCCATGGGTAACCCTCATGTTTAAGTTTTGATTCCTTATGTATGATTCTTCACATGGAACAAATATTCATGAACATGTTATGATGGGTGATCCCAAATATCACTCTAATTAATTGGGTAATGTTTAGTCTTATGAGACTTTATGTTGGGATAGGGAGTGAACCTGATTCCTTTATGGTACGTTTTCCACCATGTGATATAGTCTTTGTAGTTAGCCTTAACTCATGTTCATGTCATGTTATATATTATTTACACATTTATATGATTCTATAATTATATGTTCTCATGTTATACATTTTATTCTTCCTTATGTGTATTCATTTTTCATGCATTTTATTTCATCATGTTATGCCTTCTAACCCATGTGGTATGTTTTATTCCTATGCCTATTCCCATACTATGATTTTTAGATCATATATTTTGTTCATGTATTCCCTAGGATTTCCTATAAAAATGTAAGAGATAAATATATGTTAGGAGATAATTATGAATATTAAATAAAATATGTTTTTATTTTGGTTTCATATTTTCTAATTATTTACGTAATCTTCCAAAGATACTAGAATTTACGATCCTTGGCTGCATTTGATGGTTGATTATTCTTAAAACCATATAATAATATATGTAAAAGGATAGGGTTTCTATAGTTAGTATCATATAAAGGTCTAGTTATTTTTGGATATTAGCACTGGAGCACTTTATTAGGAACCCTAGGTATAATTCTATCACTATGGATAACCTAAATTAAAACTTAGGGTATCATAAGTTAGGATATACTTTTCATTTACAATTTTATCCTTCTATGTTCAATGTTTTATTTTTATATTTTTATTATCAAAGTATTCAATCCCCCTAATTATAATTTATTTTTCTTGGTTAATGGAAGTAAATAGAAGAAACCGTGCCAACAATAAATGTGATAGACAATGTGACGATTACCCTAATGATATGCCAAATATGATGGGAATGGGTGCTAAAAAATTCTTGATATTACTTGATCAACTGGACCAAGTTATGAATAATAACTTGAATCACATAGAAAAAACTCCTTATCCTAATAAAGGGAAAGTTGTGGTCAAATACTTCATCCAGAAAATGTCTCCCATGTTTAGTGGATCTTCTGATCCCCTCCTCACAGAATAATGGATTAAATCCATTGAGAATATATTCTCTATCCTACAGTGCTTAGAAGAATAGAAAGATATGATGGCAGTCTATCATTTTGATGGGGAATCTGATCAGTGGTGGAAACTGATCAAGAAAATGAATTCCAAAGAGGAAATTGATTCCATGGAATGGAAATATTTCAAGAAAATATTTTTCAAAAAATATTTTCCCCGAACCCTCCGTCTTAAGATGGAAAGGGATTTTATTATACTGAAGTAAAAGGAAGATGATTCTATTAGAGAGTATGAGGAAAAATTCACAAGGCTGGTAAGATATGCCTTTGGTTTTGTGATGAACACCTAAAGTAAGGTGGATTTCTTCTTTAGCGAACTAAATCTGAGTCTACAAAAAGAATTTAAAATTTTAGGCTTTGAAAGTTATGAGGATATTATACGTTACTCCCCTAAGGTTGAAATAGAGATCAGAGACTCTTAGTGATCTCATGGTCTTGATGAAAAAAATAGGAAAATTGAGTTTAATATGGGTGGATAAATAAATAAATCTCATGATAAAAATAATACCCAATATACCAAGTGTCAAAAGTGTGGGAAGAAGCATCCTAGAAACCATTTAAAGGGAAACAAGAGATGTTTCAAATGTGTAAGAGAGGGGCATATGGATAATAAATTCTAAAGGGATATGAAAAATCCAACTAATTTGTAATAATAAATGAAGGTTCAAATCAACACTCAACCTTTAGTGTAGTGTTTCAACTGCAAGGAACATGGACATTATGCAAGCGATTTTCCTAAGATAATGGTTGTTGGAGGCAATCAACAACAACAACCTACAAGGTAGCAGGGAAGGGAATATGATATCACTACTACCGAGGTGGATCCTGATAATAATGTGGTGACATATATTCTAGTTATTCATTCAAGAATAGAGAACTTTCTATTTGATTCTGGTTCTACACATTCTTTCATATCTTGCAAGTTTAGTAGAACTATTCAAGCACCACATAAAAATATGGAGGTTGAGTTATCTGTGAGAACATGGGGGAATTATTGCATCCAAATTATATAAATCCTCCCTGGTTAATGTTTTTGGACTGAAACTCCCAAAAAATCTTGTCTTTCTTCCTTTGGTTAAGTTTGATGCTATATTGTGCATGGTTTGACTATCTTTAAATAAATCTAACATCAACTGTCGACAAATGGAGGTCAATTTTCACATCCCAAGGCATCCCCCAATTCTATAAAAGTTTAAGAAGGAAGTTTAATCTCTTTTATAATCATCATATAAATTATGGATATTATTTCCTTATGAGAAAGCACATCTATCTCAAGTGATTGATACAAAGGACAGAATCATGCTTTAAGACATGCCCATTGTGAGGGACTACACTGATGTATTCCCTGAATAATTTCCTAGTCTTCCCCTTAATTTATGGTTTGATTTATCAATTGAACTTATTACTAGATATTTGTCTATATAAAAAAAACCTTATAGAATGGCCACCATTGAGCTAAAAGAACTGAATAAGCAGTTATAGGAGAATCTGGAAAAATGTTTTATACACCCGAGTGCTTCACCATAGGGTGCACCAGTCCTCTTTATCAAAAAGAAGGATGGATAAATGTTCCTATGCATTGATTACTGTGAACTCAAAAAAAATATGATAAAGAACAAGTATCCATTTCCATGGATAGATGACTTGTTTTATCAACTATGTGGGGACAAGTATTTATCTAAGGTTGACCTTCAATTGGGATATCAATAATGAAAAGTGAGGAAGGAAGATATTCCCAAGTCTACCTTTCAAACAAGGTATAGAAACTATGAGTTAAAAGTGATGCCCTTCATACTCACTAATTCTACATCAATTTTCATGGACTTAATGACTAGAGTATTTTGATATTACCTTGAAAAATTTGTGGTAGTATTTATTGATGATATTATGATATACCCCAAGAGCAAGGAGGAACATGAGGAGAATTTGAATACTGTGCTAAAGACTTTATGAAGGGAGAAACTTCATGAAAATTACAATAAATGTGAGTTCTAAATGGAAGAAGTATTATTATTGGGGAATGTTATCACCAAAAAAGGAATATCTATGGACCCTTCAAAGTCAAAGGAAATCAAAAAGTGACCCAGTCCAACATCTGTAACATAGATCCATAGTTTCCTTGGTATAGATAGGTATTACTGATGATTTTTGAAGAACTTATCATGATTGTAAAGCATAGTAACCAAGTTGAATCAAAAGGGAGTGAAGTTTTTTTGGACTAGTGAATGTGAATATTGCTTCAATGAGATGAAAAGAGGCTTATCATTGAACTAGTGCTCACACTACTAAAAAGTAGGGAACTATTTATGGTGTATAGTGATGATTCAAAGAAGGGATTATGATGTGTACTAATGAAATTTTTTAAAGTGATAGGATATGCCTCAAGGCATTTTAAAATTCATGAGAAAAACTACCCCATGAATGATCTAGAGTTGGCGGCTGTGATCTTTGCATTGAAAATATAGCGGCATTATCTCTGTGGGGAGAAGTGTGAGATATATATTGATCATAAGAGAATAAAATATATATTCACATAGAAGAAGATTAATATGCTATAGTGGATATGGTTAGAGATCATCAAGGATTGTGACTGCTCAATCCACTACCATCCTGGTAAAGCAAATAAGGTGGAAGATGCTCTAAGTAGAAAGTATCCTGCATCTTTATCAATAATGAGAATCGTAAAGGATCAATTTTTCTTAGATAATCTAATAATGGAAATGGGAATAATTAAGGAACATAATAAATCCTTTCTCAAATGATTGATCAACCATTACTCATGGAGAAAATAATGGATTCTTAAAGAAATGATGTGAAAATTCAGAAAAAGGTGAAATCTATTAGAAATGGGAAATCCTTAGAGTTACAAATAAATGAGGAAGGAGTCATGGGATTTGGGTCATGAATATGGGTACCATAAAATCCAGAGATAAAGAAGGATCTTTTGAATGACACACATATCTCAACCTTCTATATTCACTTAGGGATCACAAAGATGTATCATGATCTCTAAGAGAACTATTGGTGGGAAAATATGAAGAAGGAGATTTCTGGATATACATCAAAGTGTCTGGTATATTAGTAAGGGAAGGATAAAAGGAAAAAGTCTAAGGGGATGATGAAACCATTACCCATACCAACATGGAAGTGGGAAAACATCACCATGTACATTGTCACTGGATTTCCGAAGACATCTAGAGGAAACAATTCTATATGGGTCGTTGTGGATCGTCTAAAAAAGACAGCTCACTTTATCATAATTTGAGAGGACTAATCACTGGAGAAAATTTCATAGATATACATCATAGAAGTGGTAAGGATACATTAAGTACCACTATCGATTGTATCCAATCTAGATATATGATTCAACTCAAAGTTTTGGAAAAGCCTCCAACATGATCTAAACATTGAGCTAAACTTTAGTATAAATTATCATCCTCAAAATGATGGACAATCCAAATATACTATTCAGACACTTGAAGACATGTTGAGAGCATGTTCTATGGACTTCAAAGAAGGATGATGCTAACATCTACCTATGGAAGAATTATCTTACAATAATAGTTTCCACTCGATCATCCAAATGGATCCATATGAAGCCCTTTATGGGAAAAGATGTTGAACACTGACATTCTAGGATTAAGTTTGTGAACGTAAGCTTCTAGGACCTAAAATGGTCAAATAAATGGTATAGAAGGTAAAAAAAATTCAACAAAAAATCAAGGTATCCCAAAGTTGATAAAAGAGATATGCATACAATCATTGATGAGAACTCTAGATTAAGGTTGGAGAGATGGTATTCCTCTACATATCTCTATGAAAGAGGATCATGATATTTGGGAAGAAGGGAAATCTAAGTACCAGGTACATCATCCCCTTCAATATTATTGATCATGTTAGAGTCGTGGTCTATCAAATAACACTTCCACCAACCATGTATCAAGTACACGATGTATTCCACATATCCCTCTTGAGGAAGTACATACCAGATCCCTCATATGCACTTAATTCAGAGGTGGTACATTTGAAGAATGATCTCTCTTACAAGGAGTAGCCAGTGAAGATCTTGGATTGTAGAGATAAAGTTCTAAGAAAAAATACTACTCACCTAGTTAATTTACTATATAGGAACCATAAGTATGAAGAGGAAACATTGGAACCATAAGAAGTGATGAAGGAGAATTACCCTCACTTATTTTCACCATAGTATGTAAAATGGAATTTCAAGGGAAAAATTTCATAAGGGGGAGGGGGGAGAATGTAACAACCTAAAATTATATCAATGGAAATTATCTTCTTATAATTATTCCACATAGTATAAATCACATAAAATCACATAGATAACACAATACAAACTTTATAAATTAATAATTAACGAAATAAGTGGTATTTCTATAAGTTAAGGAACCTATTCCAATGGAATAGTAACTTGACCTTTGGAATAGTAATATGGCCATTATGAATAGTAAAAAAACAAAAATAATAGTAAACTAACCAATGAAAGTATAAAAAAATTTAGGCATATTATAAATGGAAATATGATATAATTACACCATAGTATAAGTAAATAATTTTTTTGCGAATGATAAATTAAGTTTTGGTATTTTTGTGAAACATAAATGTTTATTTAAACGTTTTATAATTAATATAATGATTTAAAATAAAACTTATTTTAATAAAATATATTCATAAATTAATATTTTTCTGTCTTATGATTATAAGAAAATTTTATGAGACCTCAATTAATTTTTCGAAGTGTTATAAAATCAGTTATAACTTTAAAATCAGTATTTTCCAAGTAAATGATGGTTTCAATTAAAAATTAAATTTATCATATTTATAAAAATATTTTTATAAAATTAAGTTAATTTTTTTAATTCTACATATCGAAAAATGTTTAGGCTGAATTTTTGGGATTTTTCTAAAATACTTGAATTTTTATTGAATAGTAAAATATTACAATTTACGATAAAAGATAAATACATGAATTATTGAGTCATAGATGATGTATGGATGATGTAAGCACATAATATCAAAATTTATGTCACTATTTTAATAAATTTAGTGATAATTCTTAAACTATTCATAATCTTGAGGGAAAATAATAAACTAATGAATAAAATAATGAGAAAATACCCCTCTCCTCCCCTATAAATACCACCCATTCTCCTCACACCTTTAAAGCTTTGAGGCTTGTCCAAATTATACCCAATACTCTTACCAAGTCTTTAACACATGTCTAAGATCCCTTGGTCTCAACAAAATACCAAACCCCTTTCCTAAGGAGGTTTTCAAGGAGGAGAAATTCAAGAGGTAAAATCCTCTTTCATTTACTTTTAATTCCTTTTTAATTTCTTTTCTTTACTTATTATCTACTACTCTCCCCTTATCCAAGTTGAATAAAAATTCTAGTATCTAATATTATAGATTTAAAAATTCCAATTTAATATAATGAATTCTACAAAAAATTTCAAAGAAACATGTTGGTCCAGTATCTTACACATTGTCCGTGAGGTGTCGATTCACCGCCTTCGTGGATGACATGTTTTTGTTTTTCATTAATTCCTTAAATGATGGTAATAAAACAATTATAATGGTTGAAAAATAATATAAAATTTATTTTATAACCTGTTTTATCTTATAGAGAAAAAATATTCAAATAATAATAAATAATAAAATGAAACTAGTTCGTGAGGATCAAAGAATCGCCAAAATAATCTAAACAATTATCATCAACTTTTATTTAATGAATAATACTCATACCATATAAAAAAATTTTATATAAGAAAAATTAATCTTCTATAAGTTTATTAATAACATATAACTTCAATTCTGGATAACTATCCCCATTTTATATGAACTTCTATACTCATATACAAGCGAACCGATCATGAAAACCAAGAAAACCAACACTCTCGATCGATGAAATTGAACACTATAACCCATAAAAAAGTCCATAAATGAAATTAATAAACTATAATAAATAAATAAAATGTATAATATGTTCTGTAATTATTAATTAATTAATATAATTTTATTATTCAGGACATTAAGTACAAGTGAAGAATCGTTTCAGACATAAGGTAAGAGATTCTTTCCAAACCTCCATTTTTCCTTCAGGTTACGATCTCTCTCTCTTTAACCCAATGAAATTCTTCTTTATTTTATATAATTATTATAAATTTTGTGTATATATTCCAAAATCATGTATATATATCATTTCATCCTTCTTTTATAGGGATATACATGTTTTAAAAAGGTTCGCTTCTTGAATCTTTTCAAAAAGAGAGCCCGATTAAAGGGAACTTCTTGATTTCTCACCCATTTTCAAGTGCACTACATAATATATTTTAAGCCATAATTTTTTTTATAAAATCTCTTATTTTATCTTGAAAAAATATTCTGGTTCATTTCTTGTTTTATATACACAATTATTCCTTTTCCATTTTATAAGAATCATTAAAATGTTCCATTAAACCGCACTAAAGTGGCTCATTTCTAAAGTTTCTTAAACACTATTTTTACATGTTTTAATTTAATTTTGACCTTAATAATCATGTTTTATGCCTAAGTTTACTTATTAATTCCTATGTATGATTAAAATCCATTTTTTCATGGACACCTTTATGATACGCCCATTTGTTATGCCTTATGACATGGTCATGATACCCATTTCTTTCCATAGGTAACCTTTATGTTTATGTTTGATTCCATATTTATGATTATTCATGTGGAACACATATTAATGAACAATTTATTATGGTTCCATCCATATATCATTCCAATTCATTGGGTAATGTTTAGTCTCATGAGACATCATGTTAGGACATGGAGTGAACTTGATTACTTTATGGGACTTTGTCCACCATGTGATATAGTCTTGGAAGTTAGCCTTGACTCATGTTTATGTCATGTTATATGTTGTTTCCAAATTTCAATGATATCATAATTATATATTAACATGTTATACATGTCATTCTTTCTTATGTGTATTCATGTTCTATGCCTTTTATGTCATCATGTTATTCTTTTTAACCCATGCACTATGTTTTATTCCTACGATTATTCCCTTACTAGGTTTTTTTAGCTCATCTATTTTTTTTCATGTATTCACCAAGTTATGCTATAAATATGTAAGAGATCAATGGAATTTAGGATCTCATTATTAATATTAAATATAAGATGTCTTTAGTTTGGTTTCATATATTCTAATTATGTACCTAATCTTCCAAATACACTAGTCTTTACAATCCTTGGTTTTATTTGATGGTTAATTATGCTTAAAACCATGTAATAATATGTGTAAAAGGATAGGGTCACTATAATATCCCACTTATAAGGCTATTAGTCTCACACCATTTTTTTCTTAGAGATCCACCTTTCCCTTTAAAATATTTTGTAATCTAGTGGTTCTGGTATATGAATAAAAACACATGGGACACATTTTGTATCCAATACCCAACTTGTTGATAATGAAAAATTTCATTCAATGGAAAAAAATACCTAATGTAGAAGAATAAACTTTCTTATTTCCCCATTTTAATTATTTTCCAATGGCCTTTATTACCACATGCAAATTATAAAACCTCCTGCTCATTTCCCTCTCTCTTTAAATCATTGTATTTTTAGAAGGATGATAAATTGGTGTCTTTGGATTGGGTTTAGTCTTAGACCCCTTATCCTTTCCCTTACTCCTCTTATTGAACATAAAGACCTAAAAATTATTATTAATAATTTCCTTATTATTTTGGAGAACTATAGTCAATAGGCATGAGAGTGACTTTGTCATGTTATTAATGTTGTAATTAATAATAAAAGTCAAGAATCTTGATGTTAAAGAGGTTAGAATGAGACCATTCACTAGATTTTGGTTCAATTTGAACCCAATAGATTTAAGTCTCTTGATGTACCCAATCATATTGAGTACATGAGGTCCTTCTTGATTCCATTTTTCTATCTTTCACCTATATAATGCACTTGATATCTCATACCTTTCTTGTCTTTCTCTCTTCAATTATAACTCTTAGAGATGAGTTAGCATATTGTAGGAATCTTCATCCTCAAGAATTTTCTACAGTTGATTGGGCATCCATGACAACATGATATATTATACATATAGTGAATCATCTACATGCTTCTTATATTTATCTTTATCTACCTTTATTTCTCCCTGAGGGGTCTCAATAGGAAGTGAGGACTCCAACACATAAAACATCCTCTCTTGGTGCAATACTATGCGCAAGCACCTGTACCACTCCTGAAAGTTATGGATGGTCAGAATATTTTATTTTTCTAGAATTGATCACAGTGATAATGTACCAGTGGTGTTGATTGAAATTTTATCTATAAAAAACAAAATTAATAGTTATTACTTTATTTTGATTATCAATTAGACATTATTAATTAAATCATTGAATGTATCCCACTATTTTATCGAATCCTAGTGGCCCTCTATACTAGATTCATAATATCCTATCGCTTGAGTATTTTAGTTACAAGGATCCTTGAAACCTTTTCTTATAGTCCAAGACATGTCTATGCCACTACTCAGAGAGTTTCATGGTAGAAACTAGATTGACCAACCACATTGACTTGCGAGTCCTTGAACTGTTGAGTGAAGTCCCAGATTTTTAGAATCACAACCTTGATTCCCTCAACACTTTGCATATAAATTGATAGAAAGAGAGACATGCACACTTATGTTTTTTCCATATTTAGTTAATTCAACCCAACATTCATATAATAACCTCTCAGTAGTAGGAGACCCTCAACTAGGGCTGACGAGAACCTCATACACCTGGTTTTTTTCAAATGTAAGTGGCCAAAAGTATTTCTATTTAATATTTCTTTAAGGGTTTTAATATTATATGATGAATGAATTAATTTTATTTATTATATATTCATAATATGTGATCATGCTCAAAATTAAACAATGATAACAAACATTCACCACATTTTTATTTTATTTTTAAAACTATGAATTTTAGTTTATTATTTTATGTTTTTGTATAAACATGCATATCCAAAATAATAATAATCCATGCATATCCAAAATAATAATAATCCATGTATAAATTAAATAAACTACCCAAATGATCTTCATCATTTGGTATTGGTTGATCCATTTATTCTCAATGGATCAATCTTGACCTTAGGGGTAAAGTACCTAAGTCAGGTTTGATTCGCATCGCAACTCGCACACCGGTCCAATGTTTCCACCTCTCATATGGAAGACCACTTAGTCTTGACATGGTCCAAATCTTATAATGTCCTCAACATAATACATAAAACCCCAGGCAATCACAAAATAAATACTAAATTAGACTGATGGACATGCATAGACTTATACATATTAAACGAAGAAAGATGATGTGTAAATCATAAAAAATAAATCAACTATTATATTCATCACACACAATTGTAATAATAAATTAAATAAATATAATTATAGATAAATATTGTTCAGTCGATGCTCAATATCAGTTGGAAGGTAAATTAAATGTGTAGTGAAAAATTTAAATTTTCATTAAATTCATATCGAGGATAATAAATAAATTAAATGAATTATTTTAATTCAATTAATTTATTTCATGTGACCCAAATTAAATTTATTACTATTTTTTATTTAAAAAATTTAAATTATTTTTTGAATATTTCAAATATTTTCCCAGAATCCCGCATGGCTTGGAAACTCCTTAGAAGAGTTTGCAGGATTTTCTAGGCCTAGATGAGACCAGAAAGGTTGGGTAAGACCTAGGTCAACCCATTTTGAGTTGGGTAGGACCCATCAAGGCTTGTTTCGGGTTAGGTAGGACCCACCTAGTCTCATTTTAGGTTGATAAGGATCCGCCTCAACCCGACATGGCTGTGGCGACCTGCGTCGACCCGACTTGGGCATGGGTTGGATGATCTGTAGTAGGACGCACAAGGGGGGTCACGATAGGACCCGCTGGGGTTTTGTGCATGATGACTGGTCATCGAAGGGGATGATGCAGGCAGTGATGCTAGTGGGAGGTCAGTTAGGTAGGAAGTGATGTCAACATGAATTGGCTGGGTGGGTTCTAGGGAGGCTGATCATAATGATGGCAAGGACGAGTGTTGGGGAGGCCTATTGTAATGCCCCGACCCCAGCTACCCAGAGTCGGTGCATTATTGCGTAACATTGGCATAATCATAAAAGATCAAGTCTCGAAAGACCGATTAGTTTAGTAGCCTTGGAAACACTAGATACATTCCTAAGTGTTACATTACATCATAAAGTGAAAAACTACAATAACATAGTCTCCATTTTCCACACTCATATCCCCTTCAGACTATCCCTGCAGGTCATTCCTAAAATACTTCTTCACATCCTGGAAAAATTAAAACATTTAAAGGGGTGAGCTCAGATGCTAAGTAAGGATAACAATATAGCAGAAGCTTTTATAAATAAACATAAACATTTAAGGAAATGTATAACTAAACAAAATCCTTTTAAATATGAACTTTAACATAAAATGGCAAAAATAAAATGAAATAATGCCATTTAATTATTCACATGGATATTCTACTGGTCAAATATTCACATGCAATATCAACAACCACTTTCATAATGATGGAATGCATAATGCCAGACTATCATAACCACGTAGCCAAGGCCTCGTGCCAAGACTACAAATAATATTTTGTCAAGGCCTCATGCCAAGACACTAGTTTGTCTCATGAGACCTGCCGATGCATCGAGGAGCTATAGCGGGCTCCACCTGTCACTTATTAAGTCCAATTCATTCCTCATATGAACAGGTTTAAACATATCATAAACCATAACATAATCGTATCACATAAAACATGAATAAAGGAAACATAAAATTTCCACATTTCAATCACAAGATATCAATACAACACATTGATATATTAAAACATTATCAAAACCATTTTCGATACCAAAATAAATGAAAGTTAAAACTTGGTTTTTATTTTTCATTTAAAAAAAGTTATGGCTTGTAGGGGAAGCCGAAACTCAAATAATGGTCACGGCGGCGGGGAAGTAATTGTCACCACATACGTACGATAAGAAAAACATTCCTTTTTGTCATTTAGTAAAACTCTTCGTATAAAAAGATTTTTTTTGAATAAACGTAAAATTCAAAGGGGTTTATACACCATATAAAAGAAATTTGTGTATAAAACAAAATATGCCTCAATGAATGGAGATTGAGACGAAGTCCCTTAAAAAGATCATTTTTAAATAAAATATATCTATTATGTGTATTCACTATTTGTACACATAAATAAAGTACAAATACAAGATATGACATAATAATATCATGACATAATTTGAAAGTAGGAGATTAACCCAAAGAATGGAAATTGGGTTAAGAAGTTCCCTTACCTCGTGTCCGACTTGACTCGATCATTATTTAATCTCATGAATAATAAACTAGAGTTAATTTATATTTTCTTAAGAACCATTTTCATGTTCATTATTCCTTTTATATCATTTATTACCATGTTATGAACATTATGTGATTATTTAAGTTAATAAGGGTCATTTTGTCGATCTTTGGTACTTGAGTCAAAAATAAACTTATTATAATTACAAGTTGTTCATGTGGTGAAATATCCATTATATCAAAATTATATCCATGATGTATATATCATATATATTATATATATCCAATATATACATGCATTTATAATATTACATAACATTTAGAGGTAAGAAATGAAATGCACCGTTCACGGAGACGGTAAGCCGTACGTACGCATGAACACTACTTTCATTTATATTTCATATTTAATGGAATGAAATTATATTTATATAAAGGTATAATATAATTCCAGTATAATATAATGTATAATACCATTTACTCCATCCTTTATACATCCCACATATGTCATTAACGATTCAAATCACTTTGAGGGGGCGGTAGTCCGAACTTCCTTAAATGAAAATATCGCATTTACCCATAATGGAAACCATAAAGGTATGCCATAAATGAAAAATACAGAAGCTTAAGTAAAACATAAACATATTATATATCATATGTAAATATATTGACATCTTAATGTCCACCTTTGAAGGTGTTATATGAATGTTGAACAATCATCGTTTCGTGAGGCAGAAATTCACCATCCATAGAAACAGTATGTTCTTTAACCAATAGATGTATGTGTGTGTAAGTGTAGCTAGAATAATTCTTATAACAACATCCTAGTATATTGAGGATAATGGTGTTGTTACAAAAGAAATGAATAAAAAGAGTTTAGGGGTTTGGAGAAGAAAAATAAAACAAAACAACATTAGAGAAGACATTACCTCAAAATCGGGTAACTCTTTTTGATTTGAGCAAAAGGCTTCTTTGGTAAGAGTTCTGCCCAAAGTGAGGCTTCTAGGAGTAATAGGGGGAAGTTGGGAGAGTATTTGGGCAGAGTTTGGCCGAACCAAAAGGCTTGAAAGTGTGAATAAGGTGGTAGAGGTGGGGGCCTTTTATAAGTGGAGAGGAGGGGCTCTTTTGGAAAGATTGAAATGTTACATTATTACACAATGATTTTCGGATTCTAAAGGTCCCACACTTATATAATTCGTGTCTAAGGTGATAATGGTTCGAAATATACCCATAAAATAGTCTTTGGACAAGTGTAATCCTTGGATTTTACATTATCTTTTCATTTTATTAAAATCGTTAAATAATGAGGTCATCGCTGCATCATAATGATGTCATAAATAATTTAATTTATTTAATGTCTAAAAATTATAAACAAAATACTATGATGTAGTAAATCTTTTTATCTTTCTATTGAATATTTATAGTCAAAATTTGGACTTGTGTAACCCCACTTAAAAACTGTTTTAGTAAAACAACTCATGTTTGTGTCAATTTAATTTTAACATTAAATAAATATATATTAATGTCATTTTCCAACCAAAGTGGCTCCATGGGGTCCCAAAGTTGACCCATGGGTTTTCTTGGTCGTCCACGACTCATACAATAGTAGTAGGACAAGTTTCAAGCTCATATCATATTATTAAAACATTGTTTTTACCTTAAACTACACTAATTACCTCTAATCACGATTAAGAACTTAAAAGTTACTATTCACCAAAAAATTATTTTAATATCATTGAACCAAATTTTACTTCTTAATGACAACCATGTATGTTGGATTTTTTAAAATCAAATCACAGAAGTGGTAATATTTCATTTAAACAAAAAATCAGTTATTTAACTACCACTTAGTGGTTTCACTATTCATCAAAAATTGAAGTTTTTCAGAACAATGCCAAAATTTCACCCTAAGCTATAATTGGTATTCCGAATTCAAAAATGATGTCTATTTTACAAAATTAAAAACATATAAGTTGCATTAATTAATTTTATAATTAATTCCCGCTGTCACAACAAATAGCGTGTTTTAAGAAACAATTTATATCAAAAGATTGACAATTGTTTATGTCCAATTTCAATGTTAAATTAATTCTAATGACCACCATTGGATAAAATGGTAAAAATATATTATAATTATACTTTAAAACCACTAAATAGTATAATTTATCACTATAAATTATTTTGATTAAAAAAGTTGTTTTTAAGTAATTTTCACTATTCATAAAAAATTGGAAGTTCTCAGAAAAATACCAAAAATTCAACATAGGCTAATTTCGATATTCCGAATCCAAAAATGAAGTCTATTTTGGAATATAAAATTTATATAATTTTAAAAAGTGGTTATTACTATTCATAACGGCTACTTTTATTAGTCGCGGTGTTTTAGAACTCGAAGTTGCGTACAATGCAAGCTATTGCATTATTGAATGAGAAGCGTATCGTGGAAGCTCGGGGTGTTACAAATTTGACAACATATATTGGTGTTTCAAAGTAAATAAAATCATACCGTCAAGAACACAAGTCCATTCAATAACCCCAGCAATAACCAAAATGATATATTCAAACCCAGCTCATATATTCAATACCTTGGATGAATAATAAAAAAACTTTCATTTTTTCAATATTGTTGAAACAAACCTGATGGGTTTATATAATACAGGGAATTTTTTTTCATATCCTAACCAAAAAATTGAAAATTACACAAAATAATAGCTCACATTATTTAAAGTATTATCAATATTAGTAACAGTTATTTTTGGGGACTATATAGTTGTTCTAATATTCCCTATAATAATATATTTTATGTTTTGTTTACTCAGAGATTGTCTCCGAACTAGTACCTAAATTGGAAATAATGATATATGATTGAACATATCCACCTAAATCTATATCAAACCATACTGTCATTTTAGCTTCATCTCTGCCCATGGATGGTTAAATTTATAGAAAATGAATAAACACCATAATGTATTCAATCACTATTGTCTATACCTATTTTAACTATATCAAATCCGGAGACATATCCATCATTAAATTTTGTGGAGAATTCTTAAAGAAAATTGATGTGATTTGGTGTCCTTCAATCATAAATTCTAGGTCAGTATGATCATATGTTAACTCTAGGGCAGTTTGAACAGATGTGATGCAGTTGCCTTCATTCAAAAATTCTGTAGCTATAAACATCCAAAGGTATTCCAAAAATTTTAATTTCATCAAAAACAATAAAATCATGATATAGTTTACTACTGAGTCACAGACCAAAAATAATAGCATTATAACATTAATAGTTGATAGGAAGGCCTCTAGACTTCAAATCCTTCATAAGACCCAAAGTAAGCTCAGTATATCCAATATAGTAAAGCCCATAGATATATATATTATATGTTATAACAGTAGGTTTCATCCCACTACTTTCCAATTATTTTAGAATCACTAAAGCTGGTTCATGATCAATTCCACACTGCCCTAGACACTGCTTAAAATAAAATTTCATCATACTACAGTAGGTGTAACCATTTAGTGATGGTCCACACATCTTTAATTCTTTAAAAACATATTTGATGAATTCTATTTCATTTTCGGTAGCCACACTCTTCAGTAAAAATTTATTAGACCCGATGCTTGGGTAAAAGCCCACTTTCATATCTTGAAAAAACACACCAGTTTCATCCTTGAGCCTTAAATTTGCTTCCCGTACCTTAATAGGCTCACTGATTAAAAAATTTGACCCCTCTGTAACCCTATACAATTGGGAGATTCCTATAAAATGATAGAGATCACACAATTCAATATTAATGAATTGAAATATATATAGTATGAAACTGGAAAATAAAACACCATATGAAACATTAAAATTTTTATGGAAATTAAATAAGATGTACATAAAATTGAAAACCATTACCAGAAAATCACCACAATGGGGAAAACCTATTCATGCTATAAATGTTTGTCCTTGGTGCAGACAGAAACCTGACGCAGAAAACCTGAATGGATAGTTGACACAAAAATATAGCAGAAAAATATCAGTACAATAACTTTATACTACTCTTATTAGATTTTATAATTGCCACTTATCTAACATTGATCCTCATTACTAGGGCATATCATGGTTCTTTTGGGTCCACCTTAGACGTGATTTGGCATCCGCTGCCGAAGGCAAATAAGTTTGGATCATCTTGGTTCATCTGCCACTATTTTCCACCATTTAAGGTTGGTTTATTCTTCCCTCTTTGTTTTTCCCAATTTAATTTGGGGATTTTGGTGATTTATGTGCCCATGAAAAATCTATATTAGGTATGAATTTCATGAATAAGACTACTTTACATCATTCCCCTCTTATGATTTTCCTTATATGATATCATTCATTTATATGTATTTTTTACTACAGATATTGAACCAATATATATATTTATTAATATAGATTGAATAATTATTATTAATTCCATGATCGACTATATCCCAAATGACTTAAAATGTCCAAGATAATATAAAAAAAACAAGAATAACTAAATCTAATGGAAATGTTCCAAACAAACTTGTATTGAACAAAACCAAACTAAGATGAAACTCAAGCCAAACTGATTATATACCATTAATAGGATGAGTAATTGGTAATTAATAAGAATGTAAAATTTGTTAGTATCATTTTGAAACATGTATCTATTTCCCCATTTCTAGTAGAAATATTATTTTACCCATGTGGTGTTGTGGTTATTTTATGTTGGGAGGTGATGTGTATAGTCACAGGAGAAATATATGTTTTAGTTTAGTTTTTATTTTATTTTCTCGCATTGTCCACTTAGGTCTTTTACTTATTTCTGCGGATAGAGTGTAGTTGTATTTGGTGAAGGGGTCCAGAAGGGGTTTAGATTGATTTATTCAGCCAAACTTGATCTGAGGTAAGATTATATGGTTACTAATTGTCTCAAACCACATGTGTTTGGGGATTTCAGTGTTTTTGACTTCATTTTATGTTTTTGGTAGGGCGTTGGATCGTTTTGTGTTGGTTCCAGTGGATTTGGTTCTCCACTACCAATCGAGGTAAGTCTTTAATGTCATTGGTTGGTTTCTCACTGGTTATATAGTGTCCTTTATGTGTTTTAAGGTTCCTAATATCCTTTTTGTAGTGTGTTGATTCCTGATCATTCGTTTCGAGTCTCCAAGTCAAGGGTTACTCACCTGCATGTGCATAGGTAAGTAAGTATATGTATGTGGGTTCTCCCATTACATGTATATTCAACCATGGCAGTGATTATAAACATATGGGTATAGTTGTGCCCATGTGTGTGTATATATATAGATATATATATAAATGCATACACATGTGAGTGGAGACCAGTATATGCATATAAGCATATGTGCAAGGATCCCCTTGAACATCCTCATGTCCATGCAGGTGTGTACATAGGGGCTAGGTGTCCTTGAATGTTTGTGAATGTGTGTATACCTAGTTGGGGATCAGCTGCTTTTAGTTAGAAAGCTCCAAGAGCCAAAGTGGATGGCTTGGTTCCACCTTGAGGTAAGGGCCCTCTCATAGCCTCTTTAATTCAATAATGATTTAAATTGAATTTTGATTATTTCTTAATTATTCTTAATTATTTTTAATTTCATATCTTGAATAATAGTTCAATAATATAATTGTTTCATTTGATACATAAAGTTGTGTTTTTATAATAAAATCCCTCCAACAGAGGTGCGCTATATGCGAAAACTGACAATAGTAGTTATGTTGATCTAGTTGCTTAACTTATTGCATTTGATTTGTGCTGAATGAGTTTTAAAATAAATGTTAAATATAATTAAATGAATTATGTGATGAATCAATTCCATGATTTTTAATAAAACCCCTCCAACAGAGGTGCGATGTCCTCTAAACCAAAGAGACACTAATATATTTTTACATATAGATATATACCTAAGTGAAGTAAATGTTATATAAATAAATACACACACATATTGTGTCTGATGTCATGTTCCAACTAGGACAGCGAGACTCCTTGTGTATTAGGTAATCGTGTGATAAATAGGTTTCCATGATACCCAAACATAGATACCTTTTTCTGAACAAAAAACTTGTATCATTGTACCATCATATGTGAAACCCATCCTATACCGAAATACTCTAAATAGGGAGTATGAATGATTACTCAACAAAAAAAATGAATGTGTAGTATTGAGTCATGCATCCAATCCCTAGACTAATACTTAACTCTCAATATAGCTCATCACACAACTCCCAACATATACCATACTACTAAATGTAGTGTCTCATTCCACTATATATCACAAACCAACCTTCTCATTCAAAAAACATCCATGTTAATACATTATGATCAATTTAAATCCATTTTATATAATAATACCATATTAACAAGGGTTGGTCTAATATCAGATTCCAAACACTCCATTATCACTCATGGTTGGGTTCATCGAGAACCTTATCATTCAAGGTGAGGCCATTATCTTGACCACTATCTTATCAATCATTGTAGGATTAGATATCATGTTATGATATGATAACTTCATTATCACTTATTTAAGGGTCCTTCCAACACCTTATCACTCAAGGTGTTTTCATTCCTTAAGATATATAATTATACTTGTTAGAAACTGTCACCTAATACGTGTATGAAGTAAAAACAAGGGAATTTGGTCCATATCATAGCTCACCAGATATGTACAAGGTTCTAGTCACTCGGGACCTATACCCCCATCTAAAAAACATCTCATCATCAAAGTGAAAAATGTCAGTCCTCTTGGTACTCATATATCTTACACTAGGGAATCCAATAGAGTATTTGAGACTCAAATCAGTCTCAAACCCAAAAAATAAATAATTACCTCTTGATGACCTCGAATACTATATTATATTATTTTATACTTCCTTGAATCCCATTCCACCAGTGCTTACAAGTCCTCACCACCACACAAGTCAATCCTCTCAGTCACATAGTCTAGACTCATCTCTCGAGGATTATCCCATGCATCGATGCATACCTCATCATCCAAATAGACAAAGAGGATTATTCACCACATGATTGTCCTAGTCATAAAATAACACCATGTCGAACCCATCTACATTCTTATCTCATCCACATGGGAATCCTCAAGCGTCCCGCAGACCTGTCCTAGTCGCTACTCACTAACCATAATCTGCATCCAACACACTATAGTCTTCTCTTAGCATGTCAACCATTCCTTAATTATATTATCAATAATATTCTCAATAACCTCATCAAAATCATGTATTATAACCTATCCCCACAAACCAGGTTCCAGCCTAATAGAAATCACTCCGAGCCTCTTGGCATTATAATGCCAATACGTCTGACAGTACCCAATACCCCCACTTGTATCTCATCATTTATCAACTTAGTTGAACTCTTAGATCTCTAAATGGAGTAAAACCTTTCATAATACATTTTATAGACTCATAGGGACCATCCCACTCTAAAAACCCACCAATATTCCAATCCATCATCATAATTATTTCCTCATCAAACACTATATGTACAATTGCATCACCTATCACTACAAGGCCCAATGCTCTTAGGAATACTTTACCTGATCTAAACCCTCATTTAGTATATACACATATCATCCCAATTATAGGACATATGTTAGAACACTAATATAGTAATCGATATCTTATCCACTTAGAGACCTAGGGACAGGTTGATTTCATTTCCCTAAAATAACTAAAGAACTTTCTCTAAACCTAGGCGGCTTGTGAACACCATATTTATTGGTATATTATGTTAATATACTTCCTTTAATTTACCATCCTTAGAGGCCATGAATCCCATGGAACTTAGTTATAATAAATACCTTTGATATATATGACTGAATAATCATGTCAATGTTTAAGTGTCTATAGAAAATCTTAATACTTTCTTTACATGAATGGAATTCAAATGTTTTCCTCTGTTGATAATTCAAAATAAGGGAGGAATCATTACATCTTGGAATATTTACCATGATTCTATAGATAAAATTGGTTTCATATGAAGAAAATAATGATAGAATGTTCCCATAAGACTCCATGAGATCTTCTATCTTTTACCCTAGATAAGATATAGATTGGCGTAATAAATTAATTAATGTATTCCCCGCCTATGAAGCCTATAATAGTACCTCTAACTTGGTAGCAACGTCATGTCTAGCCGGTTCTACCACATTATGGAGCCTATATTATTCTCCAACTATCTTATTTTCAATATTCAACATGTAGCATAGGTGGGAAAGCTCCTATTGAATCATTTAAATTTCAAAAGTCCCAATATTAAATGAATTTTGGTGAGTCACTAATTTCATTTCATACTAGGAGAATTTTTTTAGTGAATTATTTTGATGTTTTACAACCAAACATGAAACATACAATACCAATAGATTCAATTCAAAGTACCTATTCTCCTTCCTAATGGTAACCAACTCCTTCACCCTAGCATTTAGTACTTGATATTCTAACCCAATGCAGCTGAGGGTTTTGAACATGTACGAGAAGTGGTCCAAATGGTCCTTGATCTTTTTAAAAGACCCCACTAAGATCATTCTTTGTGTCTATCCCCATACTTTTCACCTATTTTTTTTATTGAAATGTAGAGTACTCTCCCACCATATTGGATCCATATATAAAAAAATGAATATAAAAGGAAAAATAGACTCTAATCGATCCTAGAGTCTCACATCATCTCAATCACCAAACCATCTAAACTGCTCCATCATTATCATGTAATAATGATCCTTTACCCAATATGATCCTATATGCAAGTAATAATTCTTCTCGGGGACCAAAGTGTCATGGAATCCTAAGAATAGTGAGAGTACAACATTTTAAGGAACCACTAATATAGTTTGATACATAACTAGTAAATGTGAGTCTGTGCATGTGATATTCTTAGATAAATAATTTTATAAACTATTTAACGTAAATAAATAAATAACTATTAATACTCAATCTCTAATGTGACACTTGTGATAGAACACACCTACCTCGTCTTGTGCTAAAGTGTCTTTGAGAATGTCGTGAAACTGTTCCAACTAGTATGTCATTTAAAACCAATTCCCGTCCTATTGGGGAAATCCAATATCAAAGTAGTATATTCAAGCAATGTTTACTAGGTGAATGACCTGAGGAAATCTAATTGCACCAAGCCCACAAAAAAATTCCCTCTATGAAATCAAATACTATCACGCACAGTGGTAAATTATTTGATGTTGTGGGAAGTGAAACATGATCTAGTATCAACCAATTCCCATGATCCTAGTGAAATAGAGTGTCAATGTCCATAGAGTTGATTCTAAGACAACTTGGGAATTCCCACATCCATAATCACATAATCAAATCCAGGGGAATTAAATAAGGAATTACATAGACATGAACACTAAATCCCAGTATCCTAATAATTACACACTCATAAGGATTAGGGTTGAATATTTTCATCCTAAGAATCCTACACTCATCAGGATCAAGGTTGAATCCTTGTATACTAAGAGTTTCTATGTTTGATTGTAGTGAGTTATTTTGTTTGACTGTAGTGTGTTTGTTTGTGTTTTATCTGTGATAGCAGGTGATTTCAGTGAGTTTTTGTGAGTTTTTATTGTGTTTGTAGTGATTTTTAGTGTGTTTGTAGTGAGTTTTTGTGTGTTTTCTTTGTGATTGCAGGTTTTTATGTGTTTTTTGTGCTTGTAGTGTGTTTTTGTGTGATTTTAGGTTGTAGGTTGCATGCCTGTTTTCTGTTTGTTGTGTGTTTTCTATTTTCTGTGTGTTTTTTATGTTTGCAGTGTGTTTTGGTGTGATTTCAGGTTAAAGGTTGTTTGTTTTATGTGTTTTCCTGTGTAGTTGTAGGTTGCTGGTTAAATCTCTGCATCTGATTGCAAGTTGAATCCATGTTTTTACTTTTGCCATATTATGCTGAAGTTCAAGTTCAATAAGGCTTTTGTTTTAGTTATACATTGCCTTAAATGCTTATGTTTTCTTATAAAAGTTTCCGCTATATTGTTATCCTTACGGAGCATTTGAGCTCACCCCTTTCAATGTTTTATTTTTCCCAGGATGTGAAGAAGTGTTTTATGACTGACTTGCAAGAATAGTCAGTGAGGATATGAGTGTGGACTAGGGAGACCATGTTATTGTAGTTTTCATTTTTATGATGTAATGTAATGTTTATGAATGTACCTAGTGTTTCCAAGGCTACTAAACTAATCGGTCTTTCGAGACGTGATCTTTTGTGATCATGCCAATGTTACGAAGTAATGCACCGACTCTGGGAAGCTGGGGTTGGGGCGTTACAGCAGAATACACACTTTTTGTCATCATCCATTCTTGTTTTATTATTTTTTGACCTCACTAGATAGACTTACCTTCTTTTACCGTGATCATTAAATTAGTGAAGGTAATACCATCTTGATCAATTGGGCATGATATATCACTTCCTTTCAAAATTGAAAAATTCCATCTTGATTATTCAATCAATATCATAACACAAATGACACACCCAACATAATATACCTCACTAAAATATTAATTTAATAGTTTTTTCTTTCAAAAAAATACATTATAAAATATTATACAATGAGAATAATATCAAGTCAGGAGACCATTACACATGTTTGTACATAGGAACCCCCAATGAAACCCAAAACATGTAGTGTTCCAATTGGTGGGTCAGTCCTCATGATCTCATCTACTCAAGATCGCTAAGTGAGAACTTCATGAGAAGAAGTGTCAATTCTTATGATCCTCAAAAACCTAATAGTCAAACATCACCCACGTCCTATCAGCATGATGTATCTAAACTATGTGACATAAGTTTAAGATTACTGTCATGGTATCTTTTGGTTATCATTATAGAATGGGAATTGCTATAACCTTTTGATACAATACGCAATCTAAGGACATTACCATAAAAAATAGTGGGCATAGAAGTATCAATAATATTATGATAAGGTAAACACATGTACATATATAAAAATTTATACATCTAATAATAATCAAAGTATATTCATGAGTTGGGTCTAGGTCTCCCACTTACAAAAAATGTAGTGTTTTCATTATTTCTTACTTAAATAATTAAATTGAGAGAAAAATTACCTAATTATGTCATCAAGAAAGAAAGGATTGAAAATTATAGAGAATTTAACTCTCATGCTTTCAATGATTTTTGTATGGTAATGAGGATCACTATAGAGCATCCAATCTCCCATGTACATGCACAAAATGATTTAGTTAAATCATTTATAAAACACATCCAAATTATTACTATATCATTAATAATGAGAACAAAGCTGTTGAGCTTGGTATGGGGTCATACAATATTACATTCTTCGACATTAATTCAAATTAGACCAAGTGCATATCATAATTTCTCTCCACTCCAATTGGCATTTATCTAAGAGTTTGAATTCTCCCACTTAATAATTTTTGATTGTGCAGTATACATATTGATTGATTCCCCACATAATACAAAAATAGGATCTCAAAGGAGGTTGAGAATATATGTGGGATATGAATCACCATCCATCATCAGATATCTTGAATCACAAACTAGTGATGAATTTACAACATGTTTTGATAATTTTCAATTTAATGAAGATGTAATCCCAACATTAGGGGGAGAAAAGAAACAAAGGGAGGAAATTTAATGAAATGTGAAAAAATTATATTTTCTCGATCCTCTCAACTGGAAGTTTGTGATAAATGTGAAAAAGATTTTACATTTCCAATAACTACCAAATCAGTTTCCTGATTCATTTACCAACACAAAAGGCCTGACTAAATCACATGTACCAGCTGTAAATGCATCAACTAGATTTGATGTTCTAAAGAAACAATTAAATAATGATGTTATAGAAATGTAAAAAATATGGTTGAAGCATGGACGACCAATTGACCTAAGGATATAAATCTTAAAAAAAGAAAATAAATTAGAATAATTGAAAACCCCATATGAAGGCATATGTTCTAGAAGAAACACATAAATAAACACATGATGGGGATCATAAATGGAATTCATAGGATATAAAAAACCCTAAAAGTTTTGGAAATAATGAAATATCTTTTAATTATTCCACTATAGGTGATATATGAAATTTAAGTAAAGTGAAAAATATTCACGAAATGTTTTCATATTTTGTGGCACATTATATAAAGAATGAAAATTTCAAACCAAGTTCTATTATGGAATTTAAAAAATGACTTGATTGGAATAAATGGAAAGAAATAATGCAAGTTGAATTAAATTCAATCAATAGGCAAAGGGAATTTGGACATATTGTCATGAACCAATCCACCGAGTGCCGCCTGGTTAGGGATAATCCAATTGTGACACCCTAATCCTGACTCTAATAGGCCAGTGGATAGAGAAAAGTGTTTAGTATGCATATCACATACATGGGAGACATTAGCTTAACGTACATGCACACACAAACACATTTATAAATACCCATAAAATGTTGAAAGGTAAAAACCAATGATACCATAATGCATACATAACATCTATCCTACATCAGAGTATGAAAAAGTACCGGAATGTAATAAAAAGGGCCAAATATAATCCCGCCCAAAAAGTGAAAAAAGTCCAACCTATTGAGAAGGTGAGGGATTGCGGACAAATGCAACACCTAGCACATCCGTGGTTTATCTAGCTTACAATTCTCCACATACTTCTGGTCCTCCTAGGACATCATCTAAATGCCTTTCATCTGTACAAGACACAACATGTGTGGGAAGATCCTAGGAAAGGGTGAGTATAATAATATCTAGTAGGACACCCCAAAATCACCAAACATAAAGAATCAAGACACTAGTCATCTCATCAACAGAAAGATATGGAAACCAAAACATGAGATATAGAGATAAGAATAAAAAATTACCATATATACTCAAGATAGACTTTAGTTCTCAAAGAGGTATTAACTGTACTTCCCACCACATGATTTTTCTTGAGGTTTCAAGATAACGCTCTCTCGGGAGAATCTTCTCTGTGAGACATGCTCTCCCTGATGGCATTTACCCGAGAGGTCATGCTCATTGGGTCTCTCTAAGGAAGGTACACACCATGAATTAGAATATCTCGACACCCATATAGGGGATCACACCCAGGGTCACTGGGGCACTCCATGAACCCTACTGAAATAACCCACAAATGGATTATATGGATGAAGATAGTACAAAACCTTCTGAAATAACCTACTAAGTAGGGGGTCCTATGAATGAAGATAATGTGAACCCTACTAGTTTGACCTATTCGATTAGGGATCAATGCTCTATGTATGATGGTCATGATGATACCATGAACCCTGGCCATGGTAAGAAAATAAATAATAGCGGATCGCACCCTAGGTTATACAGAGGGACACCATGAACTTTATTCAAGGATCATCCTATAGATGGGATCACATTCCTATACCTATAATGTAAGTACTAATTTTTCCCTTTAAGGGATAGACCAAGGAAACACACTCAACCAAACCTGGTCTAAAATGAAGAGACGAAGGGCTCCAAACTGCCTCGGAGTAAGTACACGGTGTGTATAGATAGTACACGGTGTATACCCCTAAACCCGGACCTGCCAGTGTCCATGACCATGTTCCTATGACCATTCCTATGTATACTAGCCATGAAAATGTACCTATTACTTCCCAAGTTCTTTTCCAAAGCACACAAATGTGTTCCCCTACACACATGGCGCGTGGGGTCACATTGGGCCTAGGTGTGTACTCTATATACACACTGAGCCATTTACCAAGGGTTGAATGGTGCGTGATCTGACACACACGATGTGTATTTCCACATAGATTCATAGGCATTTAATCCCTATACATGCTGAGCTAGTTGGTTAGGAATCACATGGTGTGCGGGTCCCCCACATGACATGTGATATTTAACTCAACAAGAAACCCTATCTATCGTACAAAAGGAACTAAATGATGTGTTTTCTTCTAGAATACATATTGTGTAGTTTGGAATTTTTCAAAAATTATAAAACATTAACACATCTTATATTCAAGCAGATTCCACTGATGAATCCACTACAAGCCCTGTCAAAAAACCTGGATCTGGTGTTGACCGATCCCCACCGTCACTAGTGGATAGATCTGGCCACTTCCTTACCTCAAGAATCATCCCTTACCATATTGTGTCATCACTATATTACAAACCATAATAGGTATTCCAAATATGATATTGATCCATCTTTGAATGTCCTCTATCATCGTCACACCTCGATCACAAACCCAAACCCAAATTTGTGATCCGTTGTGTCAAAGATCGAACGTGAAATGATCATCCATCAGGTATTGGTCGAACCATCATTCTAAAGAAATACTGGTGATGAACGAGCATAGAATTGGGTGGGGGGAGGAATCCAGGAAAAAAAATAGGAACTAACATTGGTCGTTGTTCATGTTATACTTGATTTATTACTATTAGAATGATGAATGAAGAGAAAAAAAATAATAATATCAAACTCCTATTTCTGGGAAGATAAAACCATATATGCACAACATGATCAACCCATGAATCAAATAATTATAAAAATTGGTTCATGTTCATATCAGGATAAATAAACAGGGATAAATCCACATAAAATAACATCATAACTTTAGTTGGATTGATTATTGGTGAAGAACACATCCTCTAGTGACAAAGATGAAGATAACGCTGTGTTTTCTATAAATATCTTGATTCATCTTGATCCATTCATTGGAGATCATTGATCCTAATTCACTAATGAAAATAGATCTCCTATCTAATCTCTCAGTGTTATGTAGCTACCCTGGTGATTTTTCATAATAGAATATTTATAGATAGGGTTAGATTATTGCGCTAAATAAATAAATAAATAAAATAAAATATTTTATTTTATTATTTTTTCCCATGATGAAACTTTAACAAAAAAATGAAAGATGAAAAAGATTATGTTGTTCCTAGGGTAAATCCTGTGTTCTGGATTTACTGATGGTATCTGATTTCCCATTAGATTCCCCATTAGATATTTATTCCATTAATTTAGGAAAATTGTGTTTGGTAAATATAATATATTTAATATTTTTATTATATCCACACTGAGGCTCAATAGGACTCAAAATCTCATGTTATCTCAGCACCTGGCTCTAGATACATTCCTTAAAATATTCCATAGTATTATGAAAAAAACATTAAATTATCACCAACTTCAAGGTTTTTTCACCCAAAAAAGTGAAAACCTACTCATAAGTGAGGATACCGAGTTCTCATGTGAGTCTCCCACTCCTATGTGCCCTCCTAAAGGTTCCCATGCTATCAAAAAACATGCATCCAAGGGAAATATTGGCCCAAGAAGGGCCTTCTCTTATCAGTTCTCAAACACCACCGGGCACCTCAAAGAGGTAATCCCACCCTCAACATCCAACTCATTTGGATCAAAATCATGAAATGAGATGAACATATGTCTCCTTATATATGACACGTGAGAAAAACTAATCACCCAGTCCAACTGTGGTCGGAGGTCTAACCACTACGCCACCTCTCTATCCAACACAGTAACTAGAAAAGGGATTATGAACCTCAAATTTAGTCTACCTCTATAGAAAAACCTTTGTAATCCACATTGAGGTGAGATCTATTATAATTCAATATCTCATCGTTGGGATCCCAAGTCCACCATAATCGGTCCAAAAGAGAACCCAAACATTTTTAGGCAGTTCCTCATCTGCCCCTGGATGAATTTCACCTTTCAAAATCATCTCTAGCACTAAATCCGAGACTATAAGCACAATCCCCCACTAGCTCTGAAAAGTAAAGTAGTGACCTCCGGGATCTCCCATACATAGACTCAAATAGTGAGACACTGATGGTGGAGTGGTGGCTATTATAGTATGAAAAATCCACCAATGGATACTCCCGGCTATGAGCCCAAAAAAACTTTCCAGCCCACAACATGTTCTTTAGAACCCGAACAATCTACTTTAACTGGCCATCTTAAAGGGGTAGAAACACTTCTAAACTAAAACTGAGTCCCAAGGATTCCCACATCCTCTTCATAATCATGATTTGAAGTGATTATCATGACCTGAAATGATCATCGAGGGAATTCCATGAAGCCAAACTACCTCATGCACTCACAGACATCCCAAATTCTTAGCTAACCTCTGCTCTCAGATGGTTAGGAAGTGAGTCAAATTTTTTTCATTTAATGACCACTCAGATAACATCATGATCCTATGACAATCATGGTAGATCCATCATGAAAATAACAAGGATACAATCCCAATTACAATTCCATATGATCACCTTGATCTTCACCCAATGACAGGTGAGATGTCAAGAGTTGAACTTAGCAACACGCTACCACATCCTTGGACACCAAAACTGATGTCAAAGGATCTTGGTACATCCAAACTTATCCTGGGTGTAATAATAAGGTAAAGAAAACCTCTCCAACACTTCTTTTTTCTGCATGAATGGTGTCATCATCCATTCTCGATCAAGGATGATGTACTCACGACATTCAAAAAATCCATCAAGAACATGTTCAGTGGATATCTGGTCCTTCAATATCTTTAAATTTCTATCACCAAGCTATGCCTACTTGAATTTATGAAGAAATGGAGGGGAAACAATCATTGAATAGAGTTACGCTGCACCATCCTCACCCTCAAGGGTCAACTATAGGGAGGCCAATGACTCTGTCACCTCGCAAAATAAAAGTGAATATAAAACCTAATTGTGAGTATAAAACTTCACTACCATAGTCTCAAGTAGATCTAAAGCTCACCCTATCTCAACATATGCTAGGTCCACTATCAATCCCATGTCTAATAATATATATAACATCCTGCCTTTTTATCACATAAACTTTCATTACATTTTACAAAACCGAGGATCTTTAAGGTTTAGTGTCTTGGAAACCAGGAACTTAAAAAATGAAAACATAAAAGATTCTTCTTAAACACTTGAAAGGATTATCCTCATGTTCATACTAGGTTCATTACTACGTCTCATAACCTGGGGACATACATCAAAAGAAAGGGTGAGCAGAAGGCCCAGTAAGGGAAACAAGAGAAACATTTTACATGTGCACTTGAGATACTTCAATAAGGTCATGAAAAGAACATTAAGGCATGAGAAAGAAATCATGAGGCATATCATAATAAAAATAACATTTTTCATAACTTGAAGATGTGGCTGCAACATTTAATATTGAAAATAATTTCGTTTCACCAAGGTCCATCCCCAAGGTATCATTAAAAATTACCAAGGTTATTCACCAAGGTATCAGTCTAAAAAGTCATCTCTAGAGATTAAGTCTTTACCCAATGCATTGGAGCGCTATCTGGGCACACACTTGACATGTCTTTATTATCATGTGATCCACATATATCATCATCAATAATTTCATAAACAACCCATATAGCATAAAATAAATGGGTTTCATTTCATAATCATAACATTTTAAAAACTTCTTTAATGACATGATCTTTATGTCACTTTAAACCCACGGAAAGGGAAAGCGGGTTTCATGTATGTAAATCCCAGAATTTAAAATATAACACTTTGATATATATGTGAATACCCCTTTAGAAATAATATCTTTGTGTATTCACTTAATAACATAAAATAATTTTGAGATAAAGAGGGAGGCATTTTGAGACGAAACTATGCAACATAACGTCTATGATACATGGTTTTAGAAAAAGTTGGAAAGAGAGGGGACATGGGTCACCCACTAAAAAATGATACATAAAACAGTAGGGTAACAAAATATAAAGTATTTAAGAACATGGTAATGAAATTTTAATGATATAACATTTGAAACGAAGAACTTGAAAGGAAGACAAAAATAAGATTTCTCTTATGAGAATTTGGCAGCCTAACGGCGTCACATAAAACTTCCAAAAATGGATTGACGAGATCAAATAGGGTATCTCATCATATGAACATAAATGATCAGTATGATATATTTAGAGATCATACCCCAACATAATAAAAAGGAACTTGAAAGACTTGACATGAAAATAGATCTTGAAAATGAGAAGGGTGAAAGAACCCCTTAGAAATTCGACAGCCTAACGGCGTCACTTAAACTTCAACAAACATGAATTGATGAGATCAAATAGGGTCTCTCATCATATGAACATAAATGATAAGTATGATAGATTTAGAGATCATAACCCAACATAATAAAAAGGAACTTTCAAGACTTGACATGGAATTAGAACTTTGAAAAGGGAGAAAGGTGCAAGGACCACTTAAAAATTCAGCAGCCTAACGACGCCACTTAAACTTCAAAATACTGAATTGAAGAGATCAAATGGGGTCTCTCATCATATGGTCATAAAATATAAGTATGATAGATATAGAGATCATACCCCAACATAACAAAAAGGAACTTGAAAGAATTGACATGAAAGTAGAACTTCAAAACGAGAAGGGTGAAGAACCACTTAAAAATTCGGCAGCCTAACGACGCCACTTAAACTTCAAAATACTGAATTGAAGAGATCAAATGGGGTATCTCATCATATGGTCATAAAAGATCAGTATGATAGATATAGAGATAATACACCAACATAACAAAAAGGAACTTGAAATAATTGACATGAAATTAGAACTTCAAAACAAGAAGGGTGAAGAACCACTTAAAAATTCGGCAGCCTAACGACGCCACTTAAAACTTCAAAATACTGAATTGAAGAGATCAAATGGGTTCTCTCATAATATGATCATAAAATATCAGTATGATAAATTTAGAGATCATACCCCAACATAATAAAAAAGAACTTGAAATACATTACATGAAAATAGATCTTGAAAAATGAGAAGGGAGAAAGAATCCGTTACAAAAATTTCGGCAGCCTAACGACGCCCCTTAAAACTTCATAAAACGAAATAATGAGAGTAAGAGGGGATCTCTAATTATGTGAAAATTAAAAGGTCATTAATAGGAGTATAAAAGAACACCCTTTAACATAAGAACATGGAGCATAAAGAAATTACATAAAAGAGATTTCTTGAAAAGAAAGAGAGAGATCAGATCCCTTACCTTAAAACGCAACTCTTAAAACTCAAAGGTTGGGACCTTGAGGGATTGGGGGCACCTTGGGAGGACTCCTTGGGAGGTAATGAGACTAGAACTTTGTTTGGGGAGAGTGGGGAGTCGAATGGATGAGAGGATGGCTTGGTATTTATAGGGAAAGTGAGGGGACAAGGCATTAATGGCCAAGGGACACCTCATTAGTGGTTTTGGAAAAACCATGGGCTTGACCATGGTATTTGCCCATGGTATTGGCCACTTGGGACACCTCATACCTTATATTACTATTAATAAGTCGACCATATTGATTACATACTTAATACATCATTTAATGATGTTATTAAACACCTGTAACTTAAAAACTGTATTTTCACTATCCATTGAAAATTCAATTTTCTCAGAATAATCCCAAAATTTCACCTTAACAAAATATCAATGCTCTGATTTCAAAAATGAACTCCATTTTATAAAAATAGTTTTCTAAATATTTTTAATTTATTTTTTAAATAAATACACTATTCACCGAAAATTTATTTTTTCAGAAAAAACCCCAAAAATTACCATAACATAATATCGATGCTCTGAGTTCAAAAATGAAATCCATTTTATAAAAATAATTTTTTAAATAATTTTAATTTAATTTTTAAATAAAAAACACTATTCACTCGAAAAAACAAATACTTGAATAATAATTTATGAAATCGTTATTTAACCATTTTATTGAATCACATTACTTAATCAAGGTGCCTAGATTATATTAATACTTTCTTTAAGTGATATTACTAATCCATTTGGACAAATTAATAATCCTAATCATCAAATCACTATTCATAATTTACTATTCATCAAAAATTAAGTTGATCTTATTAGACTCTAAATTTCGTACTGAGCATAATTGTAGAAGACCATTTTTTGAATATCATTACACATTTTTAATTATTTAAGGTTTACATAAACATTTTTAAAATATCCTTTTTCTAAAATTCATCAAAAATATGCATACTATATTTATCCGATCATTTGAAAATTCATAAACTTCATCATAAGAAGAAATCCCAATTTTTATTTAAAACAAAGGATTACACAAGGTAGTTACGCTCTCCTTACATAGCCCCTTATCACACCAGCATAGGACCTAAGTGTAAGGTGTGCTAAGGTGAGAGAATCTGAGGGAGGCTCGGCTAACATCGCACGAGTAGTAATTTCTATCAGTTTGAACTTCTCACAAAGGCAATTCCCTTCTAGCTTCACACGATGAAGTTCGGCTTGGGTTTGGTCCAGAGCAAAGCCCAGTGGTGCTACCTCCTTCCCAAGTTCTGTTAGATGGGATTTGATCGGTCCAAGACTACTGGGTGAGGCCATCGAATCTTATTTCTATAATAATTAACCAAGATTACTTGTATTTAGAGACAATAATCAAAACGTTTAGTTTCCAGGGGTCATATTGACCAATGGTCATATAACAGTCAAAACCCAATGGTCTGATTTTAATTATACTCATGTTATCAAATGAAACATTTTTGTTGAGTATAAAAAACAAAATAAAATAACACATAAAATGAGGAAACAAGATATATTCAAAATTTCGGGTCATTACAATCTTCCCCCCTTAAGAAATTGTGTCCTCACAATTTTTAAAATTGGGTTTTGAAATTTCATTGAAAGTCCCACATCGGAAAATGAGTTAGTAAAACTATTACTTTAAAAGAAAAAAGGTAAGTACAAAGGTCACCCGAGTTATCCCACACTAGGATTCCATGTACGAAAACATGGACATGGAGGAGAAAACAAAGGGTCAAGTTCTGAGGGAGAGTGATAGAAAACATGATTAGGAGAAAGTTAACCATAAGAAAATCCCAAACTTATGATGTGTGTGTAAACGGTCTTTTATTACCCAGTAGGAAACGTAAACCAACAATGTTTTTGTTTTACGTCCCTTTTCATAATTTTGAGGAATTCATTTACAACATAAAACTAAAATATAATAAAATATACCTATCTTCAGGTAGAGTTTCATCCTTTAATAAGTTTCTACCCAAAACTAATCTTTTCTCCAAACTATGAGCATTCAAAACTACTTGGTCTCATCAAAACACAAGAATCATCTTCTAGAGAATCAAATAATCCACAAAAGATTAACTATCTATTTCTTCTATCTTTAAACATTATCCCAAAAACAGAAAGGGTAAGGTAAAAAAACTCTTCAAAAAGAAATAATCCCATAGGAATGGAAACTACTTTTAAATCTTCAAAGTTCCATGGTACTACACAAAGTTCATCATAATCCATTCCATAAATAACGGTCCTTAAAATTCCTCAAAATAAACCAAACTAAGATTGAAACCCAAATACAAGAAGGATTTAATAACATAGTCTTCCAAAATAAACTTCATTGTTCATCTCCAAACAACATCAACCACTCCTAACATCTTATAACAAAAGTATCTAACCAAAAAATATTTTACCCAAGATAGGTTAATCATTCCCATAAGTAACCTAAATTACTATAAGTTCACCTTAAATTCATCGATTCTTCAAAATATAAGTCAACCTTACTCCTCAATAAAAATACCATAGTAATCTATTTAACTCGATTATATAGGGTCCCCAAAATAGCGAACTTCTTCCAAAATAATAATCATATTTTAATTCCCTAATCATCCCTGTCATATTAATATGACAATCGTCGCATTTCCTATCACATTGGTTGTTGGGACATGTTCTTCCATTTCCCACCATTAACTAAGAATAGAAAGCATAATTAGGGGCTTAAGTACTTATCCAATAATCATGAAAAGGAACTGAAAGCATATAAGGATAACTTGTAGAAGAAAATTATACCCTAAATTGTGATCCCCTAGGTTCCCATCTACGTTATCCATGATCATATATTCTTATGTGAATCTTTATTTTATTTTATCTTTGTTCCTTTAACAATGGTTCATACTAAGCTTATGAATTTACCAAAGCATATCCCCCGGGAGTTTCTTAACCAAGAGTGCAGCAAGGCCCGTTGTCGTGTACTAGTTCCCGTTCGAGTCTAACTCAAAGCGGTGTTTTCGGGTTTTACCCCTATGTAAATCTGTGCCAGAGCCACCTCTATCTTCTCATATCCAGACAGGGATGTATTTTCTTGGCAACCCCTTACTCAATACTCACCAAAATACCAGGAAGGTTTCCTATATTTAAACTTTTCTATAGGGTTCTTCCTAGAATTTTCATATCCTAATTTCCACAAATAACTAAACCATCCTTTGATACAAACTATAGCATCCTGCCTTTTTATCACATAAACTTTCATTACATTTTACAAAACTGAGGATCTTTAAGGTTTAGTGTCTTGGAAACCAGGAACTTAAAACATGAAAACATAAAAGATTCTTCTTAAACACTTGAAAGGATTCTCCTCATGTTCATCCTAGGTTCATTACTGCGTCTCATAACCTGGGGACATACATCAAAAGAAAGGGTGAGCAGAAGGCCCAGTAAGGGAAACTAGAGAAACATTTTACATGTGAACTTGAGATACTTCAATAAGGTCATGAAAAGAACATTAAGGCATGAGAAAGAAATCATGAGTTATATCATAATAAAAATAAAATTTTTCATAACTTGAAGATGTGGCTGCAACATTTAATATTGACAATCATTTCATTTCACTAAGGTCCATCCCCAAGGTGTCATTAAAAATTACCAAGGTTATTCACCAAGGTATCAGTCTAAAAAGTCATCTATAGAGATTAAGTCTTTACCCAATGCATTGGAGCACTATCTGGGTGCACCCTTGACATGTCTTTATTATCATGTGAGCCACATATATCATCATCAATAATTTCATAAACAACCCATATAGCATAAAAGAAATGGGTTTCATTTCATAATCATAACATTTTAAAAACTGCTTTAATGACATGATCTTTATGTCACTTTAAATCCATGGAAAGGGAAAGCGAGTTTCATGTATGTAAATCCCAGAATTTAAAATATAACAATTTTATATACATGTGAATAAACCTTTAGAAATAAGAGCTTTGTTTATTCACTTAATAACATAAAATAATTTTGAGATAAAGAGGGAGGCATTTTGAGACGAAACTATGCAGCATAACGTCTATGATACATGGTTTTAGAAAAAGTTGGAAAGAGAGGGGACATGGGTCACCCACTCAAAAATGATACATAAAACAGTAGGGGAACAAAATATAAAGTATTTAATAACATGGTAATGAAATTTGAATTATATACCATTTGAAATGAAGAACTTGAAAGGAAGAAAAAAATAATATTTCTCTTATGAGAATTCGGCAGCCTAACGGCGTCACTTAAAACTTCAAAAAATGGATTGACGAGATAAAATAGGGTCTCTCATAATATGAACATAAATGATCAGTATGATAGATTTAGAGATCATACACCAACATAATAAAAAGGAACTTGAAAGACTTGACATGAAAATAGATCTTGAAAATGAGAAGGGTGAAAGAACCCCTTAGAAATTCGACAGCCTAACGGCGTCACTTAAACTTCAACAAAAATGAATTGATGAGATAAAATAGGGTCTCTCATAATATGAAAATAAATGATCAGTATGATAGATTTAGATATAATACCCCAACATAATAAAAAGGAACTTGCAATACTTGACATGGAATTAGAACTTTGAAAAGGGAGAAAGGTGCAAGGACCACTTAAAAATTCAGCAGCCTAACGACGCCACTTAAACTTCAAAATACTGAATTGAAGATATAAAATGGGGTCTCTCATCATATGGTCATAAAATAACAGTATGATAGATCTATAGATCATACCCCAACATAACAAAAAAGAACTTGAAAGAATTCACATGAAAGTAGAACTTCAAAACGAGAAGGGTGAAGAACCACTTAAAAATTCGGCAGCCTAACGACGCCACTTAAACTTCAAAATACTGAATTGAAGAGATCAAATGGGGTCTCTCATAATATGGTCATAAAATATCAGTATGATATATATAGATATCATAACCCAACATAACAAAAAGGAACTTGAAAGAATTGACATGAAAGTAGAACTTCAAAACGAGAAGGGTGAAGAACCACTTAAAAATTCGACAGCCTAACGACACCACTTAAAACTTCAAAATACTGAATTGAAGAGATAAAATGGGGTCTATCATCATATGATCATAAAATATCAGTATGATAAATTTAGATATCATACCCCAACATAATAAAAAGAAACTTGAAATACTTTACATGAAAATAGATCTTGAAAAATGAGAAGGGAGAAAGAATCCGTTACAAAAATTTCGGCAGCCTAACGGCGCCACTTAAAACTTCATAAAACGAAATAATGAGAGTAAGATGGGATCTATCATTATGTGAACATGAAAAGGTCAGTAAGATAAGTATAAAAGAACCAACTTTAACATAAGAACATGGAGCATAAAAGAAATTACATAAAATAGATTTCTTGAAAAGAAAGAGAGAGATCGAATCCCTTACCTTAAAACGCAACTCTTAAAACTCAAAGGTTGGGACCTTGAGGGATTGGGGAACCTTGGGAGGACTCCTTGGGAGGTAATGCGACCAGAACTTCGTTGGGGGAGAGTGGGGAGTCGAATAGATGAGAGGATGGCTTGGTATTTATAGGGAAAGTGAGGGGACAAGGCATTAATGGCCAAGGGACACCTCATTAGTGGTTTTGGCAAAACCATGGGCTTGCCCATGGTATTTGCCCATGGTATTGGCCACTTGGGACACCTCATACCTTATATTACTATTCATAAGTCGAACATATTGATTACATACTTAATACATCATTTAATGATGTCATTAAACACCCGTAACTTAAAAACTGTATTTTCACTATTCATCGGAAATTCAACTTTCTCAGAATAATCCCAAAATTTCACCTTTACCAAATATCAATGCTCTGATTTCAAAAATGAACTCCATTTTATAAAAATAATTTTCTAAATAATTTTAATTTATTTTTTAAATAAATACACTATTCACCGAAAATTCATTTTTTAGAAAAAACCCCAAAAATTACCATAACATAATATCGATGCTCTGAGTTCAAAAATGAAATCCATTTTATAAAAATAATTTTTTAAATATTTTTAATTTATTTTTTAATTAAAAAAACACTATTCACTCGAAAAAACCAATACTTGAATAATAATTTATGAAATCGTTATTTAACCATTTTATTGAATCACATTACTTAATCAAGGTGCCTAGATTATATTAATACTTTCTTTAAGTGAGATTACTAATCCATTTGGACAAATTACTAATCCTAATCATAAAATCACTATTCATAATTTACTATTCATCAAAAATTAAGTTGATCTTATTAGACTCTAAATTTCGTACTGAGCATAATTGTAGAAGACCATTTTTTGAATATCATTACACATTTTTAATTATTTAAGGTTTACATAAACATTTTTAAAATATCCTTTTTTCTAAAATTCATCAAAAATATGCATGCTATATTTATCCGGTCATTTGAAAATTCATAAACTTCATCATAAGAAGAAATCCCAATTTTTATTTAAAACAAAGGATTACACAAGGCAGTTACGGTCTCCTTACATAGCCCCTTATCACACCAGCATAGGACCTAAGTGTAAGGTGTGCTAAGGTGAGAGAATCTGAGGGAGGCTCAGATAACATCGCACGAGTAGTAATTTCTATCAGTTTGAACTTCTCGCAAAGGCGATTCCGTTCTAGCTTCACACGATGAAGTTCGGCTTGGGTTTGGTCCAGAGCAAAGCCCAGTGGTGCTACCTCCTTCCCAAGTTCTGTTAGATGGGCTTCGATCGGTCCAAGACTACTGGGTGAGGCCATCAAATCTTCTTTCTATAATAATTAACCAAGATTACTTGTATTTAGAGACAATAATCAAAACTTTTAGTTTCCAGGGGTCATATTGACCAATGGTCATATAACAGTCAAAACCCAATGGTCTCATTTTAATTATACTCATGTTATCAAATGAAACATTTTCGTTGAGTATAAAAAACAAAATAAAATAATACATAAAATTAGGAAACAAGATATATTCAAAATTTCGGGTCGTTACAATACATTCCCCATGAATTGGTTCTCTTGAATCTAGAACTGATACTTCTAGATCTTCATATAAAGCAATTAGTCTCAGAGCATGTCCAGAACCATCCTTAAGTGTCTTTCATGATTTACCTATAAAGTCATGTATACTAGGATTTCAATAAGGAAGAATACCATGAAATAATCTTAGAAGTGTTAGAGGATTCAGTTCATGAGTCTTACAAACACCGTTGGGGTATCTAACATGTTGGAAGGAATCCCTAATAACTCAAAGAATCATGTATCTTTAGAATTCCGTCTTCAGCATTTCCACAAATCATACTCAAAGATGGTGATAGAATGATCTGTGATCAAAATTTTAGAACTATATTTACCCTCTCAACTAATAGAATATGTTTTTGATCCTCGACAGAGGATACTTATTCTTCATAGTCACCCGGTTCAGATGCTGATAATCCATACACAACCTCAATATCTTATCCACCTTCTTAGAAAACAACACTAGGGATACCCAGGGGATACATTGGGTCTATCAAATCCATTCCTATGCTAGTCCTCCAACTATACCCTCAGACCACAAAGCTCTGCAAGAGCTATCTAATATGCTGACACAAATATCAGGGAATTCCTAGGTGAAAGTCTCTGAAAAAGTATATCTCTTGATTGGGTGGTAATCCCAACACATCCTTAGAAAAGACATCATCTTACTCTGCCACCACTAAAAAAACTAGAATCCCATAACATCCACTACTCCAAGGGTAATACAATCTAATTAATGATTAATCAGTTGTATCCTACCATGTACGATCCCATCCATCTATGCCTGTGTTTCCTCATCATCGACAAAGGAAAAACTCATATATTCCATATAGATACACAAAATCCTCCTTCTAAGATAGATAATATGCATGTGAACTATAGATATCTAGTCCATACCTAGGATAATATCATAAGACCTCCTTGTAGTTATATAAAGGTCTCATGAGAAGCTCTCTCATCCAAGAGTCAGGTCACACTATTAGCATAAAAGTGTGATAAATGAATCTCCTCTAGAAGAAGTATTTAACTAAAAAGTTTGATTCAACTAATTCACTTTTAATATATAGGTTTCATATAAGAATATTAGTAAGGAAACAATGTATTTCACCCATGACTATTAATACTACAAGAAAAAGTAGAGAAGACAAAATTTATATCTCGAATTACTATTAGAGTCTTTGGGTTATAACCCTCCATCACCTGTATCTTCCCATGTTCTTTTCCACCAACTTCCTAAGCTTGGTGTGGATCACCTGGGGGTGGTGGTGGTGGAAAAAGATTAAATCAAAAACCACTTCCTACTTCTCTCTAAGATTCTCCATCACATTCACTTCCCTGTGGACCTCCCTGCTTCATCCTATGCCTCTGCCTAGGCGGTCCATCAATCATACCTCTGTTTATAGCATGATGGGTAGGATAATCCCATACAAGATGTCCATTTCCATCATAATCATAACAAAACATCTTCCTTGATGAGTGAATCTGTCTCTTAGGTCTTCATGAACAATGCAACCTCCTGTGTCATGACTTACATCCCATACTTATTGTCAATGATTTTTTCTCACCTTAGATCCCAAGTGATCCTTTCCTCATAAGCTCATGATATGTTCTCAACCCTTACACATCATCATACTACACCAAAAAATCCATCCATGGATTAGTATGACATGATACATCCACCTAAACCACCGGAGGTGGGTCTATGTAAAGGTAATGGGGTGCATAGTAGAAGCAGAAGAGAAAAAGATCTCAAATTTTCCATAGGTTATTGACATAACTATATCATCACCACTAAATTACTACCTTGGTAAAGTCTCATGGATCTTGTGTGATGAATTTTAAACAAAAAATATAAATAAAAAAAATACCTCTTTCGATCTGAATCCATGCTCAAAATCTTCTCATAACTAGTGATTGCTTCTCATAGGATCTGAATTTGAATCCATATAGGTCATCCAAATTCTCTTAAAGAGATTTGGTTGTGTCTATCATCGAATTCTGGGAGCTAGTGTAGCGATCCGATGATGTCTTCGACATCTCGATGATCACCACATCAATGTTCCTTCGATGGAAGAAGAAGATATTGATTCGATCACTTGGATCGAGAACTTATCTCTCAAGGAATCAGGAGAGAAGAGAGACTCTCATAAATTCATAGTGAAAAGTTACCACGCGAGAGCCTCTCTCCTCCTATATATAGTGATTTACACAAATTACCCTAAAAGGGTCCCCGAATCCCAAATCATTATTACTCACTATATAATGATATATTATGGCTGAGTAACTGAGTCATAAATATCTTTTATATATTCATCACTTGCTTGTAATATAATAAATATATTATGTGATAAATGTGACTCAATAACTCAACTAAAAATTCCTACAAATATTAAATGAATCTTGAATATTAAAATAATATTCATTCAATAAATACTTTCCATGTATTTACTTTAATATTTTAAAATAAATTTAATAAATAAATTCAATAACAATTATTATAAAGTAAAATAATATGAATTTATTTCCCTCTTGGAAATTTTATATCCCTAGACATATCCTAGACCCCATGGTGGGGACCACCATGTCCTAAACTCCTATTCATCAAAATAGGGGAGAATTTTGAATACGATAAGTGTGTGAACCTCTAGGCCCTTATCTCAATAGAATTTAATACCATCCATAGATCAAGATTGGAGTTTAGAAATACATTAAGTCCCCTAAGGAAATAAGGAGTAGTCATAACAATAACAACCTTACTACGAACACATGCTGTGTAATATAATTTCTTTGTCTCATGATACCTCATAAAGAAAAACTCACACTTTGTGTCATCATCCTTTATTGCTTTATTATTCTTTGACTACACTAGATGTATGTTTCCAATGAAAATAAGGTTCCCAACAGTTGATTTTGGGGGTTTGAGTATGGTTTCACAATCATTCTCCTCAGACTCTCCATTTTCGAAAGGCTTCCAAGGGGTTGTTCGTGGAGCTAGGAAAACCCAAATGTTCTCTCAATTGAGATTATTCATGAAACTGCTTTCCAAAGGTTGGTGGGGGAAATTATTTCCTATCTAATAATCTCTTATAGATTTTATTTAATTCATGTTTATGAATCCTTTTTTCATTCCCAAGTATAACATGGGTCACCCCTAAATTAATGATAAATCATTAGCATGTGGGGATTCAGAAACATTTGTATGTATACAAGGTTCTAAATTGTCAGAGATATCTATATGTATCTGAGGTTCTCCATCAGTGGTACCCTTTTATATGTGGATTAGATATTCTTATATCATTCATCATTATGATTATGGTTTTATGACACACATTAGGTAACTCTCGAATTTACTAACATCAAGGGAGATAGGATTTATTTTGATCTCAGGATCAAACCCATAAGATGATATTCCTACATATCCTTGTGAAAGGAATAAGAAACCACGTAGTCTGGTTCCACTTAACGAGATACATCATAACTTTTAAGGTCATGTGAAAAGGACCAAAATGTATTATTTAATGTCATGCGACAAGGACGTCCAGGTGGAATATGCATAACAAAGGATGGTGTGGGACTTATGATGAAGAAGATGAAGAAACTTGGGAGGGATGCAGGATTGTAGGTGGGGTATGATTTTATTGGGAATATGGCATGAATAAGGATAGAGATTAAAGGGACCTAGAAAGAGTATGGACCTCTGGGTTGGATATAAACCTATCAGGGATGTATCTCAGAGAACATTGGGGTGAATTTGGGTGTTGGGTTTGGACCTCATGGTGGCTTCATACGTATCCCATTTAGCTGTGAATCAAAGTTCATGTAGTTTGGAAGTTTGGGGATTACAACTTTAGAGGAGGTCCATAAGTGATTAATTGAGAATATAGACCTTTTAAGGTTGGGGGAACATGTTTAGGGATTATACCAAATAGAAGGTCCATTGAAAATTTGTATTAAAAAAATATTTCCCTTTGATAGAATGTGGTTGGGGATTATACCTAATGGGAGTACCATAGGTGTTTGGGATCATGACGATGTCATGATCACTACTAACCTCTAAGCCCACATGATTCATGATCAGTGTGAGAAATAAGAGGAAACAATAGATTTGGAAATCCACACAATATCCCTTTTCCATTGTTGCATGAATGAAGAGGCCTAAAGGGGGAGAGAAAGGGATTTGAATGTGCCCATATCCTCTTCTGTTTTCATAGCCAGGGAAGATGAAGAGGAGGAGGAGCGCAACCTCTAGCAATAAAGGCTAGGGTATTACTCTAGGAGGGATTCCCAAATTTGATTTTCCCTCTTTCCCATTTTATAGGTGGAATAGTGGATGAGGGAGGGGCGGTAAAAAACAAATGTCACTACCCGGCCTGGGGATCCATCTGGCACTATACCTAAGGTTAGTACCCTCATTAACATGGGAATACACACTTGATAAAATTCTAAGGATCCCCTTATTAAGTAGGTTACCAATAAGACCCCATTTACCATGGGTATGTATGCTTTATAGGACACGTTGGTGGGTCTAGTGATGTGGTCATACATATTTGGCAGTTTTGGGAGAGGCCTTATCCCGATGCCTCGCAAGGAGGCCCACTTAGGGCTTAGAGTTTCACACAAAAAGGTTGATGAATAAGGAAATTAGGACAGTTCATGGAGGGTCCAAGGTGGGGGACAAAATCTACATTGAAGATAGGTAATAGGAGTAGGAAATCAAAGCACCTCTAGATGCCCTATTCCACATAGCGTTTTTCTATGCGGGTTGTGGTTCCCTCCGCAAAGTGTTTTTTACGCAGGTCTGGGTTCTGTTCATGTAGCACTATTCTACATGGGTGTAGGATTCCTCTATGAAGTTATTTGATACACTAATCTGTATTTACTCCACACAGTACTTTGCTATGCTGAAATAGGTCTCATAAGGATACTATCTACTTATGCTTTGTGAAAATGGTGTCTGTAAAGAGTTTTGAGTCTGTGGATGGTCGGGTGAATCCTCTTTCTACCTTAGAAATATGCGGTAAATTTACCTACAATAAATAGAGTCCTTGTTCAACTTTCCTTGATTTTCCCTCTATTTTCCATGGCTACCCCTTGGGGATTTTATAGAGGAGTGGAGGTAACCAACTTCCCAGGGAGTCGAGTGCCCACAGTGGGGATTTTGTTTGTGAGGTATGAAAAACACCATCTAGTCCCACAATTTGTTTTTTGTTTTTGGGGGACAGAAAATACCATTCCTACCCACAATTTTTTTTCATTTATGGGGGACGGAAAACAATACCCATTCCTGAAAATAATTTTTTATTTTGTAGGATTCTATGTAGAGCAGCGGAACTCCATGTAGAGCCGCAATCCATATAGTGAGATTTTCTATGTGGAACCAAGCCCTCCTTTACAAATTTGCCTCTTTTAAAAAAATTTAAGGTTTTCTTTCAGGTGGATATTTTAATTTACCCAAATTCATAGAATCATTTTCTACTTGCATGCAAAGTTTTTAGATCCCAAAAAATTCCCCCATCAGAATAGGCTCTGATCGGGACAAAGAAAATACAATTTTAATGAAGAAGTTGGTCCCATTTGGATCAGTTTTGTAGTATGCATGTGGAACCATGATGGGGATCATGCCTATAAAAGGGGGGGGGGAAGACTCATTTATCATTTACCAAGCCTCTCTACAAACTGGAGCTCTATAAACTACCATCACTCGCCACTCCCCGTGTAGCATTCTCCTTTATGGATGAATTTTACGTGAACTCAAAGTCTCCTCCCACAAATAGTATTTCCTATTTCTTTTATAGTGATACGATCATCTGCATAGCATTTAGATGCTTCACGGATCAACCAAAATCCTTGTGGACAGATGCTTCATAGATCGATAAGACTACATTTTTTAATACACTTTGTCATGTTTCAATGAATATCACATGTTTTTATGATCTTTCCACAGGGATAAAATGGATCTTTTCAAAAAATCTATAGATTCAACCTCTATGAAAATAATTAAGAGAATAAATTCCATTTTTGAGAATATTGAAAATGATCTTCAAAATTACATCGTTCCTCAGGATGCTGTTCTGAAAAGTCTCCTTTCACCAGAGCTTCTAAATTACCCATTTTACAACAAATTATTGTTTTAAAACTTTGGACTTCAAGATGATGCTCCCATTCCATTGAATGATTAGAATTCTATAGTGACTTAGTATGAGGTTTCCTCGTTTCATGTTCAAGTGAACATTTCCACTCCAGTACACATTCTTTCTGAGCCAAGTCAAAAAGAGGTTTTCATTTTGAATGAATCCTCATGGACATAGAGTAACCATCATAATCATGAAATACCACTGTAGTCTAGAATCCAAGATTTTCCATCCATTTTTAACCTTTCATTAGGTGATACCAATGAATTATGGAGTTCCAAGTGAGATTTAAAATCCATATGAAGCTTTTATGATGAATGATCCTTGGCGTTCTGGGTGCGCCAGAACTATGTGGAATTTCCCAAATGATTGGAGGTCATTAGCCTATACTATGTAGTATGGATTTATCATTTTGTGGTATATTCACCAGCCGAAGTCTTACCTAAATTGACCAGTAATTGGTGGTCAAGCACCAATATCTTTCATTTAAAACATGAAAAAATAGGGATAATATGTATGATATCTACCAATTTGGAGGAATTTTGATACCTGGAAACATGTATGATGAATTCCTTCCTATAGATCACAACTGAGAATATATTGAACAAGTTTCTCTATTATCAAGAAATTTATTGATTGTGACAGAGAAATAACTGTGTCATCCTATTCATACCTAATCATTAATTCCATTCAATGATTGGATAAATCTATTTTTTCAAGTTAGTGATCCGAGTCTGAAGTTTTGGTGCACCATTACTTACTCAAATCATCAATCATGAGGCATTCTGGGTTCATACTAGGACACTCTAGAAGAAGGAAAACATACTACATGGGTTTACCAAATCTGGTTGGATTTATATCTAGAATTTGGGTTGGTAGGATTTTTCTCCATGTTCTTGAGTGGATGTATCTTCCCATTTCATGATGCCTATACTAGTGTCGGGGTCTACACCTTAAAGATGGTGGCCATGTTGGTGAAGAGACAACCCATCAACCTAGAGGTGCCCACTCTTGCTTGTATTTATGAGTTTTTGGGAAATATACAAGAGGGTATATCCCTATATCATCTTTGTGGGTTGATTTAGTTTTTATATGTTTGGGTGATCGAATACTTTCTATGTTAAAAATATTAGTATACCACAATAATCCCTCATTCTACCATTTTCCCTGCACTACTTAATATTGCTACTATTCACCTGACATCCCTAAAAATAAATGGTTATATTGAGTTTTTAAATGAATTCTCCCAATTTTCTTTCACTTCTTATCCCACACCCTATGGAGAGGTGGTAGATAACAGTAGAGGTTCTCTAGAAGAACACTTCTATATCATCTCATTGTGAGACATAATTATGATTGCTAGAGTAGATGGGGTTACCATTTTCAAACCTTATACTCCCTATAGGTTTGTAAAAAAATTTGTATTCCTGCAAAAGGTTACATCTTTACCCCTTACAAGATTAGAAAAGAATCACACCCAACCATCATTCATCAACTATGGATGATAATGATGCATGTAGATTATGATATGTAAATTTATTTATCTCCCATGAAATCTTCGACTAACTTATCATGGGGTTATGCTAAAATGTGGGTGGAACACTATATTGATGGGGTGTTGGGGAATCTAGTACGATGGGTTCATAAATCACTGGTTTCTCCTAGTTCTTTTCCCATCATGATATATTTACCAACTTATGTAGGATAAAGATGTTCGACTTGTCATTACAAGCATTCCAAGGGAGTTTAATTCTTAAGTTATCTTTTATAGGGAGTAGTTTAGACCCCACAATTATGGCTAGAACTATTGGACTCCCTACTGAGGCTAGTCACATTGGGACAGTATTGGGAACTCCACTAATTAATGCCAATATTATCAGCCTAGTTCCTGAGATTAAACATGAGGCCAAGATGGAGAAATTTCCCACTTCAGTGTCATAATTTAGATTCATCCTGTCTGTGACGAAAGTGATTCCATATTATATACCCATAGCAGTGGGTGAATAGGGACAGAATCCCATTGATTCTATTAAACATCAGGTTGTGTGAAAATGGTCTTGGAATCAAATTTAAACTATTATCATGGAGACTCATTTGGAGAATATTTCTAATAATATAGATTGATTACATCAAATTTTCCTTGGCTTGGGTGCAGGCGGGTTTGATTACCGACACTTGCATGTACTTATTCACCAAGTTCTCATTTCTTGAGAAGAGTTGGATTCTTGTGAATGTGAGATTATCTAGTTTAATCTTTCCAACCATCATGCATAATATTTAAGGGATACTTCTATTGAATTGCATCACTTGGTTACTGAATAATCCCAATTTTATTATTGGATGGTTTCATAGACCATGGAGTTATGAAAATATGAGGCTCACATAGCTAGGATAAAGTCACAGATGTCATAAAAAATATAATACTTGAATCCATCAAACATAAAGGTCAATATATAAGGGATACTATTAAAAAAATTCATCCATTAGATGAATCTGAAGTTGGGAAGAGAACCAATCAGAAGTGGTCCCTTGACAGATCACGTCAGGAGGTAGCTGATATTCTGAATAAAGTAGGCCAAGTTTCACTTTATACATTTCAATTGTTTTTTATTTCCCAATAATGTTATGGAGGGACTATAGGATGCATATTCTCTTCCAAATTTTTTCCAATAAATGGAAATTTTTCGGTTCTCAATCATCTCTCTCTTCGTTCCATCTTTCCTTTTCAATTTTAATAGTAATACTAGATTTGACTTATTTAATTGTCATAATTTCCACATATTATCATATTTAACTTTCAATAATGGGAATAATATAATGATTTAAATTTATTAGTTTAGGTTCATGTAAGACTAGTATCTGGTTTTTTAGGTCCTATAGCTTGGCCATGAATTATGGAATGATTCCCTGAGAAGGATTTGCTGGCCGAGAATGTCCTAATATTATTAAAACATATAAAGGTGGATTTTTAGGACCTGATTTAATGGTTTTTGAATCTAAGGTATGATATGGTACATGTTTATGGGGAATATCCATATAACATGTTCAAAAAATGGTTTCTAGCATAAATTTATCAGGGCATATAGAGATAGAAGAGGTCTCTCCTGAGAAAAAACTTTCCTTTAGTTAACCGATCTTTTGAGGATAGTTTATGTAGAGCCAAACTGGGGCATATTATGCATAACTAAGAAAATGTGTTCATAAGAATATGAAATTATGCTAAATAAGTATAAGGAAATATTATGAATATTTGGATTTTTCAAGACCATGAAGGGTGGTTTTTCAAGGGAATGTGTCTGAGAATGGTGAGAGAATCTATATTGGAGCTTTCCATAAATTGGAAACCACTCCTAAATGAATTTTTATTATGTAGAGGAGGGTTTAAGCATAGTTCAGTTTAATTTTGTATGACTAGGATATGGAATATTCAATTTAATGTCTTATGAAAATGACTTTTGAGTGCTATGAGTTAGGGTCACTTAGAGTTGACTGAAAGATCCGTGATTTTCCCTTTTCATAGTAATCTAACAAGAATATTACATTTTCTTCAAGAATTAAGGGAAAAAGTTGTAAAATACAATATGGGGGTTTCTGAATCCAAGGAGTGACATGGGGTGAAAACATCGTTGGTTTTGACAGAGATAGAATATGTATCTATTGAGGATGAATTTGCCTTTGGTTGGCAGGACATTTTTTGGGAGCTATTTATGAAAATCCAACTAGGATGTATCAATTCATAATAAAAAAAGGTGTCCTTAGATATCTGAAATTATATTACTGGTGGCTAGAGAAAGATTATGGATATTCAGACTTCCCTGGATGTAGAGTTTTGTTTATGTAAGGAAAGAACCTGAATATGGAAGGATCATTTCATACCATGATTACTCGAGAATGGGAGAAATATTTTCCTCACATAGTTTTGAACTATATAATAGAAAGGGGGATTTTCCATTTTTATGTTATATATGGGCTTGAGACATAAGGTTCTTGCATCACTATGTATCTTTTCAAAGAGAGAATCAAGCCATATATAGTTCTAGGGAAGATTCCTCACATAGATCAAATTATTATCTGGATAGGAGGCATTTTTTTCTTTGAATATGGGCTCACAAGTAGGGTGAGACCTATACTAGACCCTCCTATAAAGATCTATCTCATACATAGAAGAGTGAGGGTAATTTTTTGTCATTGTGTCTAGACCGGGCTATAGGATCCAGGTGTCACTACACATCTCATCAAAGAGAGAATCAAGGAACACTTAGTTCTTGTGTGAAAGTTCCCTGTGTAGGTATGAACCATACAAGGGGAAGGAAGAACATTTTAATGTTTTTTCTAGACATAGAATTATATATTCTAGCATCACTACATATCCTATGATAAAAATAATCAAGACAGATGTAGTTATAGGATTTTAACACTGAGTAATAGGGATGTTAACTATGTAGTTTAACATCATGAGGTAAGGAATAATGTGGAAAAACATGGAAAAGAAGGAATAAAGACCCATAAATGTTATTAATGTATCCAGGTAATCACCTTATGATAGGCATCTCATGTTTCTGACACGAGGCTTCCTAATCTAGTTTTCCAAGGCATCTTATGCATGGTACATAGGGTATGAATACATTTTAATGTCATGTACTGAAGATGCTATCATAAAATTTAACTTCATGTGACTAGGATGACATGATGTCTTATATTTTTAGGTCATATGACCACAACCACATGTCATAGAGATAATGAGTGACAAAAGGCTTACCAGGACAAGATGTTACAATGTGCCTCAAATATGAAGAGGGAAATCATAAATCATGACCTTGAGGGTTCTCTAATTAAGATAAATAATATGGGACAAGTACATAAGGAGTGACCATGGAACATGTTCAAAAAGAGTCTTACAACATGATGTTTTTGGGGATTATGAATATAGGATGGGTTTCTCCTGAGGATGAATTATCCTTTGGTTGATAGACACTTTTTGTGGTTTACTAATACAAAGCTAGACTAGGGCATATTATGAATATCCAAAAAAAGGTGTCCTTAGAAATCTAACATCCTATTTTATATGGCCAAATGAAGTTTATGTAGATCCAAAATTTCCCAGGATAAGGAGTGTGACATGTGGAAGGGATGGTTTCTTTCACAAAAGAAACATTCAGAGTGACATTGTCCATAGAGTGTAAAGTTACTTACATAGATCTGGATCATATGTAGGGAAGGTGAATTTTTTTAACTATGGATGGGCAAGGAAAAAGGATCCAATAATTTCTATATATCTAGTGTTGACTAGAATCAAGCCACATGTAGTTCGGTAGAAGACCAATGCTGGAAATGGCGGCGTCCTCTCTGGCGAGGGAATTAAGGCATCCTGTATTTATGGGATGGGGTAAGGATACCATTTATCGTCATGTTTTGAGGATGTCTCCATTTATTCCTATCATACATGGTCATATGAGGCATCCTAGGTTTTTCATGGGATAATTTTTAAATTTATTGTTGCATATTTTTGACCATGATGGGATGAAAATGACTTAAAGTGTCTTGTGTGCCTAATAAGTGATGAACTGATGTGAAATGAGGGACATGAGGATCCTTTTACACAAAAAATCTCAAGAAATATTACACAAGGTACACTGTCATGATGCCTAAGGGAAATGAATTTGTGATGAGATGATGACGGGGTTGGACCTAGGATAAAAGACCTGAGCATCGTTATGTATCACATGAGGATGATAATCAAGACAGATGTAGTTCTGAAGTCTGGTATGGTAGAAGACCGATGCTAGGGGTGATGTTCTATCTAGACAGGACATTGAAACCTCTCACTTGTGACATGAGGCATCCCAAATTTATTACATAGGGAACAACTACAATTTAATTTCATGTGCTAAGGATGTTTACCCCGTAGTTTAACATCATGCAATTAAGATGATGTGGTGTGCCTTTTAAGGTCATGAATCCAGGACCAAAATGCTACATAGTTTAATGTTGCACAAAAAAGATGAAGGAAAACATGCAGTATAACATCATATGAAGAGGATTTATAATGATGTGTAGTTTAATTTTTTACTGCTAGGACATGGCCCATTCAGTTTAATGTCGTGAGGTCATGATGAGAAGTGGGTGATTACAAAAAATATTTATATAGGAACCTCATGTTAGTGGGGGATATGATGGGATATCTTTCCATTGATATCTAAGAATAATATTTATCATGCAGTATAACATCATATGAAGAGGATTTATAATGATGTGTAGTTTAATTTTTTACTGCTAGGACATGGCCCATTCAGTTTAATGTCGTGAGGTCATGATGAGAAGTGGGTGATTACAAAAAATATTTATATAGGAACCTCATGTTAGTGGGGGATATGATGGGCTATCTTTCCATTGATATCTAAGAATAATATTTATTAGATTAGACTTTGTGTATTCTATAAGGGGCCTACCACTTTGGTTCTAGCTTTGGAGGATTCTTTTCAGGTATCATCTGAGTCTTGAGAACCAACACCATCTCTCCCTCAAGGAAAGATCAGAGGCAAATTTTTTTGTTAAAGTCTCATGAAATTCAGTTTTGGTGGAATTAAAAATTATGTAAGGTGTGAAATATATTTTCATCTAATCTCTCCAATTCATCTAGAAACTTTTGGGAGTGCTCATCTGTGGACTGTTTCTCAGATGAAAATGTGAAGCGAGGTAAATTGAACCTCAATGGGCAAGACCACCTCTGTCTCATATACTAATGAGTATGTGGTTGCTTGTGTGGTGGTGTAGGTTGTAGTATGGTAATCCTACAAGGTATTTAGAAGATTTCTCGGCCAATAATTTTTATTCTTATCAACCATATTTTGCATTATATTTTACAAGGTATTATTTAAGAACTCTATCTATCCATTAGCTACTACGCGAGGGGTGCCAAATCTAGCGATGATATTGGATCTCACAAAGCTGACAATATTCCTTGCCCCAACTTCTTTGAGGGGTATAACTTCAGTCCAATTGGAGAAGAATTCGGTTTCAGTGATAATGTACATGAACTTATTGGATTTGGAAAGAGTATATGGTACCACAATGTCTATTCCCCATATAGAAAATGGATAGGAGTATTTGGAAGTGTGAAAAAACTCTGGGGTTGGTGAATGAAGTTGGCATGAACCTAAATGGTGGAAACTATGGGTTCTAGTGTGCACTTATTTCATGACAATAGTGGTATCTTCCCTGTATATGAACTTGAAGAGGAACCCATCAAGGCTCCACATATAAAGGACCTTTTGATGCGTATTACCTTCATAAAGAACAAAGTCAATGGATGTCCATCAAAATTTCTCTTTCCTAACTATATCCTATGGGAGTGCTCCATTTTGTAGGTAGTCCATAATGGGTGTCATCCAACCAGTGGTAAGACTATCTGGTTTAAGGACATGATTGATCTAATTGATTTCCTCTATGCTAACCCAAAAAAGGTGAGGCCATTTGGTGGTGCACAATGATGATGACTATTTTTTCCCAGTATGAATCTTACAAATCTATAGCTGAATTTTGATAGGGAACTTATTAGGAATTTTTTGAGTGTGTGATGTGAACCAATGTTGTCTCCGAAGGGAATTCCTCCATAAATCCTCATACATAGTCAAGTAGGGGGATAAACTCTTATTTTCCAATATCATAATCACCATTGACCTTCTTGATGACCAATTCTGAAACGCCCTTTATCTTCAAGTTATCTATTGGTACTTGAAGTGCTATATATAACCCTAAAATGAGGGCCTGATATTCTGCTTCACTGTTCTTGCATCCTTCTAATAGTAATAAAGAGTAGGGTAAAATCGACTTTTATAGGGAAATGAGCATGAATCCTAACCCAACTTTGTTGAGATTGGGGTATTTCATCCTATTCCCTATTGGGATATTGGAAATGAATTCAAAATAAATTTCCCATATATGGGGACCTCTTGAACAGTGAAGATCTCTTTATTAGGTAATTAAATATTTAATGACATTATTTATGATAAGGGATGTTTTGTAAGGAAGTGTAACACCCGAGATTTTATGAGAAATATTTTTTTATGTATTATGATATATGCATCACCAAAGGAATCTTTCACTACACACAACACTATCTTGGCTTGTGTTACACACAAGAGCAACCTTCCTCAATAGCTTGCATTGTACGCAATACTGAGTTTCACTAAACAATGATATGTTATTAAAATATTATATAAACTAGCCATTATGAATAGTAATACCCACTTTTTGAAATTTTATAAATTTTATCTTTCAAAATGTACTTCAATTTTGGATTCGTAATATCAAAATTAGCCTAGGGTGAATTTTTGGAATTTTTCAGAAAACTTTTAATTTTTGATGAATAGTGAAAACATTGAGTTATTGGTTAAAACCGAATTTTTATTTAAATAATCATTTATATTATTTAAATTTATTTTAGGTAAAAATGGATACATAATACCTATATAAGTTCAATGTAATTCATTGGAGTCATTTTATAATAATATAGATATATAAAAATTTTATTGAACTTTTTACCGTCTTTTACCCACCTCCTTGGAGCATTTGCAATTGGACATAAAACTTAATTTTACCGCTTCTGTGAGTTGAATTTTGAAAATCCGAGAGACACAGTTAATATAAAGGAGTAAAATATGGTTCAATAAGATAAAAATAATTTTTGGTGAATAATAACTTTTTACTTTTATTTACCACGGTTAAAAGTAAATAAGGTAATTAAGGGTAAAAATGATATTATTATTACCATAACACATGTCCTAATTCTATTGGATAAGTTTAATTCGACCAAAAACAACCTTAGGAATAAAATATTACCCTTTAGGTCCACTTGGATTAGATTAGGACACTTATTATTATTTTATTTAAAGAAGAGTTAAAAGAGTTAAAATCAAAGTTTAATAAAGAATTTTTTTTAATATAGGGTTATAAATAAGATAAATTAGAATATAAATATTCATTAAAAATATAAAAAGATTTCCTACATAATGGTATTTTATTTATAATTTTTAGACATTAAACAATTTAATTTATTTATGACACAATGATGATGCAGTAATTACCTTATTAATGAAATATTAACATAATTGATATTATAAATACCCAAATAAATGTAATTTGAGACTTTTTATGAATTAAAATAATTTTATAGGTTAATATGACATGTTAGTATTTATTTAATTAACGTTTTTTGAACTAATTATGCTGTTATGATTTTCACAAAAATCAATTACCAAATAGTGTCAAAATTGATATAAAATAGTTTTAAAAAAATATTATATTATTAATTGTTATTTTATTCCTAAAAATATAAGGTTCGGAAAAATGACTTATATAAGGTTATATATATTAATAATGAACCACTTGGGGTTCATTTGGCTTGTTATAGTAAGTTTATTAACCATATAGTGTAAGAAAACAAGAAGACACGGTAAAAGTTAAATTATTTAACTTAGAGATAAATCTAAATTATAAGGGTAAAATAGTAACCTAAACTTGTCTAAAACCTATTGGTTGAGAGAATTTCGACCCATACCCACTTTATCTTTAAAATAAATCAATTTGGAGCTATTATAAACTGAATATGACTTTATTATAAAATAATATTTTAAGTTTTTCCTAAGGTACCCCTCTCCTCCCTTATAAAAGGGAACCTCCTCCCTCTGTTCTTTACACAATTTTGAGGCTTAAATCTTGGCCAAACCATTAATATTTACCTTCTCAACATCCCTATAAAAATAATAGAGGTTATGGTCTTCTTCAAAGACCAACTATAGTTCCCTAAGAGGAGGTTTAGGAGAGGCGCGTCAAAGAAGAGGTAATATCCTTTACCAATTCTTTCAAATTCATTTCTTCTTCTACTTCTTCTTATTTTTTTGTTTCATAATAAAGTAATAACATCAGTATCACTAATATAATGATATGTTATTATAAATATGAAACAACCCTATTTCACCTTCTACCCATCCTACGAAAAACAAAATCACCGCGCGTGCGTACGTACGGAATACCATCTCTACACTGTGGTGTAATCTATTTTTCCTACACCACATTAAATGGATGGGTATAATGGTGTAAAGAATAAATATATATGGTTATTATGACATGATACTAATTCTGAGATATTCTATCATTCACTTCAATACAATTCCACAAACATGGGAATGATATCATCGCTTGTGCGTACGTATGACCTACCGTCTCCACAATGTGATGCGAATCGTTATAAATGATCTTAATTGAGTAATGATTATATAAATGAATTGAATGAATAAATATGATATATATTATACTAATACAATTATTTAAATGATGCATCTATAACCTAATAATAATAATAATAATTTATTCTACAAAACACGTATAAGAACATAAAGCAATGAACACCCGAATAACAAGTAGCAATGAAATATTACTAATAAGAAGATAAGAATATGACCATATATGATATCATAACAATTAATATGATTATATAATAAGTTAATGACATTATTTAAATCATTATACAGGAGGTTCAGATACGTACGAAGCATATCAAACCTAAGGTAAGGGAAAATCTCACAATCTCATTTTTATCTGAGATTGTTTATACTTCAGAATTTACTGGGGGAATATCTATCATCCACATCCATGTTTCCTAAATTTGTAATATTATTTATATCCTCCTAAAATTTTTTAGATCCAATTTTACCCATTGTTGAGTTTTTAGTAAATTATATGAAAGGAATCTTTTGTCGTTTTTAGTACGAGGTACTTTTTGACTTTTCCGGCCAAAGTACGAGAAGAATGTTTTTTTAACTTACACGACATGAATGGATTTTTATGATTTCATAGAAAATTCTTTCCATGAATCTTCATTTACAAGTTTTCAAGTTTATTTTTAATCAATTTATTTTAGTTTAAAATTGTATGACATGTTAAGAAAGGAAAAATACTTTTGAAGTAGAAAGGATATTTTCCTCAAGATTGGAGTTCAAGTGTTTTATCAAAATTATTTTACATATAAGATAATATAAGGTTTTGTTTCTATCCATATTTTTACATTGATTTGATTATGTTATTATGGAACTATTTTTATGATGTCCTTTTATCTTATATGGATTATGTTATGATGGAATGATGTTTAAGAATCCCATTTTTATTACATGGGTTATGCTATGATTTATGATTTTGTGGAACACATAAAAATGGTTTCATTATGAGATGGGTGGGACCTATATCTCCCTCCAATGCATTGGGTAAAGATTTATATCTCATGAGATAGACATGGCTGGAACGGCAGGTTAATCCGGTTCAGTGATACATGACTGAAACGAGGAGTGAACTCGGTTCAGAAGTGGACTTTGTCTGCTTGGAAAGTCTTGGAAATGAATCTTGACTACTAAGAAATGATTCTCTATGATTATGTGTGTATTCCACAAAGTTTCATGTTTTATGTTATGATTATTGGGATTCCATTTCACTACCATGATTTATCCCATGTTATGATATTATGATCTCTTTTGTAGGTTAAAATTTTCAAAATGTTATGTTCTTATGAATATGATATGATTGATATTTCCTTTATTTACCCTTACTGAGAATTTGAGCTCACCCTTTTGTATGTTTTCTTTTCCCCAGGTTAGGAAGAAGGGTATTAAGTAAGATATGCCAAAAGGGACTCTAGATATGATAAAATAAAAGGGATACAATGTAGATGATTTATGAACCAGTTGTTTATGTTTCCTAGTTTCTAAAGACACTATACCTATACGGTCCTTTCATGGTTTTGTTATAGGTTGTAATAAGTGTGCTTCAATTTTTAAGTAATAACAATGTATTTAATGTATGGGTCATTATAGTTGGTATCAGAGGAAAGGTATAGTCAACCTTTGGAAACTAGGATGTGAAAGACTTAGTAAGAACCCTAAGAATATGTCTAAGCATAGAACACAATCTTAGTGTTTTAGAAATGGCCATGAGTAACCTATGATAAGACCTAAAGTGTGAAATTTTATTACTGATTATGTTGTTTTCCTGTTATAATTAGTGTTTCTCACACTATTATTCTTGGTTTTAGTCAATGGCTGGAACCTGAAGGAACCGTGTTAATGCAGTATGCTATGGGCAATGTAATGATTGTCCCCCTGAGCAACCAAATGTTATGGGAGTTGGAATGAAAAATATTGTAGCCATGCGCACACAACTTTCTCAAGCTATGAATCATATAGGACTTCCAAACTAGGAAAGGAAGGAGAAAAATTCTATTAAATCCTTCATGAGGTAGCTTCCACCCTCATTCAGCGGGTCTACTGATCCATTTGTGGCTGAACAATGGATCAGTACCACTGAAAATATATTTTCAGTTTTACAATGTTCTGAACATGATAAATTCATCTTAGCAGTATATCGTTTGGAAGGTGAAGCTGATAAATGGTGGAATATTATCAAGAATACAAGGCCCCAAGATGAAATTGAATCCATGGAGTGAGACGAGTTCAAGAACTTGTTTTTCAATAAGTACTTCCCTCGTATTCTTCGAACAAAGATGGAGAAGGAGTTTCTTGAACTAAAGAAAAAGGATGATGAATCTGTTGGTACCTATGAAGTAAATTTTACAAGACTTTCAAGGTAAGCTTCCAGAATTATTATCCAACCTGAGAGTAAGATCGATCGATTTTTTAGTGGCTTAAAACCAAGTCTTCGAAGGGTGTTATCCATAAGGGACTTCAATAGCTACGAGGAAATTGTTCGATGTGCTCTCAAGGTTGATATGGAGATTGGAGTAACCCATTAGTCATATGGGTTTGATAAGAAGGGGAAAATGGAATTAAAAGGGAAATCTAAAGACCACACTGAAAAGAAGATGAGTTTTCCCTTATTCTCAAAGTGTGGAAAGAAACATGGAGTGAATTGTCTTAAAGGGACAAGTAAATGTTTCAAATGTGGAAAAGAAGGTCATCGGGCTTTTGAATGTTGAAATGATGGTAAAAATATGTCTTTTGATTCAAACAAAGAAAAGGCTACATAGAATGCACCTCCTACACTTCAATGTTACAAGTTCAAGGAAATGGGGCATTATGCTAATCAATTCCCTAATCCAAGGGTTGTTGATGATGATCGACATCAACAAACTCTTAAGGCCAAAGACAAAGGAAAGTCACATGCAATTTCTATCGGTGATGTGGAGTACGATAATGAAGTGGTTAAAGGTAAAATTTCCATCCACTCTAAATTAAAAAATGTTTTATTTGATTATGGATCCACCCACTCCTTTATTTCTGAAGAATTTTCTAAGGATATCTTCATATTACCTCAACATTTAGATGTTGAGTTAGCTATGACAACCCCTAATGGCTCAATAGTCACGTCAAAAGTTTACAATTCTTCTCCGATTGAAGTTTGTGGGAAAGTTCTTCCTACAAATCTTGTGATCCTTCCTATAGTGGAATTTGATGTGATTCTTGGCCTGGATTGGCTTTCTTTATATGGAAATCATATCGATTGCCAAAGAAGGGAAGTCACATTTCATATTCCTGATCAATCAACGATCATCTATCGATGTAAGGGTTAATATAACCTTCCAGTGGAAATTTATTCCATCTTATGGGTCTTTATCCCAATAAATGAAAGTTATTTATCTCAAATGTTTGGAGAGAAACTCATGATTAATAATATTCCCATTGTACGGGAGTTTTATATTGTCTTTCCAGAGGAATTTCCAGGTCTTCCACCAAATCGTGAAGTTGAGTTTTCAATAGAACTCATACCGGGTGCTATGACCATTTCAAATACACCTTATAGAATGGACCCAATTGAGTTGCAGTAATTGAAGAAGAAACTCCAAGAGAATCTTGATAAGGGATTCATACACCCTAGTGCATCACCTTGGGGAGCACATATTTTGTTTGTTAAGAAGAAATATGGATCAATGAGACTCTGCATTGATTATTAAGAACTTAACAAGATCACTATCAAGAACAAATATCCTCTCCCATGCATTGACGACTTATTTGACCAACTACGTGGAGCACAATACTTTTTCAAGATTGATCTTCATTCATGGTATCATCAATTAAGGGTCAAAAGGGAGGATATACCAAAGATGGATTTCCGTACAAGGTATGGACACTATGAATCTATAGTGATGCCATTTGGTCTTACTAATTCCCCTACTATCTTCATGGATATAATGAATAGAGTCTTTAGAGACTATCTTGATCAATTTGTGGTAGTCTTTATAGACGATATTCTGGTCTATTCAAAGATCAAGTAAGAACATTAAGATCACTTGAGAATTGTATTAAAGACCCTTAGAAAGGAGAAGATTTATGCCAAATTTACCAAGTGTGAATTTTGGATTCAAAAGGTTTCATTTCTGTGTCACATAATATCAAAAGAGGGGATATCCGTGGATCCAGCAAAAACAGAGGTTATTGAAAGATTGTCGAGACCAACAATAGTAACTGAGATTCGAAGTTTTCTTGGTTTGGCTGGATATTATTGAATTTTTGTGAAATATTTTTCACGATTATCTAATCCACTCACCAGGTTGACTCGAAAAAGAGTTAAGTTCGTTTGGATGGAAGAGTGTGAAGATAATTTCAAGGAGTTAAAAAGAAGATTATCCAGTGCACCTGTGCTCACACTACCTTGTAGTGGAGAAATTTTTGTGATCTAAAGTGATGCATCCAAGAAGGTATTGGGGTGTGTTCTCATGAAAAACGATATGGTGATAGATTATGCCTCACGACAATTGAAAATACATGAGAAAAATTACCCAACTCATGATTTGGAGTTAGCTGTGGTAATATTTTCATTAAAGATTTGGAGTCATTATCTTTATGGTGAAAGGTGTGATATTTATACTGATCATAAAAGTTTAAAGTATATTTTCACACAAAAGGAGATGAATATGCGCCAAAGAAGATGGTTGGAGCTGATTAAGGATTATGACTGCTCAATTCATTATCACCCTGGGAAAGCAAACAAGGTGGCAGACACATTAAGTCGACAAGACCATGCTAGATTATCCATTATGAGGATTACAAAAGATCCAATATTTATGGATTTACAAAGGATATATCTTGGAATTATAATTGAAGGGGAAAAATCTTATCTTTCTCAAATGAATGTTCAACCATATATACATGTGAATATTAAAGAGGCATAGAAATAAGATATAGAGTTACAAAAGAATGTGAGAAATGTTCTTGAATTCCAAATTGATTGTGATGAAATAATAAGATTCAGGAATCAGGATTGTATTCCTCCCATCCCAGAATTAAAGAAGGAAATATTGGATGAATCTCATGGTTCTTCATTCTCTATTCACCCTGGAAGCAAGAAGATGTATAGGGACCTGAAGGAGTACTTCTGGTGGGATGGTATGAAAAGAGATGTTGCTAAATATGTCTCTCGATGCTTGGTTTGTCAGCAAGTTAAAGCAGAGAGACAGAAGTATAAGGGGATGTTACAACCATTACCCATACCAGAATGGAAATGGGAAAACATCACTATGGACTTTTTCACTGGACTTCCTAAAACATCCAAATGCAATAATTCTATTTGGGTTATAGTTGATCGTCTTACAAATTCGACACACTTCATTGCTATTAGAGAAGATTTTTCTCTTGATCATCTTGCTAGGATATATGTAAAGGAAGTGTTAAGATTGCATGGAGTACCACTTTCCATTATATCTGATCGGGATCCGATGTTTACCTCAAAGTTTTGGCGAAGTCTTCAGCATACTCTAGATACAAATTTGAGTTTCAACACTGCTTACATCCTCAGACAAACGGTCAGTCTGAGAGGACAATTCAAACTCTAGAAGACATGTTGAGAGCTTGCTCTATGGATTTCAAAGGTGGTTGGGATCAACACCTACCTTTGGTGGAATTTTCTTATAACAATAGCTTTCACTCCAGTATTCAGATGGATCCTTATGAAGTTCTCTATGGAAATAAATGCAGAACTCCAACTTGTTGGGATGAAGTTGGGGAAAGAAAGCTATTAGGACCTGATCTTGTTGATGAGATGGAAGAAAAGGTCCGATATATTCAACAACACATAAGAGCAGCTCAGAGTCGACAAAAAAGTTATGCCAATAATCGAAGAAAAGACCTAGAGTTTGAAGTGGGTGATAAAGTGTTCTTATGAATATCTTCCTGGAATAGAGTAATGAGATTTGGAAAGAAGGGTAAGCTAAGCCCTCAGTATATTGGTCCTTTCAAAATATTGGAACGTGTTGGGAAGGTAGCTTACCGATTGGCGCTTCCACCGAATCTCTCTCAAGTTCATGATGTGTTCCATGTATCTCTCCTGAGAAAGTACATACCCTATCCTTCACATGTACTCAGCTCAGAAGTTGTACCACTGGAGCAAGATATTTCTTATGAAGAACAGCCGATAGAGATTCTGGATTGTAGCGAAAAAGTCCTACGGAACAAGACCACTCGCTTGGTGAAAGTTTTATGGAGGAACCACCAATTAGAAGAAGCTACATGGGAACTTGAGGATATGATGAGGGAGATGTATCCTAATCTGTTTTTTAAAAAGTGACGAATTTTGAGGGTGAAATTCATTTTAAGGGTGGTAGAATGTAACACCCGAGATTTTATGAGAAAGATTTTGTTTTTATGTATTATGATATATGCATCACCAAAGGAATCTTTCACTAAACACAACACTGTCTTGGCTTGCGTTACACGCAAGATCAACCTTCCTCGATATCTTGCGTTGTACGCAATACCGAGTTTCACTAAACAACGATATGTTATTAAAATATTATATAAACTAACCGTTATGAATAGTAATACCCACTTTTTGAAATTTTATAAATTTTATCTTTCAAAATGGACTTCATTTTTGGATTCTCAATATCAAAATTAGCCTAGGGTGAATTTTTGGAATTTTTTAGCAAACTTTCAATTTTTGATGAATAGTGAAAACACTGAGTTATTGGTTAAAACCGAATTTTTATTTAAATAATCATTTATTTTATTTAAATTTATTTTAGGTAAAAATAGATACATAATACTTATATAAGTTCAATGTAATTCATTTGAGTCATTTTATAATAATATAGATATATAAAAATTTTATTGAACTTTTTACCGTCTTTTACCCACCTCCTAGGAGCATTTGCAATTGCACATAAAACTTAATTTTACCGCTTCTATGAGTTGAATTTCGAAAATCCGAGAGACACGGTTAATATAAAGGAGTAAAATTCGGTTCAATAAGATAAAAATAATTTTTGGTGAATAGTAATTTTTACTTTTATTTACCACGGTTAAAAGTAAATAGGGTAATTAAGGGTAAAAATGATATTATTATTACCCTAACAGATGTCCTAATTCTATTGGATAAGTGTAATTCGACCTAAAACAACCTTAGGAATAAAATATTACCCTTTAGGTCCACTTGTATTAGATTAAGCCACCTATTATTATTTTATTTAAAGAAGAGTTAAAAGAGTTAAAATCAAAGTTTAATAACTAAAACATTTTTAATATAAGGTTATACATAAGATAAATTTGACTATAAATATTCATTATAAAGATAAATATATTTCCTACATAATGGTACTTTATTTATAATTTTTAGACATTAAAAAATTTAATTTATTTATGACACAATGATGATGCAGTATTACCTTATTAATAAAATATTATCATAATTGATATTATAAATACCCAAATAAATGTAATTTGAGACTTTTTATGAATTACAATAATTTTATAGGTTAATATGACATGTTAGTATTGATTTAATTAACTTTTTTCGAACTAATCATGCTGTTATGATTTTCACAAAAATCAATTACCAAATAGTGTCAAAATTGACATAAAATAGTTTCTAAAAATATATTATATTATTAATTGTTATTTTATTCTTAAAAATCTATGGTTTGGAAAAATTACTTAGATAAGGTTATATATATTAATAATTAACCACTTGGGGTTCTTTTGGCTTGTTATAGTAAGTTTATTAACCATATAGTGTAAAAAAACAAGAAGACACGGTAAAAGTTAAATTATTTAACTTAGAGTTAAATCTAAATGATAAGGTTAAAATAGTAACCTAAACTTGTCTAAAACCTATTGGTTGAGAGGATTTAGACTCATCCCAACTTTATCTTCGAAATAAATCAATTTGGAGATATTATAAACCGAATATGACTTTATTATAAAATAATATTTTAAGTTTTTCCTAAGGTGCCCCTCTCCTCCCTTATAAAAGGGCACCTCCTCACTCTCCTCTTTACACAATTTTGAGCCTTCAAGATCAGCCAACCCCTGACCATTTCACTTATCAACATCTCTAGAAACATAATATAGGTTCTGGTCTTCTTCAAAGACCAACTTTAGTTCCCTAAGAGGAGGTTTAGGAGAGACGCGTCAAAGAAGAGGTAATATCATTTACCAATTCTTTCAAATTCATTTCTTCTTCTACTTATTCTTATTTTTTTATTTCATAATAAATTAATAAAATCAGTATCAATAATATAATGATATGTTATTATAAATATTAAACAACCCTATTTCACCTTCTATCCATCCTACGAAAAACAAAATCACCGCGCATGCGTACGTACGGAATACCGTCTCCACGCTGTGGTGTAATATGTTTTTCCAACACCACCTTACATGGATGAGTATAATGGTGTAAAGAATATCTATATATGGTTATTATGAAATGATACTAATTATTAGATATTCTATCATTCCCTTCAATACAATTCCACAAACATGGGAATGATATCATCACTCGTGCGTACGTACGACCTACCGTCTCCACGATGTGATGCGACTCGTTCTACATGATCTTTATTGAGTAATGATTATATAAATGAATTTAATGAATAAATATGATATATATTATACTAATACCATTATGTAAATTATGTATCTATAACCTAAAAAGAATAATAAGAATTTATTCGACAAAACACGCATAAGAACATAAAGCAATGAACACCCGAAAAACAAGTAGCAATGAAATATTACTAATAAGAAGATAAGAATATGACCATATATGATATCATAACAATGAATATGATTCTGTAATAAGTCAATGACATTATTTAAATCATTATACAAGAGGTTCAGATACGTACAAATCATATCGGACCTAAGGTAAGGGAAAATCTCACAATCTCATTTTTATCCGAGATTGTTTATACTTCAGAATTTACTGGGGGAATATTTATCATCCACATCCATGTTTCCTCAATATGTAATATTATTTCTATCCTCCTAAAATTTTTTAGATCCAATTTTACCCATTGGTGAATTTTTAGTAAAAGATATGAAAGGAATCTTTTGTCGTTTTTAGTACGAGGTACTTTTTACTTTTCCGGCCAAAGTATGAGAAGAATGTTTTTTTAACTTATACGGTATGAATAGATTTTTATGATTTAATAGAACATTATTTCCATGAAGCTTCATTTACAAGTTTTCAAGTTTATTTTTAATCAACTTCTTTTAGTTTAAAATTGTATGACATGTTAAGAAAGGGAAAATATTTTTGAAGTAGAAAGTATATTTTCCTCAAGAATGGAGTTCAAGTGTTTTATCAAAATTGTTTTCCATCTAAGATAATATAGGGTTCTGTTTCTATCCCAATTTTCACATTCATTTGATTATGTTATGATGGAATTATTTTTATTATGTCCTTTAATCTTATATGGATTATGTTATGATGGAATGATGTTTAAGAATCCCATTTTTATTACATGGGTTATGCTATGATGTATGATTTTGTGGCACACATAAGAATAGTTTCATTATGAGATGGGTGGGACCTATATCTCCCTCCAATGCATTGGGTAAAGATTTATATCTCTTGAGATAAACATGGCTGGAACGACAGGTTAATCCGGTTTAGTGATACAGGACTGAAACGAGGAGTGTACTCGGTTCAGAAATGGACCTTTTCCGCTAGGATAGTCTTGGGAATGAGTCTTGACTACTAAGAAATGATTCTCTATGATTATGTGTGTATGCCAAAAAGTTTCATGTTTTATGTTATGATTATTGGGATTACATTTCACTACCATGATTTATCCCATGTTATGATATTATGATCTCTTTTGCAGGTTAATATTTTCAAAATGTTATGTTCTTATGAATATGATATGGTTGATATTTCCTTTGTTTACCCTTATTGAGCATTTTAGCTCACCCTTTTGTATGTTTACTTTTCCCCAGGACAGGAAGAAGGGTATTAAGTAAGATATTCCAAAAGGGACCCTAGATATGATAAAATAAAAGGGAGACAGTGTAGATGATTTATGAACCAGTTGTTTATGTTTCCCAGTTTCTAAAGACACTATATCTATACGGTCCTTTCATAGTTTTGTTATATGTTATAATAAGTGTGCTTCAATTTTGAATTAATAACAATGTATGTAATGTATGGGTAGTTATAGGAAGTCTTCCCATTCCTATCCTTTTACCACTTTCTAAGACATGAACTGGATATCAAACTTCTTAAAGATTACTGCACACTGTGACAGAAGTCCGGTCAATATAGAATGAATGTGAATGTATTTGAGCGAGTTTCTGTGAGACACCAGATAGACCTCGTGATGCTTCAGGTAATGACTCAATTTATGGACTGTTAATATTATCACTTGAAATCTCTTCTCGATATTTGAATAGTAATTCTTAGCATTAAATATGGTTCATATGAGGTAATAAAGGCTGTTTTCATTCCTAACATCATTATTTTGCACAAGGAAAGCACCCAATGAATTATCCTATGATATCACATACAAAATGAGTGGTATTTATTTGAAAAAAATAACACCAGTGGACTTAAAAGATATTTATTGATACTGTCGAATGCTTCCTAACAATCATCGTTACACCGATATGCGACCCCCTTTTTCATCAACCTAGTAAAGGGTAAACCCTTTCCTACAAGGTTTTCTATAAATCATGATATGTAGGTAAGATGTCCCTTCAGTCCTACCTACTCTTTGAGGTTTCAAGGAGGTGACATGATAAGGTTAACCCTTGTCTTCTTACGGTTGAATTCAATGATGTAATGGCTTATGATGAAGTTTAGAAATTTCCCTAAGATAACGCGGAAAGAACATTTCAAGAGGTTCATTTTCAGGATTTACTATCATAGTTTATTTAAGATTGTTTCAAGATCATTCAAGTGGTCAGAACACTGTGAAGATTTAACCACAAGATCATCAATATAGAATTCAAAAAACTTCCCTTGGAAGGGTTTGGATATGTGATGCATGATACATTGGTATGTAGCACCAAAATTATTTAAGCCAAAGGGAATTAACTGATAGAAAAATACTCCCTAAGGGGACCTAAAGGAAGTGGATTATTCATATTTTTGGGGAATTCAGATTTGATTATACCCTGAGTATCCATCCATGATAAAGAGGGTTTGATATTTTTCCATCACATTAATCATTAGTTTTGTGATTGGGACTGGGAAATCATCCTTCAGATAGCCTTAGTTGAGATCCATGAAATCGATGCAGACTTTGATTTTCCCATTCTTCTTCTTTATAGGGACTATATTGGTCAGCCATTTTGGATATTGGACCTCCCGAATGAAGTTGGCCTTGATAATCTTGTTAAATTTAGCTTCAATTTTACCATTGTGAGTCAGGTGTGTCCTTCTAGCTTCCTTCTTATAGCCTCGGTGGTTATATGGTATGACCAGGTGGTGAGTGGATACCTTAGGTTCAATTTCCGACATTTCTATATAGTTATAAAAGAAAACATCCCGATGTTTCTTAAAAAAGGATGTATATAAATCTTTCTCTTTAGAATATGTGACTACACTGATCAAATTGGGTGGTGGTTCCTCTTATGTACCCATATTTATCTCTCCAAGTTCATCAATGGTGGTAGAGATACCTTCCTTAACTGCTATAGGGGAGTCCCTAAGTTCTTCCTCCTCCTCCTCCTTATATACTTCCTCTCTCTTCCTTTATTATGTTTTACACTTAGGGGAAGTATTTGGTGAAGTAAATTCTTTAGAGTTAGGAGATGATTCAATATTTTGACATTTGAAATATGGAGTGACATACTTTGACCCGAATAACAATTTAAGGTATCTTTTAAAGTTATAGAGGAGAGATAAAGGACTTAGAATAAGTATATTCACTTTCTCATAATGGCATGATGGCTTCTTCCAAATCAACTGATGAAGTAGTGACTTGTCTAAACTCAGTGTATGGAATGAGGGCATCTTCATATAATATTTTACCACTTTATGGAGAGTCAATGGCCTTATCATTGCTATTGGGACCATTTTTCATGACTGATATCATAAATATTTTCAAATATGTATCTGAATTTGGACTCATATGCTTGACCTGATTGATGGGTAACACATACTCTTCATTGAGATATTTTAAGGGGTTGACTAGGGTCATTTCTAGACTATTCAAGGTAGTATCCCAAGAAATACTATCAACCATTGGATGTTTCCATTTCCTATGATATAATCCTATATCAATATAATGTGACTCACAAGATTCAAATGGGGCCTTATCAATTCAAAACATCCCAATTTTTACATTAATGTAGTATTTGAGGCATTGATGGTATGATGAGGGGATTACCACATGTTGATACAACGAGGGTATTCCTAGAAAAACATTGAAGGTTGTATCCTATCGAACAAACACAAATTTTGAGTTAGATATGAGGTCCCAAAACTAATCCTTGATCTTGATTTGTCCCAGAGTATTTTATCACTTTTTTCATAGCCTTGTAGCGTTAGAGAAGAAGGTTCTAGGTTATTCTCACTGTAGCCAGGATGGTTAAGTGTTCGCAATGAAATGAGATTAACTCTCGAGCCATTATTAAGGAAAGACCATAAGATTTCCATACCATTTATCCTTACAAACATGTACATGGGTCTGATGTGCCCTTGTATAATGATATCTTTATCTTGGTCTATAATGGGGATAATCATGATAAATTCTGCAGTATTGATCTCTGTTCTATAGAACTCAGTAGTGGAAGCCTCAGTTTCAAACTCTTAGAGGCATAAAAAAGCCTCTATGAGTTCTTCCCTGAGGTCTTTTTATAAACTCAGGGTATCCAGGATTGATAACTTGGATGACACCAGAGATAATTGCTTCAAGAAATCATTCTTTTGGGATAAAGTCCTATGCTTCCTAGTGTGTGTATTCTCTTTCATAGGAACTTTAGGGGATGGATTGATGGACATATATGGATCATACCTTGAAATAGAAATTGAGGTTACTCCTATCTTTGATGGGTTGAGATGAATAGGTCTTCCTTCCTTCCAAGGGTAATCAGACACTTGTACCCATTCCGATGGACAATCTAGTATGATCAGTTTAAGGTGGATTTTGGAATATGCAGGGGGATTTACCTTCTCCCGTTGGACTCACTTAAGAGATATTCCATGAGTTTTCACAACACTGACAGTCTGAGTTGGGACGTGGCTAGAATTATGGTTTCTACTTTGACTGTGTCTCCCCTTATATCCTTATCTCTTGTGGCCTCTTCCTATGGTTCCCTAATCAAGTGCAGGGAACTTGGGTTAAAAGCCAAACTCATCATCAGATAATAAATCCATTAAATTAGTTACATTAATGAAACCAAAGATTAATTCCTCATCCAATGAGGATTTTGTATGGATGACCATTTCTAGTGGTACCGTTTGGTGTGGTGTTGCTTGAGGTTTCAAACTTGAAGGCATGAATTTCAAGAGAATCAAATCCAACTTTGGACTTAGTACGGGTTCATCTTTCCAAATTTTCTCCCTTAACTTCCAGACACATTATTTTTTGAAAGGATGGATTTTGAAGGATTATAGTACCTATGGCATTGGCTATGTTTTAGCAGAAGAAGTCGATAACATAGTTGGTTATTTAAACATTTCTCGGAGGACGACATGAGTTCAGTTGATTTTCTTTTGAGTCATCCAATAACCAAACTTATGTGTTCATTTTCTATCAACTTTTTTCCACTCACCTCTTTCTTTAGGGTCAGTAGCATAAACATATGCTATTTGTGTTGGTAGTTTCCCCAACTTCACTTACCCAGAGTCTACCATTTTTTGCAGGATTTCATTGAAAATTAAGCATTCCTATATGATGTTACCTAGTGTTTAGTGAAAGTGGAAATAATATGGACTATTATTGAGACCCACCTTGTTGAGTCTATTGGTCTTTGGAATGCTGAGTAAATATTTGTTCCCAGCTTTCATAAAGTATTAATGAACTTTATCTTCTCAGAATGAATAAAATTTATTCTTTAGCTCCTCCAATTGATTTATCCTTGGTCTTATCCACTCATATGGACAAGAAAAGGGTTTTTGTTGATTCCCAAGGGGTTTAGCATGATATGGTGCAAATTTTGGAGTTGGATATGGCATAGAGGCTGACTTAAGTGTGATGGATCCATCTTCTACCTTTATCATTCTCTTTCCCAAGGCTGATGGAATTGCTCGATACTTGAGCTTAGTTTGCTGTATGGAATCTTCAATTATTTGAAAATTTGTGGCGAGATCATGTAACCTTCCCATATATATTATAAGGATGATTGGAATTAGCAACTCATCATGAAAGTTCTCAATACAGAGAGAAATCAAATCTTCTTTTGAAAGTTTTAGGCTCAGGGAGTAATTCTGACCCTTCCACCTGGAAATGAAATCCAATAACCTCTCATTATCCTATTGTTTACAATTAGAGAGGTCAAGGATCGCTTTCTTTTTCATCATTGAGTTTAAATAAAAGATAAACTACCGAAAGAGGTCTTCACATCCCATGATTGACCAAGCTAACAAACCAATGTACCATACGAAGGCTGACCCTTGAAAGGTTTTCAAGAAGAATCTAAGTTTCATTAATTATTATTAAATAGGGGTTCCCATCATGGGGTCTCAATGGTAAAAAAAAATGTTTCAAATGATGTTTTGGGTATCCCAATCTATTGAATACTGGAAACACAGGGCTTCTAAAATTTGGAGGGGGTGGGACCGAGGTCACCCATTTAGGATAAGGCTTCTATTAGGTATTCTATTTCTCCAAATCTTCCAATTAAGATGCCAATGATTCAATGATGTTGATAAGCCCTTGATGAATGTTTGGTTGAATAAGAACTTGAACAAGGGAAACAATAGGTAGGGCATGGTGCACTGGCTCCTCCAATATCTGTGGATGACATCTGAAATGGGATATATTTTGAGGGTTCACATGAACTATTTTTGTTTTTTCCTCTAGGGGAAGAAAATTTTAATATCCATTCATTATTGAGTCCGGGTAAAATGATGGTCTGGGCATAGGTTCGGGTGGATGTCCTGGTACTACTTCATTTACCGGGGTGAACCCTTATTGTTGAGGTACATCAGTTGGATGTTCAAGTTGAGGATCTACTCATGAAACATATTAGATAGTAATGCTACCTCAGAGTAATTCTGTATTGAGTCTTCTCAATCATTTCATCTCTTTATCATACTGAGAGAATATTTCTTCAAGTGTGAGGGGTTGAACCTCTTTGGGAGGTGGGTTGTATAAAGCCTTGAATTTACCCTTATCTTCCATGGATGTTTTCTGAGGAGGTAGTGATGGATTGGTTTAGGGAATACCCAAATTTAGGGTGAGTCTCTAGTTTTTGGTATGCACACCTCCGTCATTTACCTCAGTGCAGATCATGTTCCGAATAAATCCATCCTATCCTTGTTCCTCTACATAGGTGACATCTTTGAAAAAATCCTTAAGATTGATTCCCATGACATTCACTGACTCATAATGCATTATAGGTGTTGTATTGACCATCGAATGAAAGGAGATTTGTTTGTGACCTTTACTGGATCTCTTCCTATATTTTTGGTATCCTCTTCAATATTCTTGGTGAAGAGTGAATTAGAGGGAACCACCACAAAAAATTTTTGTATACATACCTTAGAGGGGAAATAGGTCACGATATTGGATGAACAGGAAGACCTCATCTCTTGTTGTTCCCCCAAACGTGAAAATACTGATTTCTACTGAAGGGGAGATTGAGGTACAAATTTCTCCAACCTTGTGGGCTAGGGTTGCTTCCATTCTTTATTTATTATACCTTAGGATGAATTTGTAGGATATAAAGGGGAACTTGGTGTTAAAAATTCCCTCATCCTTGTGGTATGGGGCTTATCCCGTACTATGGTGGATACTGATAATTTTTACACTCTCTTTATCTCACACATCCTTGTTCGAGAATGAGTCGGGTGAAATTCATGATCTGGATGCAAACTAACTGCTTCTGAGGACATCAGTATTACCTGATGATTGGATTCCCTTAAGTGAGAATCTTGTTTAATGTTCTTAGTTTCCTGGTTTATGATTTTTTTTATAGATTTCTCTCATCGGGGATGATGATTTTTAGAATTATTCAGGGATGATTCCTACTGAGTGTGATGTATTTCCTAATTGGAGGTATTTTCTAATATCCTCCCGGAAGAAATGACATTATAGGATGCCATCTATGGTGGATTTTACTGACCGGGGCATGAGGTGAAATGAAAATATCAATGTTCACCCCATTCTCAAATATAAACACTAGGAGGGGCATCAATTATTAGATTATGTAATTCATGAAATGCATTGAGGCATTCTAATTAAAGATATTTACACTATTTATCCAATCATGGTCACCATGAAACTATAAGGTATTCCAATTTTATTTGATTATAAATATATCCCAATACTTTAACATGGTATAGATACCCATCGAAAGATAATAACTTTGATTTCAGGTGGTGGAGAGTTGTCTAGAGATTTAGATGGATGTTGTGTATGCACTCTTTTGAGAGTACCTTTGGAATGTTGAACTGATAAGTGACTGAGGGCCAAAATATGATGGTTATATTATCTCTGGACAGTTTTCTTCTCACAAGTAAGGTATTTTTTTTGTTCTTATTCCAAATATTCTTCTACTTGATCTACCCAACATGGGAACTTCTTGGATTTTTTTCACAATCAGTGGGGCTAGTAGGGGTATTGTAAGCATGGAAATAGTTCAAAGGTGGTTCAGAGGATAACTATTGCCTCATACCATATTCTGGTTGATAAAGAATTCCTCCTGTCATTTATAGGGTATCAATAATGAATGGACCAATATTTCCATGCACCTCATAATATGATGACTTTATTGTATTTGATTTGGTAAGGGGTATAACTTCTTGTTGATTGGTCTTCTAGACCCAAATAGGGATGTCATGGAACTCATCAAGATATGATCTCTCATGACCAATCAGATTATGAATTTTAGAAAACATTTCATGCCAATCAATATGGGGAGGACCTCCAGAGCTTTTGGTAGCTGTTCCGTGGGAAGGGCCTTTGCAATTTCTACTGCCAGTTTCATAATTTGGTAATATATTGACATGAGCATTGAAAACCATTGATATATGTTTGATGGAATCCAAAACTCCAACATTTAATAGAATAGGGTCGTGAGTCTGCTGCATAATTTCAAAATTCCCCAGGTGAGATTTATTTTTCGATGATCTCCCGCTTGAAGCTAGAACCATCTATTATGAATGGTGATTTCCATGAATGGGAGTGGGTTCAGATGATTCCTGTGCTGCTGTTGGAGCATGATGATGATTTTCTATAATTTCAGTAGGGTTATATGTGTTCCCTAGACCAAGCCCCAAATCAGGTTAGTAATCCTCAGTTAGATTTAAGATTTGTGCCCGATCGAGGTGTATATTTATCATGGAATGTCGTCGACAATACTTCTGAATGAGATAAGTAATGTATGTTTTCTCTTGAGTGACACCCTACTTGAGGAGGTGGAGTCATGGGCCCAAATCATATCTATTACTGTTGATGAGATTACATTTTGGAATGTTTGTAGGATGTAGTCAGGAATTGATGTCTGACCTTCCATCATTATCAGGATGTGATGAGAAACATCCTCAGTGGAAATGGGGATATACAACCATTCTGATGTTGGGATAGGAATATGAGTTTTACCTTGGTTTAAAGCCAAGGAAATCTGACTAGGTCCCCTATTTTCCACCATATATGATTGGTGGGCTTGATATGTCTAAGCCAGGATTTACATCTTATCATGATTCGCTACCGTATTTTACTGATGGGATTCATATGAATGATTATGGATTTGTATATATTCATGTTTTCCACCATATTTGACTAGAGATCTTGATATGTGTGAGAATTTATTTTCATTTTCTCATTGTTTTCTGCCATATTTAATTGACGGACTTGATATGTATGAGCATAAAATTGCATCTTCTCATTGTTTACCATTGTATTTTATTGACTGTATTCTTCATTATGAACAAGAATGTTGGTTTGTCCCTGGTTGTTTGACCTTCTCCCTATATGGGCCATCATGGGGACCCGAGTTCAAACGACTTTTACTGGGGTCTGTAGGGCAGTGACATCTTCATACAGAGGAAACTAGACCTTATGGCATTTGCAGTGGTGACTACCAGTAGGAGCACCTAGGTAGGACCCCTATTCCATCAGAATGAAGTTTTTTGGAAACCTCATGATCAGCCTCCCTAAGGTAAGGGAGGAACCCGTTATCACATTCTGAGGATAGACTCTCGAAATGGTTTGAGAAGGCTATTGGTGTCATCTGGTTCTCGACCACCAACCGTCATTGAGCGGACGGCTAACAGGGCCTCATAATCTAGAGGGTCTATTGAGATTCCACTAGGGTTATGAGAATACTGTTTTGGTGGTACTCCTAGACCAACGTATTTGAAACCTAGCTTTGAAGACACTAGGTGTAACACCCCAAGACTTTATAGTATTTTCATTTTTGAATAAATTAAATTTTGTTTCTAGATTTCTTTACAATCAACACCATGTTAAGACTATGCTACACACAATAATGAGTTGGATTGCATTACACACAAGGCCGAGTTTTACCAAACAATAATATATTATTAAAATATTATTATTTAATTTAATAAGATATAACCTAGACTTTAAGTTGGCAGGTATGAATAATATTAACCAAATTATGAAATTTATATATTATTTATTTAATTAAATGTTTTTAAATTCCTCCAAATGATTTTATAGACATAAGATAAGAATAAATCCAATTTTACACATTAAAAGGCTATATTTTTCTAAAGACAATTTTACCACCTTTTGATGGCACACTTATTTTAAATTTAGTTTTTGACACTTCTAAAAATTCTATTTGACAAAATAAACCTCTTCTTTGAAAGAGGGATATCAAAATTATGTTTTGAATTGATTTTAAAGTATAATTCGATCATTTTTATCATTTAATATAATTTATTTTATTGGAATCAATTTCACATTGAATTTGAATATAAAAACATTTTAATCTTTTGGATGTTTTTACTTTAAAAACCTACTTTGTCGTCTCATCTGCAAGATTAGCATTAAAATTAATTTTTCTACTTATGTGAATTAAATTTCAAAAAAAGGACATAAACGGTTGTAATCAGTATCATATTTGTAGTTTAATAAGATCAAATCAGTTTTTGAACAAAAGGATTAGTAAAAGTAATTAAAATTAATTATAATGGTTAGGAGTATATTAGGTAATTAAGGGTAAAATAATATTATAAGAATTATAAAATTACCCTAACACTTGTAATAATTTTATAAGAGGATTTTTCATCGAAATAAATCACCCTTAGGCCAATTTTATGGCTTATTGAATTCACTTGGATGACTTAAATCATTTTTTAGTATTTTATTATATGGGAAGTCGAATATGACACTCATGTTTTTAATAAGTATTATATTTTTTTTATATGTGGTAATATAGAATATATATTAGGCTTTAAATAATAATTTTAAAGATAAAATGTTTAGCTATATCATAGTAATTTATTTTCAATTTTTAGGAAATAAATAATTAACATAAAGGGTTTCACAATGATGATGCCGTAATTGTTTAATTAATGAAAATATGAAATAAATGATATTGAAAATATTAAAATAAATATAATTTGACACAATTAATATCATCCATGAATTTTCTATATTACCAAGAAATATTAGGGATGTATTAAAGGTTTTGGTTCAAAGTTATCTTGTATTTATGTTTTTTTTAAAATCCAAGTAATGAATAGTGTCAAAAATTGAAACTAATGATATTTTAAAATAAATAATATTTTTTTAAATGATATAAAATTTATAAAAATCTAAACATTGGAAAATTTATTGGGATAAAGTTTAAAATTTCAAACATGACTCATTTATGGTTAATTTTTTATTTTACAGTAACTATATTAACCTTTAAAGAGTGAAAATACAAGTTGTAATGGTAAGAGATAAAAGGTTTAAATAAAGGGTTAAAACCAAAAGGTACTGTTAATAATATGATCTAAACTTATCTAAAAATTATTGGATGAATATAATTATACCCTTATCACCTTACGATATAATTGGTGTTATTTAAGGGACACTTTTCCATGAAAATAACTTATATATTATTTAAATCAAAGATGGTTACAAAATGTCACTCTCTTTGTATTTAGTGTTATTTATGTGTCCAAATAGTGACAAAATCAAGATATGAACAAAACTAAATGTCTATTTTGATCATAATGAATTTTTTTTATTATAGAAATTTATTTTTAATTTTTAGAAATTATATAATTACCTCAAATTCTTCTACAATGATAATACATTATTTATTTAATTAACATAAAAATAAAATAATTGATTTCACTTTTGATATATTTGGGATGTTTTAATATGTATAATTAATTTTATAGATCTATAGGATACATTAGAGATGTGTGAAAGCATTATTTTCGAATTCCCACTTTTTCATGATGTATTTGAAGTCAATGTCATGACCTGTCCTCGGGGCCCGTGCCGTGACTACCCCAAGCCCACCTTCCATAGGCCAGTGGATGGCGACTAGCACCAAGGCATAAATCCCGGTAAAAGGGAAGGCATTGCCTTTGTAAAGTAAAAAAATACCACGAAGCAAGCAAGCAGTAGAAGTAAACACTAAGTAAAAACTGAGTACAACAGTAAGTGCGGAAAAGTAAGTGGGCCAGTATACAAACCCAAACTGAAAGTAAAGTACAAATCGAAAGGGAAAACAACAACTGAAAGTAAATCCGCAACGTCGAGCTGTCCATTGGAAGTCCCACCTGAAGGGTGAGTACAGATAGCCTCCACAGCTCCTCGGGTCCAACCGTCCGCTCCGAGTACGTCCCGCCCTGTGGTCCACCTCCAGGTATCATCCTGCTCCGCAAGCCTCAACCATGATCAGCGCTGTACGTCATCTGCGACCAACACAACGAAGTGCGGGCATAGCTCGTGCAGGGGTGAGTATAAGCTACTCAGTAGGGACCCCGAGACCCCTGAAGGTCTCCCAGAATCCACAAAGGATAATCCACAAAGGAAAGATACAGTCACGAAGTAACATCCTACACTACTTAGGTATATGCCCATACATATACCTAAGTCATCAATTCCAGTTCGCTCCAACTCCGAGCCCAAGTACAACCCAGTACACACAAAAAAGCAAAACGTAAATCCACACAGGATAGCACAACACAATCCACGTAGGAAAGTAAAACAGGATCTCAGCTCACACAGGTATACTTCTTCGTAAGACGATAGAGATGATCAGATATTTCCACTGATTCATCTAAGCCGTCGGACTCACAAAGGATCAATAGGTACTAACCCCCGCAATGACCCACAAAGGATCTGAACCTCATAGGATCGATAGGTAACTATCCCCCTCAATGAACCACAAAGGATCGATAGGTAACTAACCCCCACAAAGACCCACACAGGATCTATAGGCACTGGCCCACACAGGACCGCTGAGCGCTGAAACACACAGGATCAGACCCACACAAGATCTGTAGCACTGATCCACATAGGATCGCTGAGTGCTGTAGTCGTCGCCGTCTATTCCACTGAGGATCTTCGTACAGTCGTTGTCGTAGTAGTCGCAGTCGCACCCAGCTCTAGGGTTCCCGCACACAGCAAGCTCGTTCGGGAGGGTCCGCTCCATGAGCCGAGAGGCTGATACATCAACTGACACATAGTCCAGAGTTGATGTATCCAAAAGTTCTGTATCGTCAACAGGAACTCAACGTCGCAGACGGCGCGTCAATCGGACGCCCGGTCTGAGAGTTATTGGTTTTTTCGTTCCAGGGGCCCGGTTGGTTTTTAAGTCAAAACCAACCCGAACGTACTCCAACTGTGTCCAAACCTCGGGTGGAGTAATCCAAAAGATCTGTCTCACTTAGATGAATCCATCAAAGTCGGCGACACTTCAATCGGACGTTCGGAACTCAAGTTATAAGCGTTTCCGCTCCGAGGGCCCGGTTGGTTTCGTGCACGAACCAACCCGACCAAACACAAAGTTCACCAAAACCTTGAGTGTAATATACCGAAACGACCGTCACGATCCAAGGATCACATCTCTGCCGATGGTGCGTTGATCGGAGGCCCGTAGCTTAAGTTATGAGCAAAAGACCAAAAAGGTCCGAAAACGGGGGGTCTGGGCCCGGACCGACCCGGCCCAACCCCCCTGGGTCAGCCCGAACCGGGTCCAACCCGGATGGCGTGACCCGGCCCAGCCGGGGTGGCCCGGCCCGACCTGGGCGCGACCCGGCCCGGCCGGCGCGGGCGCGGCCCGGTCGCCAGGCGGGTCGGCTCGGCTGGTTACGACCGAGCAGAGCGGGGGGCGTGCTGCCCCCGCATGAGGGAACAGTGGCACCGCGTGGGGCCTCCCTTGCCAGTGGACGCAGCCAGGCTACCGCGTCCCGTTCCCCTCTGGTCCCGCGTGGTCATGGGACCGTGTGATGCCGCCGCGGCTTCAGCTGCGACGGTTCCTTCCGGCGACGCACCGGGCGCCGCCTCCTCCTGCCGCCGGCGCCGCCGTGCCGGCGAGGCGCGCCAGCGGGCTGCTCCGCGGACCACCGGACGAGTTCCAGTGGTCGGAATTTCACGCCGTCTTCGCCAAAGGCCCTCCCGGGGTCCTTCCTTCACTACGAGGACCTCTCATCACCCGTGTGGATTGTTTTGTTGACGTCTGCCGTTTCACACACCAAGAACGAAAGGGGCGGTGGGTTCGGACTTGTTCGTTAGTCCGCACCCACCGTGTTAGCAGTTTTAAAAGTCTCACAACAAATTATTTAATCATACGTCGTGGGTATAAATCACAAAGATTTAAAAGAATAAACTCCTAACTCAACGTAGTCATCGAACGTGAATTCGTCACGGAATTGACCGTCGCGGAAGGGGCGTCGCGTCATCGCGGTACACGACGTCGCCTCGACGATCTCCGAAGGTTAAAAATACACAGATTTAATTGTACCAATTAAACCCATGTTGAGGATAAAATCCACAAAGTAAATTAAAAGAACCGAAATCCCCTACCTCAATCGATTGTTGATCGAAGTTTGTCCCGGTAAAGAAACGCCATGGAAGAACGTCGCGGAAGGAGAATCGTCGGCGTCGCGGTACACGGCGTCGTGTCGTTGATCTCCGAGGGTTCGGCGTTCTTGGTTGCCTTTCGTCGAAGGCCGGCGTTCTTCGTCGGTGACGATGCGTTTTTCGCGTTCTTTGCGAAGGAGGATGAAGATAGAGTTTCTCCAAATCCTCTCAACAAGCCACACCCAAGAAAAACATGTGTTGGTCTTATTTTATTCTTATGCCAACAATTGAAATTCAAAGTTAAGAAACGAACCATTAATTCGATGAATTAATGGTAACGACTTAACTGCCCAATTAAGGGGCGTTAAGAATTTAAGAAAACGCACCGATTGACTTTCATTTAAAAGGGGTTTTTACGAGTGCGTTACTTAGAGGAAAATAAACAGTGGGGCTCGTGCGGGCCCCACCTCACAAATATCCTACCCTCTTGGTAGGATATTTTGAGTTCCACCCTATCCGCTTCAACTTAGTTTAAGTGGCTTTAAGTGGATTTAATTGAAATAAAATAAAGTTGTCGTACCACTTTATTTTATTTCTTAACTTAACCCCAAAAAATAAAAACCACACCTGAGCAAGCGCAACTCTGGAAATGGCGTTTCTAAGAAAATACTGGCGCTATGATTCCATCGGTGCCCTTGGAATTCGATTCCGAGCACCGGTTCTAAAGTTAGAAAAACCCGCTCGTTCGTTCACTGAACGTACCCGAGCCAAACTTCGGAAAATGATTCCGGGCACACCGGGCCTCGGAATCAGGTGCCGTCAGAAACTGCATTCTCGTAATACTCCAAATAAAATTAAGAAAAAAAATTTCATTGAATTTTACGGGTCTTTAAATCACTCCCACCTCAGTGATTTACGTCCCCGTAAAGATAAATCATAAACTAGGGAAACAAATGTGGGTACTGAGCACGCATTTGAGCCTCCCGCTCCCAAGTGCTCTCCTGGAGGTTCCCGTGCTGCCATCTGATGCGTACTAGAGGAATCGATCATCCACATAGGACCCGATCCTGTCAATCCTCGATCTCCACCGGGACCTTCGTAAAAGTCACCCCATCATCAATTTCCAACTCCCCATGGTCAATGATATGCGACGGGTCGTGCACGTATCTTCTCAGCTGAGATACGTGGAAGATGTCGTGCACCCGGTGCAACTGAGGTGGTAGAGCCAGGCGATAAGCCACCTCGCCAATCCTGATGAGGACCTGGAAGGGTCCGATGAAGTGTGGAGATAACTTGCCGCCGCGACCAAATCTCCATAATCCACGTCGAGGTGAGACACGTAAGAAGATGTGGTCGCCATCCTTGAACTCTAGTGGACTCCGCCTCCTGTCAACATAAGACTTCTTCCGGCTCTGAGCTGTCCTAATCCGCTCCTGGATGACTTGGACCTTCTCTGTCGTGGCCTGGACTATATCTGGTCCCACAAGTGCTGACTCCCCAGGGTCTGTCCAGAACAAAGGAGATCTATAAGGTCGGCCGTACAACGCCTAGTATGGTGCCATCCCGATGGTGGAGTGGTAGCTGTTGTTGTACGTAAACTCCACCAAGGGTAGGTGGTCCTCTCAGCTGCGACCAAAGTCGAGGACACATGTGCGGAGCATGTCCTCAAGAGTCTGTATGGTCCTCTCCATCTGACCATCCGTTTGAGGGTGAAAGGCGGTGCTCAGACGTAGCTGCATCCCGAACGCCTCCTACAACCCCTTCCAAAGCCAGGAAGTAAAACGAGCATCTCGATCGGAGAAGATAGATGATGGCACACCGTGAAGCCGTACAATCTCTTGAACGTAGATATGCCCCAAGCTCTCCACTGAGCCCTGCTCTCTGATGGGTAAGAAGTGAGCCGACTTGGTGAGTCGGTCGACAATCACCCAAATGGAGTCGTGACCTCTGGAAGTGCGTGGAAGTCTAGTCATGAAGTCCATAGATATTCCGTCCCACTTCCACTCCGGGACCTCCAAGGGCTGTACCAAGACTACTGGTACCTGATGCTCTGCCTTCACTTGCTGGAAGGTGAGGCATCGAGAAACGAACTCTACCACAACCTTCTTCATGCCCGGCCACCAGTGCTGTCGTCTGAGATCCTGGTACATCTTCGCCAGTCCAGGATGTACCGCCAAGGGAGAAGTGTGAAACTCTCTCAGCACCTCCTCCCATAATGCAACGGGTACCAAGGTAAGACCTCTAAAAAGGAAATTGTGATCTCCTCTCATGGAGAATCCATCAGGTGCCTGTCCTGAGGATATCTGTGCACGCTGCGTCTCACAGTCGGCGTCCCCACGTTGTGCCTCTATGACCCACTGCAGTAGTGGAGGAGTGACTGTGAGTGACTGAAGGAAGGCTTCTCCATCTCTATCCACGAAGGATATCTGCAAAGAAGCTAGCTGCTCCGTCGCCTCCTCAAGCAGCTGAATGCCCGTCCTCCTGCTAAGAGCATCGGCTACTACGTTCACCTTCCCAGGAGTATAGACTATCTCAAAGTCATAGTCCTGGAGGAACTCGAGCCATCATCGCTGTCTCAGGTTTAGGTCCTTCTGAGAGAAGATGTACCTGAGACTCTAATGGTCAGAAAAGACTGTAAAGCGCTCGGCCATCAGATAGTGCCACCATGTCTTCAGAGTGAAGACCACTGCTGCTAACTCTAGGTCATGGGTGGCGTAGTTCTACTCATGCGGCCTCAACTGACATGATCCATAGGAGATCACTGCCCGCTCCTGCATCAGGACACATCCGAGTCCGGTCCCTGATGCATCGCAGTAGACTACGTACCCTACTCCCTCCTCCGACAACCTCAAGATAGGGGCACTGGTCAATCTCTATCTCAGCTCCTGGAAGATCTGCTGACATCGGTCTGACCACACAAAGGGTTTCCCCTTCTTCATCAAATATGAGAGTGGTGCCGCAACTCTGGAGAAGTCTGGAACAAATCTCCAGTAGTATCCAGCTAGTCCCAAGAAACTCCGCACCTCCGTCACGCTCTTGGGTGGATCCCAAGCTAGCACTACCTCGATCTTCGCGGGATCCACCGCAACTCCCGCCTCAGAAATGACGTACCCCAAGAAGTGGACCTCACGTAACCAGAACTGACACTTTGAGAGCTTTCCATAAAGCTGGTGCTCTCGGAGTGTGTCTAGTACAACCCACAAGTGGTAGGCGTGCTCCTCCTCAGTCGTCGAGTATATAAAAATGTTGTCGATGAAGACCACGATAAATCGATCGAGTTATGGCTGAAATATCCTATTCATGAGGCCCATGAACACCTCTGGAGCATTGGTTACACCGAACGGCATAACCAAGAACTCATAGTGGCCATACCGACATCTGAAGTCTGTCTTCTGCACGTCCTCGTCCCGAACTCTGAGCTGATGATAGCCTGACCTGAGGTATATCTTTGAGAACCACCATGACCCTTTGAGCTGATCAAAGAGGTCATCAATCATCGGTAGCAGATACTTGTTCCTCACTGTCACCTGGTTCAGACGATGATAGTCGACACATAGTCACAAGCTCCTGTATGCCTTTTTGGCGAACAATATCGGGGAAGCCCAGGGTGAAACACTGGGTCGGATGAATCCCTTTCCCTGCAAGTCCTACAACTGTACCCGTAGCTCTCGAAGCTCTGCGGGGGCCATCCAATATGCTGGAGTCGATATCGGGGTTGTCCCGGGGTACAGGTTAATATAAAAGTCTACCTCTCTGCGAGGAGGTAGTCCTGGAACGTCGTCAGGAAAGACGTTCGCATACTGATCCACCACTGCAGGAAAACTAGGACTCCGCACGTCAACTGCTCCTAGGATGAGGCTAGAAAACTGATGAGTGATGGGCTATCCTCTCCTTTGCGGAAGTCCATCCTGTGCTGCGAAGGCTCCCTTCTCGTCGGTGAAGGTGAACCTGTTCCCGTTGGTGCGTACACATCGCACCTTGCACCTAATACAGTCAATATGAGCATGGACTGTGGATAACCAAACCATGCCCAAGATGACTTCGTAAGTCCTCGACGCCGCTATAAGAAGATCCCAGCCGAAGCTCTCGCCTCCTAGAGTAAGCTCACACTGCCGGCACCAGTGTGTAATCGTCGAGTCTGCTCTCGTAGGAGTCTCTAGCCATAAGGATCGAGCCAACGGCTCTGTTGGAATCTCCGAGCTTCGAACAAGGGCAGTGACTATGAAAGAGTTACTCACTCCTGTTTCTATAAGAACTGCAACAAGGGTGGAATAGACATAGATAGTACCTTGAATCATCTCGGGCGTGCCGTGGTCGTAGGCCTCTGCTGCCTGGAGCTGTGCCTGTCTCTGCCCGCCAGCTCCCTATGGTCGGGGTGGACCTCCTGGTGGTGGTGGTGGTAGAGCCTCAAATCGTCGCCCACCACCTGCTTCTCGGCCAGCCCCTCTGCCTCGTCCGCCAGCTCCCTGCGGACCGCCATGGTCGACCCTCTGCCTCTACCTGGGTGGCCCCTCAACCGTCTAGTGCTCCTCGGCATGGCGGGTCGGGCAGTCACGAGCAGTGTGGCCCTGCCCGCCGCATGCGTAGCACTGTCTACCTCTCGAAAGACTGGTCCCGCGCTGTGTGCCCCGTACAGCTGAGCCAGTGTCCTGAGGTCATCTGCCTGAGGTTCTGGTCTGCCTGGACCCATGAGTCATCCGTTGACTGCCTGCTGCAGAAGACTCTGCTACGTGCCGCCCCGCGGTAGGCCTCGCTGCTGAAGAAGGCTCAACAAGAAAGGTCTCGATCAAAAGGGCTCGCTCCAGTACTCCTGACTGAGTCGGAATGCTGAGGGAGATCAGGGATGCCCTGATCTCATGTCTCAATCCCTGATCAAAGGTCCGAGCCTGGAATAATGGGTCCCATACCATGTCTGTCGAGTAGCACGAGAGATTGGTAAATCTTGCCGAGTACTAGGCGACCGTCAAGCTGCCCTGCCGCAGTTGAAGAATCTCCTGGATGCGCACCGCACGGAGGGTGGCCGGGACAAACTCTGAGTGGAAGAGGCTCTCAAAGTCTGTCCAGAGAAGAGATACCTCATCGTGCACCTGGAGCATCAAGCTCCACCATCGTCCCGCTGCCGCATGCAGTAGGCTCGCTGTGAGGATCACCAGGAGGTCTGCTGGTGTCCTCACTAACTAAAAAACTCGTACCACTGCCTCCAGCCAGTCCTTGGCTGCCTGGGGGTCCGTCTCCCTGCGGAAACTGGACGGTCGCTAGCGCTGGAACTCATGTAGTTCACTAAGGCGATGCGCATCGTCAGCGGCTGGGGGTGGAAGCATCGGCGGATCGGTGGGTAGAGGTACCGCCGGTGCATCAGCTGTCAAAGGGCCCTGTACCAAGGCCTCGTCGCTCGGTGGGTTGTCGTCACGCTCAACTCTCGGAACCCTAGCAGGCTGCCGTCGTGGGGCCATCCTGAAAAGGAAACAGGTGCGCCACGGTCAGAACAGTATACCTGGTGAGCTGACACAAAGTAATCACAAAGAAAACTTGAAACACACATGCAATCAATGTTTTCATGCATTAAGTCAGAAATCAGAAGTCAGGGTCCGGGTGTACAGATACGTCGGCCTCCGCACCAACACTGGACTCCCTGGACTGATAACCACACCCAATATGCTTAACACCATTGCTTCACATATAAAAAGATTAGAGTCCCATGTTCTATGATAGAACCGAACTCCTCTGATACCAATTTGTCACGACCCGTACTCGGGGCCATGCCGTGACTACCCCAAGCCCACCTTCCATAGGCCAGGGGCTGGCGACTAGCACCAAGGCGTAAATCCCGGTAAAAGGGAAGGCATTGCCTTTGTAAAGTAAACAAACACCACGGAGCAAGCAAGCAGTAGAAGTAAACACTAAGTAAAAACTGAGTACAACAGTAAGTGCGGAAAAGTAAGTGGGCTAGTATACAAACCCATATTGAAAGTAAAGTACAACTCGAAAGGGAAAACAACAAATGAAAGTAAATCCGCAACGTCGAGCTGTCCACTAGAAGTCCCACCTGGAGGGTGAGTACAGATAGCCTCCACAGCTCCTCGGATCCAACCGTCCACTCCGAGTACGTCCCGCCCAGTGGTCCACCTCCATGTATCGTCCTGCTCCGCAAGCCTCAACCACGATCAGTGTTGTCCATCATCTGAAACCAACACAATGTAGTGCGGGCATAGCCCGTGCAGGGGTGAGTATAAGCTACTCAGTAGGGACCCCAAGACCCCCAAAGGTCTCCCGGAATCCACAAAGGATAATCCACAAAGGAAAGATACAATCACGAAGTAACATCCGACACTACTTAGGTATATGCCCATACATATACCTAAGTCATCAATTCCAGTTCGCTCCAACTCCGAGCCCAAGTACAACCCAGTCCACACAGGAAAGAAAAAAATAAATCCACACAGGATAACACAACACAATCCACATAGGAAAGTAAAACAGGATCTCAGCGCACACAGGTATACTTCTTCATAAGACGATAAAGATGATCAGATATTGCCACTGATTCATCTAAGTAGTCGGACCCACAAAGGATCAATAGGTACTAACCCCCGCCATGACCCACAAAGGATCTAACCCACACAGGATCAATAGGTAACTAACCCCCGCAATGACCCACAAAGGATCTGACCCATAAAGGATCGATAGGTAACTAACCCCCGCAAAGACCCACACAGGATCTGTAGGCGCTGGCCCACACAGGACCGCTGAGCACTGACCCACACAGGATCGGACCCACATAGGACCTGTAACACTGATCCACGTAGGATCGCTGAGTGCTGTAGTCGTCGCCATCGATTCCACTGAGGATCTCCGTACAGTCGTCATCGTAGTAGTCGTAGTCGCAGCCAGCTCTAGGGTTCCCGCACACAGCAAGCTCGTTCGGGAGGGTCCGCTCCACGAGCTGAGAGGCCGATACATCAACTGACACATAGTCCAGAGTTGATGTATCTAAAAGTCCTGTATCGTCAACAGGAACTCAACGTCGCAGACGGCGCGTTAATCAGACACCCGGTCTGAGAGTTATTGGCTTTTTCGTTCCAGGGGCCCGGTTGGTTTTTAAGTCAAAACCAACCCGACCATACTCCACCTGCATCCAAAGCTCGGGCGGAGTAAGCCAAAAGATCTGTCTCACTTAGAGGAATCCATCAAAGTCAGCGGCACGTCAATCAGACGTCTGGAGCTCAAGTTATAAGCGTTTCTGCTCCGAGGGCCCGGTTGGTTTCGTGTACGAACCAACCCAGCCAAACACAAAGTTCTCAGAAATCTTGAGTGTAATATACCAAAACAACCGTCTCGATCCAAGGATCACATCGCCCCTGACGGTGCATCGATCGAAGGCCCGTAGCTCAAGTTATGAGCAAAAGACCGAAAATGTCCGAAAACGGGGGGTCTCGGCCCGGTCCGACCCGGCCCAACCCCCCCTGGGTCGGCCCGAACCGGGTCCGGGTCCGACCCGGATGGCATGACCCGGCCCGGCCTGGGCGCGACCCGGCCTGGCCGGCGCGGGCGCGGCCCGGTCGCCAGGCGGGTCGGCTCGGCCAGCTACGGCCGAGCGGAGCAGGGGGCATGCTGCCCCCGCGTGAGGGAACCGCGGCCCCGCATGGGGCCGCCCTTTCCAGCGGATGCGGCCGGGATGCTGTGTCCCGTTCCCCTCCGGTCCCGCGTGGTCGTGGGACCGCGTGCTGCCGCCGCGGCTGAAGCCACGGTGGTTCCTTCCGGCGGCGCGCCGGGCGCCGCCGCCTCCTGTCGCCGTGCCGGCGAGGCGCGCCGGCGGGCTGCTCCGCGGACCACCGGACGAGTTCCGGTGGTCGGAATTTCACGCCGTCTTCGCCAAAGGCCCTCCCGAGGTCTGCCCTTCACTGAGAGGACCTCTCATCGCCCGTGTGGCTTGTTTTGTTGACGTCCGCTATTTCGCACACCAAGAACGAAAGGGGCGGTGGGTTCGGACTTGTTCGTTAGTCCACACCCACCGCGTTAGCAGTTTTAAAAGTCTCACAACAAATTATTTAATCATACGCCGTGGGTATAAATTAAAAAGATTTAAAAGCATAAACCCCTACCTCAACATAGTCGTCGAACGTGAATTTGTCGCGGAATTGACCATCGCGGAAGAAGAGGATCGTCGCGTCGCGGAAGGGGCGTCGCGTCGTCGCGGTACACGGCGTCACATCAATGATCTCCGAAGGTTAAAAATACATAGATTTAATTGTACCAATTAAACCCATGTTGAGGATAAAATTCACAAAGGAAATTAAAAGAACCAAAATACCCTACCTCAATCGATTGTTGATCGAAGTTTGTCGCGGGAAAGAAACGTCGGGGAAGAACGTCACGGAAGGAGAATCGTCGGCATCGCGGTACACGGCGTTGCGTCATTGATCTCTGAGGGTTCGGCATTCTTCATCGCCTTTCGTCGAAGGCCGGCGTTCTTCGTCGGCGACAATGCGTTCTTCGCGTTCTTCGCGAAGGAGGATGAAGATAGAGTTTCTCCAAATCCTCTCAACAAGCCACACCCAAGAAAAACATGTGTTGGTCTTATTTTTTTCTTATGCCAACAATTGAAATTCAAAGTTAAGAAATGAAACATTAATTCGATGAATTAATGGTAACGACTTAACTGCCCAATTAAGGGGCGTTAGGAATTTAAGAAAACGCACCGGTTGACTTTCATTTAAAAGGGGTTTTTGCAGGTGCGTTACTTAGAGGAAAAGAAACGATGGGGCTCGTGCTGGCCCCACCTCACAAATATCTTACCCTCTTGGTAGGATATTTTGAGTTCCACCCTATCCGCTTCAACTTAGCTTAAGTAGCTTTAAGTGGCTTTAAGTAAAATAAAATAAAGTTGTCGTACCACTTTATTTTATTTCTTAACTTAACCCCAAAAAATAAAAACCACACCCGAGAAAACGCAACTCCGGAAATGACATTTCTAAGCAAATACCGGCGCTGCAATTCCCGGTGCCCTCAGAATTCGATTCTGAGCACCGGTTCTAAAGTTAGAAAAACCCGCTCGTTCGTTCACTGAACGTACCCAAGCCAAACTTCGGAAAATGATTCTGGGCACACTGGGCCTCGAAATCAGGTGCCGTCAGAAACTTCATTCTTGTAAATTTCAAAGAAAATTAAGAAAAAATAATTTCCTTGAATTTTATGGGTCTTTACAGTCAAATTAAATGAATTGTATCATGTTTGATAATAATGATATTTTATTGAATTAATATTTTATTAAATTAATTAAAAATCGCAAAAATTTTAAATAATCACATATAGTGTAATATATGGTTGAAAATTTCTTACCCTATTCATTTATAGTCCATTTTAAAGTCTTTGTCTCTAGAATAACCTTATTATATTTTAATATTTTGTAGATTTCTAAAAGTACCCCTCACCTCAATTATAAAAGGGAACCTCCTCCCCTAATTTCTCACACCACATTGAGCTTTATTTCTTGACCAAAACCTACCAAAATAAGATCCCAAATACCTTCTACTAATATTAGAATTTTAAATTTTGGTAGAAATCAAACCAAGGAAGGATTTTGGTATAAACCAAAATAAGTTACCAAAATAAGAGGCAACGTTCTTCAACAATCACTTTAGTTTTATTTATTTCCCCACTCCTTAATTTATTATTATTCCATGATTATATAGTAACAATAGTATCCTAAATATACTTATATGTTGTTATGTTAAGGGTTTGACCTATAGCTATACACACTTCCATCAAGTGGTAATGAATTTACCCTTCGTGTACGGTGAACTACCACCTCGCGAAATGATGTTGTTCATTTTTATCTTACCACCTATCATGGTTGGTCATTATGATGGAAACAATATTTTTATATTATATATGTGATATTTATGTTTTATTCATACTTATTTAATTTTTATATAACACATACCTTCATGCTTTCCATTTTGTATATATAAGATAACATTGTTTGTGGAAGTGTGGACTACCGTCTCCTCAAAGCGATGCAAATCATTCACACTATACATGGAATGTATAAAGGATTGTTTTAAAAAACACATGTGATATATATTATATACATATGATAATAGAATTATAATATACATATATATCATTTACTTTTCATTCTTCTAATACGAAAAATAAATGAAAGCAGTGTTCATGTGTACGTATGACCTACCATCTACATGAATGGTGAATTTAATTTACCACCTCTAAATTATATAGATTATTATAAATATATATGATATTTACATCATGGTTTAAATTCTGTATATTATGAAATTATGATCTAAGTAATAGGAACAAAAAATTACAAGTCACAATATACTCGAGAAACTAGGCAATTAACACTCAAAATAGTGAAAATGATGAAATATTATTAACAAAAGGGTCATAAAATAATATAATAAGATCATATATGATATAATAAATATTAATAAGGTCATAATATAAATTAATAACATGATTTAAACAATTATATAGGAGGTTAAATCACGTACAACTAAAAAGGAAGTGTGAGGTAAGGGATCTTTGTCTCAATTTTATTTCTGTGATATATACCTTGTTCACCACTTATTTATTTTGTGTGGTGTACTTATACTTTTATATATGATATATCATATCATTGATATATTTATATTCATGGTATTAAATATTTCATTTGATAATTATTCACTTTTATGGGGCTTATGTTTCAAATATTTCCAAGTGGTATGAGACACTCTGATTTAAAGATATCTTTTTAAATTGATTGTTTGATATATGAGGAATTAGACTTGTATAACATATTTTGGGGTCCATTTAATGAAATCCATATGTGTTAGGGACTGGTTAATGAAATCCCCTTGATACTTCAGTAGTCTCTTGAGACGTAACCAGTTGGCGACAAACCCTTCGAGTTTGTTTCCAAACAGAATAGATGGGTTTCTACCCACATACTTAAACCATATTATAAAATGACTTTATAGTAGTGGTTAATGTTCTAGATAAATGAAATCCAATAATTAAGCATTGAATTCATTTTAGTTATTATTTATCCATGATATTTTTGGTCTACATATCCATGGATGCATTTCATTCTCAGTTCATTGATTAAATGACATGTGTTTCAGTTCTCTACCATGCCATATTGATTATTCCTTATCTAGTTATTTGAATGGCATGTGTTATCAGTTATTTACCTTTTCATGTTGACTTATTCTCTTCAATTCATTATTTATTCCATTTTACTTTCCCTTATAAGGCATTTGATATCAACCTTATTATGTTTCTTTTCCCTAGGTTATGAAGAGGAATCCTTTGAATGAGTTTCAAGGATGCTAATATTTTACTTATGTTATGATTTATTTTATTTTCCCAATGTATTATGGGTATCATGTATATAATTTGGATTAAAAAAACTAAAAAACTGATCGGTCCTTGGGGATTTGATTCCTTATAATCATTCTAATGTAATAAAATAATTCACCGACTCTGACCTTATAGGGTTGGGGTGTTACGTTGGGAGGGAAATGATGTCTTATATTTGGTATAGGACCTAGCTTGTGCAGTAGATGATGTGCATGTCTACAAGAATTGGTGAGATTTTATTTAGATTGAAGGGAGTTCCAATGAAAATTGCTTGTAATATATGCGAAAACACACACAAACGAAGACCTCATCAAAGAAGCATCTCCATAAATGAACACACGCGTCATCAATCATTTTTCTTATCCCTATTTAATTTTCAGAGTGAAAGGGGATTTATGTGTGGGTGACATCGTCATTTTAGTTAAGGATTTACATTAGGTTTAACATTTTTATTTTCGATAAAAATTAGGTGCCTGATGGTTGATTGTGGGTAATTGAGTATGGTTGCACAATCATTCACCTCAGGCTCACCATTTTCGAATAGAATTCAATGGGTTATTCATAGATATAGAAACACCCACCAGTTCCCTTATAAGAGATGTTTGAAGAACCTTTTTTCCAAAGTTATGTGTTCATTGGTAAATGGATCCAATGATTCTTAGGGACTCACATTGGTTTGGAGTATGAGAGGTCAGTCTCATCACGACATTTTGGGGGGAAATTATTTCCTATTCTAGGACCATCTTATTGTTTTGATTTAATATATGTTCATTAATCTTTTGTTCATTCCCAAGTATAACACAAATCACCCTTAAATTAATGATCAATCATTAGCATGCGTGGATTCAGAATCATATGTATGTATATGAGGTTCTCCATTTATAGAGATATCAGTATGTATCCGAGGTTCTCTATAAATGGTACCCTTTCATATGTGGATTAGATATTATTATATCATTAATAATTATAACACTATTTTTAAGACATGCAGTGGGGCGCTCTAGAATTTATTGTCATCTAGGGAGATGGGAGTTATTTTTATGTTGGGATTGAACCAATCAGATGAACTTCCTATATATCCTTGTGAAATGAATCATAACCCACATAGTTCAGTTCTACTTAATGAGACACATCATACCTTTTAAGTTCATGTGAAAAGGACCAAATGATTTAGTTTAATATCATGTGTAAAGGACATCTAGGTAAAAGGTGCCTAGCCAAGGGTGGTGTGGAAATTATGCTGAAGTAGACCAAGGAACCTATAAGGGATGTGAGATCCCAAGTGGGTATGATATTATCAGGAATATAGCCCAAACAAGGATGGAAATGAAAGGGACCTAGAAGGAGTATGACCATCTGTGTCAGATATGACCCTACTGAGGATGTAGACTAGAGAAAATTAGGGTGAATTTGGGTGTTGGGTTTGGACCTCATAGAGGATTCCTATATATCCTAGTTAGTCTAGAATCAAAGCCTACATAGTTTGGATGTTTGGGGCTTACACTTTTGGAGGAGGCCCATAGGTGATTCATTGAGAATACAACTCTTTGGAGGTTGGGGGAACATTATTGGGGATTATATCAAATATGAGACCCATTGATGGTTTTTATTGCAAGTAATATGTCACTTTGAGTGAATATTGTTGGGGATTGTACTGAATGGGAGACATATAGGTGATTTGGATCATGTGAATGTAATGATAAGAACTAACCTATAATCCCACATGATCCATTCTCATTGTGAGAAACAATAGGAATCAGTAGATCTAGAAAACCACACAATATTATTTTTCTTCTAGTGGGTGAATGTCGAGGCCCAAAGGGAGAGAGAAAGGGGTTTTTAATGTGCTTGTATCCTCTTTTGTTTTCATATATTGGGTAGATGAATAGGAGGAGGAGTGAAACCTACAACAAGAAAGGATATAGGCTTACTTCAGGAGGGATTAACTACTCTGATTTTCCACTCTTCCCTATTTGAATAGTGGAATAGGGGAAAATGGAGAGGAAATGAACAATGAATGTCACTGCCCGACCTGAAAAGCCATATGGAACCTTACCCAAGGTTGGGACCCTCATTAACATGGGAATGAACACTTGATAACATTCCAAGGGCCCCCCTTGTTTAGTATAATACAAATAGGACCCCATTTACCATGGGTATGTACACTTGAGAGGACACATTGGTGTGTCCAGTGATCTGATCATTAATATCTAGAAGTTTTGGGAGAGGAATTGGCCTGATGTCTCACAAGGGGTCCACTTAGGGATTAAATCTTCTCACAAAAATTTTTGATGAAGAATTCCATTAGGATGGTTCATGGAGGGGCCAAGGTGGGGACGAATGCTAAACCAGAGGAAGGTAATGGGAGTGGGAAATCAGATCACCACAAGATGGCCCATTATACATAGATTTTTTCTATATGGGATGGGGTTCTCTTCACGTAGAGTTTTTCTATTCGGGTTTGGGTTTTTTTATGTTTAGTACTTTTCTATGAGGGTGTGGGTTTCCTCCACGTAGCACTTTTCTACATGGGTCTAAGTTTCCTCTCTATAGTAATTTTCTATGCGAGAAGAGAACTCATAAGGAGAACATCTACCTATGCTTCACGAAATGGAGTTCACAAGAAGTTTTGGATATGTGTATAGTTAGGTGAATCCTCTTTCTACCTTAGTGTTATGCGTTAAATTCACCTACTAGAAATAGATTCCTCTCACAACTTTCCTTGATTTTTTCATCTCTTTCCCCCATCTCCCCCTTGAGGATTTTATATATGAGTGGAGGTAACTAACTACTGAGGTAACAAAGTGCCCATGGTGGGTATTTCATTTGTGAGGGATAGAAAACACCATTTGAGCCCACAAATGAATTTTTCATTTGTGGGGGACGGGAAACCCCATACCCATCCAAAAAATATTATTTTTTCTTTTTTAGGGGATGAGAAATACCGCCCATGATCTCAAAATATTTTTTCATCTGTTGGACTCCATGAGGATTAGAGGTCTACATAGAAAGATTTTCTATGTGGAACCGATACCTCCTTCGTGGATTTGGCTCCTTTATAAAAATTTTCAGCTTTTCATTTAGGTGGATTTTTTCCTTTACCAAAATTCATGGAACCCTTTTCTCCTTGAATGTGGATTTTTTAGGTCCCAAAAATAGACTTACCTTCTTATATCATGACCATGAATTTAGTAAAGATACTACTTTCTTGATCAACTTGGCCCAAGATATCTCTTCCAATTATAAGAGACAAATTCTATCTTGATTATTCAATCAATTTCATACCACTAATGATACACCCAAAGAACGATACCTCGCTATAAATTAATTTACATAGTTTTTTACTTGCATCAAAGTATGTAATCAAATATTATACACTTATAATAATATCAAGTCAGGAGACCAATACACATGTTTGTATATAAGAATAACCAATGACACCTGAAACATTTGGTGTTTCTATTGGAGGTCCATTACTCATGATCTTACCTAATAGAGATCACCAAGTGCGAAATTTATGAGAAGAAGTCTCAATGATTTTGATACCTGAGCACCTAAAAGTCATACATCATCTATGTCCAGTCAGAATTATTTATCTTGACCATAAGACATTTTTTTATGATTATGTCATAGTATGTCAAAGTTATAATTATTTTTTGGGATCTAATATAACATTTTTGATATGATAAATAATCTATGTAAATTACTATATAAATATTGGAATCATAAATATCAACACTATTATGGTAAGAGTACATTATACATAACTCATCGTATACATGAGATGATAATCAAAAGTACTGTTCAAGTTAAGTCTAGGGAACCCACTATTACAACACACCCACTTTCACTAGATCCAACTTTCTAGATATCCATGTTAGTTATCACATGATAAGATCATTTTTATACTAAGTTGTGGCTTTAGTTATGGGATTTCCACATTTACACTGCATGGTAATTCTGTTATATGTGACTTTATCTCCTTGAGTATAACTTCTCAAGAGATGATATCCCTGAGTATATCTATTTTATCCACTTTCAAAACTTTTAATCTTGTATATTAATTTTATTATAATTATCATAATTTATATTATGATAAATATTTACTTACTAGGTGTGATTCCAAGAACAAAAACATGTTGTTTCTTATTTTTCACTACTTCTTTCGTTTCTTTAGAAACCACAACACACTTGATATTTTTATACATGACTACCATTAGATTGAATAATATTTTATTACTCATTACCTTATCCTAACTATGATATTAGATCATATTGATCCAAAATAAGACTAGTTTGTGTCCCCTTATAACTATTGCCACTTCCTCCCTAAGTACCAGGTACTTATACCTTGTACTATCTCAAGTACTATTAGATAGTTTTGACTACTTCCCTTACAGTTCTTCTGGATATTACTAATAATTATCTGCCATAAAATATATCACGTAAATATCATTTCTTATACATAACATGGAATATGAAATTGATCCATCATTGAAACATATGAAATTCAACTCCTTACATTAATCTAATCCTATGCCCCATACATGTCTTCTTAGGGAGATTTATGCCACGTGACATTGGTAAAAATTGTCTCTCAAATTTTCAGTATATATAATATTTATTTGGTCTAATAAACCTTTATAGATACCTTAGTAGATCACATCACCTAAAATGTAGGTTTCTACTTTAAATCATTCTATGGATAATTATTTCATTTTGGTTTTAACTAACTTTAAGACCAATAGTTGTTTTCCGTATGTTAACAAACATATTTTACTTAGAAAACAATGTCACTCCAACTAACCTATTGTAGACACATAAAAAAATACATTCCAAATTAATATCATATGATCTTGTTTACTTACATTAACCAAAAACTGAATTTAGGTAAATTTGACCCCTTATTAGTATTCTATGGTGTCACAAAATATTTTTGGTTGCATTGTATATACACCTTCCAGGATTGGTGGTCTTGACATCCAAAGATCAATAAAATGATCAAAGAAAGTATCCATGATAAATAAAATTCTAATGGATTTAGGCATAAATACTTTGTGTTACCAATCGAGCCTTATTGGCACCATGCTTGTACCATCCATGTATAATTTCACGTGAATACACACCATATTATTCAAAATAATAAGCCCCTATTATTTGATATATGGAATTCATTTTAATTTAACTTTTCAATCTTATATTATTTCCATTTATTAATTCCAGGATTCATTATTCTCAACAAATAACGTATCACTGGACATGGTGAATACAAAATGATTACAATGGTTTTATTCTTCCAATGAAGTATGTGTCTCTAGAACATTCATTTTCCACACGATCTTGTGGAACTTGTTCCCATGTGAACTATTTGTCTATCTCTGGAATTGAATAAACCCAATTCAATATTTCTCCTTCTGTCTCAAACATAGATATGCACCCTTTTATAAAAATAGTATATAACTTGTATATATATTTTCTATATTAGGGTTTAAGTAATATTCTTAGAAAACTTTAGGATAACTACTTTAAATGCACATTTTGTTTCTCTTGATGTGATTTTATTTATATTCTAACAAAATAATTGCATCTAAACACATAATATTATGACATAATGGATTTATATCACACTATTACTCATATTATATCCATTTTTAATAATAGTTGGCATGTGGTTATAGGATAATGTCACTATTTGTGAAGCATATCTAAAAAATAATGGAAGTTTTTCAATTCATATGAATCTTAACATTGATTCTAATTTTACTTATATCATGAATTTCAAGTGTATAATGAAATTTTGATTTAGGAATTACTCCATGCTAAATTTTATTAATCAATTTTTACATATAAGACTCACCATCAATCATTATTTTACTAACATCATGGCTTTGATGTGAATAAATAAATATGAGTTTAGGAATAAATCCTCTCTATATTTCATGATCGATATGTTCTTGGTCATGACATTATTCAGCACACCAGCCCAAATAAACTCATATCTTCTGATCATGCATATACCCAAATTAACTTATACATTCCTTAATACTCTTAAATTAGTCATATGAAGTAAATTTACCACCGATTTAACTTTGGAATAGTTCATTCTCTCAAGATGAATTAATTTCGAAATATTTATGACTTACCATTATTTCTAAAGGTTTATTTATCCAAACTAAGTAAGTAAATATGTCGATAATGTAACGCCCTGACCCCATTTACCTAGAGTCAGTGAATTACTTTGTAACATTGGCATGATCACAAAAAGATCAAGTCTCAAAAGACCGATTAGTTTAGTAGCCTTGGAAACACTAGATACATTCATAAATGTTACATTACATCATAAAGTGAAATACTACAATAAAAAAGTCTCCATAGTCTACACTCATATCCTCTTCTGACTATCCCTGTAGGTCATTCATAAAATACTTCTTCACATCCTGGAAAATATTAAAACATTGAAAGGGGTGAGCTCAGATGCTCAGTAAGGATAACAATATTATGGAAGCTTTCATAAATAAACATTAACATTTAAGGAAATGTATAACTAAAACAAAAGCCTTTTTAAACTTGAACTTCAGCATAATATGGCAAAAATAAAATTAAATAATGCCATTTAATTACTCACATGGATATTCTACTAGTATAATAATCCCATGAAATATCAATTACCACTTTCATAATGATGGAATGCATAATGCCATACGATCATAACCACGTAGCCAAGGCCTCGTGCCAAGACCACAAATAAGATTTTGTCAAGGCCTCATTCCAAGACACTAGTTTGTCTCATGAGACCTACCGATGGATCGAGGAGCTATAGCGGGCTCCACCCATCACTTATTAAGTCCAATGCATTCCTCATATGAATAGGTTTAAACATATCATATAACATAATCGTATCACATAAAACATGCATAAAGGAAACATAAAATTTCCACATTTTAATCACAAGATATCAATACAACACATTGATATAATAAAAACACTTTCAAAACCATTTTCAATACCAAAATAAAAGAAAATTAAAACTTGTATTTATTTTTCATTTTAAAAAAAGTTATGGCTTGTAGAGGAAGCCGAAACTCAAATAATGGTCACGGCGGTGGAGAAGTCGTTGTCGCCGCATACGTAAGAAAACATTCCTTTTTTTCGTTTAGTAAAAATTCTTCGTATAAAAGATTCCTTTTGAATAAAAGTAAAATTCAAAGGGGTTTATAAACCGTATAAATGAAAGTTGTGTATAAAACCAAATATGCCTCAATGAAAGGAGATTGAGACGAAGTCCTTACAAAGATAATTTTTAAAATAAAATAGATCCATTATGTGTATTCATTATAAGTACACATAAAGAAAGTACAACTAAAAGATATGACATAATAATATCAAGACATAATTTGAAAGTAGGAGATTAACCCAAAGAATGGAAATTGGGTTAAGAAATTCCCTTACCCCGTGTCCGACTTGACTCGACCGCTCTTTAACCTCCTGAATAATAAACTATAGTTAATCTATACATTCTTAAGAACCTTTTTCAAGTTCATTATTCCTTTTATATCACTTATTACCATGTCATGAACATTATGTAATTATTTAAGTTTATAACGGTCGTTTTGTCGATCTTAGGTACTTGAGTCAAAAATAAACTTCTTATAATTACACTTTGTTCATGTGGTAATATATCCATTATATCCATAATTATATTCATGATGTATATATCATATACATAATATATATCCAGTATATAAATTCATTTATAATATTACATAACATTTAGAGGTAAGAAATGAAATGCACCGTTCATGGAGACGGTAAGCCGTACGTACGCATGAACGTTACTTTCATTTATATTTCGTATTTAATGGAATGAAGTTATAATTATATAAAGGTATAATATAATTACAGTATAATATAATGTATAATACCATTTACTCCATCCTTTATACATCCCACATATGGCATTAACGATTCAAATCACTTTGAGGGGCCGATAGTCCGCACTTCCTAAAATGAAATTGTCGCGTTATCCATAATGGAAATCATAAAGTATGCCATAAATGAGAAATAAAGAAGCATACGGAAAACATAAACATAATATATATATCATATATGAAAATAGTGTCATCAAAATGGCCACCATTAGAGGTGTTAAAAGAATATTGAACAATCATCGTTTCGTGAGGCAGTATTTTGCCACCCACAGAAACAGTATGTTCTTTAACCATTAGACGAAGGTGTGTGTAAGTGTAAACAAAATAATTATCATAAAAACATCCTAGTATATTGTAGATACTGGTTTTGTTACAAAATAAGTGAATAAAAAGAGTTTAATGGATTGGAGAAGCAAAATAAAACAAAACAACATTAGAGAAGACATTACCTTAAAATCGGGTAACTCTTTTTGATTTGAGCCAAAGGCTTCCTTGGGAAGACTTCTGCCAATAGTGATTCTTCTAGGATTAATGGAGGGAAGTTGAGAGAGTATTTGGGCAGAGTTTGGCCGAGAAAAAAGGCTTTGAAGGTGTGAGTAAGGTGGTAGTGGTGGGGGCCTTTTATAAGAGAAGAGAAGGGGCACTCTTGGAAAGATTGAAATGTTACTTTATTATGAAATGATTTTTCGGATTATAAAGGTCCCACACTTATATATTTATAGGTTAAGGTGATAAGGGTTCTAAATATACTCATAAAATAGGTTTTTGACAAGTGTAAGTCTTAGATTTTACATTATCTTTTCATTTTGTTTAAATCGTTAATTAGTGAGGTAATCGCTGCATCATCATGGTGTCATAAATAATTTAATTTATTTAATGTTTAAAAATTATAAAAAAAATATCATGATGTAGGAAATATTTTTATATTTCTAATTAATATTTATAGTCAAAAATATGACTTGTATAACTCCATTTAAAAATTATTTTAGTAAAACAACTCATGTTTGTGACATTTTTATTTTAACATTAAATAAAAAGTTTTTAATGTCATTTTCATACCAAAGTGGCTCCATGGGGTCCCCAAGTTGACCCATGGATTTTATTGGTCGTCCATGACTCTTCCAATAGGTGTATGACAAGTGTAAAGGTATTTTCATATTTTTATAATATCTTTTTTACCTTAAATTTCACTAATTACCTTTAATCGTGTTTAATTAAACTTAAAAGTTACTATTCACAAAAAATTTATTTTAATCCCATTGAACCACATTTTAATTCATAATGACAACCATGTATGTCGGATTTTTGAAAATCAAATCACAGAAGTGGTAATGTTTCATTTAAACGAAAAATCAGTTTTTTTAACTACCACTTAGTGGTTTCACTATTCATCAAAATTGAAGTTTTTCAGAACAATGCCAAAATTTCACCCTAAGCTATAATTGATATTCCGAATTCAAAAATGATGTATATTTTAAAAAATTCCAAACATATAAGTTTCATTAATTAATTTTATAATTAATTCCCACTGTCACAACAAATAGCGTGTTTTTAAGAAACAATATATATCAAAAGATTGACAATTGTTTGTGTCCAATTTCAATGTGAAATTAATTATAATGACTGCCATTGGATAAAATGGTAAAAATATATTATAATTATACTTTAAAACCACTCAATAGTATAATTTATCACTATAAAATATTTTTATTAAAAAAGTTGTTTTTAAGTATTTTTCACTATTCAAAACAAATTGGAAGTTCTCAGAAAAATACCAAAAATTCAACATAGGCTAATTTTGATATTCCAAATCCAAAAAATGAAGTCCATTTTAAAATATATAATATATATAATTTCAAAATTGGGTATTACTATTCATAATGGCTATTTTGATTGGTCGCAGTGTGTTAGAATCTCGAACTTGTGTACAATGCAAGCTATTGCATTATTGAAAGAGAAGCGTATCGTGGAAGCTTGGGGTGTTAAATTCTCCCCTCCTTCAATAAATTGCATCCTCGCAATTTGAATTTTTTTTTTGAAAATAAAATGTTGATAATAGAAAATACCTTTGTGGAAAACCCACATCGGAAATATGGTTAATAAAATTTAGCCTTAATAAGAGGGAAAGGGAAATGAAGAAGTCACCACCAAATTATGATCTCGATAAGGAGAACATTAGTGGAAATTAGAGACATATAATTGGAGGAAAAATGTAAATATTTATAGGGTTTGATTGAGGTCATCAATCACAAACAAGTGTAAAATTGAGGGCCTCAAAGCCTTCAATCTATGGTGATTTAAAATATCACCTGTTCAACAAAACATAAGGTATTAGGATAACACATTTTTTTAATATCTCTTTCCTAATGTTTAAGAATTAATTTATTCATAGAATAAGAGAGAGGTATATATATATATATACTTGACAAGGAGAGTTTCAACCTTCAACTAATTTCTACCATAAACTCATCTTTCCCTCAAAAATATAATAGAACTCAAAAATATTATATTTATCCTAATCGTACAAGGTTCAAAATATTAACACATACCATTTAGATTAGGAAAACTATTTTTTAATAACCAGGTACTTCCTGTAGGCTAGTGGTAGGTAATAAAGGCCTGTCGCACTATAGTTGTGGGTTCGATTCCTAGAGCTTTGTCCGACGCGACGGGTTATCCCCCAACCTACAGGTTGTCCTTTTACAAAAACTATTGTATTATAATATTCCAAAAAATAATATTCAGAAATGTTTTAACCTTAAACAATACTATCCAAGGTTCAACTAAATCTATTCCAACCTTTATAGTTATCCAAAATACTTCTGTCCAACTCAAATTCCAAATTTTATAAGGAAGGTAAACATAATGAAGTTCCTTTTTTCTGCGTAACAACATGTGAACATCTTCATCATGTATTATTTTAAAACACTGCAACATCCTGAATTACCATAAATCCTTATTGATTACCTTCATGATCCCTTATTCCTTATAGAATACTAGATATACTCCTTCTATCCAAAAATTTATACAAATCATTAATCAGTTTCAAGGAAGTTAAGAATATCCAATATAATTTATCCAAATCAATCATGTATTATTCCAAAATCACTATCTCAGTATCAGAACAATATTATGGTTTATCTTTCTCTCAACTATATATTTTCCAAAAATTTAACCTGTTGTGGAGTCACTTTTCTTGGTTCAACACAATCTCAAGTCCTTGATGAAATAGTACTGCAGTACAATCCTTATATACGCCATAATTATCATAAACAATACATCATTGATACAACACTCAAATGAAAAAATTCTTTAATAACAACATAAGAACTCTAATCATTCCTCCTCATCTGTGGTAGTATCATAACTTGATTATTATCCAATAACATCATTTGGGGCATACTCTGATGATTTGGACATTGGTTTGCGTAGTGTCCCCACTCCTTGGAGATGAAGACTTGTACATTTGAAACCTTTTTCTTACCCTTGCAGTCACGCACTTGGTGTCCTTTTTCTCCACACTTATAATAAACTCCCATTCCCTTCAGGAAAGTTCCAAGGTGTTTCTTCCCACAGTTATCACATATTGAAACATTCTTCTTTTCCATCGTCCCTTTATCCATCATTCTCTCTTCCATCCTTTTCTTCTCTTTCTTCCGTTCAAATCCATAAGACTAAGAGAATTCTTTACTTATCTTATTAACACATGATACTATTTCTTCATATGTTGAGAACACATGGGAGACTATTTACCTTCTAAATCTTGGCTTAGTACCATGAAAGATATGATCCTTCTTACTCTTTGGATCATACGTATTGATGGAGTTCACATTCCTTCTACTGGCCGCCATTTCTATACAATGGCATAAACTAGGTTAGTTTATGAATTGCAATGAATAATTCCAAATGTGTAAAATACTTAATGTAAATTGAACGGTTTATGGATATAATCCATAATCATAAAAAATGTTTTCTTTGAGGAAGTATATACTCATAAAAAATTCATAATGGTTTGTAAAAAATGAGAATTATCCTAAGCATATCCCCCGGGAGTGTCGTAATCAAGAGTGCAGCAAGGCCCGTTGTCGTGAACCAGTTCCCGTTCGAGTCTAGCTCAAAGCGGTGTTTTCGGGTTTTACCCCTAGGTACATCTGTACCAGAGCCGCCTCTACCTGCTCATATCCAGATAGGGATGTATTGCTCGGAAAACTCACAAAATCTCTATAATACCAAACTTCTAGGAAGTTCTTCTATACTAATCCTAAAAGTCTATCTTTGGGCTATGTGATCTAATCAGAGTTTATCTAAATCTAGCTTCCAAGGTTAGTACTAAACTACCTCTGATACCAACTGTAATGCCCCGACCCCAGTTACCCAGAGTCGGTGCATTACTTCGTAACATTGGCATGATCACAAAAGATCAAGTCTCGAAAGAATGATTAGTTTAGTAGCCTTGGAAACACTAGATACATTCATAAATGTTACATTACATCATAAAGTGAAATACTACAATAACAAAGTCTCCATAGTCCACACTCATATCCTCTTTTGACTATCCCTGCAGGTCATTCATAAAATAATTCTTCACATCCTGGAAAATATTAAAACATTGAAAGGGGTGAGCTTAGATGCTCAGTAAGGATAACAATATTGCGGAAGCTTTCATAAATAAACATTAACATTTAAGGTAATGTATAACTAAAAAAAATCCTTTTTAAACTTGAACTTCAGCATAATATGGAAAAAATAAAATTAAATAATGTCATTTACTTACTCACATGGATATTCTACTAGTCAAATAATCTCATGCAATATCAATAACCACTTTCATAATAATGGAATGCATAATGCCAGACTATCATAACCAAGTAGCCAAGGCCTCATGCCAAGACCACAAATAATATTTTTTCAAGGCCTCGTGCCAAGACACTATTTTGTCTCATGAGACCTACAGTTGCATCAAGGATCTATAACGGGCTCCACCCGTCACTTATTAAGTCCAATGCATTCCTCATATGAATAGGTTTAAACATATCATATAACATAATCATATCACATAAAACATGCATAAAGGAAACATAACATTTCCACATTTCAATCACAAGATATCAATACAACACATTGATATAATAAAAACACTTTCAAAACAATTTTCAATACCAAAATAAAAGAAAATTAAAACTTGTATTTATTTTTCATTTTAAAAAAAGTTATGGCTTGTAGAGGAAGCTGAAACTCAAATAATGGTCATGGCGGCGGAGAAGTCATTGTCGCCGCATACGTAAGAAAACATTCCTTTTTGTCATTTAGTAAAAACGCTTCGTATAAAAGATTCCTTTTGAATAAAAGTAAAATTCAAAGGGGTTTATACACCATATAAATTAAATTTGTGTATAAAACCAAATATGCCTCAATGAAAGGAGATTGAGACGAAGTCCTTACAAAGATAATTTTTAAAATAAAATAGATCTATTATGTGTATTCATTATAAGTACACATAAATAAAGTACAAATACAAGATATGACATAATAATATCATGACATAATTTAAAAGTAGGAGATTAACCCAAAGAATGGAAATTGGGTTAAGAAATTCCCTTACCTCGTGTCCGACTTGACTCGACCGCTCTTTAACCTCCTGAATAATAAACTAGAGTTAATCTCTACCTTATTAAGAACCTTTTTCAAGTTCATTATTCCTTTTATATCACTTATTACCATGTCATGAACATTATGTAATTATTTAAGTTTATAACGGTCGTTTTGTCGATCTTAGGTACTTGAGTCAAAAATAAACTTCTTATAATTACACTTTGTTCATGTGGTAATATATCCATTATATCCATAATTATATTCATGATGTATATATCATATAAATCATATATATCCAGTATATACATTCATTTATAATATTACATAACATTTAGAGGTAAGAAATGAAATGCACCGTTCATGGAGACGGTAAGCCGTACGTACGCATGAACGCTACTTTCATTTCTATTTCGTATTTAATGGAATGAAGTTATAATTATATAAAGTTATAATATAATTCCAGTATAATATAATGTATAATACCATTTAATCTATCCTTTATACATCCCACATATGGCATTAACGATTCAAATCACTTTGAGGGGGCGGTAGTCCGCACTTCCTAAAATGAAATTATCGCGTTTACCCATAATGGAAATCATAAAGTATGCCATAAATGAGAAATAAAGAAGCATAAGGAAAACATAAACATAATATATATATCATATATGAAAATAGTGTCATCAAAATGGTCACCATTAGAGGTGTTAAAAGAATATTGAACAATCATCGTTTCGTGAGGTAGTATTTCGCCACCCACAGAAAAGTATGTTCTTTAACCATTAGACGAAGGTGTGTGTAAGTGTAAACTAAATACTTTTCATAACAACATCCTAGTATATTTTATATACTGGTGTTGTTACAAAAGAAATGAATAAAAATAGTTTAAGGGGTTGGAGAAGCAAAATAAAACAAAACAACATTAGAGAAGACATTACCTTAAAATTGGGTAACTCTTTTTGATTTGAGCCAAAGGCTTCCTTGGGAAGACTTCTGCCAAAAGTGAGGCTTCTAGGAGTAAGGGAGGGAAGTTGAGAGAGTATTTGGTCAGAGGTTGGCCGAGCCAAAAGGCTTTGAAGGTGTGAGTAAGGTGGTAGTGGTGGGGGTCTTTTATAAGAGGAGAGAAGGGGCACTCTTGGAAAGATTGAAATGTTACTTTATTATAAAATTCTTTTTCGGATTATAAAGGTCCCACACTTATATATTTAGAGGGTAAGGTGATAAGGGTTAGAAATATACTCATCCAATTGGTTTTTGACAAGTGTAAGTCTTAGATTTTACATTATCTTTTCATTTTGTTTAAATGGTTAATTAATGAGGTAATCGTTGCATCATCATGGTGTCATAAATAATTTAATTTATTTAATGTTTAAAAATTATAAAAAAAATATCATGATGTAGGAAATCTTTTTATATTTCTAATGAATATTTATAGTCAATAATATGACTTTTATAACCCCATTTAAAAATTGTTTTAGTAAAACAACTCATGTTTGTGACATTTTTATTTTAACATTAAATAAAAAGTTTTTAATGTCATTTTCCTACCAAAGTGGCTCCATTGGGTCACCAAGTTGACCCATGGATTGTCTTGGTAGTCCATGACTCTTCCAATAGGGGTAGGACAAGTGTAAAGGTATTTTCATATTTTTATAATATCATTTTTACCTTAAATTTCACTAATTACCTTTAATCGCGTTTAATTAAACTTAAAAGTTACTATTCACCAAAAATTTATTTTAATCCCATTGAACCACATTTTACTTCCTAATGACAACCATGTATGTCAGATTTTTGAAAATAAAATCACAGAAGTGGTAATGTTTCATTTAAATGAAAAATCAGTTTTTTTAACTACCACTTAGTGGTTTCACTATTCATCAGAATTGAAGTTTTTCAGAACAATGCCAAAATTTCACCCTAAGATATAATTGATATTCTGAATTCAAAAATAATGTCTATTTTAAAAAATTCCAAAAATATAAGTTGCATTAATTAATTTTATAATTAATTCCCGCTGTCACAACAAATAGCGTGTTTTTAAGAAACAATATATATCAGAAGATTGACAATTGTTTATGTCCAATTTCAAAGTGAAATTAATTCTAATGACCACCATTGGATAAAATGGTAAAAATATATTCTAATTATACTTTAAAACCACTCAATATAATAATTTATCACTATAAAATAGTTTGATTAAAAAAGTTGTTTTTAAGTATTTTTCACTATTCAAAAGAAATTGGAAGTTCTCAGAAAAATACCAAAAATTCAACATAGGCTAATTTCGATATTCCGAATCCAAAAATGAAGTCCATTTTGAAATATATAATATATATAATTTAAAAAAGTGGGTATTACTATTCATAATGGCTATTTTTATTGGTCGCGGTGTGTTAGAATCTCGAACTTGCGTACAATGCAAGCTGTTGCATTATTAAAAGAGAAGCGTATCATGGAAGCTCGGGGTGTTACATATAATACCTAAGGTCTTTAGCTCCATAGAGTCTAAATACCATACTAGGTATATCCTTGACAATTAATTAGTTTTTCATGAAAAATAAATATCTTACGACAGCTGGGTATAAGCAAGTTTAACATTTTATATTCATCCACTATTTCCAATGAATCAAGTATTATCGAACTATTAATTGAGTATAAATAACCCCAAAAAACATTCATTCAATAACTATAATAATTTCTCCTTATGTATGAAGGACACATGGGATAATTTTTTTGATTATACTTAATAAAAGTTCAACTATATCCATTTACTTGGAAATTAGAAGTTGTGTAATTCTCACCATTTACATAGGAATTACCCTTTCCTAGCCACTTGGATAATTAACCTCACTTCTTGTAATGTTTATTTTCTTACTTGGTTAATATATTCAAATACACATATGTGATAGGAATATTTTATTCAATACCCAAAAATTATTATAGAAACATTACATATAATTGATGAATATACTTGAAGAAGAAGTGACCACATTATTCTTCAATTCAGTTCATTTCATTTAAACTTTCAGAGACTTATTTCATGAAACGAGAATAAAATAACCTATTTTATTATAATCATACTCTTTTATTTGAAATAAATTGAAAAGGTTCCTTTATAATCACAATTTCCATTATCCTTTTCAAATTTTCTTTAAAAAATTTCACCATAAGAACTAATGATTAATCTTTCTTCAAGTTCTTATATGCGTGGTGAACCTTACCCAAAAGGCAATAAAGAATTTTTATCCATTCTATTTTTTTTGTAATCTTAAAAGAAACTGGAGTAATTGGGTGAAAATTATATAAGAAAGTTATGTATTTAAATATCATGATCCATATTTCAATTTACACATATTTAGTGTAAAAATCACCTTATTCATATCTTTCTTCACTTTCTCTTTGTAATATTCTTAGAGATTAGACAAAATTTTAAATAATTCATGTCATGATGATGTATCTGTAACTCACATTAGACATTGATGATAACATTATGATTTATGCATCAAATCCGTCATACATGAGTCTCCTGTAATCATTTTCACACCCATTATTCTTAAGGTTTATCAACATGTATTGGGGACACCAACACCTTGAATTTATGATATTTAAGTACTTTTTATAAGCACCAGTACTATTCTTGGAAACTTATGATAGTTTTTAAATTTTATTCATCCAATAGTTATCACATCATACTTTTGGTAATACTTTACATTTTCTAAAAAAATCTAGTAGATTAGTACTTTTATCTTAATTATTGTTTAGACATTATCGATTAATTTAATCATAAAATGTCTCCCACTATTTTATCAAACTCTAACAGCCCTTACTGCTAGACTCAAAATACTCAGTTGCTTGATTATTATAGTGAAAAGGATCTATGAAGCCTCTCTTCATAGTCTAAAACCTTTGACTATACCACTACTTGGATAATTTCAAGGCATACATTTGATTGGACAACCACATTAACTCACGACTCATTGATCTATTGAGTGAAGTCCCATATTTAACATTATAAACCTAATTTACTCAACACTTTCCTCTAAAGATGTAATATGATATATTTGGATACTTATTTACTAACATCATTAGTTAATTCAACCCATTTATATCATAAGATCTCCCCAGTTGTAGGAGACACCCTCACCTAGGTCTGACAAGAACCCCGTACACATGGTTGTGTTCAAATTCAAATGATGGAAGATGTTTGTGACTTAATATTTCATTGAGGGTTTTTATTATTTATTAAAAAATAAAATCCTTTTCTATCTGATATATAAATTTTATTTGATCACACTCATTAATAACTACTAAATAAATAGAAAAAACATTCATCATGTCATGAATTAACTTAATATATGTATTTTTATGTTTATTATTCTATGTGATCCCGTGCTAGCCTACAAATGAACAAAACAATAATAATAAATACATAAATTAAACACACTTCCTGACTGATCTTGAGAATATATTATTTGTTGATCCATTTAAACTCAATGGACCAACCATGACCTAGGGGTATAATACCTGAGGTGGGTCTTGACTCGTATCGCATCTCGCTCCATGATCCAATGTTTCCACATCTCGTATAGGATACCACCTATTCTTGGAATGGTCTTCATATTATACTATCTTTTTCATAGTATATAAATACTCACACACGTGTGAGAGGGTTTTGAGAGAGAATAATATAGATAAATCACTTTTACCTGGTCACACATACCCTTATACATATTAAACAAGAAAAACCGATGATGCACAAATCATTCTATTTAAATAATTAATTACATGCATCACACAAAATTGAATTAATTAATTAAAAAAATAAAAGTATATATATACATTGTCTAGTAACTGCTCAAGATAAGTCGACATGAAATATTAAATGCATAATAAAAATTAATTTTGAAATAAATTTATGTGGAGGGTGTTATTTGAATTAAAATAATTCTGTTAAAAAATTTTAACTCAAATAAAATCATCTCTTGGTCCTCATTTCAATTTTGAAAAATATATTTAAAAAATTAATTTTTTTTTGAAACACACACACATACACACGCACACACACCCACACACACACATATATGTATTTATATATAAATATATACATATGTATATATAATATTTTGTTCTCAGGCCTTCACGCAGCTCGGAAAGGGCCGTGTGGGTTGGGAAAGATCCTATCCTACCAATCCTAGGTTGAGAAGAAATTGCCTAGACTCATTCTAGGATAGGTAGGCCTGCCTGAATCATTTAAGGTCAGGATGATCGCGGCAGGAGACCCGACGCTAGTGGTGACTAGGAAGTAGGGGTACATGACGTCAGGTGGTCACATGATGGTCAGCCAAGAGGATGAAGTGAGTCTATTTGTGGGGTTAAAATTGAGGGGGTTTTCTTGAGGTATGGTAGATATGGCCGAGGGGAGAGGATAGGGAGTTCTCATGGGTGAGGTAGCTGGGAGTAGTGTTGGCAGTCCGTTGGGAGAGGGTGCTGCCAACGGTGGTAGTTGATGCAGTGGGGAGTCCGTGCGCTGGTGGTGAAACGAAACGTAGTGGCCAGTAATGGAGGTGGTGGATGACTTTATAGAGGGTGACAACGAGGTCTGTGAAGAGTTGGGTACCGTAGATCTTGGTTGGGCTAGGAAGATAGGGTGTGGTGGGATGATAATGGGATGCCATTGAGAGGGTGACGCGCCGACAGGGGGGGGGGGACCCCTTTTGACTTATTAAAAAGTTTTTTATTATTGTAATTTTTCATGAAATCGCTGAACCATGATACACCCACCCACCATTTCATTATTTTTTAAATGATGGTCTTATAATGATTTTCATCCATAGTTTTTGTCTAGTCGCATCACCCTCAATTATTTTGGTTGATATTTCAAAAATCCTAATTGAATAGGTTGTATAAAATGTTTATTTATTTATTTATTTCCAAAAATGTGTGAAAATGAGGGTGGATGGAAAACACTATTCCAGCCACTCGAGATCATTCTGGAAAATTACATTAACTGGAACCCATTTCCATGGATGGGTATGGGTAAATTATAACACATATTTAAAAATCTATTTAAAATTTGAAACCTATAATCCTAATTTTAATCTGTTATAAAAACATCAAATGACTGCAACTTGTCCGTCCTATGTTAGATTTAATCATCGTCTACAACATTGGGACTAGAACAACATCCTATTTGTAATTTAATTCAAATTTATTTTTTCCCTTGTCTTAAAATTATCACTTAATCACCCTTATAACAATTGAAGATACTGGGACATGCATCGAAAGTTGATGGGATAGAGATTTAAAATTTTTCACTAATGATAAAAAAAACTATGTCATCACTGAAGAAGAACAACCCCATTAAAGTCCCAAGGATATCACGTGATGAATTTTAAGCAAAAAAAACATAAACAGAAAAATACATCTTTTGATCTGAATCCGCAATCAATATCTTCTCATCGCTAGTGATTACTGCTCGATGGATCCAAATCTGAATCACTCTATATCATCCAAATTCACTTCAAAAATATATAGAATCATTGATCTTCAAATTCTGGGTGCTAGCACGTCTATTCAATGATGCCTTCGACGTCTCGATGATCACCACATTAACATTACTTCAATAAGAGAAGAAGATCTCGATATGATCACTTGGATCAAGAGATTCTCTCTCTAGGAAGCAGTATAGGAGAGAAAGGATCTCATAAACTCACAGTGAATAGTTACCATATTAGAGTCTCTCTCTTAATATATATAGTGAGTTTAAAAAATTACCTAAAAAGGGTCCCCGACCACGGAATATTTATTAATCACTATATAAAATATAAATGATGTATTATGACTGACTGACTGAGTCATAAATATCTTTTATATATTTTTCAATTACTTGTAATATAATAAATCTATGACATGATAAAATCAAGTCATTAAATAAACTCTTAATTCCTACAAGTATTAAACAAACCTTGAATATTAAAATAATATTCATTCGTTAAATACTTTCCATGTATTTACTTAAACACTTACCATCCAAATATAAATTTTTATTAAGCCACTTTAAGGACATGTGGTAAAGAATAGTTCGCAAAACAAGAACCCACTACATGCTGAAAGAGCTCACAAAATGATTAAACACAAGGATAAGATTATTTGAGTCAGACAATATATATAATTCCCAGTGAAAAGTACTAACCTAGGTATTTGGATCCTCACTGATAATTTCTTTAAGGTGAGTAACCATTTTGTCTATTGTTTGAATGAATTCCTCTGAGTTGATTTTTGCATTGGTTGAAACCCTAGGCCAAGATTTAGTATTTCTTTTCTATCCATGCTTCTTGCTCTTAGGTGGCATCAACTTGAATCCTTCTTTCATATATTCTTTTAATATCTTAATTTGATGCATTGGGCCGGAGAAAGTTTTCATTCATTTCTTACTTAGAGTGGAGTATGAGCTTCAAACACTCCCCTAACTCTTCTTCCATCACTCTTGTTTCCTTACTTGTTTCTCCACTTTCCGCATTCTGTAGGGCTTTTCTTTCCTTGTTTCCACCCTTCTTGGCCAACATGGTTTCCATCGGTTTAGGAAAGTGAGAATAGTCTTTTCATCACTTGGATTTTTTCCCTTGACCACAATGCATTTCCCTAAGTCACACTTTCCTTTTTTCCTTTTCTTCTTTATTGGGCTGTGAGGGCCTTTCCCTTGGATTCTGTCCAAACTATCCACTGAGAGTTGGCTGTAACTATCATCACCTGAATCATCCTCCTCACGAGTTAAAGTTAGTTCTTGAACAACCAGACCTTCAAAATGGTTTTTAACTCAACCACTAGGACATATTTGAGGAGCCTCTACCTGCACAGAGACTTCGTTTTACTTGATTTTATCTCCAATCCATTCTTCTTACCCTCACTCCTATCCTTCTAGAGGTATGAGGAATTAGGAATGGAAGTGTTTGTGTCTAAGGTCCCCAAGACATTTACCTCTTCTTGCCTCCCTTGCCCATGATGATATTCTGTGGAAGCCTCCAAAAAAGGCTTCCCCTACAGAGACATTCCAGGAGGTTCAGCCTCCATGCTGAACGCAGCCACATAGGAAACATTACCGGGGGGACCTGGCATGGCTGGACCTGTGGGCTACTCGTATCCATGACCCATAAAATGAGGTTTCCTATTAGTATCCTCCTAGTCCCATTCTTGAGGTCCACCAGGTCCTTGGACATCACTTACATTCAAGTTCACCACATATTCATCAATAGATTTAGTTGGAATTGGATGTCCCACCATATCCACATATAAGGAAACCTCCTTATCTGATCCACCCACCTGCACTACCTCCACACCTCCTACCTATAATGGGTCGATCCCAAAATCATGCCTTAAGCGGGAAAAGACGTCCACAACCCACAGCTCTGGCTCCTTAACCTTATCACCCTTCCCTGCAACTAGAGGCACCAAAGAAGAACACTGCCTGAGCTGACCCTCCTGGGAGCTACCATCTAGAGTAGTCCTGATCTCCTCATCTGGAATGTTTTGTGGCCTGTCTCATTCTAATTCCCTTGAGATAGCCTCACTCACCTCCCCAGACCCGCCCAAACCTACACCATCCCATGTCTACTAGTACACATCAGGGTTAACCTGCACCTCAAACCCTTCTTTATGAATTAGGATAGGGAACATCACTTTCTGATCTCTTTGTCTGCAACGACATCCAGATACCATATGGACTAATCATTTACAGCCCATGCAAAATGCTGGCCAAGACTCAAAGATCACCCTTTACTTCCATCTGAATTCTTCTCCAACCAAGATCTAAATCCAATCTGTTGGAGGCTTTGAAACATCAGTCTCAACTAAAACATAAGGGAGGATTGGATGAAATATGACAGGAGTTTGACTATCAGAACACAAATACCTAGCTACCAAGTTTCCCAACATACAAATAAGGGTTCTGGAAAGGAAGCAGAAGATTTGGGAAACTTACCCACACCACTGTCATTGACACATCGCGATTCAAGTTGAACTCGAAGGACCATCATAGGAGGTAAAAACTACATTCATTGAGAGCTCGAGGAGCATTGGACCAAGAATTGATAAGATCATCCTCTAAGGAAAAGTGGATCATCAAGTGGAACCGGTCGAGTAGACCCACCACCGCGCGACCTTGAAGACTCCATGCTTCAAAATAAATTTATTAAATAAAATCAATACCAATTATTCTCAGCTCGAATAATATGAATTTATTTATTCCTTGGTGATCATATATCCTCAGACATATCTCAAACCCCATGGTGGGTCCCACCATGTTCTAAACTCCTATTCATCATAATAGGAAAGACTTTTGAATACACTAAGTCTATGACCCTCTAGGATCTTATCTCAATAGCAGTGAATACCATCAATAGAATAGGAGAAGAGTATAGAAACTCATCAATTCCCCTAAAGAGATATGGAGTAGGCATAGTAACGACAACCTTCCAACAAACAAACGTCATGTATTATAATATTTTATCACCACATCTCATAAATTAGGACACACAATTCGTGTCATCATCCTTTCTTTATTTATTATTCTCTAACCTTATTGGATGAACTTACCTTCTTCTACCATGACCATGGATTTATTAATGGTACTACCATCCTGATCAACTAGACCCAAGGTATCTCCTCTAATCAGAACTGAAAAATTCTATATTGATGAGTCAATCAATGTCATACCACCAATGATGAAACCAACACAAGATACCTCACTATAACTTAATTGACATAGTTTTTACTTGTATCGAATTATGCGATCAAAAAGTATACACTAATAATAATATCAAGTTAGGTGATCGATACACATATTTGTAGATAGGAATAACCAATGAAACTTGAAAAATGTGGTGTTCCTATTAATGGGTTAGTCCTCATGATATCATCTTCTATAAATCACCAATTGAAAATTTTATGAGAAGAAGTATCAATGATTATGAGCCCCCAACACCTGATAGTCATACATAATCTGTGTCTAGTTCAAATAATTTATCTAGAATATAGTAATTTTTTTAAGATTAATGTCACAGTATCTCTAGGTTTTCATTATTTCCTAGAAAATATGGAAGAGTTTTGTCGTGAGTGCCCTCAAATAATTAGTGTGATTTTGGGGTACTTAGGTGCAGTAGAGTGGCTGACCAAGGTCGTCTATCAAAGGAGGAAGTGAATTAAAATATCCTTTTAGAGGTATTATAAAAAGTAAAATAAAAGAGAATAAAAAACACTACTTGAAAGGATGGGGGTTGGTTATAGTTTATAAATCTAGAAGAAGTTTTCTGGAAGAAGATTGTATTTTTTTGTTTTTAGTTTTAAAATGAATTTCGATTAAAATGACACAACAAGAAAATGTTTTTTTAGACAATATTTAAAAGACGCAATCGATATAAATCTACCTCTTCAATCAATTATTTATCATTATCATTTAAATTAACATCCAATTAATTATGATCCCTTAACTTGTTAACCCCAAACCCTATGATAATTAACCTTACCACAAAGATGAAGTGAATTAAACCCTAGGTTATCTTCAGAACATGTAATCGCAACACCCTGCTTTGATTGATGTTCTAAGGATAGATTATGGTAAGTGGTAAATTAAGTCACATATCCATTATGTAAATTAGGACTAATTGAGTTTATGGATTATCTTTGAACTCTACAAATTATTCCCATGTGGTTTGGAATTACCGGTTAAGGTTGCGCTCTCGCAGTTCACACAATTCCCGACCTCGCGTGTTTTGTGTTAACAATTAAATTACTTTATTAGTTTCATTTAAATTAAAAACTCAATTAATAGATCATAATATGTGAATTATATTATCTCATTGATTCAAAATAAATAAATTAATAAGGATAGAGGTCAATCGATTACTAAAAAGAACTACACTTCCATGGGCGGTGTAGTCATCGTAGAAACGTTTTGCATGTGCAAAGTTTTAGAAAGGGTAAAACCCAATCACATTTCTACTCTTGATTCCAGACCAATTAATAAGATTAATAGAAGAATAAATTTAAACAAAACATAATAAAAGATAATAAATAAAATAAGAACAAAGAAGTTTATTATGAAAACACAAACATTACAACATGAGGAAGAAGAATAGGGCTTCGACGAAAGGGATCCTTGCTTCAATAGATACCCTTATTTATTTGCTTGGATAATTGGAGTGGAACCTATTATACTCTACCCTAAATTTCCTAATGCACATCCCAACCCCACAAAATGATAAAAACACCAATTTATTTAGTGGTGGGGAGGCTAGGTTCAAAGTGGTTTCAAGTGTGAATGGGGAATCTCGGCCAAATATTTTATTCCAACTTGCACCGCCCATTTTACCACCAACACATGTGAATCAGCTATCCTTACATAAGGCTGATTTTCGCGAATATGAGTCATGTAGCTCCTATAAAAATTTGGGCCTGATCTAAGCACGAATGAAGAAGTTATGACCCAAATACAGAACCCATGTCCATTCTGCCAAGTCCATCCCACTATTGACTTAATGACCCATTTACTCCATCCAAATGCACTTTTTAGCTCTACTGTCCTGAATAAAAGTTGTAGAAAATTAAGTTATGAAAACTGTTACAAAATATTAAGTTAAAATAAGTTATATTAAAATATTTAAGTGCGAAATACTACAGTGCATTTTAAAAGGGTAAAACTGGAATTTTAATCATATTTTCAAATGAATGATCTAATCCCAAATATTTCATAAATTAACATATTTAGAACAATGTGAGGAAATTATGTCATTTATTATCAATAAAATATTCAACAAAACAGTGTTTTATCAACTCCCCCACACTTACCCTTTTGCACCCTGGGAAAAACCTCATATCAAGTAAACATCAATATCAAATCAAAACCAATTTTAAAATACATATCCTTGAGATCAAACAATTAAACACCAAGAAAGAAAAGATATCATGCCGCATAAAAAAATATTTCAAGTTCTTCATTTCTATCATTCAATATATTTCCACTTTATTTATCCTCCCATGCACAAAACACTTACCTCACTTGAATTTTCTCTTATCACACAAATGTCAAATTTTTTTGCAATGTCTTTCTCATCCAAACTAATACAGGACTCACCATAGGCTTGATAAATTCCTACATCGCTACCCGATGTGAGTCAATGACATATTTTTATCATGAGGACTTTTCAGGGTTGTTCTGTGGCTTTCGGTTGATAGGATTTAGATGTGAAAAAATTTGAGGCTGAATGAGGAGGGCTTGACTCTTTTTGAAGAAAAATTACATTAATCTAATTTCACTTAAATATAGTCTCCTCCTCAATAGACATAACATTGATTCATGTTCATCATCATAAAAAATAAAGGAATGTGCACACCATTCAAAATTTCAGCATTAAAAATTTCAATCTTCTCAAACATGATTTTCTTAAAAGCTCCAGATAGGCAAAACATTCCCCCTCTATTAGAAGCTCCAGAAAGGCACATCTTCTTTTATCATGAAAGCTCCAGAAAGGAACAAATTTTAAGATAATTTTTTTCTTCAACAACAAACACATCTCTTCAGAATTTAATTTTTCACCCAAAGTATCACGAAATGTGGTAGCATAACACAAGACAGCTTCCCCCACACTTAAGCTCAACTAGATTATGCAATTTCACTTCAAGAGTTGATTGGATAGGGAAAATTGGCTTGTAATGCGGCTAACCAAATAGGTTGTGCATGGATTCTAAGGTATAAAATGATTAAATGTTCAAGTTAGGCCATTATAAAAAAGTATTCTTTGAAATATGGGCTTTAATACCAAACAAACGCCTCAATCATTTAAACATAAGTACCTCAAACCCTCAAGTTTTGACAGGAATAAATCAAATTCTGGTTAAATCAAGCATGGATTGGTTCTCTCAAGAAGTGAGGTAAATGTAAAGAATATGAAAATAATGGTTCAGAATCCTCACAGGAAAGTGATTTCAAATATAAAGATAGTGAGATGTGGCATGACATTCAAAATTCAGTGTACTTTTCATGAAATTACTAAATATTTGAACTTGAAACAAAGTAATTTCAACATTCATTTAATCTTAGTTTCAAGGGATAAATTGTTTCAATTATTGATATGGATTTCAAAATGGTTGTTGAGAATCATTTCAGCTCAAAAGTTTCAAAAACACACAGAAAATTGAAAAAATAAACACACAAAATTTGAAAAACACACAAATTTTGTTTTGTTTTGTTTTTTTAACAGGAAAACAATTGAAATTACTAAATTAAAAGGTTCCCTCCCCCACACTTAAAATATTGCATTTTCCTCAATGTGAACCCATGAGATGATATATGCACATGAAATGTATAATGTTAAATAGGACATAGAATAAAAAAGTTAAAGGGTTAGGAACAACCTGATGTGCTCAAGTGATGATGGGGTCATGCAGTGTGATAAAATCCACTGCATCAGTAGGAAGTCCCTCAATGTATCTCTTCAAAAATTTCCCATTGACTGTAAAGATCCTTCCTGTGTCCTCTTGTGTGATCTCCACTGCACCATAAGAAAAAACATTAGTCACAATATAAGGACCTAACCATCTGGAATGCAACTTACCAGGCATCAGATTCAGTCGTGAACTGTAGAGGACTTTCTCTCCAACATGAAACTCCTTTTGTTGGATCATTATATCATGAGATGCTTTTGATATTTCCTCATAGATCCTTGAGTTCTCATATGAAGACAATCAAATCTCCTCAAGCTCTTGAATTTGCAGCTTCCTTTGGATTCCATCTTGGGCCAAATCCATGTTGCATTTCTTTATAGCCCAATAAGCCCGATGCTCAACTTCCACAGGGAGATGACACGCTTTCCCAAAAAAATCTGAAATGGGGACATACCAATGGGTGTCTTGTATGCTGTCCTATAAGCCCACAATGCATCATCCAAGCGCTTGCTCCAATCCTTCCTATTTGGCTGCACGGTTTTCTCTAAAATCTGTTTCAACTCATGATTTGAAACCTCATCCTGACCATTTGTTTGGGGGTGGTATGGTGTCAATGTTTTGTGTGTCAACCTATACTTCCGAAGGAGGGAATCCAAATTCCGATTGTAGAAGTGTGTCCCTTGGTCACTGATGATGGCCTTCGGTACTCCAAACCTGCAAAAAATTTATGCTTTGAAAAAGTCCACAACAACATGAGAATCATCAGTCCTGGTGGCCTTATCCTCCACCCATTTACTCATATAATCTACAACAACCAAAATTTACAAAAAACCAAAGGAACTAGTAAAAGGACCCATAAAATCAATTCCCCATACATCAAAAATCTCATAGAATAGTATGGGTTGTTGGGGCATCTCATATCTCCCAGAAATGTTCCCAGTGTGTTGGAAACGAGAGCATGACTTACAAAACACATGGGAATCATGGAATAAGCTAGGCCAATATAATCCAGAGTCCAAAACTTTCTTAGATGTCCGTTGGGGTCCAAAGTTTCCACCATAAGAAATTGTATGAAAAAAATGTAAAACAGACTCCAACTCATGATCAGGAACACACCTTCTAATAACTTGATCAATACACATGTGCCAGAGGTATGGATCATCCCAAAAATAATACCAAGACTCACTTTTTAATTTTTGGACATGATGTTTCTTTAAATTTGTAGGGATTTAAGAGGCAACAAGGTAGTTAACTAAATCTGCATACCAAGGATGCATACCTGAGATGGAATAAAGATGCTTATCGGGGAAAGTGTCCCGAAGTGGTACCTAGTCCAAGGTGTCATACTCTAGTGTGTGAGTAAGCCTACTCATGTGGTCCACCACCAAGTTTTCTGACCCCTTTTTGTCCTTTTATCTCAATATAAAATTCCTGAAGAAGGAGCATCCATCAGATCAGCCTGGGCTTTGCATCTGGCTTCTTCAAGAGGTACCTTAGAGTTGCATGGTCATAAAAAACAACTACTTTAGAGCCCAATAAATATGAACGGAATTTATCTAGAGCAAATATGACAGCAAGAAACTCCTTTTATGTGGTTGTGTAGTTTGATTGGGTTGAATCTAGTATCCTCGATGCATAGGCGATCACATGTGAACGTCCCTCCACCCTCTGAGATAAGACAGCTCCAACCACAAAGTTGGAGGTGTCACACATAAGCTCAAAAGGAATCTCCCACTGTGGAGGCTGTATGATAGGTGGAGTGGTCAGACACTTCTTTATCTCATCAAAGGAAGTCCTACAAGAATCATCAAACAAAAAATTAGAATACTTTTGAAGTAATCATGACATAAGAAGAGCAATCTTACTAAAATCTTTGATGAAGCGCCGATAAAATACTGCATTCCCTAGGAAAGATCTAACATCACACACACATGAAGGATAGGTTAAGAATTAAATAATGTATATCTTAGATCTATCAACCTAAATCCCATGTTTTGACACTACATTCCCTAAGACAATGCCATGCTCTACCATGCAATGACACTTTTCAAAGTTCAGGACCATATTCTTCTCAATAAAAAAATTCAACACCTTTCCCAAACTACTTAGAAATTCATCAAATAAAGACCCATACACTGTAAAATAATCCATAAATACCTCCATACATGTCTCAATAAAATCAGAAAAAATACTCACCATACATCTCTGGAAGGTACCTTTGGCATTGCAAATTCCAAATGGAATCCTTCGGTAGGAAAACGTGCCAAAGGGACAAGTGAATGCAGTATTCTCCTAATCCTCTGGAGCTATAGAAACCTGAAAATATATAGAAAATCCATCCAAGAAACAATTAGTCACTCAAGCATCTGATCAATAAATGGGAGGGAGAAGTGGTCTTTGCGAGTGGAATGATTTAGTTTCATATAATCAATACACACAGGCCAACTGTTTTGTACCCTCATTGGAACTAACTCATCTTTCTCATTTTGAACAACAATAACACCACTTTTCTTAGGCACAACCTGAATAGGACTTACCCACTGAGAATCTGAAATGGGATAGATTATACCTATTTCGATCAACTTTTCAACCTCTTTTTTAACAATCTCTAGAAGGGTTGGATTGAGTCTCCTTTGTGGTTGCCTCACCGGTTTAGCCCCATCCTCCAAAAGAATCCTATGCATGAAAATGGAGGGGCCAATACCTGATATGTTAGCCAAGGTCCACCTGATTTCCCTGATGTTCTCCCTCAAAATATTTAAAAGTTTTTCTTCATGTTCAAAAGGGAGATTGTTATCAATGATAACAGGTAATTTTTCACCACTTAACAAGTATGAGTATTTGAGATTTGGTGGCAATGACTTGAGTTCCAGTGTAGGGGGGTGGTGTATGGATGGAGACATAAAAGGAACTCAAATATGTGAACAAAGAGCATCAATATCAGAATATAAATCATCAAAATTATAGAATAAAGCATCAAATCCATTAGCATACTCAATATCCATGTCATAATTAGAGTTCACATAATCAAAATCAGAATATGATTCCATTTCAAAATCAAATCTTAGAGAGTATTGTTCCTTAGAAACGGGTGTGGAAGTTCTCTTAGACATTAAATCAGAAAAAATACTCATAATCTCACTAAGAATATGACAATAAAATTCCATGAGGTTTTTACTTGGTGGTTCAAAATGGGAGATAACAAATGCAGAATGATCCTCTGAGGGGTACTTCATGGAAACCATAACATTAAATATCAAAAATTCATCCCCAAATTTAATGGAAAGTGTAACCTCATTGAAATTTATGATAGTTTTGAGGAAGGGTATACCTAAGATAATGGGGGAATGAGAACTTACCTAATCATCCTCCATGTTAAGCACATAGAAATCTGCTAGAAAGATCATGTCTCTTACCCGGACAAGTACATCCTCAAGAACTCCCGCTGGATATGCCGTAGCTCTATTCACCAACTATCACATACATGACATATTTTTAAAGGTACTTTTAATTTAATTTACATCCTTTCTTTGTTTTAGGGTTTTTCCATGCATTTTTTAAGGAAATGGTGGGTTTTTAAAATTTGGGCCAACCCGAGAGCCCATTTCCAGTTTTGAAAGTAAATTTTGTTTCTTTAATAACACCTTATTTTTTCAACCATTTTCAACCATTTAACTTCCAAAATGACAATAATTTAACTATTAAAACCACCAAATAAATTTGGGCCCCTTAAAAATTCATTAGCATCTTGTATTTGGGTGATCAAATTAGGTATTGGGCCAACCCGAAATCCCATTTCCAGTTTTAAAATGTTTTTTTAATTCTTAAATAAAATATTCATTTTTTATTCTTTTTCGGTGATTCAACCTCTCACCTAATCCCACTGTACCTATCCGAACCCCCAGATTCGTTTCCCCTTATTTGGAGATCGTATAAGTTGATAATTGGGGTAGAACTTCTCTAGTTGCTAAAATCGTCCATATTTCTCAAGTAAGTGACTATCCTTCCAAGTTCCTTCCTTTTCCTTAAGCTTTATCCATTTTTTCATGAATACAAAAATTTCTAGAAGCTAGGGATTCGTACCTAGGGTTTAATTTTGAGTTTCTTAGTCTAATACTCTGGTTTCAGGTTTGATCTCACTCCCTTGTGGTGCCGTGGTGGTGCGGTTGAAGTTCCACACTAGGATTTGCGGTCCTTGACTCTTTTGGTAGGTGATTCCATATGTAGGTATTGTAGAATGAGTTGGATTTATGTATTTATATTTCCATTATGTTCCTCATTCATTATTTTGATTGCGAAAATTGATTTGGGTAGCATTTTTAAAGCGGTTGATTTATAAGTGCCAATTTTGTGTGAAAATGGGTGTTTTACATGTGCAACCCATGTTGTGCCTCTTGGTGTTGTTTTATAATTTATGGATTGGATTTATAAAAATGACTTGATTCTGGAATTTATGGTTTGGTATAATATTGGTCTCCATTGGGTTTTAAATGTGGGATTTTAGATGAATTTAATCTGCAAAATTTGATTACTTTTCTTGAAATTGTTTTATAGAAATTATAAGTGGTTTATTGAGTTATATAAAAATGTGCATAGAATGTGTAGCTACTATTTTGAATGTGTGTGACCAGAACTGATATTTATATGTGAAAATTGATTTTGGTAGCATGTGGTAACTATTTGAGCACAAGATGGGAAACCCGAGTAACTAGGTGGGCTAACGTGTACTAGTACGCTAATGAATGGAGGGGTTTTGACCATGATTCACTTAGAAAGTATGAAATGGATAACACTAAAAAAACTAAAATGGATATGATTGGAAACCACTAGGTTATGGGTATTATCCCTACTAGTGGATCGTGCAAGAGAACGAATTTTATTATGGTTACTTTCACCGAGGTACGTGGTACTTGGGGCTCACAACTAACTAGTACCTAGGGGTGTTCTTATGCTTGGTGCTCGTGGAATTTTTGGAATTTATCTTTGCCTTATGATATTTTGGGATGTGAAAACCAGTATCTTTCATGTTTTATTAAAATTCACTCATTCTTTAAAGTTATCCCCATTGAAAGTTAATTTCTTTCAAAGTTTCACTTTTAGAAATAAATGCTACCATTTTCTGTTTATAACTCTCGCAAGCTTTTTATTTTATAATGCCCATCACTTGGAATACTTGGGTGATATACTATTGGTCTTAGTCTCACACCCTACTTACACCTTTGGGTGTAAGTAGACTTGATCATGTTTGACACAGGTAAAGTCAAGGCCTTGGGTGATGGCGGTTCGGGTTGCTAGTTTCTCTCAATGGTGTGGTGTTGTGGAGACGGCTCGTGGGTGATGACCCCTTGTCGTGTGGAGTATCTTGGGATGTTTTTATACTACATTTATACACCTTTGGACCTCTTGTGTATTGTTTAAACCCATATACTCAGTTATGAATTTTATTAAGTCTTGTTTGGCATAATTTTTCAGATTTGGATTATTGTTTGTTTTTGGTTATTTTTTGAATCCAAACTCGGGTAAATCATTCCCAAATGAGTTTTTATGATACCTGGGCACTTGTGCCAGCCCTTGGGGATAGGGAAATCCCTTAGGGCCTTTCCATGAGCCAGGATTGGTGCCGATTTGATGGCGACAAAATTCAGTTCGTGACAAAATTGTATCAGAGGAGGTTAACATTTTTGAGTTATATTATTATTTTGGGATGAGTCAGGATAGACAAGAGATAGGACTGTCAGGGCTCAGAGTTTTGGTCATGAGTAGGGTTCCTGACCTGTACCCCTCATGACAAACTGTGAGTCACCATGGGATGTCCGAATTGTTTGTTTATCTTCACTTCCAGGTGAGACGTGTGGGATGCAGACTGCACGTGGACATCGAGGGTGGTGAAGTAGTTGTTTATTTTACTGTTGTAATGTGTTTGGCTCATTTATATCTGATGTTATTCCTGAAATTTTCATAACTTTTTTATTGATTTTTTTCCTTGTGACTGTTGCCTTTTGTAGCAGCATGCCTCCCTGTAAAGCTCCCACGCACCCACGGGAGGAAGCTGGAGCGAGTTCCCCTACACCACTCGATCAAAGGATGATAGAAGCTGTGGTTCGAGCTGTCTAGGCTCTGGGACAAGAAGGGGTTATAGCTCCTTCTCCAGCCAGAGAAGATGAGTTTGGGCCCAGGAAGGATAAGGCATAGGAGTTCATGAAAAATAAACCTCCTTGTTTTCGAGGTAGCTCGGAACCTCAAGAGGCATAAGAATGGCTCGAGAAGATAGAACGTATGTTTGAGTTCCTGGAAACACCTGAGGAGGTCCGGGTGAAATGTGCCTCTTTTCAGCTAGAGGGTCCCAGCAGTAGGTGGTGGGAATCAGTGCTTCAATCTGAGAAGCATGAAAACATGAGATGGAGAGATTTTAAGGCCATCTTCAACGAGCAGTATTGTCCAAAGGTTCTATCCTATGATAGATCTCGATAATTCATGGATATTTCCCAGGGATATCGTTAAGTAATGGATTATGCTGACCATTTTTCTGAATTAGTGCGGTACACACCTGAGATTGTTTCAAGTGAATACTTGAAATCTTGGAAATTTGAGAAGGGATTATGACCAGAAATTTACTCATAGGTATTCTTATTCAAGTTGGGAACTTATGCTGAGGTGGTCGATCGTTCTTTCATGGTATAGATTGATCAAAAGGGGAAGTCTGGGATCTTTGGAGGGGTATCTACTATGGGCACTGGTAGCTCTGCTGAAAAGAAGAGGAAGCGGGAAGAGTAGGGAAAGAGGGGAGGTGGCAGTTCAGGCCACTCTTCCAGGTAGTTTTCATCAGTGGCTTTAGATGTGAGGGTTGTCATGTGCCACCAGTGTGGGAAGACAGGTCACATTCGTCCAGCATGCCCTCATCCTCTGAAGACCTATTTTCAGTGTGGAGGTATGGGACACGTGCAGCGCTTTTGCGGGATAGACCATCCACTTCAAAGTGGGGTAGGATCTGTTCCTCCCAGGGGAGTGCCAGTGTAGTCCGAGCCATCGAGGACAGGGGGATCTCAGTTTGGTGGTCATGGCGGTGATCGTACCACGATTCACTGTTTCATTTTCACCCTTACACCGCTGTGCTAAAAATATTTTGTATTAAAAATTATAAAAATATTATCAAATTGTGCTTCATGTTTTATTCAATAATTTTGTGTTAAATAGTTCAATGATACTTGTTTTGAAAATTACAATATAGGTGGAGGTGATTTGGAGGTCCCTTGATGAAGTGAAAGAAAAATAGGCCAAAATTGCATGGATCCATGGACATATGTCCACTGTTTTGACTATTACACGAAATCCGTCCTTCCAAATGGGCTTCAATTTTGTGGGCCTGTCCAAAATGCAATATTATACATTTCATATTAAGGAACCCAATCCTGATTCGGCTTTTATGGGGGCCATATGAACTGATCTGTCCAAGACACCGAATTTGGACCAAGTCAAACGCGGTGTTTTGTATTTTATCAATATCTTGAGCTGTATTTGTCCAAACGGTGCCAAAATTTTGTTGGAGACAGTCAAGAGGTAGCGCTACAACTTTTATATTTTCTCCAAAGCGAGATAATACTATCTGGAGGCCGAAACTCGTAGTTCAAGTGGATTGATGAAATCTGTGTGCCCAAAACCACCTCCCACATTTCCTATAAAAGGGCACCTTGGGCTCCTCATTTGTAAGTTCGGCCAAGGAGTGAAGTGCTGCCAATTTGGAGTCCTAGAAGAGTCTCCTAATCACCTTGGAGGTTCTGGAGGCCCCTATCCTCATATGAGGATCAACAATGAAGAAGGAGTTCAACCCGAGCTTCCTCCTCCTCCCGATGTCGAGCTAAAAGTTGGGTGTTCGTTGTGAGGCAGCTACACACATGTCAAGGGAGTTCCGATGCATACATTAGCTACTGGTTTGGAGTAATTTGGGTGTTTAAACCTTTCATTCCATGTATCTTATTTTATTTTAGATTTGAATGCTTGATTTGATGCATGTGAGTGTTTTTCTCTTAATTTCTAACCGATCGGTGTGAGGTTTTGAGTGCGTGACTTGTGTTGTTCCGATTGTACATCACAAGAATCCTTTTCATACCCAACTTATTGGGATTTCAATATTATTTGGAAGCTCTTATTCCATGCATAAGTACTGGACCTTTACAATACGATTGTCACTTCAAGGTTTGGTCCTTAAAGCATTGAAATAAAAGCTTAGGAATTAATCGGGATTCCAATTAATTCCAACCAAAGAATTACTCTAAACCTAAGATGAATCTATATGAACAATGAACTTGATATGTGTGTAGTGAAATCACATCGACCCTTTTATCTCATATTTTTCACAATCCACTAGGTCACTCAGTTTTTAAGCTATTTCAAATAAGTCATTGTTTTAAACTCTTTTCAAAACCACCCCCCTTTTAGTCCCTTTTATTAAGAACACACACTCTAAACCTACCAATGCTCCTTGAGAGACGACCTAGGGTTTACCCTAGACTATAAATCAACCTTAAAAATATAATCAATTTGACGTGTCATGACAGCACTGTCAAATTTTGGCTCCGTTGCTGGGGAGCGCTTTGGTTTTTTGTGCGTGTTTTTGATACAATTTTTGTTATTTTTGTGAATATTTGTTTGTTTTATCTTCTACCTTTGAATTTGTTTTTGTGTTCTAATTTATTTATTGTGTAGGTTCTTTGTATGACGCGTTCTACTCCGGGAGACCTACAAACTTTCGAACCCGAACCGGAGAGGATCCTACATCAACGAAACCGAGACATACAAGACCACACTTTGAAGGAGGAGACATCAAATCTTAAAATTCTTCTTGATCCTTCTTCTTATTCTGAAACCAAAGTTAAAACTGAACATAACTTGTATATCATGGCTGAAAATAATAGAACACTAAAAGAACTAAACTCACCTGATATTGATATCCGACCCACTTACATTCAATTACAAGGCGAGGCACCCAATTTTGAACCAAAATCTGGTTTAATCCATTTATTACCAAGATTTCATGGACTGCCTGGAGAAGATCCTCATAAGAACTTAAAAGAATTTCATACTGTGTGTTCAACCTTAAAACCTACTAATGTGGATGAAGAACAAGTGGAGCTTAGGGAATTCCCATTTTCATTAGAAGACACTGCAAAAGATTGGTTATACTATGTCAATTCACCAATTAGGGGCTGAGCAGACATGAAACGCCTTTTTCTTGAAAAATACTTCCCAGCCTCTCGAAATGCAACTATAAGGAAAGAAATATGTGGTATAATACAATCTCAAGGGGAAACATTATATGAATATTGGGAATGCTTTAAAAGGTTATGTTCAAGTTTCCCACACCACCAAATAAGTGATCAACTTTAATTCAATATTTTTATGAAGGTTTAATCCCTATTGATCGAAACATGATTGATGCTGCTGCAGGTGGTGCACTAGTGGATAAAACCCCAATCGCTTCAAGGACCCTAATTGAAACCATGGCACATAACACTCAACAATTCGGTACATGGTCTAGTGTTCCCATTAGAGGTGTCCATGAGGTGAAAAGTACTGAGTTTGAGAAGAAGATGGACACAAAGTTTGAAGAGTTAAGTACCCTTCTACAACAACTTTCTCTCTCCCAAGGGAAATATCAATCTCCTCCTCCCATCCATTGTGGAATCTGCTCTTCTGACACCCACTATTCTGACCAATGTCCTCAATTGAGAGAAACTTTTGAGAGTTGGGAGGCAATATTTCTAGGACGCCCCTTTAACCAACCCTTTAGGAAAGAACCATAATATCCATCCAACAAAGGGTGGAAGGAAAACCAAGCCTATAGGAAAGGGGGGTATTCAAACCAACCTCAACAGCAATGGAACCAACAGGGTCAGAGTAGTCATCCACCACCACCCAAAAATCCTCAACCACCCCAAAGGCCATTCCAACCACCCCTCCAAAAACAGAGCCTAGCCTAGAAGATATGATGAAGCAAATGGCTGCCAATAATTTCCAATTCCAACAAACCACCCAAGTAGCCATACAAGACCTAAAGACCCAACTAGGCCAACTTGGCAACTCAGTGGGGGAAATCCAAAGTCATGGGTCGGGTAAACTACCATCTCAACCAGTAGTAAACCCTAGGGATAAAGGAAATGTTAGTGTCATCACCCTTAGGAGTGGGACACAACTCAAAAGCCAAATGAACCCTCCATTAGAGTCTTCGTATCCAAAGGAAACCACCATCCCAACTGCTGAAAATGGTCCAAGAGAAGAAAACCCTTTTCCTGAGAGAAGCCCTTCCAAAGGAAAGACTGTGGATGTTGATGAGTCACCTATCCCAACCATTCCTCTTACATTTCCTCAAAGGGCTGTCCAACCTAGGAAACAAAAATAAAATGAACTTGATAAAGAAATCTTGGAAACTTTCAAGAAAGTACAGGTTAACATTCATTTGATTGATGCTGTGAAGCAAATTCCAAGATATGCCAAGTTTCTAAAGGAGATGTGTACACACCAAAGGAGGCTTTGTGGTGATGAGAAGGTGAGCCTGGGGAGGAATGTTTCAGCATTGATAGATCCATCACTTCCCACCAAGTGCAATGATCCTGGGACATTCTCGATTCCATGCACCATAGGGGAGTATTCATGTTCCAACGCTATGCTTGATTTGGGTGCTTCTATTAATGTGATGTATCACTCTATTTACTCATCATTATAGGTCAGTGAACTGAATCCCACTGGTATTGTCGTTCAGCTAGCAAATCAGAGTACAACACACCCCTCTGGTGTGTTAGAGGATGTTCTTGTGAGGGTGAAAAATTTAATTTTTCCTGCTGATTTTTACGTGCTTAAAATGGAAGACGATAGGATGAATGGACATGACCCAATTATATTGGGGAGACCTTTCTTGAAAACCACCAAAACCATAATTAATGTCCATAATGGTACATTATCTATGGAGTTTGGTGGTAATACTGTCTACTTCAATATCCTTGATTCCATGAAGCACCCCTCAGAAGAACACTCCTCTCTCTCTATCAATTCAATTCATGTTCTCCCTTCCCCTGAAACAACTTATTTTCATTCACCTGATCCCCTTTCTGAGTTTTCTTCATTGATTTAAATGTTAGGTAATGAATCATGCATTGATTGTTGTAGCGGTCTAGAGAAATGTCATGCATGTTTGTTAATTGATGATTTCTTGAACACAGAGGATCACATGACCATCGATGATACTGATAAGCTTGTAAAATCTCATTCCTCATCCGAGGATGTTACCATTGAGAAGTTAGATGAGATCAGTGACTTCTCACTTTCACACACACTTCCGTCAATCCAAAATCCTCTAGAAATGGAACTGAAAGAACTGCCTCAAGATTTAAAATACTCATATCTTGATAATGGAAACAAGTTGCCCGTCATCATTGCTAGTTCACTCCCTCCTGAGCATGAATTGCGACTGCTTGATCTTTTGAGGAAGTATAAACAAGCTTTGGGATGGACACTTGCTGACATTCCTGGCATTAGCCTATCAATTTGTACACATCATATTTTATTAAATGATGAGGCTAAACCAGTGAGGCAGTCACAACGTCGACTGAACCCAAACCTACTTGATGTTGTTAAAAAAGAAGTAACAAAATTGTTGGCTACTGGAATCATTTACCCTATCTCTGACAGCCAATGGGTCAGTCCCATTCAAGTAGTTCCTAAAAAAACTGGCCTTACTGTAGTTAAAATGAAAACAATGAATTGGTTCCAACTCGTGTGCAGAATAGTTGGCGTGTCTGTATAGACTATCACCAACTAAACCAACACACTAGGAAGGACCATTTCCCATTGCCATTCATTGACCAGATGCTAGATAGGCTAGCAGGGAAGTCCCATTATTGTTTCCTTGATGGGTATTCTGGATACTTTCAGATCCATATTGCCCCTGAGGATCAGGAAAAGACAACCTTTACTTTCCCCTTTGGTATATTTGCTTATAGAAGGATGCCATTTGGTCTGTGAAATGCTTCAGGTACTTTCCAACGATGTATGGTTAGTATTTTTCAGATTACCTGGAGAATTGCATGGAAGTTTTCATGGATGATTTTACTGTTTATGGATCCTCTTTTGATGAATGTTTGAGTAGTCTTGCTTCTTTCCTACGTCGCTGTATTGAAAACAATCTCGTATTAAATTATGAGAATTGCCATTTCATGGTGCGACAAGGCATAGTTTTGAGACATGTCATTTCTAGGGAAGGTATCCAAGTTGACAAATCAAAAGTAGATATCATTTCCTCCCTACCATTCCCTAAAAATGTTCGGGATGTGCAGTCTTTCCTGGGTCATGCTAGATTTTATCGTCGTTTCATTTGTGACTTTAGTAAAATTGTACTCCCCCTCTCCCGATTACTCCAAAAAGAAAAAGAATTCGTTTTTGATAAAAAATGTGAGGAAGCTTTCAATAAGTTAAAATGGAGTCTCATGTCACCCCCGATAATCCAACCACCTCGGTGGGATTTACCATTTGAGCTCATGTGTGATGCCTCTAACTATGCAGTTGGGGCAGTCTTATCACAAAGGGTCGATCGAGCTCCACATGTCATTACCTATGCCTCACGTACTTTGGACCCTGCCCACGTAAACTACACCACCACTAAAAACGAATTTCTTTCCATTGTGTTTGCCTTGGATAAATTCAGGTCATACCTTTTAGGGTCCAAAGTCATTGTGTTCTCAGACCATGCAGCCCTCTGGTATCTCCTAAAGAAACCGGAAGCCAAACCACGTCTCATTCGTTGGATGCTCCTCCTTCAGGAATTCGATCTAGAAATTAGGGATAAAAAAGGAGAAGAGAATGTGGTTGCTGACCATATCAGTAGGATTCTCTCATCCTTGGACATTGAATCATCCCCCTGTATTCCCATAAATGAATTGTTTCCGGATGAGCAATTGTACCGAGTGCAAGATGCTAATCCTTGGTATGCTGAAATTGTAAATTATTTGGTTGCGTCTTGCATTCCTACTGATTTCACCAAAAACCAGGACAACCATCTAAAACATGAGTCTCGTTGGTATATTTGGAATGACCCCTACCTCTGGTGCACATGTAGTGATCAAGTTATTAGGCGTTGTGTTCCCAATAGTGAGTTTCAGTCTGTCCTTAGGTTCTGCCACACACTTTCTTGTGGGGGCCACTTTGGTCCCCAACGGACTGCTCACAAGGTCTTAGATTCTGGTCTCTTTTGGCCCACATTGTTTCAGGATGCCCACGAATATTGTAAATCTTGTCCTTGCTATCAAAGAATAGGGAATGTCTCTAAAATAAATGAGATGCCCCAACAACCATTACTCTTCCATGACATTTTTGATGTTTGGGGCATTGACTTTATGGGACCATTCCCCAATTCATTTGGGAACCTTTACATTCTTCTGGTAGTGGATTATGTTTCAAAGTGGGTAGAGGCACGAGCCACGAGGACAGATGATTCCAAGACATTTGTGGAATTTTTGAGAACCCAAATATTCTGTAGGTTTGGATTACCTAGGTTTATCATCAGTGATCAGAGTTCTCATTTCTACAACCGCACAATGGAATCTCTTTTACGCGGGTATGGGGTTGGGCATTGAGTGTCTACTGCTTATCACCCAAAAACAAATGGTCAAGACAAAGTATCAAATAGAGAGGTAAAACAGATTCTTGAGAAAACGGTTCAGCCAAACAGAAAATACTGGAGTCTTAGACTCGATGACTCATTATGGGCTTACCGTACTGCATTCAAAACTCCAATTGGCATGTCACCATATCGGCTTGTTTTTGGGAAGAGTTGTCACCTACCTGTTGAGGTAGAGCACCGGGACTACTGGGCCATTAAACAATGCAATTCTAATCTTTCTGGTGTAGGTATTCAAAGGAAGTTGCAGATTCAGGAGTTGGAGGAAATGAGAAGAGATTCATATGAGAACTCCCAAATTTATAAGGAGCGAACCAAGGCTGCCCACGACCGTCTCATCCTTCATCGTCAATTCCACATCGGGAAGAAGGTCCTCCTATACAATGCAAGGCTGAAGTTGCACCCTGGTTCAAAATGAAGACACCAAGAAATCCTTCACTGTCAATGGGCAGCGACTGAAGCACTTCCATGAAGCCATTTCAGAGTCCCCAATGGAGGAACTCCATGTTCAAGAAGCGGTCTATGAATAACACTCATCAGGTTTTATCCTTCCTTCCCACAGTCTCTTTTATTACAGTGAGGACACTGCATTCTCTAGGTGTGGGGGGGGGGGGGTGGATACATTCCTGGGATAGTTAGGAATTTTCATTGTTTTTTCCTTTTGTTTTCTCGTTTTGGCCTTCTTTATGGTATTTTTATTTTTCCCCATCAACAATTTCAAAAGTTCCATGATTTGAAGACCATAAAGTGGGGAAAGTAAAAATACCATAACGAAGGGTAAAAATAATATTTGTATGAATTTAACATCAGGGAGTGATTTTTAGTGAATTGGTTTTCTGTCAATGATATAAATGGTCATATCTATGTGAAACCTTTGAGATGATTGATGCCCATTGTGTGAGTAGTTTTTGGGAAAACTGTGTCACTAATATCTCCAAAAAAATTTGCACCAAACCACAAAGTGTGATTATTTCTTACTTAATATAAGGTAAATATATGTTGGGTTAATATTTTTCAGCTTTAAATGATATTTCCATACGTTCGTTCCTTATCCGATCTGTTTCATTACTGTACCATATTGACCTATGCGTGTGTACCTAATGTCTGACTGTTGTACGCCCTCAAAAAAATAATAATTTTGTTGTGTCTTGGGCAGGTCAAAAACCACTCCTCCTCAACCTTTGATCTTGTTATAACTATTGCAATTAGTGTCGTGAGGAGATCAAACAAGGGTTGAGAGATGAGTGTGATATTTGTTCCAATTGAAACTTCAAAAAAAAAAATAATAAATGAGGGGAGTGATGAAATGTGCAACATATGGGGATATCTAGGTCATGAGCTTATGGCTTGAATTCTGGGAATGCTTAAATGAGTGGGTATTGAAATATGATTGCAAAGGATGTAGGACAGGTTCGGTGACAAAATCATTTAAGCTAAAAAATGTTAAAATAACATATATTTATTAGATATCAAGTGGAAAGAATAGCATGGAATGGTTTCCAAACACACACATGGAGAGTTAGTGTCATGCTTTACTTCTGAATTCCTTTCTCAATTGGGTATCATGAACCTTTTTGAATTTCGCTATGATGTGATTTATGAGACATCTTTTTCTATTTTCACTAGGAAGAAATCCTTGGTGTGATTCGTGCATTGTTCAATTTACTTTAAATAAAATTCCCTCAAATGATAAATATTCAGGATGTTGTAAATATATATATATATATGCATCATTGTACTTGGATATGTGACCTTGCCCAGGAGTGCAAATGTTTAGGTGTGGGGGTGTGATCGTACCACGATTCACTGTTTCATTTTCACCCTTAAACCGCTGTGCTAAACATATTTTGTATTAAAAATTATAAAAATATTATCAAATTGTGCTTCATGTTTGATTCAATAATTTTGTGTTAAATAGTTCAATGATACTTGTTTTGAAAATTACAATGTAGGTGGAGGTGATTTGGAGGGCCCTTGATGAAGTGAAAGAAAAATGGGCCAAAATTGCATGGATCCATGGACATATGTACACTGTTTTAAATATTACACGACATCCGTGCATCCAAATGGGATGAAATTTTGTGTTCCTGTCCAAAATTCAATATTATACATTTCATATTGAGGAACCCAATCCTGATTCGGCTTTTATGGAGGCCATATGAACTGATCTGTCCAAGCCACCGAATTTGGACCAAGTCAAATGAGGTGTTTTGTATTTTATCAATATCTTGATATGTAGTTGTCCAAATGGTGCCAAAATTTCGGTGGAGTCATTCAAGAGGTAGGGATACAACTTTTATATTTTCTCCAAAGCGAGATAAGACTATCTAAAGGCCTACACTCATAGTTCAAGTGGATTGATGAAATCTGTGTGCCCAAAACCACCTCCCACATTTCCTATAAAAGGGCACCTTGGGCTCCTCATTTGTAAGTTCGGCCAAGGAGTGAAGTGCTGCCAATTTGGAGTCCTAGAAGAGTCTCCGAATCACCTTGGAGGTTCTGGAGGCCCCTATCCTCATATGGGGATCAACAATGAAGAAGGAGTTCAACCCGAGCTTCCTCCTCCTCCCGATGTCGAGCTAAAAGTTGGGTGTTCGTTGTGAGGGAGATACACACTTGTCAAGGGAGTTACGATGCATACATTAGCTACTGGTTTGGATTAATTTGGGTGTTTAAACATTTAATTCCATTTATCTTATTTTATTTCAGATTTGAATGCATGATTTGATGCATGTGAGTGTTTTGCTCTTAATTTCTAACCGATCGGTGTGAGGTTTTGAGTGCGTGACTTGTGTTGTTCCGATTGGACATCACAAGAATCCTTTTCATACCCCCCTTATTGGGATTTCAATATGATTTGGAAGCTCTTATTCCATGAATAAGTACTGGACCTTGACAATACGATTGTCACGTCAAGGTTTGGTCCTTAAAGCATTGAAATAAAAGCTTAGGAATTAATCGGGATTCCAATTAATTCCAACCAAAGAATTACTGTAAACCTAAGATGAATCTATATGAACAATGAACTTGATATGTGTGTAGTGAAATAACATCGACCCTTTTATCTCATATTTTTCACAATCCACTAGGTCACTCAGTTTTTAAGCTATTTCAAATAAGTCATTGTTTTAAACTCTTTTCAAAACCACCCCTGCTTTTAGTCCCTTTTATTAAGAACACACACTCTAAACCTACCAACGCTCCTTGAGAGACGACCTAGGGTTTATCATAGACTATAAATCAACCTTAAAAATATAATCAATTTGACGTTTCATGACCTCACGGTCAAATTTTGACGCCGTTGCCGGGGAGCGCTTTGGTTTTTTTGTGCGTGTTTTTGATAAATTTTTTGTTATTTTTGTGAATATTTGTTTGTTTTATCTTCTACCTTTGAATTTGTTTTTGTGTTCTAATTTATTTATTGTGTAGGTTCTTTGTTTGACGCGTTCTACTCTGGGAGACCTACAAACTTTCGAACCTGAACCGGAGAGGATCCTACATCAACGAAACCGAGATATACAAGACCACACTTTGAAGGAGGAGACATCAAATCTTAAAATTCTTCTTGATCCTTCTTCTTATTCTGAAACCAAAGTTAAAACTGAACATAACTTGTATATCATGGCTGAAAATAATAGAACACTAAAAGAACTAACCTCACCTGATGTTGATATCCGACCCACTTACATTCAATTACAAGTCGAGGCACCCAATTTTGAACTAAAATCTGGTTTAATCCATTTATTACCAAGATTTCATGGACAGCCTGGAGAAGATCCTCATAAGCACTTAAAAGAATTTCATACTGTGTGTTCAACCTTAAAACCTGCTAATGTGGATGAAGAACAAGTGAAGCTTAGGGCATTCCCATTTTCATTAGAAGACACTGCAAAAGATTGGTTATACTATGTCAATTCACCAATTAGGGGCTGGGCAGACATGAAACGCCTTTTTCTTGAAAAATACTTCCCAGCCTCTCGAACTGCAACTATAAGGAAAGAAATATGCAGTATAAGACAATCTCAAGGGGAAAAATTACATGAATATTGGGAACACTTTAAAAGGTTATGTTCAAGTTTCCCACACCACCAAATAAGTGATCAACTTTTAATTCAATATTTTTATGAAGGTTTAATCCTTATTGATCGAAACATGATTGATGCTGCTGCAGGTGGTGCACTAGTGGATAAAACCCCAATCGCTGCAAGGACCCTAATTGAAACCATGGCACAGAACACTCAACAATTCGGTACATGGTCTAGTGTTCCCATTCGAGGTGTCCATGAGGTGCAAAGTACTGAGTTTGAGAAGAAGATGGACATGAAGTTTGAAGAGGTAAGTACCCTTCTACGACAACTTGCTCTCTCCCAAGGGAAATATCAATCTCCTCCTCCCATACATTGTGGAATCTGCTCTTCTGACACCCACTATTCTGACCAATGTCTTCAATTGAGAGAAACTTCTGAGAGTTGTGAGGCAATATTTCTAGGACGCCCCTTTAACCAACCCTTTAGGCAAGAACCATACTATCCATCCAACCAAGGGTGGAAGGACAGCCAATCCTATAAGCAAGGGGGTATTCAAACCAACCTCAACAGCAATGGAACCAACAGGGTCAGAGTAGTCATCCACCACCACCCAAAAATCCTCAACCACCCCAAAGGCCATTCCAACCACCCCCTCCAAAAACAGAGCCTAGCCTAGAAGATATGATGAAGCAAATGGCTGCCAATAATATCCAATTCCAACAAACCACCCAAGCAGCTATACAAGACCTAAAGGCCCAACTAGGACAACTTGCCAACTTAGTGGGGGAAATCCAAAGTCATGGGTCGGGTAAACTACCATCTCTACCAGTAGAAAACCCTAGGGATAAAGGAAATGTTAGTGACATCACCCTTAGGAGTGGGACACAACTCAAAAGCCAAATGAACCCTCCATTAGAGTCTTCCCATCTAAAGGAAACCACCATCCCAACTGCTGAAAATGGTCCAAGAGAAGAAAACCCTTTTCCTGAGAGAAGCCCTTCCAAAGGAAAGACTGTGGCTATTGATGAGTCACCTATCCCAACCATTTATATTCCATTTCATCAAAGGGATGTCCAACCTAGGAAACAAAAATAAAATGAACTTTATAAAGAAATATTGGAAACTTTCAAGAAAGTACAGGTTAAAATTCCTTTGATTGATGCTGTGAAGCAAATTCCAAGATATGCCATGTTTCTGAAGGAGATGTGTACACACCGAAGGAGGCTTCATGGTGATGAGAAGGTGAGCCTGGGGAGGAATGTTTCAGCATTGATAGAGCTATCACTTCCCACCAAGTGCAGTGATCCTGGGACATTCTCGATTCCGTGCACCATAGGGGAGTATTCATGTTCCAACGCTATGCTTGATTTGGGTGCTTCTATTAATGTGATGCCTCACTGTATTTACTCATCATTACGGGTCGGTGAACTGAAGCCCACTGGTATTGTCATTCAGCTAGAAAATCAGAGTACAACACACCCCTCTGGTGTGTTAGAGGATGTTCTTGTGAGGGTGAAATATTTAATTTTTCCTGCTTATTTTTACGTGCTTAAAATGGAAGATGATAGGATGAATGGACATGCCCCAATTATATTGGGGAGACCTTTCTTGAAAACCACCAAAACCATAATTAATGTCCATAATGGTACATTATCTATGGATTTTGGTGGTAATACTGTCCACTTCAATATCCTTGATGCCATGAAGCACCCCTCAGAAGAACACTCCTCTCTCTCTATCAATTCAATTGATGTTCTCCATTCCCCTGAAACAACTTATTTTCATTCACCTGACCCCCTTTCTAAGTTTTCTTCATTGATTGAAATGTTAGATAATGAATCATGCAATGATTGTTTTAGCGGTCTAGAGAAATGTCATGAATGTTTGTTAATTGATGATTTCTTGAACACAGAGGATCACATGACCATCGATGATACTACTAATCTTGTAAAAGCTCATTTCTCATCTGAGGATGTTACCATTGAGAAGTTAGATGAGATCAGTGACTTCTCACTTTCACACACACTTCCGTCAATCCAAAATCCTCCAGAATTGGAACTGAAACAACTGCCTCAAGATTTAAAATACTCATATCTTGAGAATGGAAACAAGTTGCCCATCATCATTGCTAGTTCACTCCCTCCTAAGCATGAATTGTGACTGCTTGATCTTTTGAGGAAGTATAAACAAGCTTTGGGATGGACACTTGCTGACATTCCTGGCATTCGCCCATCAATTTGTACACATCATATTTTATTAAATGATGAGGCTAAACCAGTGAGGAAGTCACAACGTCGACTGAACCCAAACCTACTTGTTGTTGTTAAAAAAGAAGTAACAAAATTGTTGGCTGCTGGAATCATTTACCCTATCTCTGATAGCCAATGGGTCAGTCCTGTTCAAGTAGTTCCTAAAAAAACTAGCCTTACTGTAGTTAAAATGAAAACAATGAATTGGTTCCAACTCGTGTGCAGATTAGTTGGCGTGTATGTATAGACTATCTCTGACTAAGCCAACACACTAGGAAGGACCATTTCCCATTGCCATTCATTGACCAGATGCTAGAGAGGCTAGCAGGGAAGTCCCATTACTGTTTCCTTGATGGGTATTCTGGATAATTTCAGATCCATATTTCCCCTGAGGATCAGGAAAAGACAACCTTTACTTGCCCCTTTGGTACATTTTCTTATAGAAGGATGCCATTTGGTCTGTGCAATGCTTCAGGTACTTTCCAATGATGTATGGTTAGTATTTTTTTGGATTACCTGGAGAATTTCATGGAAGTTTTCATGGATGATTTTACTATTTATGGATCTTCTTTTGATGAATGTTTGAGTAGTCTTGCTTCTGTCCTACGTTGCTGTATTGAAAAGAATCTCGTATTAAATTATGAGAAATTCCATTTCATGGTGCGAAAATGCATAGTTTTGGGACATGTCATTTCTGGGGAAGGTATCCAAGTGGAAAAATCAAAAGTAGATATCATTTCCTCCCTACCATTCCCTAAAAATGTTCGGGATGTGAGGTCTTTCCTGGTTCATGCTAGATTTTATCGTCGTTTCATTTGTGACTTTAGTAAAATTGCACTCCCCCTCTCCCGATTAATCCAAAAAGAAAAAGAATTTGTTTTTGATAAAAAAATATGAGGAAGCTTTCAATAAGTTAAAATGGAGTCTCACGTCACCCCTAATAATCCAACCACCTCGGTGGGATTTACCATTTGATCTCATGTGTGATGCCTCTAACTATGCAGTTGGGGCAGTCTTGTCACAAAGGGTCGATCGAGCTCCACATGTCATTGCCTATGCCTCACGTACTTTGGACCCTGCCCAAGAAAACTACACCACCACTAAAAAAGAATTTCTTTCCATTATGTTTTCCTTGGATAAATTCAGGTCATACCTTTTAGGGTCCAAAGTCATTGTGTTCTCAGACCATGAAGCCCTCCAGTATCTCCTAAAGAAACCAGAAGCCAAACCACATCTCATTCGTTGGATGCTCCTCCTTCAGGAATTCAATCTAGAAATTAGGGATAAAAAAGGAGCAGAGAATGTGGTTGCTGACCATATCAGTAGGATTCTCCCATCCTCGGACATTGACTCATCCCCCTGTATTCCCATAAATGAATTGTTTCCTGATGAGAAATTGTACCGAGTGCAAGATGCTATTCCTTGGTATGCTGAAATTGTAAATTATTTGGTAGTGTCTTGCATTCCTACTGATTTCACCAAAACCCAGGCCGACCGTCTAAAACATGAGTCTCATTGGTATATTTGGGATGACCCCTACCCCTGGCGCACATGTAGTGATCAAGTTATTAGGCGTTGTGTTCCCGATAGTGAGTTTCAGTCTGTCCTTAGGTTCTGCCACACACTTGCTTGTGGGGGCTACTTTGGTCCCCAATGGACTGCTCACAAGGTCTTAGATTCTTGTCTCTTTTGGCCCACACTGTTTCGGGATGCCCACGAATATGGTAAATCTTGTCCTCACTGTCAAAGAATAGGGAATGTCTCTAAAATAAATGATATGCCCCAACAACCATTACTCTTCCATGACATTTTTGATGTTTGGGGCATTGACTTTATGGGACCATTCCCCAATTCATTTGGGAACCTTTACATTCTTCTGGTAGTGGATTATGTTTCAAAGTGGGTAGAGGCACGATCCATGAGGACAGATGATTCCAGGATAGTTGTGGAAATTTTGAGAACCCAAATATTTTGTAGGTATGGATTACCTAGGTTTATCATCATTGATCAGGGTTCTCATTTCTGCAACCGCACAATGCAATCTCTTTTGCGCAGGTATGGGGTTGGGCATCGAGTGTCTACTGCTTATCACCCACAAACAAATGGTCAAGTCGAAGTATCAAATAGAGAGGTAAAACAGATTCTTGAGAAAATGGTTCAGCCAAACAGAAAAGACTGGAGTCTTAGACTCGATGATTCATTATGGGCTTACCATACTGCATTCAAAACTCCAATTGGCATGTCACCATATCAGCTAGTTTTTTGGAAGAGTTGTCACTTACCTGTTGAGGTAGAGCACCGGGCCTACTGGGCCATTAAACAATGCAATTCTAATATTTCTAGTGCAGGTATTCAAAGGAAGTTGCAGATTCAGGAGTTGGAGGAAATGAGAAGATATTCATATGAGAACTCCCGAATTTATAAGGAGCGAACCAAGGCTGCCCACGACTATCTCATCCTTCATCATCAATTCCACATCGGCCAGAAGGTCCTCCTGTACAATGCAAGGCTGAAGTTTCACCCTGGTTCAAAATGAAGACACCAAGCAATCCTTCACTGTCAATGGGCAGCAGCTGAAGCACTTCCATGAAGCCATTCCGGAGTCCCCAATGGAGGAACTCCATGTTCAATAAGCGGTCTATGAATAACACTCACTAGGTTTTATCCTTCCTTCCCACAGTCTCTTTTATTATAGTGATTACACTACATTCTCTAGGTGTGGGGGGTGGATACATTCCTGGGATAGTTAGGAATTTTCATTGTTTTCTCCTTTTGTTTTCTCATTTTGTCCTTCTTTATGGTATTTTCATTTTTCCCCATCAACAATTTTGAAGTTCCATGATTTGACGACCATAAAATGGGGAAAGTAAAAATACCATAACGAAGGTTAAAAAGAATATTTGTATAAATTTAACATCAGGGAGTGATTTTTAGTGAATTGGTTTTCTGTCAATGATATAAATGGTCGTATCTATGTGAAACCTTTGAGATGATTGATGCCCGTTGTGTGAGTAGTTTTTGGGAAAACTGTGTCACTAATATCTCCAAAATGTTTTGCACCAAACCACAAAGTGTGATTATTTCTTACTTAATATAATGTAAATATATGTTGGGTTAATATTTTTCAACTTTAAATGATATTTCCATACATTCGTTCCTTATCCGATATGTTTCATTACTGTACCAGATTGACCTATGCGTGTGTACCTAATGTACGACTGTTGTACGCCCTCAAAAAAAAAATTGTTGTGTCTTGGGCAGGTCAAAAACCACTCCTCCTCAACCTTTGATCTTGTTATAACTATTGAAATTAGTGTCTTGAGGAGATCAAACAAGGGTTGAGAGATGAGTGTGAGATTTGTTCCAATTGCAACTTCAAAAAAAAAAATGAGGGGAGTGATGAAATGTGCAACATATGGGGATATCTAGGTCGAGAGCTTATGGTTTGAATTCTGGGAATGCTTAAATGAGTGGGTCTTGAAATATGATTGCAAAGGATGTAGGACAGGTTCGGTGACAAAATCATTTAAGCTAAAAAATGTTAAAATAACATATATTTATTGGATAGAAAGTGGAAAGAATAGCATGGAATGGTTTTCACACACACACATGGAGAGTTAGTGTCATTCTTTACTTCTGAATTCCTTTCTCAATTGGTTATCATGAACCTTTTTGAATTTTTCTATGATGTGATTTATGATACATCTTTTTCTATTTTCACTAGGAAGAACTCCTTGGTGTGATTCGTGCATTGATCAATTTACTTTAAATAAAATTCCCTCAAATGATAAATCTTCAGGATGTTTTAAATATATATATATATGCATCATTGTATTTGGATATGTGACCTTTCCCAGGAGTACAAATGTTTAGGTGTGGGGGTGTGATCGTACCACGATTCACTGTTTCATTTTCACCCTTACACCGCTGTGCTAAACATATTTTTTATTAAAAATTATAAAAATATTATCAAATTGTGCTTCATGTTTGATTCAATAATTTTGTGTTAAATATTTCAATGATACTTGTTTTGAAAATTAAAATGTAGGTGGAGGTGATTTGGAGGGCCCTTGATGAAGTGAAAAAAAAATGGGCCAAAATTGCATTGATCCATGGACATCTGTCCACCGTTTTGACTATTACACGAAATCCGTGCATCTAAATGGGATGAAATTTTGTGGGCCAGTCAAAATTCAATATTCTACATTTCATATTAAGGAACCCAATCCTGATTCGGCTTTTATGGGGCCCATCGGAACTAATCTCTCCAAGACACTGAATTTAGACCAAGTCAAATGCGGTGTTCTATATTTTATCAATATCTTGAGATGTAGTTGTCCAAACGGTGCCAAACATTCGGTGGAGACAGTCAATTGGTATGGATACAACTTTTCTATTTTCTCCAAAGCGAGATAAGACTGTCTGGAGGCCAAAACGCTTCATTCAATTGGATTGATGAAATCTGTGTGCCCAAAACCACCTCCCACATTTCCTATAAAAGGGCACCTTGGGCTCCTCATTTGTAAGTTCGGTCAAGGAGTGAAGTGCTGCCAATTTGGAGTCCTAGAAGATTCTACTAATCATCTTGGAGGTTCTGGAGGCCCCTATCCTCATAGGGGGATCAACAATGAAGAAGGAGTTCAACCCGAGCTTCCTCCTCCTCCCGATGTCGAGCTAAAAGTTGGGTGTTCGTTGTGAGGGAGCTGCACACATGTCAAGGGAGTTCCGATGCATACATTAGCTACTGGTTTGGAGTAATTTTGGTGTTTAAACATTTAATTCCATGTATCTTATTTTATTTTAGATTTTAATTCTTGATTTGATGCATGTGAGTGTTTTGCTCTTAATTTCTAACCGATCGGTGTGAGGTTTTGAGTGCGTGACTTGTGTTGTTTCGATTGGACATCACAAGAATCCTTTTCATACCCACATTATTGGGATTTCAATATGCTTTGGAAGCTCTTATTCCATGCATAATTACTGGACCTTGACAATACGATTGTCACGTCAAGGTTTGGTCCTTAAAGCATTGAAATAAAAGCTTAGGAATTAATCGGGATTCCAATTAATTCCAACCAAAGAATTACTCTAAACCTAAGACGAATCTCTATGAACAATGAAATTGATATGTGTGTAGTGAAATAACATCGACCCTTTTATCTCATATTTTTCACAATCCACTAGGTCACTCAACTTTTAAGCTATTTCAAATAAGTCATTGTTTTAAACTCTTTTCAAAACCACCCCCCTTTTAGTCCCTTTTATTAAGAACACACACTCTAAACATACCAACGCTCCTTGAGAGACGACCTAGGGTTTACCCTAGACTATAAATAAACCTTAAAAATATAATCAATTTGACGTGTCACGACAGCACGATCAGGCGGCAGGGCTGGATCATCTTTTGGGCAGAGCCAATTTAGGGCAGAGCCACAGGCGGGTGGCCGTTCTCAGGCAGGGACCAGACATTTGCATGCTGTGGATCAGGCACCAGAGGGATCTGATGTAGGAACTTTGACTGTTCGAGGTACCATTCTAATTGAATCTTCTATAGTTGCAGTTTTATTTGATACTGGTGCTTCAGTTTCTTTTATATCTGCCCGTATTGTGAGTTTGTTGAGCTTCCAACCGAGCTTTTATCTGTTGCATTGGAGTTAGTAAAACCGTTGGGTAAGAAAAAGGAGCAGTGTCTTAGGTGACCGTCATGCGCACTCTATGTGTCAGGAGTCGAGATGGAGTTGGATTTCTTGGTCCTTGATATGGACCTGTTTGATGTGATCCTCAGCATGGACTGGCTGGTGTGCTTCCAAGAACATATTGACTGTTATCGGCGTCGAGTTAGCTTTATGGAACCAGATGGGAGTCCTCAGTTATTTCATGGAGAATGGGATCCTCGGTCGGGTCGCGCAGGACCTCCACTCCCTGAGTTGGGGAATCTTTCTTATCAGTTGTCGTCACTCGCACTAGAGGATGGTGGTGGTGTCTCTTAGGGCGGGTTACCTCATGTAGTGGATGAGTTCCCAGAAGTCTTCCTAGATGATTTCTCAGGCTTACCCCCAGAGCGGGACGTGGAGTTCTCGATTGAGTTGGTGTCGGGAACACAACCTATATCTCTTCCCTCATATCGCATGGCCCCCACCAAATTTAGGTAATTAAAGATACAACTAGACGATTTGGAATCCAAAGGATTCATTCGCCCGAGCGTCTCTCCTTGGGCCGACCCAGTCTTATTCGCGAAGAAGGCCGATGGAACCCTCCAGTTGTGCATCGATTATCAAAAATTGAATAAAGTGACCATCAAGAATAAATACCCTTTGCCTTGGATTGACGATTTGTTTGACCAACTAAAGGGGGAAAAGTGGTTCTCCAAAATCGACTTTCATTCGGGATACCACCAGCTTAGGGTAAGAGAAGCAGACATTCCTAAGACGGCTTACTGAAGCAGGTATGGTCACTTTGAGTATCTAGTCATGCCTTTCGGATTGACTAATGCCCCAGAAGCTTTCATGGAGATCATGAATATGGTGTTCACCAATATCTCGACTCATTTGTAGTGGTATTTGTGGACGACATCCTGGTTTATTCTGGATCTGAGGAGGAGCATGAGCACCACCTGCGAGTCATTTTGAGCACCTTGCGGGACCATCACCTGTATGCCAAACTCTCTAAGTGCACATTTTTTATCAGGGAAGTGAAGTTTCTGGGGCATGTCATCTCATAACATGGAGTTTCAATGGATACTGAGAAGATTAGTGCAATTATGTTGTGGGAACAACCGATAAATGTGTTTGAGATCAGGAGTTTTCTTGGCCTGGCAGGTTATTACAGGCGCTTTGTTCGGGACTTCTCGCGACTCGCCTCCCCCATGACCGCACTCACCCGAAAAGGTGTGAAGTTTGAATGGAGCCCAAAGTATTAGGAATCCTTTGAGGAGTTGAAGTGGCGGTTGACCACCGCACCTGTGCTGATTTTACCAGAGTCTGGGAAGGGCTATGTGGTTTATTGTGATGCTTCAGGTATGGGTCTTGGGTGCGTGCTTATGCAGGATGATCACATGGTCGCGTATGGCTCTCACCAACTTTGACCACACGAAAATAACTACCCGACCCATGACTTGGAGTTGGCAGTGGTGATTCATGCTTTGAAGACATGGTGTCACTACCTCTTAGGGGAGAAGTTTGTGGTCTACTCTGATCACAAAAGCTTGGATTATATCTTCTCGCAGATGGACCTCAACTTGAGGCAGCGTCACTGAATCGAGTACTTGCAGGGGTTTGATTTTGAAATTGTCTATACCCCAGGAAAGGGTAATGTAGTGGCCGACGCCTTGAGCAGAAGGGTTCCATTGCAGGATTTGAGGAAGTCCAGTGATGAGTGGACACTGATGGGGTTCTTTTCCCAGATGCATGTGGAGACCAGGGAACACAGTGGAGGGGCATTCTTGGAGAGCGTCCAATTGAATCATTCTCTATTGGAGTTGATTCAGTGGGAACAACCCAGTGATGAACTTTTTCAGTGGTCAAAGCAGTTTCTTCATGGTGGGGAGACATCCTCTGATTGGTCGTCATCTCCTGAGGGCATCTTGTGCTTCAAGGGCCGTTCAGTAGTACCGTTATCTCTACGAAAGGTGGTGATGCATGATAGCCACCAGTCTTAGTGGGCTATCCATCCAGGAGCTACTAATATGTATTATGATGTCCGTCAGCAGTTTTGGTGGCCTGGTCTGAGACGGGATATAGCGGACTTTGTTTCGAGATGCTACACATGCCAGAAGGTGAAAGCAGAGCACCAGAGGCCTTCCGATTTGCTCCAACCACTACCCATTCCTACCTGGAAGTGGGACGAGGTCGCCATGGAGTTCATTGTTTGATTACCTTATAAACCTTGGGGTAAGAATGCCATTTGGGTGGAGATTGATCGTCTGACCAAATCATCCCACTTCATTCCAATAAAAGATACAACTAAATTGGATGAGTTGGGCCATTTGTATCTTCAGGAATTCGTGAGACTCCATGGTGTACCATCAGTATTTGTCTCAGATAGAGACCCCCGATTCACTTCTCGATTTTGGGAAGGCCTTTAGAAGGCCTTCAGAAGGCTTTGGGGTCTCAGATTAAGATGAGCACGACATACCACCCTCAGACGGATGGTCAGACAGAGCGGGAAAATCAGATTTTGGAGGACATTATTCATGCATGTGTCCTAGACTTTGGAGGTTCTTGGGATAGACATTTGGGATTGGTTGAGTTTTATTATAATAATAGTTACCAATCCTTTATTTGAATGACCCCTTTTGAGGCGCTCTATGGTCGGCCATGTCGGTCCCCCCTATGTTGGGCTGAGGTAGGGGAGACTTCACTGTTGGGGCCAAGCCTTGTGCATGAGACTTCTAAGAAGGTCAAGTTGATCAGGAAGTGTTTATTGGCAGCTCAGAGTCTTCATAAATCTTATGCTGATCGGAGGCGTCGAGACCTAGAGTTTCCTGTGGGTGACAGGGTATTCTTGAAAGTAGCCCCTCGTCTGGGCTATCGTCGATTGGGGAAGCAAGGTAAGCTGATGCCACGATATGTCGGGCCCTTTGAGATCGCCAAGAATATTGGAAAGGTGGCATACAGGTTGGCCTTAACTTCTTAGTTGATGTCCATCCATTATGTCTTCCACGTCTCTCAGTTGAAGAAATACAACCCGGATCCGTCTCATGTGTTGAGTTGGGAAGAACTGGAGATAGAGGCTGAATTATCTGTTGTTGAGAGGCCGGTGAAAATAGTGGACTCCCAAGAGAATATACTTCGAGGAAAGTCTATTCCATTAGTCCGGGTTCTATGGAAGCATGGAAATGATACACATGAGACATGGGAGCGAAAATCATGGGTCGAGGAAGAGTACCCGTTCTTGTTTTCCAATCAAGCTTCATGTTGACTTTCTAGGGTGGAAAGTCCTTCATGGTGGGGATAATTTTCACATACATGACATATTTTTAAAGTTATTTTTCATTTAATTTACATCCTTTCTTTGTTTTGTGGGTTTTCCATGCATTTTTGAAGGAAATGGTGGGTTTTCAAAATTTGGGCCAACCCGAGAGCCCATTTCTAGTTTTGAAAGTAAATTTTGTTTCTTTAATAAATCCTTCGTTTTTTCAACCGTTTTCACCCATTAAACTTCCAAAATGACCTTAATTTAACTATTAAAACCAAAAAAGAAATTTGGTCCCCTTAAAAATTCATTAGCATCTTGGATTTGGGTGATCAAATTAGGTATTGGGCCAACCCGAAAGCCCATTTCCAGTTTTAAAATGTTTTTTTAATTATTTAATAAAATATTCATTTTTATCCTTTTTTGGTGATTCCACCTCTCAACTGCTCCCATTGTACCTATCCGCACCCCTAGCTTCGTTTCCCCCTATTTGGAGATCGTATCAGTGGAGAATTAGGGATGAACTTCTCTGGTTTCTAAAATCGTCCAAATTTCTCAAGTGACTATCCTTCTAAGTTCCTTCCTTTTCCTTAAGATTTCTCCCTTTTTTCATGAATCCAAAAATTTCTAGAAGCTAGGGATTAGTACCTAGTGTTTCATTTTGAGTTTCTTGGTCCAATCCTCTAGTTTTAGGTTTGATCTCACTCCCTTGTGGTGCGGTGGTGGTGCGGTTGAAGTTCTGCACTAGGATTTGCGGTTCTTGACTCTTTCGGTAGGTGATTCCATATGTAGGTATTGTAGAATGATTTTTAATTCTGTATTTATGTTTCCATTATGTTCCTAATTAATTATTTTTATTGCGAAAATTTATTTGTGTGGCATTTTTAAACTGGTTGATTTATAAGTGCCAATTTTGTGTGAAAATGGGTGTTTTACATGTGCAACCCATGTTGTGCCTCTTGGTGTTGTTTTATAATTTATGGATTGGATTTATAAAAATTTTTGATGCTGAAATTTCTGGTTTGGTATAATATTGGTCTCCATTGGGTTTTAAATGTGTGATTTTAGATGAATTTAATGTGCAAAATTTGATTACTTTTCTTGAAATTGTTTTATGGAAATTATAAGTGGTTTATTGAGTTATATAAAAATGTGAAAAGAATGTGTAGCTACTATTTTGAATGTATGTGACCAGAACTGATATTTATATGTGAAAATTGATTTTGGTAGCATGTGGTAACTATTTGAGCACAAGATGGGAAACCCGGGTAACTAGGTGGGCTAACGTGTACTAGTACGCTAGTGAACGGAGGGGTTTTGACCATGGTTCACTTAGAAAGTATGACATGTATAACACTAAAAAAAATACAATGGAGATGATTTGATACCACTAGGTTATGGGTATGCTCCCTACTAGTGGATCGTGCATGAGAACGAATTTTATTACGGTTACTTTCACCGAGGTACGAGGTACTTGGGGCTCACAACTAACTAGTACCTAGGGGTGTTCTTATGCTTGGTGCTCGTGGACTTTTTGTCATTTATCTATGAATTATAGTATTTTGGGATGTAAAAACCAGTAGATTTCATGTTTTATTAAAATTCACTCATTATTTAAAGTTATCCCCATTGAAAGTTATTTTCTTTCAAAGTTTCACTTTTAGAAATAAATGCTACCATTTTCTGTTTATAACTCTCATAAGATTTTTATTTTATAATGACTATCACTTGGAATATTTGGGTGATATCCTATTGGACTTAGTCTCACACCCTACTTACACCTTTGGGTGTAAGTATACTTGATCATGTTTGACACAGGAAAAGGAAAGGCCTTGGGCGATGGCGGTTCATGTTGCTAGTTTCTCTCAATGGTGTGGTGTTGTGGAGACGGCTCATGGGTGATAAACCCTTGTCGTGTGGAGTCTCTTGGGATGTTTTTCTACTACTTTTATACACCTTTGGACCTCTTGTGTATTGTTTAAACCCATATACTCAGTTCTGAATTTTATTAAGTCTTGTTTGGCATAATTTTTCAGATTTGGATTATTGTTTGTTTTTGGTTATTTTATGAATCCAAACTCAAGTAAATCGTTCCCAAATGAATTTTTATGATACCCGGGAACTTGTGCCAGTCCGTGAGGATAGGGAATGTCCTTCCAGCCTTGCCATGAGCCAGGTTTGGTGCCAGTTTGACGGTGTCTAAATTCAGTTCGTGACACCAACTGCACCACTACTCTCATCGGTTTTAGCTCACCAACCTGCAAAGAAGAGAATACAGAGTGAGGCATCACATTTATGGAAGATCCTAAATCACAAAGAGCATCAGAAAAGTGTAACTCCCCTATGGTGTATGGGATTGTGAATGTCCTAGGATCTTTTCACTTTATCAGCATTGCTAGAGTTGGTGTAATGAGTGATGACACATTCCTTACAAGATTTATCCTTTCATTTCCCTTGATCCCTCTTTGATTGGTAAAAAGTTCTTTTAAGAATTTCACATACCTTGGAATTTTATTAATGGCTTCAAGTAGAGGAATTTTGATCTCCACACACTTGAATGCGTCCAAAACCCCCCTTTTCATTGCTTATTCATCCATCTTCTTGGTTTGAACAACCCTGTTTGGAAAAGGAAGGGGTTTAGGAGGAACATAATTAATATTTTTCTTACCTTTATCTTTATCCTTGGGTTGCTCATCAATTGATGTGGAATTGGGCTTTTTTGGAGTTGAGGTGAATCCCGGTGGAATCGTAGGCGGAGAAGCATCCGTTGCTTTCTTCCCACTTCTCAATGTGATGGCACTGACATTCCCCTTTATATTTGGAGTGGGTTGGGAAGGTATATTTCCAGAATTCTTACTTACAAGTTCATGGAGGGAGGTGGCAATCTGGCTCATTTGATTCTTCAACTCCCTCAGATCCGAACCTTGACTCTCCAGCTCATTCTGTTGATTAAGAACAATTTTCTTCAAAAGTTCATCAGTGTTAGAATCTACCTATGGTGGGGGATTCCCTTATTGCTGGCTTGTTGATGGTTGGGCTTCAAATATCCTTTGCGGTTGTTGGAAACCATGCTGGTAAGGAGGAGGATGTTGGAAGTTTTGTTGAAAGGGTGGCCTTTGTTGTTGTCCAGATCCATACCTCATGTCTGATTGATCCTTCCACCCTTGGTTGTATGTTGGTGCAAAGGAATCAAGATTCTTTTTGGGATATGGTTATTGCTGCTGATAAGGTCGTCTCTTAAAGGAGGAAGTGAATTAAAACAACTTTTTAGAGGTATTCTAAAAAGTAAAATAAAAGAGAATAAAAAAACTACTTGAAATGATAGGGTTTGGTTATAGTTTATGAATCTAGAAGAAGTTTAATGGAAGAATATTGTATTTTTTTTTGTTTTTAGTTTTAAAATGAATTTCGATTAAAATGACACAACAAGAAAATGTTTTTTAGCCAATATTTAAAAGATGTAATCGATCTAACTCTACCTCTTAAATAAATTATTCATAATTTTCATTTAAATTAACATCCACTTAATTATGATCCCTTAACTTTTTAACCCCTGAACCCTATGAGAATTAACCTTACCACAAAGATGAAGTGAATTAAACCCTAGGTAATCTTCGGAACATGTAATCGCAACACCCTGCTTTGATTGATGTTATAAGGATAACATATGGTCAGTGGTAAATTAAGGCACATATCCATTCTGTAAATGAGGACTAATTTATTTTAGGGATTATGTTTTAACTCTACAAATTAATCCCATGTGGTTTTGAATTACCGGTTAAGGTTGCGCTCTCACAGTTCACACAATTCCCGACCTCGCGTGTTTTGTGTTAACTATTTAATTACTTGCTTAGTTTAATTTAAATTAAAAACTCAATTAATAGATCATAATATGTGAATTAAATTATCTCATTGATTCAAAATAAATTATTGAAGAAGGATAGAGTTTGATCGATTACTAAAAAGAACTACTCTTCCATGGGCGGTGTAGTCATCGTAGAAACGTTTTGCATGTACAAAGGTTTAGAAAGGGTAGAACACAATCACATTTCTACTATTAATTCTATACCAATTAGAAATATTAATAGAATAATAAATTTAAACAAAACATAATAAAATATAAGAAATAAAATAAGAACAAAGAAGTTTATTATGAAAACACAAACATTACAATATGAGCAGAAGAATAGGGCTTCGACGAAGGGATCCTTGCTTCAAGATATACCCTTATTGAATTGCTTGGATAATTGGAGTATAATCTCTTCTACTCTTACCTAAACTTCCTAATTAACGTCCCAATCCCACCAAATGAGAAAAAAACCAATTTATTGAGTGGCGGGGAGGCTATGTTCAAAGCGGTTTCAAGTGTGAATGGGGAATCTCGGGCAAATATTTTATTCCAAATTGAACCGCCCATTTGACCACCAAAACGCGTGAATCAGCTGTCCTTCCAGAAGGATGATTCGTGCGAATATGAGTCATGTAGTTCCTCTAAAAATTTTGTCCTGATCCAAGCACTAATGAAGAAGTTATGGCCTAAATACATAACTCATGTCCATTCTGCCGAGTCCATCCCACCATTGTCTTAATGAGCAATTTACTACATCCAAATGTACTTTTTAGCTCTAGTGTTCTGAATAAAAGTTGTAGAAAATTAAGTTATGAACACTGTTTAAAAATATTAAGTTCAAATCAGTCATATTAAAATATTTAAGTGCGAAATACTACATTGCATTTTAAAAGGGTAAAACTGGAATTTTAATCAAATTTTCAAATGAATGATATAATCCCAAATATTTCATAAATGAACATATTTAGAACAATGTGAGGAAATTATGTCATTTATTATCAATAAAATATTCCAAAAAATAGCGTTTTATCAAAATACTCTAACATTTTGATGTGATAAATAATATATGGACATTACCATATAAATAGTGGATGCAGAAATATAAACACTATTATTATAAGAGTATATCATGCATAACTCATTATATACATGATATGATAATCAAAAGTACTGTTAAAGTTGGGTCTAGGGAACCCACTATTATAACACTATGTACTGATCAATGGGAAAAAATATCACCATATGTCCACTTGGAAGGAAAACCACCTCGTAACCAGGACCCTACATGGATGTCTCATCACCCATCAGGTCATACCCTCAGATATGCTATAGAAAACTCACTAGATGTCATCATGGAAACATCTTTCAAGGAGACAAGATTTTCCACAATAAATGATTATATATGGGGATCTGACTAAAAAAATGATATGAAAACCACAAGCCATTCTAATATGATGCATGTTTAAATGTTTTCCCTGCAACTAGTGTCTACATGTATTGAGTAAAAAAATAGGTTATTAGAGTCCTAATAAATAGATACGTTGGATTTTATGCTAACACTAGATTCCCTATCAAGAAATCTAAAATCAAAACACTTTAATAACATTATTTCTCTAGTTTCAAAACCAATCTCACAATTAGAAAAAAACCCCAAACTCTGGTCCTAAGAAGGTCCAAAAACAAAACCACCCAAAAAGTGAAAAAGAGTCCAACTGATTCAGAAGGAGGGGGACTGTTGTCAAATAAAAAACTTGGTCCAACAATGGTCAGTCTAGCTCAGAATGACTCATTTTCTCACAGTCCTCCTAGGACACCGTTAAAAGGACTATTATCCACATAAGATATAAAATGCATGGAAAGATACTATGTAGGGGTGAGTATAAAAATACACAGTAGAACACCCAAAATCACTGAACATAAAGCATCAAGAGAGTAGTAATCTCATCAACATAATGACATGTCAATCAGAACATGATATATATATAATAAAAAATTCCCAAATATACTCAATATAGACACTCGGTATCAAATTGGTCTCAACCATACTGCTAGCTATAGTTTTTTTCTTGAGGTTTCAAGATAACACTCACTCAGGTGAATCCAATATGAAATCCATGCTATCCCTGAAGGAACTTACCCGAGAGGTAATTCTCATCAGGTCTCACCAAGAAAGGTACACATTGTGACTCAAAATATATCAACACCCAGATAGGGAATTTCACCCAAGGTTTACATGGGATACCATGAACCCTAATGGAATAACTCACTAAGTAGGGGATTGTATGGATTATGATACTATGAAACCTACTAAAATAACCCACTAAGTATCATGTCATATGAATGAAGATACCATGAAACCTACTAATTTGACCTTCTAGATAGGGGATCGATGCCCTGTGTATGATGGTCACAACAATACCATGAGTCCTACCCAGGGTGAACAAAGGAATGAAGAGGATCGCACCTTGGGTCATACTAAGGGACATAATAAACTATATCAAAGGATCATCCCATGGAAGGGATCACATTTCTATACCCAGAATGTAAAGCCTCACTATACATTCAAAGGGATGGACTGAGGAAAAACACCCAAATAGACCTAGTCTAAACTGAAGATATGAATGGCTCCAAACTGCCTCAAAGGAAGTATACGACGTGTATAGAGAGCACACAAAATGTACCTCTAAACCCAAACTTTCTTGTGTCCCTCTACCCATACCTATGTACACCGGACATTCCTGTGTACCTGGATATACCCAAGTGCTTTTCTAAATCACATGGAAAGTTCCCTAACACACATGGTGTGTGGGGTCACATGGGTTCATGGGCATTTACTCACTATACACGCTGAGCCATTCGCCAAGGATTACAAAATGTGTGATTTGACACACGCTGTGTGTATTGATACATGGATTATTGGGCATGTACTCCCTATAAATGTTGATCTAGAAGACTAGGAATCACATAGAATGTGATTCACCCACATGATGTGTGATATTTAACTCATCAAGAAACCCTATCCAACACACAGAAGGGACTACATGAATAGTGTAAATAGTTTTGCACCACTCTATTGGTTTCTCTTTTATTATATTTTTGTGATGAAATATTTATTTAATTATATGTGGTTGTTTACTTTTAATGTATGTATTATTTCTTGTTGGATTGTTCTTATATGTTCCCTTTATAGGGATGATTGTTTTCATGATAATTTATTATTCCTTATCTGTTTAATTGTTTGTGATTTCTTTACTAATTTAATTATGTGCATAATTGTATGTCTAGTATATTTATTTTTGGTTGTTTTTACTATTGGGATGTAATGGATTTCAATTTGACTAGAATATATTTATATATATGTGCTATAATCTCTCAAGGTTACGACATGTGAAATTACTTATGAGAAGTAATGAATTATGGTTTACATGTAAACATAACCTATGGTTGTGATGGATGAAAAGATTATGTTGTATATTGATCTATAATGGATTGAGGTTTAATAAAAATTCATAGATGATATAGATTCATGGAATGAATTTATGTGATGATGTGGCTACATGAGGTGTAGAGATATGATAATGCGGCCACATGGGATGAAAAAATATGATTACATGGCTATAATAATACATATATGTGATGATGTGACCGCATAGGGTGTATAAATATGATTATATGGCCGCACAGGGTGTAGGGATGTGATGATGAAGCGATCAGTGCAGTTTGAGAGCTAGGATTTTCATCTTATTTAAATGATTATATGGTTTTGATATCATATGAACCGTTTATTCTTATTGATGTTATATAATTATCTTTCTTTTATGTTATAAATTCTTTGAAATCAGGATTTTTTATGCTCACTTGTGATGAGTCATTGTTATAATCTTTTTAGTTAACTACTGGTGATTTTGTTAGGAATGAATAGTTTGCAAGCATTACTTTTATTATCATATTTATCCATACCCTTGTATTTCTTAGATGTTTCCACACAAGTCTATCCCGAAATTCTGTTTCTTATGGATATAGGATTTCTTAAAAATATGATCCTACTGATTACTTCCCAGTGTTCACCCCACCATAGTTTTCTAAGTGTTTTATAGGATTGAACAAAATAGATTGGTACTATAGTTTGAGTATCTTGGATGAAGTTGGTGGATGATTAGAGTTATTGTATAATAGTTTTTCATATTTATTTTACCTTATTGATACATGAAATTTAGTTTAAATTATAGTTATGAAATCTATATATCTTTTTTCATGAGTCTTTGGTGGTAGATCAGCGGTTTATTCTCTTCTCCTAGGGATTAAGAAGGTGATTACTCACATTCTTGTGAAAGATTCCCACAATTTTAGTCTCCAACCCATGGCCTATTGGAGGTGAGCCATAGGGGATCTCTATCATTTCCTATACCGACTTAGGAGAGGTTTCATTAGGGTTCGGTTGTCACAATGTGGTATTAAAGATTTTGGTTGATAGATATAATGAAGTTTGAAGTTAGACACATGTGAGTTTTTCATGGGTTTGGTAGGGTAACCACATCATTTAAACACAACCGGTGAGGAAGTTAAGGAATTGGATGGAACATAGATATTTAGGGACCTTTATGTGTTATGACAGAACCTTAATGTCATGGAGACTAGCTAGGATCCTGGTATAATAGTCCCATGTGATATGATGTATGGACCATGACAACCTACTGAACATGTTTATATAGAAAATGAACTAATTGTAGGGTAGAGAAATTAGGAGGGATGCATGCGTTGTTTGGTTAGATACATTGATGGAAGTTCATCTAGAGTGGGGGTGAAAATGAATTTATTAAAATTATAGAAGTTATTAAAATTAATCACGATTAAAGATCGTTAAATAAAATTAAAGAGAACACAAATAATTTTATAGTGGTTTAGTTTGATCAACATAGTCAACTCTTCACACCCCAACCGATGAAGTATGACACCCATTATGAAATATAGGGAGATACTTTTATATGATATAAATATAAACCAAGTATTTTACACTAATATGAATCCCAACCTTGGACCTTGTGAGGAGTATCCCCAAACCTAACAACACACATAAGCTTTTGCGGGAGTAGATAGAAACTCAGAATTTCTACAAGGATCAGTCTTAACCTAAGTTTACTGCCTTTTGGTTAGTTAATAATAAATATGGAAACACCTTTTATAGGTAGTATAACCTATGATAGAAATTATAAAGTGTAAACCTCTACCCATATAGAAACATAAGAAAAATATTACAACTGGATAGAAGTAGAATGATTTTTATTGATGAAAAAGTTTATGAATCACCTTCTAAATGTTATAGATAGTGTACTTCTGGTTTTCCAACAAAGGTAGAGTTCAACTCTTCAAGATTATATGGAAGTTCTTGAGATTTCATCACAAAGGATGTAAACAATGTGTATAGGTTCACTTGATTTCCAAAAGAGTATGAACGTATGATATTGTTTGTTATTGTTGTCCACTATTGTATATATTCCATAAATCATTGAGTATTTTAAATATATTCTATAAAGCTATAATATCTAAATAGATCTTATGAAATTTTCCAGAAACATTTAAAATCCAAAAAGAATAATATTGGATTACTAAAGTGAGAGAAAGAGAGAAGGATATTATCAATGCATAATAATTTCTCAACTCATGTACAATATTCCAAAAAATAAATAATAATTCAAACCAATTTTAAATAATCTATTAAATAATTTAAATATTTTCTATAATAATATATCAGTGAAATATCCCATGAAAAATGAAAGTTTAAATTTGAAATATGAAATTCAAAAACATCCTATTAAAAACAAGCACTAAACATGAAGAGAATGTAAAAAATTAATACCACTAAATTAAATATATCAAAATGAGTTTGAATGAGATTATTATAAATTAATATTAGTTTAGAAATAATATAATTCAATAAAACAACATAAAATAATAAAAATTATTTCTGAGTTTCAAGCTGTTAGCTTCACGCGTGAAAATAAAACACACATTATTCTTCATAAAAACATATCTAAAAAAATAAAAAACACTTTACAGAAGTTATAAATAATTAATATGAATTTATATATTCATTATAATAATTAAAATATAAACATGTATAAAATTTAAATATGAAACAATACATAAAACAAAGCATAATCTCATATTTTATAAAAAAACTGTAGAAATTAACTGTACTACGTAACCAAATTCGCATAGAAGTTTTTCATGTTGGAGTTTTTCTATACGTAAGTGAATTATATAAGTGGATAGATTTAGGTGAATCCACATAAGGTAATCAACATAGTTAAATCTATATAGGTGATTCGTGTAAGTGAATTAACCACGTAGGCAATTCATGTGTATGAATTCCTGAAAACTGTAAATAGATTGAATTTTTAAATTTTAGTCCTAAAAAACAATTTAAATGGAAGAATCATTTATGGTACCTTATTAATTATTTTTATATAATTTAACTATCTTTATAAATAATTTATAATCACTTTAATCATACATATACATCCCAAGTTATTATTAAAAAACTGTAGTAAAATAGTTCTAAAAAATGTAGAAATCAGACTGATAACATTCAGTAACTTATTTCCTAATCTCATACAAGATATATGTCGATTCAAAATATTATGTCTTCTAATTAAATTTAAATAATAATTTATATTTCCAAAAAAAAACACTGCATTTTGAAATTTTTAGATCAAGATATGGTCGAAATATAGAGGGTAATAGATTACGGAAAATCGGCTACATGAATTTCAAAATGGCTATATAGTTAAACATTTAGATACATGGTTAAGAATTTGGGTACATGGTGTACAATATATTTAATATATTAGAATATTAAAAAGCATTTATATATGATATTTTATGGTTTCTAATTACTTTTTTATCCTAGGAACTCAAAATAAAACTTGCAGAACATGTTATGACAAATCAATACATGAAATCAAAAGTTATTTTAATCAAATAAATTTTATTATATGATCAAAGTTAAACATACATTAATCAATATAAAATTCAAATTATTAATATATTTAAAGAAAATAAAACTAATAAAACTTTTTTATCATCAAAACATAAAGCGTTTCAAGGATCCACTGAGCATTCTCCCATTTTTTTATAATTACAAAACAAAATATAATTTCAAAAACATTTCCAACATTTTGAAATTATAAAAAAGACAATGTTTTAAAAAAAATTGATTGTGTGTTATAATGTAATGAAATAAATACAATTATAAATATTAAAATTTTAAATTTTAAAACATGTATCATGCAGCCACTATAAAGTCATCCACCATTAAAACATAGTAATAAGAGTAGTAAACATTATTTTTAAAAGTTATTTGAGAAAAAATAATGTGAAATATTTTAAAAAATAAGATTTTTTTGAAAATTGAAGGTTTAAATAGTAAATTAGCATCATCTTTTATATATGATAGGTTTTAAAATAGTTATATATTAAAAAAATATTTAAAAAAATTAAACAATAATAATATGAAAAACAGATTCTGTATTTCACATATTTTATGAAAATCTAAAAATTTCAGCATATAAACATAAGAAAACTCCCCTAAACACATGAAAACATAAAAATACATAAAAATATAAATAAAATGATATAAATAATAAAAAAAGGTAAATATCCCCCTATAAGGTCTCAAAAATTAGACAGAACAAGTGATCCCCTTGAATTTATGCTTTATTTTAAGAAATTTCACCTGTATAAAATGATTAGAGAAAAAAATTTCAAATACTCCTTATATATCAATGAATTTAAAATTTATTTAAATGGTATACAAAATTATATAAAACATTTAATTATATATTGATGAGTCCTATAAAAATAAATCACAAATAATTTTTGGCACCCATGTTATTTTTTAGTCTAATTAGTTTGGTAGCATGATTTTTCAGAACCCAAATAGATTTAAGAAATTGTTTGTAAGGTACATGAGAAGATAAATTATTAGAGATAGAAAATATAGTAATATTGATAGATTGAGGAATCTTGAGTGAACATTCATAAGAAAGATTTTATATTTTGATTCATCTGGAAAATTTGTTGATATTAAAGTTTATAGAGGCATGATAGGCAGCCTTTTTTATTTAACTGCATAGAGACATGATATCATATTTTTTGTTTGTATATGTGAAAGATTTAAATTTTATCCTAAATAGATTCATATTAAATATGTTAAAATGATAATTATATATGTTAAAGGAACTGTTAACTATGGTTTTTTTATCCTAAACATATATGTTTTGATTTAATATTGTATCCTGAATTTGATTTTGGAGGCTGTAGAATTGAAAAAAAAGTACATTAGGTATGTGTTGTTTTTTTGTAAAATGTTTAATTTCTTAGTATTATAAAAATCAATTATCCATTTCTCTATATATATCAGAAGTTGATTATATTTCTGCTGCTAGTTTTTGTTATCAAAGTTTATGGATTAAGAAAACTTTATGATTTTTTGGGTATTAATATTGATAAATTTCTTATTTATTGTGATAACACATCTGAAATTTATATTTATAAAAATACTTTAAAAAATTATAGAACAAATAATATTTATATTATAATTAATTTTATTTGATATAATGTGATCAAGGGAGATTTTGTTTTAGAGTTTATCCCTATTAAAAATCAACATATATATATTTTTAAAAAGCTTTTAGACTTTAATCAATTTTAAAATTTTATGTTTGATCTTGTAATGTTGGAAACATAATAGATTTATGTTTTCATGTGTTCAGTGGGTACTTTAATGTATTTATATGCTGAAATTTTTAGATTTACATGAAATCTATAAAATATGGAATCTGTTTTTCAGATTAATATTATTTAATTTATGTACATATTTGTTTATAATATAAATATTTTGAAACTTATAATAAATAATAGATAATATTAACTTACTAATTAAATGACCAGTTTACATAAAATATTACTTTTAAAAATATTCGTCTTTAATTTTCTCAATCTTATTTAAAAATTCTACTCACTGTATTTAATTCTATATTTAAACAGTGGATGATTTTATCGTGTCTCCTTTTTACATGTTAAAAAAGGATCTATAGTGACTGTTTAAAATATATTTTTTTAAAATATGAATGTTTAAGAACACTCAATATACTATTTAGATTCTTTTTAAAGAAATAATTTTTCTGTTAAACCCTTATTTTCTTGATAATTTCAATAAGGGGAGATGTTTTTGAAATTATTCTTGGTTTTGTAATTATCAAAAGGGGGAGAATGTTGAGTGGATCCTTGAACCACTTTATATTATGATAATTACAAATATTTATGTTTCATTTCCTTTAAATTTATTAATAAATTTAATTATGTATTTATTAAATTATGTTTAACTTTGAGTATATCATACTATTTATTTGCTTAAAAATATTGAGATTTCATGTTTTGATTGTTTATGACATGTTATAAAATTTTTATTTTGATTTACTAGAAAAAATAAGTCATTTTAGACCTTAAAATATCATTTAGGCATGTTTTATACTTTCCCCAGGCAAAAAATAATATTCTATACCACAACCAAATGCTTAACCATGTAGCTGATTTGTGAACCATGTAGCCATTTAGAAATCCATATAGCTGATTTTCTAGAATTGGTTACCCTCTGTATTTAAACCATATCATGAGCTATAGAACTCAAAATTGAGTGATTTTTTAAATATAAGAATACTTTATAAATTTAATTATAATAAATCGACTTCTGAATTGATATCTATCATGTCTAAAATTAGGCTAGAAGTTACTGAATGTTTTCAGTCTGTTTTCTGCAGTTTTTATGAACTATTTTGTTATATATTTTTTAATCATAACAGGAGTTTTATAAATCATATTAATATGATTCTTGATTATTTGGAAATATAATGAAATTTTATAAATATAATTCAAAAGGATCCAAATATGATTATTCCATTTAAATGGTTTGTTTTAGGTCTGAAATTTGAAAAGTCAATTTGTTTACAGTTTTTAGGAATTCAGATACTTGAATGGAATACATGAAAAATTCACTTATGTGAATCACCTATGTGGTGAATCACTTAACCCAATTAACCTATGTGGAAAATTCACTTACGTAGATAAAAACACCTACATGAAAAACCCCTATGTGAATTTGGCTATGTAGTTTAGTGAAATTCTATAAGTTTTTCTAAAATCTGGAAAAATGATTTGTTTTACATTTTGTTTCATATATCTATTCACTGCATGTTTATTTCATATATTTTATTTTTTCTAATGAATTTATAAATACATATTAATTATGTAGAACCCATTTAAAATGTTTTTCATTATTTTAAACATGTTTTTATGAAGATAAAAGTGTGTTTTATGTTCATGCATGAAACTTATAACTTGAACATAAAAAATAGTTATTATTATTTTATGATGTTTTATTCAATTATATTGTTTATTAATTAATATTATTTGATATTAAACTCATTAAAACCTTTTTTGATATCTTTAATGTAGTGTTATTAATTTTTGATATTCTTTGCGTGTTTACTACTTTTTTAAAATAGAATGTTTTTGAATTTCATATTTCAAATTAAAACTTTCCATTTTCATAGGATTTTTCATTAAATTATTATTATAGATCTATTTTATAATATTAATTCGAATGATTTCAATTTTTTTGATTCAGTCTTCATTGTTTTAAATTTTGTTCATGAGTTGAGAAACATTTGTGGAATGATAATTTCTCTCTTTTCTCCCTTTTTCTGATAATTCTGTTTTATCATATTTTTAATTTTAAATTCTCTAAAATATCTTGGTTGTATTGAGTTTAATTTATTTTAAAAGGATTTTGAGAATTTATTCTATATATGAAATACTTATACAAGTTATGAGAACACAAAATTTTTAGAAAAAAAGGTTTACCATGATCTTTGAAGTGTTGTACCAGTACGATCAAGTTTCCTAATACTGGATGATCTATCAAGGGTTGAGAAAAAATATGTATGAATTATGTACTACCTTGATGAGACAAAATAATACATTTCTCAAGAACCAGTACTTGTGATTTTCTTATTTTTCTTATACTTCATCCTGGTTTCTTGTGTCTATAACACTTCTTCCCATCTTTTACATACAACCACTTTTCTGTTTATAATTTTACTTAATTTTTTATTCTGCTCTATCTTTAGGTTGTGAATACCAAATTCTAAATTCAATACCATTTAGTTTGCGACTCCTATAGTCTAAATTCAGTGTTCTAATTGGGCTGTGACTCCCCATACAAAAGTCATTGTCAATGTGGTTATCCTTCCACTTTGTAGAAAAACGATTTTGTAATCAGGTTATGATTCCCCTTAAAAAATTAGATTAGTGTACAATGTATCTTTAATCGATTAGAGAGGTATAAGAGTAGACTAGGTCCACTTCGGGATGAACTACTATAACAAAATCATTGTGTTATTTTTTTCTTTTACTTTTTCCACTACTAAATAAATATTTTAATTAAATATCTTAATTATTGTTAATAATTAATCCTATTTTAAAATTTTTAATATGGTATATTAACCCCCTATAGACCATCTTCCATATTCCTATATGAACTGATGGTATATGGGGGGGGGGTTGAATAGACCTTTATTAAAATTATCTAAAGTTATTACAATTAAGCATGATAAAGCAGTTAAAAATAAAACAAAAGTGAACATATAAAATTTTATAGTGATTCAGTCTAATAAAATTAGTCCACTATTCACACTCCAACCAATGGAGCATGACACCTTTTATTAAAATGGAGAGATACTTTTATATGGGAGAAATATAAACACATAGTTTTACACTGGGATGAATCCCAACCTAGGACTTTTTGAGGAGCAGCCCCAAACTTAACAACATACACATAATTTTGCAGGAGTTGAAAAAAGCCCATGATTTCTATAAGGATCATCCCCAAACTAAGTGTACTTCCTTTTTTTTCATGTAATAATAACCAAGGGAATAACTTTTAGAGGTAGTATAAACGGTGAGATAAATTATTAAGTGAATAAATTTACCTAGACAAAAATATATAATAAAGATTACAACTTGATAGAAGCAGAAAGATTGTTGTTGATGAAAAAGTTGATGAAGTTCTATCTGAATAATGTAGACAGTGTACTCTGAGTTTTCTAGAAAATTTATAGTTCATATATTCAAGATGATATAGAAGTTGAATAATAATTGTTCCTCCATTTGGGGGGGGGGGTGATGCCTTGGTCAAAGACCAAGACATAATTTATTAATAAAGAAAGCAGGAACTACATAAGTCTAAAGGAATGAATCATATTACAATCCCTTTCATAATAAGGGAGAAGATCAACTGGAAAATCATCCATCCAAGTGATGTTCTGGTTGATTCCCATATTGGCAAGGCCATCAGCCACCCTTTTCGCTTCACAAAAGGCATGTGTAGCTATATAGTTGATCTCTAGAAGTAAAGAGAGGCATCTCATCCAAAAGGTAGTGAGCGGCCAAGCAAGATGCACAATGCCATTCCAAATTGCCTGAAAAATTGTAGTTGAGTCACTTTCAATCCAGATGTTGTTCCATTATTTTTGTTTTATGTAGTCCATAACATAAATCACAACCATAATTTATGCCTCCAAGGATGAGGCCATGCCACAACTGCTAAAGAAACATCTTTGGAACCGCCCAAGGGAGTCCCTGAAGATAGCTTCACAACCAGCAGGTCCAGGGTTACCTTTTGAGGCACCATCAACGTTAACTTTAATCCATCCTGGAAGCGGAGGTTTCCAGAAAACCTCAAAAGTATGGCTCAGTTGTCTATATATACCATCAACCTTGAGTTTACGAAGGATCTCAAAATCACCAACATAATTGTCACAAAAAGATTTTTGGATTGAAGCAGGATTCGATATAGCAATTAGAATTCTCATACGACCTACATGGAGACTGAATGAGTATTTGTTATGGATAATGGAATTTTGAGCATACCAGATAACATGAAGTAGCTCAACAACTGCTGCTAAAAAATATTCTTGATTTGTTGCGAAGATTAAAGCTCCTCACAATTAATTAATTGAGCACAAATAGATTTATAGTGTAACCATCTACATTAAAACAAGTCAGTAATGACATTCCAAAGAGCAGAGGCTATGGAACAAGATAAAAATAAATTATTATCATCTTCCCAGTGTTGAAAACAAAAATGACAATAAGAAAAAAGTTGGATTCCAAAAGATTACAAACAAATATCAGTGGGAACACAGTTATGAGCAATACGCCAAATAAGATTGAGCCTTGAAGGTTTAATCCAGGGCTTTGAAAAATATTTTAACCAAGCAAAGTTGATATCAGGAGTAGAGAAATTATGATTGTAATAACATTTTGAATCAAGGACCCCATTGTGAGCTGGTTCCCAAGTAAGAAAATCATCATCATTAGAGAAAGAGTAATTATCAACAATACTCATGATGTTGTCAAGAAAGATAATGTGGAAAGATTGGATGACGTCCCTTATAGTACAATTGGTGTTGACCAGAGAGGAGTTTGGGGGTAACATCGATATAAGCAGGGTACCAGCCCAATTGTCAAACCAAAAATTTAAAGAAGAATCCGTACTAACCGTCTATCTAGAAATAATCATAATATTTGTAAAGGACTATTTAATGGAGGTCCATATAGAAGATTTTAGATAGCCCCAATTGCCTTTTTTGATCTTGTGAAGGAATATTTCTCTAAGGAAGGTAGTGGAGTCAGAATTGTTGTTGACCAGTATCCAAGTAAGCTTAGATTGAAGAGCGTTATTAAAGAGCTGATGGTTTTTGATACCAATACCACCATTTTCTAAGGGTTTGAAGCATTTAGACCAGGGAATGGTAACAAATTTTCTTTTAATAATGCTTCCGATCCAAACAAAATTCTTAATGAAAACATTGATTCTCTTGAGGAGACCAACAGACCATTTGTAGGTCATCAGTGAATAAACCAATTTGGACACTATGGTGGATTTAACTAAGAAAATCCTACCAGCCATGGAGAGAGATTTAACCTTCTAGGAAGACAACTGACTAACCACCTGATCAAAAATTGTGGAGAAGAAAGTGGATCTAGGCCGACCCCAAAAAATAGGCACCCCAAGATAAGTTAAGGGGAAGGATCCTTGATTACTGTAAGAGTACGAATATATGATTTTTTTATTATTGTTTTCAACCGCTGTATCTATTTAAATCATCCTTGAGTCCTTTAAATATATTATACTAATCAAATAAAAATAAATATATCTCATTCAAAAGGTTATAAACATTTTAAATTCAAAAAGAATAATATTTGATTATCAGAGAGAGAGAAAGAGATAAGGATGTTATCATTCCATAATAACCACTCAACTCACATCCAATATTAAAAATAATAAAAAATAATTCTAAAAAATTTGAAATCATCTATTAAATAATTTAATCAATCCTAATAGTTCAATAAACTATTCCATGAAAAAATGAAGTTTTAATTTGAAATATGAAATTAAAAAACATTCTATTTAAAACAAGCAGTAAACATGAAGAGAATATAAAAAATTAATATCACTACATTAAAGATGTTAAAAAAAGTTTTAATGAGTTTAATATAAATTAATATTAATTTATAAATAATATAATCAAAGAAAAAATTTAAAATAATAAAAATTGTTTTTGAGTTTCAAGTTGTAAGTTTCATGCGTGAAAATAAAACACCCTTTGATCTTTATGAAAACATGTTTAAAATAATGAAAAACACTTAATATAGGTTATAAATAATTAACATGAATTTATAAATTCATTATAATTATTTAAATATAAGCATTCATAAAATCTAAATATGAAACAATATGTAAAAAAATCACAATTTCAGTTTTTTAGAAAAACTTGTTGAAATTCATTGAACTACATATCCAAATTCAAGTACAGGTTTTTCACATAGGTGTTTTTATCTACATAAGTGAATTGATGTAAGGGAATTGAAGTAGTATAATCCATGTAAGGGAATATACATAACCTAATATACATAGGTGATTCATGCAAGATATTTATGTAAGAAAATTAACCATGTAGGCGATTTACACATCCGAATTCCTAAAAACTATAAATAGACTGACTTTTAAAATTTTAGACCTAATACAAACCATTTAAATAGAAGAATATTATTTGGTTAATTTTGATTTATATTTATAAAATTTCATTAGATTTTTAAATAATCAAGAATCATATTAATCATTCATCTATATATCAAGTTATGATTAAAAAATAGTAGCAAAATAGTTCTAAGAAACTATAGAAATTAGAGTGAAAACATTGAGTAACTTCTAGAATAATTTTAAATAGTATAGAGATTGATTCAAAAGTTTATTTATTCTAATGAAATGTATATAATATTCTTATATTTCCAACAAAATAATATAATAACTCAATTTGGAGTTCTGTAGCGCAAGATATTGTTAAAAAATAGAGGGTAACAAATTCTAGAAAATTGACTATGTGAATTTCAAAATGGATACGTGGTTCAAAAATCAGTTACATAGTTAAACATTTTTTATGCGGTTTACAATATATTTTCTTCATGGGAATAGTAAAAAACTTCTTTAAATAATATTTTAAGGTCCTAAATGACTTATTTATCCTAGGAAATCAAAACAAAACTTGTAGAACATGTCATGAAAAATAAAAAACATTAAATTTAAAGATATTTAAAGAAAATAAATATTATAATATGATAAAATTTAAATATACATTAATAAATATACCATTCAAAGTATTAAGATATTTAAAAGAAATAAAACACTTCTTTTTAATTATCAAAACACAAAGTGGTTTAAGGATCCACTCAACATGTATAATTTGGTTGCAATTAAGTTTAATTTTGATTTGTGAATATGATTTTGTGTTAATTTCTTGCTAATATATTTTATTACGATGTAAAATTGATAATTATGTTAGATTTAAATTTTATTAAAATAATTCATGCTTGTAAAAAATTTGAAATAGTGGTGTTTAGTTTCATTTATGATATGCCATGATAAATTTACATTATAAGGAAAATTATTGTTAATTAATGAACCAATATGTTCATGTTGAAATTAAAATAACATTATATTAAATTAATTCTATTTTATGATAATATGATTTTATTATTGGAAAAAAATATTTTAAAAGATTCTATTCCATGATAATATTCATGCCTAGTCGATTAATGCATTCCTAGTAAACCTATAATCATGATAGAAATTGAAAAATACATTTTAATGTAAATGCTCATATGTTCACATGCATAAATAATCATGTTTTCCATGAAAAATATCTAGGAAACTTTTTTATAAAAGCTTGTTTTTATAAAATATTTATTATTTTGTTTTTTTAAATAAATGTTTTACTAGCATGTATAAAATTCCATTATTTTTTGAAAGGAAATTTTATTTTATGTGATAGGATAAATCAGTAGATTGGAAAGTTTTCAAAATTGAATTCAATTTTTAATAATGAGTTTATTTAATTAAATTTCATGCTATAATTTTAAATTTCTATTAAATAGAATGGGTAACCTAATGAAATGTTGTGAACCATTCCCAATATACATATTGTGCTTAAAATGGTGCTAATGGTGCTTGGTTTAAAAGTAAATAATATTTTAGTGGAATGTCATAAATTATTAAAATGAAATATCATCTCATGTGATATAATGGATTAATAATTTGGAAAAATTTTTGGAGTTAAATTCAGATTGTAGTATAAAATCTTTTCCTCACAATAATGCTAAAAGTTTTATGAAGTATTGTAATATGTGTTAGATCCATGTAATACTTAAAAAGGAATTAATGTTTCACGTTTTAAATTAAGGAGTTATGTGATGAAGCAAGACTAGTTATTACAAACAACATGAATATGATTGATTGATACCATATATTTAATGTTATGAAATAATTATAATTACGTGATGTACTGATTGTTATGACATGTTGACTATGATAAGTTTCAAAAGTTATCAAATAGATTAAGAATTTACTGCATGATTGTCTTATATATGATTTTAATTTACTACATGATTTATTACATTATTCCTAATTGAATATAAATCATGAAATTAAGAAATGTGAAATGTATGTGATAAGTGAAAAGCTTGTTAAATGTAATGAATTAATTTATGTAGTGAAAGATATATGGTGTTAATGGTGTGTGGTAATTATTCAAGTAATGAAAAATGAATATGTGTAAAGGTCTATAATATTTTTTAGCCCTTCATGTTTTAGGTTATCAGAGTTGTATGGGAGGAAGATGGAAGAACTGATGTGCTGTTGAGTTGAAATTTCAATTTCATACAATTTATATGGTGTGGATCCCTTGGCTGTGACAAAAGGGTTGGATTGCAGTATGGTGAAGGACCCTGAGATATGGGGGTCCATAGATGGGAGTTTATTTATTTATATATATCTTGAGAGGAATTTAATGTGTGTAGGTGTGTGCTACACTATGGATTCTAGTTGGGAGATGAGGTTTCAATGTGGATAGAGGTTGCGCCGTAGAGTCATGAAGAGGTGAGTTTTGGTGGTTCTTCCTGTTTCAGTATTTCTATGGCGTGGGGGAGAGGGTAGGCTATTGTGGAGTCATGGAGAGGTGAGTTTTTGTGGTTCTATCATTGTAAAAGTTATTACACCATAGAGCTTGGGTTTTGTAATGGTCTATGTTTAGAATTAGAGTCTTACAATATGGACCCTTTTCTAGTATTATATGATTTCATTGTTGAATACATCGAGGATCTCTAACATGAATTTGACCAAGAGTATTGTGATATGTATTTTTTTCCTTTCACTATAGAATCTTCTCCATGTCAGCATATTATGCTGTAATCTTGGGTGTTGTTTCTTAGTCTTCTAATTTATAGTTTTCCTATAAATTATCGAACCTCTTTGTAACTCATCTTTCTTCAATCTCCTCCCTCGACCTTTGGGAGACATGGATTCATTTTTTGAGAGACTTTCAATAATTTTTAGTGGATTTGAAACTCGGCCTTAAGAGGTAGATTCTTGGTGATCAAAGGTTAGTTTTCTATTCTACGATGGTCATGTACTCTTCTGTTCTTCTACTTCCATGCTTTAGTAGACCCTTCTCTCCATTTTTTGTGGTTTCTATCAAGAAATGATAGAAGAATATTTTTTGGGGTGATGTTTTATGTATCATAGATTCCCCATAGAAGTGGTATGTAATGTCTTTATTTTTTTCCATATAATGATTTGAAATATATCTAATAATATTTTCAGATCTATATGCTAAGGAGACTCGAGATTATGAGGCCTGATGATCCCATAATTGATATTTTAAAAATATTAAAAATATTAAAATTATATGCATACAGTTTTCCTGAAAAATTGGAATAACTCATGAATTAAGGCTCAGATTAGAAATCTAAGGCCGTTGTTGAGTTCTAAGAATGGGTTATACCATATGAGTGAAATAATATTTTTCTTATTAGAATTTTTTAAAATGTTGTTGCGGTCGCAAATAATTAATAAAAAAATTAATTTATTTTATTATGATTGACGTAGATACCTAGAAAACCCTATAAATACAAAGTTATAACACAATTACAAGGTTATACACATAACCTTGAGGTCATGAGTGGTGAACATAGAGAGACATTAGTGGACAAAAATAGATCATAAGATCAAATCAATACCACAGGGATCATATAAGACAATGAAGTTCTTGGATTTCTCTAATGACTACAATGAAAAATCATTATTCATCATCAACTCATCCAAATGTGAAGTAGAAAATTTTATTCATGTGGATTGATCCTGTTTATTTATCCTATGTCGAACACAGATTAATTCCAAAAACAATAATTGATTCTCACATCGATAGTTGATTTATTTTTTTATTGTTGCTTATTCCTCTTCATTCATCTATTAAATGACAAAAAATCAAGGCTAAAATGAAAAAAGGGTGAGGTTTGTTCCTCATATTTATGGTTTATGGTTTTCTCCCCTGTTTATTCACATGTTGAACATAAGAAACTTCCTTGTCCTGCAGTTTGATGAATACCTGGTATTCGATCATTGTGTTACCATTCTTTAACACAATGGATCGATTCCACGGGTACAAATTGTGATCAAGGATGCAATAAAGGATAAAAAAAGTGAAAGATGAATAGATGTAGATCAGACTGGTTCGAAGGTTCCTCATTCCTCAGTTTAGTATATAGTGATGACGTGAGCGACAATGGTGTTTTACCGATCGAATTTAATGAACAAAATCAGATCTAAAATGATGTTAAGGCTTGGAATGATGAGATCTAAAACCCCAAGGTGGGACTGGTGGTGGATCCAAAGGTGATGGAGGTTCGGTCACATGAAGAGAAGAAACCATAGGTTTCTAGAAAACCTACGTTACATGGTGTGTAATCTGAACACAACCAGGTGTACATGGGCCCAACCAGGTGTACATGGGAATGTCCTAAAGTACATTGGATGAGCCAAGTAATCAGACATAACCAGAGTACATGGGATGGGCAGTACAATCAGACATGTCCCGGTGTACTTGGGCATGACTTAAAGTACATGGGTATGGGTAGGTGGCATGGGTAGGTGGCATTGGTAGAGTGATGTTGACCTCTACACACCTTGTACCCTTAGAGGACACACTGTGTACTTTGAGGTTTATATTCCTTGTGTTATAGTGATACAAGGGAAGGCCATAGGTTGGATAGACACACCATGTACCCCCAGTACACACTGTGTACTCCCTCTATGATTTTTTAGAGCCAATTATTTCTTTAGTATAGACCAGGTTTGGTTGATTGTGATACCTTGGTTCTTTCTCACTAGGGTACAACATGACATTACATCCTCGGCATAAGAATGTGATCCCCTCCATGGGTTTATTCCTAGATAGAGTTTTATGCATCCACATATGGGTCCAGGGTGCGATCTTTTATCTTTCCTAGGTGGGGTTCATGGTGTCATTATGACCACCATTCATAGGGAATTTATCCTCTATTTAGTAGGTTGATCCATTAGGGTTTTTGGTGTCCCCCCAGTGGCCATAGTTGTGATCCCCTACCTATATGAAGAGATCTTCAGAGATCTAGTGAGTGATTCTTGGGTGGGGCCCAATGATCATGAGCTATTGGATGCGCATCATCATTGATAACATGTCTCATGGAGTATATTCTTATAAAATAAGGGTTACCTAGAATCCTTGAGAAGTATCCTATGGCTGGCAGTATTGGTTAACACCACTTGAGACCAGTTGTCTTTTATGAGTATATCTGGATGTTTATGTCTCTTATCTTGTTAAATATATTGTATTAAGATGAATAATCTTAATGCATTATGATTAGTGATTTCTAGGTTTCCTATTGGGTATTGTTATACTCACCCCGAATGGGATTTTCCCACATGTGTCGTGTCTTTTACAAACAAGCGACCTTTTGATGGCGTCCTTAAAGGATCAGAAGTAGGTGGAGATTAGATTGTGCTAGAAAGACCAAGGTGTATACTGCTGTTACATTTGATATTAGTCCCCTCCTTCTAAGTATGTTGGACTCCTTTTTAGTTTTTGGTTGGGATTATATTTGACCCCTTTATCACTTTCAATACTTTTTTTACTCTGGTTATGGGCTAGATGTATGCATGAATTGATATCATTTGTTTTATATTTAAGCATTGTATGGGTTTGGAGATGTGTGAATGTGTACAGGTACTTTGGATAATGGATCCCATATGTGGGATATTCCTTCTTAGAACTGGTCACCATCCCATGACCTATTAGAGTAGGGATTAGGCTAGTCACACTCAGCTTATCACCGGCCAGGTGGGCCCCGTAGGGTCTGTCTATGATAGAGTGGTATCATAGTGTGGTTTTACCTTATAAAGAGAGTGTAGATTTTTGTCTATATATGAGGTTTGGTTTGAGATTTATGGAAACCACATTAAAGTGTTTCGAGTTCAAATTTTAGGTCACAGACTCCAATGTTAGTGCGGTGACTAACATATCCTTTCACCAAGACTCTGATAACTTACTTTTTTAGTTAGTACATGTAGAAAAGGTTTGCTACAAAAACATTGGAACATGAATAATACATGAATTAGTTGTGTTTTCCATGTCCTTATTGAGTATCTCCCCATATATACTCATTGATCATGGTACATCTTATTTATTTCAGGATGCCTCTGTGAAGAAAACCAGCCAGGATTTCACTACGTGATCATGAGGATGATCCTATGAGTGATGTGTATTTGGTACCAGGGTTTGTATAAGAGGTAGTACCTCCGGGTGGGTTTCCAATTATTCCACCACATATAGAGAAGCTAATAGAATCAGAAGTATTGACTGAGTATGTTGCGCAGGATGGGTGCACTGCACAAGTTTCATAGGTAGTGACCACCTAGGTTTCAAGGTGAGCTAGACCCCAAGGTAGCTAAGGAATGGCTAGAGGATTTCTCCAAAGTTTTCCTTCTTATGAGTATTCCAACATATTAGATGGAAGTCCTCATAGTGACTCTTATTTTGGGATCAACTAGGTGATGGTGGAGTTTGGTGACTCAGTCTCACAAGGAGACAAATCTCTCCTAGTATGACTTTGAGCATCTCTTTTGGGAGAAATTTTATTTGGACACATTGTGATCAATGTACATACAGAAGCTTGTATATTTACAGTAGGGTAGTATGACCATGGTGGATTATTTTATGAAGTTTACTAATCTCTAATGATACTCCCTAGATATGATTCAAGATATGTTCTTTAGAACATGAATCTTTGACCAGGACTTATACTAAGATATTAGAGATTTAGTGATATCTCTTTACATTATCACTTATAATGGAGTGCTTGAGTGAGCCTTAGTAGTAGAGAGATTCCTGGAAGAGTAGACATAGAAAGAGGGAACTAGTAGTGGGAGGCTAGGAGTTGAGACCTCGACAACAAGTAGCCAATGACAGACTCATGGATCAAGGTGTTCCAAACACTTCAAAAAATAATCCCAAGACAAAGGATGGGTAATTCAGGGCTCTTAGGATGGCTTGAGTTAGTTATGGGAGAGGCAGTGATTCTCAAGCGATGGTTGGGGACATATCGCTCGAGATTTTACGATGTGTCATATAGCTGATAGGGTGATAGTTGAGGGACCATCTATACAGATAAAATGGTAGGAGTATGGTGGTTTGCAGGGCAGTGAATGTGGGATTGGATTAAGTAGAGCACTAGGAGGCGGAATATGGTTTGACCTATTTCCCCCACCACACCTAGGTGATCTGCACCAGGCTTAGGGAGATGGTGTTCAGGGGACGGGACAACTATAGGTAGTAGAGGCCTATGACCTTAAGGCTCTTGGGATGATACGAGGTATGATCTATGTCTTCTTTAGTTTATCTATAGTACTAATAGACACATGTGTTACCCACTCTTTCCTTTACACTTCTATGGTTCGAGACTTCAAGATTTGATTGATCCTTTGTCTCAAACCTTATGCTTGGAGACTTCGAGAGGAGGCAACTCATTGATTTCACACCTTTTCCAATGGTGTGAACTGATGTTTGGAGGTGATACCTTCTTATAAGATCTCTTTTTAGCAGCGATTATGTATTACAACATTATATTAGATATGAACTGACTATCCACATTTCATGCCCATATTGACCGTTTCAGGAGGAGGATGTTGTGTATCCACGGAGATGGATTGATATTTTCCTTCATGGGTGAGAAGGAAACCTAGAAAAAATAGGATAGGCTATTACATTGGAGAGTGAAACCAATTAATCACTTTTTATCTTTCATGGATCTTAGAGAAGTGAATTCTATTGGATATCGGTTTCCTATGGTGGTGGAGGAGTACGAGAAAATCTCTCCTAAGGACGTGATGGACTTATCTATCTGATGATAGATAGACTTCTAAATAGACTTGAAAATCAAGACAACCTCGATATATGTGTCAATATATCATATGGATCCCATAGATCTTTGAGAGATTAGGGTAAATTTGGAGGACTTATAGAGGAATGGCTTCATGAGACCCAGTGTTTCCCCCTCGGCAGCCCCAATGTTGTTTTTCAAGAAGGAGGATGAGATATTGAGTTTTTTTGGATTATAGGCACTTGAAATAGGTGAGTGTAAAGAATAATTATCCACTATTGAGGATATTAGACCTATTTGATCAGTTGATAGGGGCGTGATGGTTCTCAAAGATTGACTACATATAATTCTATCAGCAGCTATGAGTACGGGACAAGAATATTCTGAAGACAACATTTAGATGTCACTACAGTCACTATGAGTAATTGGTGATGTTTTTTATTATGATAAAATCCCCTATAATGTTCACATGACTCATGAACCATATATTTCATCCTTTATTAAACTGTTTTGTGTTTTTCTTCATTGATGATATCCTAGTGCACTCAGTGTCCAAGGAGGAGCATATGAGACACTTGAGGATGGTTCTAGAAACACTCTGAGAGCACCAAATTTATGAGAATCTCTCAAAGTGTCAGTTATAGATTTAGGATATCCATTTTTGGGACACATCATCTTGGATGATGGTGTATCAGTGGCCCTGATGAAGGTTGAGGAGATGTTATCTTATGAGACACATAAGAGAATGATGAAGGTGTAGAGCTTCCTTGGGTTAACATGCTACTATAGGAGATTCATGTTTGATTTATCCAAGATATTAACACCTTTGATTGCTTTGACTTGTAAGGGGTGGCCTTTTAGGTTGATGGAGAGGTTCCAATTGGATTTTTAGAAGTTGATTAAGTGATTGATGAGTGCACCCATCTTAAGATTTCCAGAGGAGGGTTTTGAGTACATAGTGTTATGTGATACCTCAGGGACCAAACTTGGTTGTGTTTTGATGCAGAGGTATAAAATTATTTCCCATGGGTCATGGAAATTAATACCACATGAGCAGAACTATGTGAACCCCAATCTCATACTGGAAGCAGTAGTATTCACCCTAAAGATGTGGAGACACTACCTTATGGGAGATAGGTTTACCATATACCATGACCATAAGGGTCTTAAATATATCTTCTCTTAAAATGATATTAACTTGAGACATAGGTGATGATAGAGTTACTCTAGGATTATAACTTCAATATAGTCTATACTACTAAGAAGGGGAACATGGTAGCGGATGACCTCAATAGGAGATATTATTCTTAGTTATTGACTGAGGATTCAGAGTAGTTAGCCTCATTATAGTTGTCCTTAGTGGACAAGGATGAAACTTCATATCTATAATCTATGGTTGTTACCCCACTGCTTATAAAATGTGTTAGGGAGGATCATCATAAAGATATAGACTGTGAGACCTTAGGTACTCAGATATTCACTGTATGTGATCCTAATAGATTTTATGAAGGTGGGGAGAATGTTATCATTTTCAAAGGATTTACTATGGTACCAGTGATTTTGTGAGAGGAGGTGATGAGGGAGTTTCATAAAACCCCTTTGGTGGTACATACATGTGTGGAAAAGATTTACTAGGACCTATGACATTAGTTTTGGTGTCCAGGAATGAAGAAAGGTGTAGCAGATTTTGTCTCTTGATGTCTCACTTTTCAGTTAGTAAAGAATGATTATTAGGTTCCAATAGGTTTATCTTAACCCCTTGAGGCTCCATAGTGGATGTGGTATGAGATATATATGTACTTTATGAAGATGTTACTATAAAATTCTAGAGGAAACGATTCCATATGGGTGATCATATAATAACACACCAAGTTGTCACACTTCCTAGCTATTCAAGAGAAGAGTTCAATTGAGAGATTGGGATGCCTTTATGTGTAGTATATAGTCAGTCTCCAGGGAGTACCCTCACCAATCATTTCATACCAAGATTATTTCTTCACTTCATGATTATGGAGAGGATTGTAGAAGAACTTTGGGACTCAGCCACGTTTGAGCATGATGTTTCACCCTCATACTGATGACTATTCTGAGTGGACTATTTAGGTTCTGGAGGATTTTTTGCAGGATTTCATGTTGGATTTTGGTCATAGATGAGAGGATTGCCTACCCTTGTTGGAGTTTTCATACATGAACATGTACCATTCCACTGTCTGTTTGGTACAATTTTAGGCCTTGTATGGGTGAACCAGCATGTCACCACTATATTGGAATTATATAGGTGAATTAGTACTCATGGGCCTAGAGTTGGTGTGAGCTATGATAGAGAATGTGCAGACCATCCAGGAGTGGATACAGACTACACAAATCCATCATAAGTCCTATACAGACTGATGATGGAGGCATTTGGAGTTCAAGGAGGGATACCATATGTTTATAGGTCTCTCCTCAATGTGGGTTGTAGAGATTTTTCCATGTGAAAAGTTATATATGATATTTATTGAACCTTTCCAGATACTACATAGAGTTAGTGAGGTGGTGTACCACATGTCTCTACTGCCGTAGTTAGAATGGGTACATGATGTCTTCCACATGTCACAACTGAGGAGGTATGTGCACGACCCATAAAATGTTATCAACTGGGGCGAACTGTATATCGATGATGGATATACCTTTGAGGAGTATTTTTTGGAGATCAAGGATCAATAGTAAAAGATCCTCCATGTGTAAGTGATTCTATTAGTGTGTTTTCGATGGCAGTATGTGAATCTATAGAAGAGAACCTGGGTGATGGTACCAAGGCATGAATCAGAATCTGGTGGGCTAGAGATTTAATATTTTTCATCACTTTAGTGATGAAACTTTGTCGTATCCATTAATCCAAGACATGGTATGGTCCGAGTATCTCATGTGAATAATCAAAGCATAAAGATTAAAACAGAACGAGTACCTCATTCGAATCGAAGTGCACTCATTTGTTGCACATCGCTAGAGAATGTTACTTGAAGGACCCAAGGTAAAAACCCTATAGACCATCCACATACTCTTATCTAATCCTCACATATGTTGTTCATTGAATTCTGGGTTCTAGCATAGATCTCTGATGATTTCCTCGATGTTGAGATGATCACCTCGATCCTGTGCCTTTGATCCTTGAAAGAGTTCTTAGATTTTTCACTTGGTTAGAGAGTTTATCTCTATAGGATTTAGGAGGATATAGAAGCTCTCAATTTAGAATGATGAATAGTAAATGGAATGATATTATCATTCACTTTTATAGTGTATGTACAAAATACCCAGTTTGGTTTCCCCAACCCCCACATATTTTAGGTACACTAAATAAGAAATAAATAAAGAATTATGATGAACTAACTGAAATATAAATATTATTTATATTTTATCACATAATTGTAATAGATATTAAATATATTACATGATAAAACTCGAGCCATTAATTCAACTCGTAATTCCCACTAATATTAAATGAACCTTGAATATTAAAATAATATTTGTTCATATAATATTGTTCCATGTATTTACTTAAACTCTTGTAAATAATTTTAAGAAATAAATTCAACCCAATTATTATATAATAGAATAATAATGAATTTATTTATTTTTCAATAATTGATAATGTTTTAACAACTTTTAGACCTCATGGTGGGTCCCACCATGTTTTATATATCTATTCACCAGAATAGGCCAGATTTTCGAATACATTATTATGTTTGAACCTCTGGGCCCATATCTCAATAGTATTGAATAGTATTCAAAAACCATGACCAGATTCTAGAAACCCATCAAGGCCCCTAATGAGATAAGTAATAGTCATAGCAATGAAAAACTTTCATAAGAACACACACTATGTAATATAATCTTTTTGTCATTAGATATCTCAAAAAGAAGGACACACACTAGTGACATCATCCTTTATTACTTTATGATTTATTGATCTAACTGAAAAAACTTACCTTTTACTACCATGTCCATGGAATTATGAATGTACTACTATCTTTATCAAATAGACTTAAGATATTACTTCCTCAACTCAGAATTGGAAAATTCTATCTTGATCATTCAACCAATGTTATACCATCAATGGCGCACCCAACACAAGCTACCTTGCTAAGAATTAAATTTCATGGTATTTTCCTTTCATCAAAGTACTTTATCAAATGACACAAATTGATAATAACCTCAATTCAGGAGACCAATACACATGTACATATATAGGAATAACCAATGACACCAAAAACATGTGGTGTTCTTATTGGCGGGTCTTTCCTTGTGATCTCACCTACTGGAGATCACCAAATGAGAACTTCATGAGAAGTAGTCTCTATACTTATGACCCACTATCATGTAATATTCATATATCAAATGTGTCCATTCAGTATGATGTATCTAGAACATAGGAAATAACTTTAATATTACTATTAGGGTATCACTAGGTTCTAATTATATCATAATAACCACTATAACCTTTTGATATGACATTTAATCTAAGTACATTACCATAAATATTTTGGATGCAAAAGTATCAATACTATTCTGGTAAGATAAACACACACACACACACAGATATATATATATATCAAAATATATACATGTAATGGTAATCAAAGTATATACACAAGTTGGGTCTAGGGTACCCAATTTTAACACTCCCACTTGCTCTATAACCAACTGCTAACAAGTCTCAAACCACTAGCCCTAACATGAGAATCATGCTTCTACTAAGATATGGATTTAATTACGGGGTCGACCACATTATCCGATGTGGATAATATGATAACCGTGACTTCACCTCTATGAGTAAAATACTTCAATATATTAAACTTATAAAGTATATTCTTTGTCCTCCAGTGTGATCTTGGCTCCATGGAAAGCACCACTGTTGCAGTATTATCACAATAAACTAGATCAGGGTCTGAATTACTTAGCATAACAATAATGTATGAGATAAATCAACATATCCAAACCACCTCATTAGCTACATCTAAAGCTACTATATACTCAGATTATTCTTTAGAGTCAGTGACTATAGGTCTCTTTGAGATTCTCTAGCTCATTGCACCACTATTCAAGAAAAATACACAGCCTGACTATGATTTTATATCATCATGATCTTTCTAGAATCTAGCATTAGTGTATCCTCTCACTACTAGTTCCTCATATCCTCCATACCCTAGGAACATATCCTTTTCATGCCTTAAATTCTTCAGGATAGTTTTTATAGCCTCCCAATGAATATCTCTTGGATTATATTGATATTTACACACTATTATTAAATAAAAGATAACATAAAACCTAGTACATAGCATGGAATAAATGATAGATATCACTGTAGAGGCATACGTTATTCTACTCATTCTTTCAATATCCTCCTATGTTTGTGGACACATTTTATTGGAGAGATTGATACTATGGGACATTGGTAACAACCCTATATTGGATTGTTCCATATTGTAACTTTTAAGTGCCTTTTCAATATATGGAATTTTACTGATACTAAGAAGTGCATGAGATATATCTCTATAGATCTTATCCCAAGAATGCAAGATGATTCACCTAAGTCATTTAACAAAGTATTAACTAACTGTAATAATTTCACTTCATTTCCCATAATTAATATTTCATCAATATATAATACACGGAAAATGATGGAATTCCCATTAAAATTGTTATAAAAACAAGGATCACTTTCATTTTTGAAAAAACAAAATTCTCTTATGGCCTCATCAAAACAAACATTCAATGATCATAATTCCCTCTTCAACCCATAAATGAATCCTTATAGATTTTACACTTTATTGACATTATTTGATTTTATAAACCCTTCAAGTTGAGTCATATAGATGTCTTAAACCAAATTCCCATTTAGAAAATATTTTTTGACATCCATTTTATAAATATCATAATAATGGAAGGATGATATTCTAAGTAATATTCTAACAAATTTAATCTTCACAACTGGTGAGAAGGTTTCATCATCGTTTATGCCTTGAAATTTCTTGAAACCCTTCGATACTAGTGTTTCCTTAAAGGTATTAACCTTACCATCCATTTACAACTTTATCTTGAATACCCATTTGTCCCCAATGGGTTTCACATTAGCTGGAGAGTCTAAAAAACCCAAACATGATTTTAGTACATAGACTTCATCTCAAAATATATAGCTTCTCACCATTTAGTAGCATCATTTCCATATACTAAATCCATGTAGGTTAGAGGTTCATTATTCTCTAAGAGTAATGTGTCACCTAAATTAGTGAAAAGGAGACCATAACACTCTGTTTCTATAACCTCTCTAGTTGACCTACGTAGTACTTGTGTCTCGTGAACTTCTTCATCTACCATTGTCTCTTATGGAGATTTTTCCCATATCATTTTTTGTGTATATGGAGCACCAAATCCATTAAAGTCAATATTTCCCCAACTATTTCCATTGGAAATGTGTTCCCTTTCTAAAAATATGTCTTGTTTTTCAACAAAAACTTTTTTATTAGAAGGGCTATATAGGTAATATCCTTTTGTATCTTCAGGATAACCTATAAAGATTCACTTCATACTTCGGGTGCCCATTTTTCAATAGGTATAGTCTTGAAAAAATAATCACATCCCCATACATGTATGTGTGATAGACTAAGTTTATGACCATACTAAAACTCATACAAAATCCCATCTATATCTTTAGTTGGTACTGAGTTATGGGTATATGCTATTTTTTTCAAGACGCATCCCCAAAAGGATAATGGAAGAGTTTCCTGAATCATCATTGATCTGACCATATTTTGTAGGGTTTGTTTCCTCCTTTCACTAAAACCATTCCATTATGGTGTATAAGTAGGGTGAGTTGGGATATTATCCCACACTCCCTTAAGTGATCAATGAAATATTGGTTAAGATATTCTCTACCTCGGTCTGAGTGAAGTACCTTAATCTTCTTACCAATATGGTTTTCTACTACATATGTTTATTCCTTAAACACATGAAAGGAGTCCGAATTATATCACATTAATTATATATATCCATATCTACTAAAGTTATTAGTGAAAGTAATTAATTAATAAATCCCACCCCTTTCCTCTTTTGTAAACGGACCACATATGTCAGTATGAATTAATTTCAGTAATTCATTGGCTCTTACTCCCTTCCCAGAAAAGGGTTCTTTGGTAATTTTACCTATAACTAGAAAAACATACATCCAAGGGTTTTAACTTGGTTGAATCTGAATACCCTTCTTGATGTAATTTTTATAATCACATATCATTTATATGACCAATTCTGAAGTTCCATAGGGGTTTTTTATATGTGTCATGTTCGATGATTTTTTTATTGGTTTTCATTATAGGGTTTTTGAGTTCAAGTATTTATAAACCATTGTTATGATATTTCACACTATAACACATGTTTCCCATATAAAAGATACAACATTTATTTCTAAACTTGAAATAAAGTCTCATTGTGTCCAAAATTTACACTGAGACTATGAATCTGGTAACTGAAGGAATATAATAACAATTACTTAATATTGGAACCAAACTACTAGGCAATGTTAGGTGATAATCTCCCACTTCCAAGGTTGCAAGACTCATATCATTTATATCTCAAATACCCACTTATCCTTTTGAAATATTCTTGAATCTACTTGGTTACTGTATATTAATACAAATGTGTGAGCCACATGTTGTATCAAATACCCAACTTATAGATAATGACATATTTAATTCAATGAAAAAATACCTAAATTTGAAGCACCGCCTTGATTCTTCTTCCTTACTCTGCAATTCTGCTTCCAGTTTCCTTTCTTTTCACATGAAAAGCAGACAACATCCTGCTCATTCCCCCCTCTGTATCTTTGTATTTTTGGAAGGATAGTGCATTGGTGTCTTTGGATTGGAATTATACTTATACCCATTAGCCTCTACCTTACTTATTTTGTTCAATATAGGGACTGAAGAATTAATATTCTTCATATTCTTATTAGCTTGGAGAAGTAAATCCAAAAGATTTTGGAGAGACTTTTTAATGTTACTAATCTTGTAGTTTATACTGAAAGTCAAAAAGCTTAATGGTAAAGAGGAAATAATGAGATCTATTGCTAGTTCTTGTTTTAGTTTGAACCCAAGGGCTTAAAATCTCTCAACGTACCCAATCATCTTGAGTAAACGAGGTCCTAATCGATTCCCTTCTACTAGCCTGCACCTATACAGTTCACTTGATATCGCATACCTTTATTTCCTTACTCTCTCCTAATATAATTCTTGGAGATGGGTTAGAATCTTATAGATATCTTCATCCTGATGCATTTTTTGGAACTGGATGGACATAGATGAAAACACAACACACATTACATTTAGTGAGTCATATACATTATTCTTATACATATCTTTATTACAATTTCTTTCTCTAATATGGGGATTAGTAGGAAGTGAGGACTCTAGCAGATAAAGATTCCTCTCTTAGAGTAGTCTTATGTGTAAGCGCCTATACCACTCTTGAAAGTTATGGTTGGTCATGACATTTTCTTTATCGAGTATGGATCACAGTGATAATGTTTCATTAGTGTTGGTGATTTCCATTTTGATCTACAAAAATTAAACATTAGTGGTCATTAATTTATCCTGATTACCAATTTAGACATTATTGATTAATTAATTATTAAATCATTAAATGTATCCCTCTATTTTATCAAACCTCAATAGTCATCACAATTAGATTTGGAATACTCTTTCAGTTGACTATTATAGTGTCAAGGATACTTGAAACCTACCCTCATAGTCTACAATCTATGGCTACACAACTACTTAGAGAGTTTCAAGGTATGAACTAGGCTGGAAAACCACATTAACTCATAGTTCCTTCATCTATTGAGTAAAGTCCCAACTTATCAGAATCCTAACCTTGAGTCCCTTAATATTTTTCCTATAAATTTATATCAAGCTAGCTATGGCTACACATTTGCTACTAATTTTAGTTATTTCAAACCATCACTCTCATAAGAACTCCTTGGTAGTAGGAGGCAGCCTCAAATATGGATGATGAGCACCCTATACACCCAGTTTTGTTAAAATTTGAGAAATATAAAGTTATTTGAATTGATATATCTATGAGGTTTTTTTAATATTTCTTGAATAATGTAACCCATTTCTATTAAATATGTTCATTCTATATTGTTTTGATCACAACTGAACATGCATTAATACAAAAAAAATTAATTGCATCTTTATGTATTTTTCCTATTTATTTTTTATGTATTCTTGAAGTAAACATGCACATGAATAAAAATAATAAAAAATGAATAAATGAAATAATTATTAAATGGTATTGAGAATATAATTTTGGTTGATCCATTTTAATTTCAACGAATCAACTATGACCTAGGGGGTATCATACCTAGGTTGAGTTATGAATCATATCGCAGCTCACCCCTGGTCTAGTGTTTTAATTTCTCATCTGGAGTATCTCCTCATCTTGGTGGGGTCCACATATTAAAGCACCATCATCAAATGTACAAGTATACATGCACGTAGGAGAGGGGTTCTAGAGAAACAAAAAATACATACCGATAAATTGGATTCATAGACCCTTATACATATTGAACGAAAAGAATATGATGCTCAGAATGTCATAAAATTAACTAATTATTGAAAACATCACATGCAGGTAATTTTTAAATAAAATTATCCAGACATAAACAAGTTTGGTTAATTTCTCAAGACTAGTCAATGGGTAAAATAAAAACATGATAAAATTAAATTTCTATAAATTTAAAGTATGATGGAATTTAAATAAATTAAATGAATTAGTTAAATTATAATAATTTATTCTCATTAGATCCCAACTTTAATTTAATTTTTATTTAAAAAATTAAATTATTTTTTTGGAATATTAATGGAATATTAAAATATGAGTTTTTTTAAACCAAAATTAATTAAATTGATTTTTGATTATATAATATTTCATGGGCCCCAAAACCCCGCCTAGGCCCATTGCGGGTGGGTTCAAGACCCCGTAGGCCTGTTTTGGGCTTGGAAGAATATGTGCAGAGATGTTCTGGGCTGAAAAGGCCTGACCCAACCCGTTCATGGTTGGGATGTCTAGGACCATTGAAGGGTGGGTTGGGTTCATCAGGACTCATGGAGCCTGTGGGAACCTGAGGCAGGGATGAGATCGAACAACACATGTGGTCTGTACACACCTCTCATCATCAGTGAGGGATGAATGGAAAGAGAGGTGACTTAGGGAGGATACAGTGGTCCTTCATGGTGAAAAAGGGCATTAGAAGTAAGTGCTGCCAGTTCCAAATGTCTGGGATGGTGATGTTTCCTCGAGTATGCAAAGGCGATAGGGTCAAGACTAGTGGAAAAAAGTGGCTTCACGCACTATTACAGTCGGAGGGAGGGGTTCAGTGGCTAGGGTGTCATCATCGGGTAGAGGCCATAATAAGTTGAGGTAGCACTGGAGTCAAGGGTAGTGACCGAACTAGTTGAAGCACAATGTTACGATAACACGACAGGGGGTGTGTGGTGACTGGAGCCTAGTGCGCGACAATGGTCGGCTCACCAGTGCAGCTAGAGGGAGGCGACGATTAGGGAGGGATCCAGGTGGAGAAAATATTCTATAGAAATATTGGGATTTTTTATTTTTTATTTTATTTATTTCTAAATATTAATTCTATCTATCAATAGGAATTTTTCAAAAAAATAAAAATCCTAATCACATTAGTTTTTTTTATTTTTGATTCTACACTGATGGAATAATTTCATCTCACTAGATGGAGGAGTTTTGGTGGCTAAATTATGGCCGATTCTTAACCAGAATAAATTGAGGTCTCTAGAATAATTTTTTTGGGCAATTCAATTAAATTTTAACACTTAATAAATATATGTTCTTCATATTTTTAATACCCTAAAAACTGAAGAATGGTCTATATAAAAAATTTCGGATGGCTATGGCTTGGACATCTGATATCAGATCAACTCGTGGTTTCTCTTGGGACTGGTTAAAATCCCTCTACTTAAATTTAAAGCAAATAAAATTTTCCTTGGCTTAGAAAATTTATACACTCCCTTGGATACCAATTGATAGTACTAAAACATACAGAAGAAGATGATGAGCTACAAATTTAAAAAATTTCATCACCAAAGTGTCAAAACTTTGTTGTCACCAGTGATCCAATCCCTGGTACAGTTCGATTATCTCACATGAATTATCAAAGCACATAAATTAAAATTTAATGAGTAACTCATTCAAATCGAAGTTTGATCATACATCACATGACATCAATGACTGTTTCTCAAAGGATATAAGTCCAAACCCCTCTAGATCGTCCACACACACTTCTCGAATCCACACATATGACGTTTAGATCTTAAGATTTACCCTAGAAACAACGAAATATTTTTCAGCATTGAGTGTTTGTAAATATATTGTTTTTAACATAAATAATAATAAATAAATAAATGAAGTTTTTTATTATGGTTGACGCAACAACCTAGAAACCCCTATAAATACATTTTTATAACACAATCATAGGGTTAGCTTCATAACACTCAGATCATGATAGGATATCATGGAGAGATATTGGTGGAGATCAAAAGATCAGATCAACATTGTAGGGATCTTCTACTCTAATGAAGTTCATGGGTTTCTCCAATGATGATGATACAAAATTTTTCTTCATTAGTGATGTAACGACCTAATGTTTTATCAATGAAAATTCCCTTCTTAAAATTATTTCATATAATCACATGAAATCACAACACAATGAACTACTAAGTACTATGTGACCTTTAAATATAATATTGTAAATCCTGTGATTTGAATTTTGAAAATATTATATACACAGTCGCGATCTGTAAGATGTTTGGTGTTTGATAAGACAAACTTAATTTTTGGTTAATATTAACTGACCCTTATGAATAGTAATGTTACCCTTATGAATAGTAATATGACCCTAATAAAAAGTAAATTTTACAAAATAATAGTAGCCTCACCCATGAATTTATAAATAAAATTTAGGCATCTTATAATTGATAATATGACCATAGTAAAAGTATTGGTATTTTTGTAAGTCATAATTAATTAATTATAATTAATTAATTAATTTAAAAGAAAGCGTATTTTACTTAAAGGTGTTCATAAATTTACAATTTTATGTCTTCTGGTTTTATGACTATTTTATAAGACATTATGTAATTTTTGAAAGCATTATAAAATCAGTCATAGTTTTAAAATTTGTATTTTTCAAGTAAAATATAATTTTAACTAAAAATTAAATTAATCATACATATAAAATTATTTTTAAAAAATGGATTTCATTTTTGGATTCTACATATTAAAAAATGGTTACAATTAATTTTTGTGATTTTTCTAAAATACTTGAATTTTTTATGAATAGTAAAATATGGTAATTTACTGTATATATACATTATATGTTAGATGAACTATTTATTGAGTCATGGATAATGTAAGCACCCTGGGTTCAAATTCAAATGCACATATTACTATTTTTTTCACAATAATCATAAATATTTCTTGTCTTATGAGAAAATAATAAACTAATGATTAAAATATTAAAAAACCCTCCTCCCCTCCACTATAAAAACCACCCACACTCCCCTCTTATCTTCACTCCTCTAAAGCCTTGTTACCTCACTAAATTCAAACCAAATATCTCCCCAAGCTCCTACCCCACATCCAGGATCCCTTGGTCTTCTCAAAATACCAAATCCTCTCCCCTTAAGAAGCTCTCAAGGAAGATTAAATCAAGAGGTAAATTCATCTTTTCTTTTCATTCATTTTCTTTTAATGTTCCTTTATTCTCTTTTCTTTACTAAACTCTCATCATAAAAATGGTTTGAAAACTCTTCTACCATACATGTACTGTAATTTTGTTATGCTAAGGGGATAATTCATTATCATATCTCCTTTCCCCTCTTTTTATATGAAATAAATGAAAACACCGTTTGAGATGTGTTAATTTATCACATTCAAGGATGACGGGTTATCAATTTATATTACAATATTAAATTCTGGTCATGAAACCATTTTTATGGTTGAATCAGACTATTAAAAATTTATTTTATCTTATGTGATGTTCTATAATCCTTTTACAAACATGATGTAAAATAATAATACAAAATCAGTTAATTGTGAGAAAAATCACCAAATTAATCCAATAGTTTATCATTAATGTTTTATATAATGATTCAACTTTACTAAAAATAACCAAATGAATTTTATAACCATTATGTTCACTAATTTCATATAACTTCAATTATAGACAACCATTTTCGTCCTACATGTTTATCTGAACATGAATATAAGTGAACCAATCATTAAAACCAAGGAAGAAAACGCTCCCAAACAATGAAATTGAACCTATTAACTCATCAAAAAGAACATTAATGAACTTAATAAGGATATAATAAATCAATAAAATGTATTTTAGGTTCTTGAATTATTAATTAATGAACCTAATTTTATTATTCAGGTCATTAAGATGAAGCGAATAACACCATCGGTCTTAAGGTAAGAGATCCTCTCTTTCTCACATTTATTCAAGCATCTCATCTATGTTATGTCATTTTATGTGTAATTCCTAATGTTGGAGTATGATTTAACACCTTCACCATACTCCCTTAATGATTTATAAAATATTATAAACCCCTTTTCTCTCTCATTAATCCCTCCTAAGTACACCTGATACCATACCGATATTCCATAAGAGATTCTACCCAAACTCCTTTATTCCTTCAGGTTTCTCTATCTTTATATCTACCCAAATGAAGTTATCTATTCTATTTATTTACATCTTATAAATGTTTTTTATATTCTCCAAAATCATGTATCAATATCCATTCATCATTATCTTTCTGGGATATACATGTTTTTAAATGATTCCCTCCTCAATACTTTCCGATAAGAAAACCCGTTTTAAGGGAACTTCCCGAATCCGTATCCAATTTTAAGTGCACTATACCATATGTTTTAAGACCCCATTGTTTTTATAAAACCTGTGTTTTTATTATGAAAAAAAATTCTTGGATCAATTCTTGGTTTTCACCAAAAATTATTCCCTTTTCTATTTTAAATACTTGTTAGTGTTTTCCTTAAAACCGCACTTAAATGTTTTAATGTTAAAAATTATTAAATATTATTTTCACGTGTTGTTACTTATATTTAACATAAATTAACAAGATATAAGCCTATTTTAGCTTATTAATATCCATTTATGTTCTAATTCCATTCTTTCATGGACACTTTTATGATACTCTCATTCATTATGCTTTACGACATGATTATGATACCCATTTCTTTCCATGAGTTCCCTTTTGTTTATGATTGATTATGTATAATTAAATATTTTGAAAGAATATTCATGAACATGTTAATATGGGTTCTCCAAGATAGTTCTCCAATTCATTGGGTAAATTTTATTCTCATGAGATGTTATGTGCAACGGTATTGGTGGTTATCCTTGACTCGTGCTACCATGTGCAATGGTCTTGGTGGTGAATCTTGACTTGTGCTCCTCTATTTGCAATGAGCCTTGAATAACGCTAATGTTATGATTTATGTTGCTTCCACATTACTATGAACTCATGTTTATATGATCCCATGTTTATGTATTATGATTCTATGTGTTCCATGCCTTTTATTTTTATTATCCCATGCCTTCTAACCCATGTGTTAAGGTTTTATTACTATGATTCCCCACCTTAATTGGCCTTCATCACATCCCTTCATTCATGTGATCCCTAGGGTACCCTTTGTATATGTAAGGAATCAAAGGAAGTTAGGAAATCTTTATAAAGATTAAATAAAGAAGTGTTTTTTTAGTCCCATGTTTTCAATTTTATGTACCTTGTCTTCAAAGACACAAGACTTCACAATCCTTGGCTTGTTTTCTGATTTATAATTATGCTTAAGATTGTGCAATGTAATGTATAAAATGATAGGGTTTCTATAGTTGGTATCAATGGATGGTCTAGTTATTTTTGGAGATTAGGTTTAGATCAGTTTAGTAAGAACCTTAAGGATGATACTAAGTATAAGAAAACAACCCTAAATTTTGGTAAGTATAGATTAAGTGGTTTATGAAGAAAATACATCCCTTTTTGGATACAAATAGGTAGAGGTGACTCTGGAAAAGATGTATCTAGGGGTAAAAACCAAAAACACCACTTTGAGCTAGACTTGAATGAGAACTAGTGAATGACAACATGCCTTGATGCACTCTTGGTTTGACACTCCTAGGGGATATGATTTGGTAAATTCATGAAATTGGTACAAACCATTGTTAAGGGGAAGAAAAAAATCCCATAAGAATATAAGTTAAGAAATAAATCAATTATAACCTAGATTTAAACATAGGGAATAATAAGTTAGGATATACTTCTCCTTTACAAGTTTATCCTCTTATGTTTAAAGTTTCCTTTTTATGCTCAATAGCTAAGTATTCAATCCCTCTAATTGTATGTTATTTTTCTTAGTTAATGGTAGGAAATAGAAGAACACATGATAACAATCAATGTGACAGGGAATGTAAAGATTTAACTAATGATATACCTGATTTGATGGGAATGGGGGATCAAAACTTCATGAAAGTACTTGATTAGCTGGCTCAAGTTATAAATAAAAACTTGAATCATGTTGAATACCCTCCTCCTTTAAGGAAAGAGCAAGTTTTCATTGAATTATTCATGTGGAAAAGGCCTCACATGTTTAGTGGATCTTCCTATCCCCTCCTCATATAACATTGGATTAACTCCATTGAAAATATATTCTCTATCCTCCAATGCTCAGAAGAAAAGAAACTCAAACTGGAGGTCTATCGTTTTGATGGGGAAGCTGATCAGTGATAGAAACTAATCAAGAATACAGAGACTCAAGAGGAAATTGATTCCATGGATTGGGAGGATTTCCATATAATGTTTTTCAATAAATATTTTCCCCGAACCCTTTGTATCAAGATCGAAAGAGAGTTCCTTGAACTCAAGCATAAGGAAGATGATTCAATTGTGACATATGAAGCAAACATTATAAGGCATTCAAGGTACACCTCTAGATTTTTCATGAACACTGAATGAAAGGTGGATCGCTTCATTATCAGACTAAATTTGAGTCTATAAAAAGTGTTGGCGATTCGAGACTTCGAAAGCAATTAGGAGATTGTCAGTTGTGACCTTACGGTTGAAATGGATATCAGATAATCTTAGTGGTATCATGGGCCTAGTGATAAAAAGAGGAAAATGGAATCTAATGTGGGTAGTTCTGAAAAAAATTCCACGGTGGAAATAAGTCTGATCATCCCACATGTAAAAATTGTGGGAGAAAGAATCTTGGGAACTATCTAAAGAGAACCAAGAATTACTTAAAATGTGGAAAGTTGGGACATATGGATAAAAACTGATGAAGAGATATGAAAAATCCCACTAATGTGGAAGAATAATGGAAGGTTCATATCAAAACTCAGCCTATAGTGCAATGTTACAACTGAAAATAGCATGGGAATTATGCGAACAATTTCCCTAATCTTAGGGTTATCAGAGGAAATCAACAACAACCTCTAAGGAAACAAGAAAGGGCTTATGCTATCACTTCTACTATGGTAGACCCGAACAATGATGTGGTGAAAGGTATGCTATTTATTCATTCAAGAATAGTGAACGTACTATTTGATCCTGGTTCTACACTTTCTTTCATATCTTTCAAGTTTAGCATAGCTATTAAAACATCACCTCAAAATTTGGAGGATAAGTTATCTGTGATAACATAGAATGGGGAAATTATTTCATCCATGGTTTATAACTCCTCCTCGGTTAACGTTTGTGGATTGAACCTCCCAAAAAATCTCATAATACTTCCTTTAGTGGAGTTCGATGATATCTTGGGAATGTGTTGGCTATCTTTATACAAATCCAACATCAACTTTCAGGAAAGATAGATCACTCTTCACATCCTAAAGCATCCTCTAATTATTTACAAGTGTAATGAGGAAGATTAATATTTTTTAGAATCATTGTCTCAAGTGTGGATATTAATTCCTTATGAGAAAGCATGTCAAGCTCAAATGATTGAGACAAAGGAGAGAATCATGCTTGAAAAAATTCCCATCATGAAGGATTACACTGATGTATTCCCTAAAGATTTTACTGGTCTTCATCTTAATTTAAAGGTTGAGTTCTCAATTGAACATATTTCTGGATCTCTACCTATATCAAAGACACCTTATAGAATGTCCACCGTAGAGCTGGAGGAGATGAAGAAGCAGTTATAAGAGAATCTGGAGAAGGGTTTTATATGACCGAGTGGTTCACCATGGGGTGCACCAGTCCTCTTAGTCAAGAAGAAGGATGGATAAATGCACCTTTTCATTGATTATCATGAGCTCAAAAAAATCACGATAAAGAACAAGTATCCCTTTCCACAAATATATGACTTGTTCGATCAGCTTCATGGGGCCAGTTATTTCTCTAAGGTCGACCTTTAGTTGGGATATCACTAATTAAAGGTGAGGAAGAAAGATATTCCCAAGACTTCCTTTTGAACGAGGTATAGAAACTATGAGTTCACAGTGATACCCTTTAGACTCACTAATTCTCCAACAATTTTCATGGATTTAATGAATATATTATTTAGAGATTACCTAGGAAAATTTGTGGTAGTCTTTATCGATGATATTTTGATATAATCCAAGAGAAATGAGGAACATGAGGAGCATTTGAATACTATGTTAAAGACTTTGCGAAGGGAGAAGCTGTATAAAAAATACAGTAAATGTGAGTTCTGGATGTAGGAAGTATCATTCTTGGGGAATTTTATCACTAGTAAAGGGATATCTTTGGATCCTTCCAAGACAAAGGAAATTAAAGAGTGGCCCAAGTCAACATCTGTAACAGAGATTTGTATCTTTTTGGGTCTAGCTAGGTATTATTGATGATTTGTGCAGAAATTTTCATGATTTTTAAACCCAATGAACAAGTTGACATGAAAGGGAGTAATGTTTTTCTAGACTCAAGAATGTAAAGACTGTTTTAAGGATTTGAAGAAGTGGTTAATCACTACACCAGTACTCACACTCATAACAAGTGGAGAACTCTTTGTGCTGTAAAATGATGCTTAAAAGAAGGTATTTGGCTATGTGCTGATGAAAAATGATAAAGTGATAGCCTACGCCTCAATGAAGCTAAAAATCCATGAGCAAAACTGTCTTACACATGATCTGGAGTTGGTAGCTGTTATCTTTCTATTAAAAATATAGAGACATTATCTCTATGGGGAGAAGTGTGAGATATATACTGATCACAAGAGTCTCAAATATATATTCACTCAAAAAGAGCTTAATATGCGCTAGTGAAGATGGATAGATCTCATCAAGGATTATGACTACTCAATCCAATACTAGCCCGGTACAACAAATAAGGTGGTAGATGCTCTTAGTAGAAAGGATCCTGCTTCTTAATCAATGATAAGAATTGAAAAGGATATGATCTTCTTAGATTTTTAGAGGATGAAATGGGAATCATTAAGGTAGGAACATCATCAATCCTTTCTCAAATTATTTCTCAACCATCCCTCATGGAGAAAAGAAAGGATTATCAAAGAAAAGATGTAGAAATTTAGAAAATGGTGGAATCCATTAAAAATGGGAAATCCTTTGAGTTCATGAATGATGAGGAAGGATTTGTAAGATTTGGGTTATGATTATGAATACCATCCAATACAGAGATAACGAAGGAGCTTTTGAATTATTCTCAAAACATAACCTTCTCTATTCACCAAGGGAGTGAAAAGATGTATCGAGATCTCCGAGACAACTTTTTGTGGGACAATATGAAGAAGTAGATTGCTGAGTATACATCAAAGTGCCTGGTATGTCAACAAGTGAATTATGAAAGATATAATTATAAGGGGATGATGAAACCACTACCCATACCAACATGGAAGTGGGATAAAATCACCATGGTCTTTTTCATCGGACTTCTAAGGACATCCAGAGGAAACAATGCTACATGGTTCATTGTGGATCATTTTACAAAGATAACTCACTTTATCACAATTAGATAGGACTTCTCATTGGATAAAATTTCAAGAATATAAATCAAGGAGGTGGTAAGGATGCATGGAGTACCACTATCTGTTGTATCTTATAGAGATATGAGATCCACCTCGATGTTCTGGAAGGGTCTCCAACATGCCCTAATCATTGTACTAAACTTTAGTATGACCTATCATCCTCAAACTGATGGCCAATCTAAGAAAACTATTCAGACACTAGAAGATATGTTGAGAGAATATTATATGGACTTCAAAGAAGGATGAGACCAATATCTTCCACTGTTCAAATTCTCCTAAAACAATAGTTTCCACTCGATCATCTGAATGGAACCACACGAAGCTTTTTATGGGAAAAGGTGCAGAACACTGATGTGTTGGGATAAAGTCGGTGAGTGTAAGATGCTAGGACCTGAAATGGTCGAAGAAATGGTAGAGAAGGTGAAAACCATTCATAATCACATCAAGGTGGCCTAAAGTCAAAAAAAGAGTTATGCAGACAATCATTGAAGATACCTTGAGTTAAAAGTTGAAGACATGGTATTTCTATGCATATTTCCATGGAAGAAGGTCATGAGGTTTGGGAATAAAGGAAATTTAAGTCCTAGGTACATCATCCCCTTAAACATTTTTTATCATATAGGGGATATGGCCTATTGAATATCACTTACACATTCAATTTATAAAGTACATGATGTATTCCATGTATCCCTATTAAGGAAGTACATACCAGATCCTTCACATGTACTCTCTTCAGAGGTGGTACAATTGGAGAATGATCTTTCTTACAAGGAGCATCCAGTGAAGATATTGGATTGTAGAGATAAAGTTCTACACAACAAGACTACTCACCTATTCAAAGTACTACAACGAAACCATAAGTATGAAGAGGAAACATGGGAACTGTAGGAGGAAATGAAGGAAAAGTACCTGCACCTGTTTATGGCTTAGAATGTAAAATGAAAATTTGAGGGAGAAATTTCCTAAGGGGGGAATAATATAATGACCCAATGTTTTATAAATAGAAATTTTCTTCTTATAATTATGTCATATAATTAAATTAAATCAAAAAAATGAACTACTAAGTATCATGTGACCTTTAAACATAATATTGTCACTTTTGTGATTTGCATTTTTAAAATCTGACATACACAGTTGCGATCAGTAAGATGTTTGGTGTTCGATAAGACAAGATTAATATTTGGTGAATAGTAACTAACCCTTATGAATAGTAATGATACTCTTATGAATAGTAATATGAACATTATGAATATTAAATCTTCTAAAAGAACAGTATACTCACCCATGATTGTATAAATAAAATTTAGGCATCTTATAAGTGATAATATGACCATAATAAAAGCATTGATATTTTTGTAAGTCATAAATAATTAATTACAATTAATTAATTAATTTAAAAGAAAATTTATTTTCCTAAAAGGTGTTTATAAATTTAAATTTTTATGTCTTATATTTTTAAGATAATTTTATAAGACCATATGTAATTTTTGAAAGCATTGTAAAATCATAGTTTTAAAATCTATATTTTTCAAGTAAATTATAATTTTAATTAAAAATTAAATTAATCATACAAAGTTTTTTTTTTTGAAAAATGGATTTCATTTTTGGATTCTACACATCGAAAAATGGTTATGGTGAATTTTTGGTATTTTTCTAAAATACTTGAATTTTTTATGAATAGTAAAGTATGGTAATTTACCACATATATACATTATATTATAAATACATTATTTATTGAGTCATAGATGATGTAATAACCTTGGTTTAGAATTCACATGTTCATATTACTATTTTTGGTCATAAGAATCATCACTATTTATTGTCTTATGAGAAAATAATAAACTAATGATTAAAATATTAAGAAAACTCTCCTCCCCTCCAGCATAAAAAACACCCACGCTCCCCTCTTCTCTTCACTCTGCTCAAACCTTGTTCCTTCACTATCATTTACCCAAATATATCCCCAATCTCCTCACCCACGTCTATAATCCCTTGGTCTCCTCAAAAGACCAAATCCTCTCCCCTTAAGAGGCTCTCAAGGAAGATTAAATCAAGAGGTAAATTCCTCTTTTCTTTTCATTCATTTTCTTTTCATATTCCTTTGTTCTCTTTTATTTCCTAAACTCTCATCCAAATGGTATTAAAACTCTAGTAACATACATGTAATGTAATTTTGTTATGATAATGGAATAATTCATTATCATATCTCCTTTCCCCTCCTTTTATACGTAAGAAATGAAAACACCATCCAAGATGTGTTAATTTATCACATTCAAGGACTACAAGTTATCAATTTCTATTACCATCTTAAATTATGGTCATGAAACCATTTTTATGGTTGAACCAGAATATTAAAAATTTATTTTATCTTATGTGATTTTCTATAATCCTTTTACACACATGATGTAAAATAATAATACAAAACTAGTTAATCGTGAGAAAAATCACCAAATTAATCCAAGAGTTTACCATTAATGTTTTATATAATGATTCGCCTTTACTCCAAATAAAAAAATGAATTTTATAATAATTTAATATTATTTATGTTCAATAATTTCATATAACTTCAATTCTGGACAACAATTTTTATCTTAAATGTTTATCTGAACATGAATATAAGTGAACCGGTCATCAAAACCAAGGAAGCAAATGCTCCCAAACAATGAAATTGAACCTCTTAACTCATCAAAAAGGACATGAATAAAATTAATAAGGTTATAATAAATCAATAACATGTAGTGTAGGTTTTTTAATTATTAATTAATGAACCTAATTTTATTATTCACGTCATTAAGATCAAGCAAATAACACCATCGGGCTTAAAGTAAGGGATCCTCTCTTTCTCACATTTATTCAAGAATCTACTCTATGTTATGTCCTTTTATGAATAATTACTAATATTGGGGTATGATTTATCACCTTCCCCATACTACTATAATGATGTATAAAAGATGATAAACCCCTTTTCTCTCTCATTAATCCCTCTAAATTACACCCGATACCATGCCGATATTCCGTAAGGGATTCTACCAAAACCTCCTTTATTCCTTCGAGTTTCTCTATCTTTATTTCTACCCAAATGGATTTATCAATTATGATAATGAACATATTATAAATGTTGTGTATACTCTCTAAAATCATTTATCAAGATCAAGTCATCTTTCTTTTTTTGGGGATATACATGTTTTTAAATGATTCCATCCTCAATACTTTCCAATAAGAAAACCCGTTTTAAGGGAACTTCTCATATATGTACCTAATTTCAAGTGCACTATAACATATTTTTTAATCCACCATTGTTAGTATAAAACCAGTGTTTTTATTATGAAAACCTTCTTGTATCACTTCTGGTTTTTTAGCAAAGATTATTCCCTTTTCTATTTTAAATTCTTGTTAGAGTTTTCCTTAAAACCGCACTAAAATGTTTTAATGATAAAAATTATTAAATATTATTTTCACATGTTTTCATTTCTGTTTTACATAAATTACCATGATATATACCTATTTTACCTTATTAATGTCTATGTATATTCTAATACCTTTCTTTCATGGGCACTTTTATGATATGCCCATTCATTTTGCTTTATGACATGATTATGATACCCATTTATTTCCATGGGTGGCCTTATGTTTCTAATTGATTATATATGATTCTATATGTGGAAATAATATTCATGAATATGTTAATATGGGTGAAACTAGATAGCACTCCAATGCATTGGGTAATGTTTAGTCTCATGATACGTTATGTTCAACGGTCTTGGCGGTTAGCCTTGACTCGTGCTACCATGTGAAACGGTCTTGGTGGTTAACCTTGACTTGTGCTCCTCTATGTAAAATGATCCTTGAATCATTCTAAAGTCATGATTTATGTTGTTGAAACATTATTATGAATTCATGTTTATATGATCCCATGTTTATGTGTTATGATTCCATGTGTTCCATGCCTTTTATTTTCATTATGCCATGCATTGTAACCCATGTGTTAAAGTTTTATTACTATGTTTTTTTCACTTACTAGGAATTTAGCTCATCCCTTCATTCATTTGATACCCAAGGTACACTTTTTATATGTATTATCTCAAAGGAAGTTAGGAGCTCTTTATGAAGATTAAATGAAGTTTGTTTTTTTATTCCCATGTTTTCAATTTTATGTACCCAGTCTTCAAAGACATTAGACTTCATGATCCTTGGATTGTTTTATGATGTATAATTATGATTAAGATCATGTAATGTTATGTATAAAAGGCTAGGGTATCTATAAGTGACCAATACGAACTCAAGGCATGACATTGGATTTATGTGTATTAATCCCATTTGTTTATCCCGTGTTTAACATAGGCCAATTCTAAAAATAGAATTGATTCGTGCATCGACAATTGATTTATTTTATGGTTAATTTATTTTTTCTTCATTGATTATTCCTATTCATTTATCTATTAGAAAAATATTATTAGAGAAAAAACAAATGATTATGTTTGTTCCTCATTTTTATGGTTTATGGTTTTCTCCCATGTTCTTCACACATTCATCGCAGACAATTTCCTTGGCCAGTGGTTCAACGAATACCTATTATTCGATAATTGTGTGATTGTTCTTCATCACAATGGATAAATTCCATAGGTATGGATTATGTTCAAGGTTTTGATCAAGGATCAATGAAAATAGAGGATGAATGAAGTTATATGAGACAAGTTTAGAGGTTCCTCATTCCCCAGTTTGGTGTGTGATGATGGTACGAGCGACAATTGTGTTTTCCTAATGAAATCGAGCAGCCATAATCAGATCATCAACAATATAAAGGCTCATTCATATGTGATCCAAAATACTTGGATAGGATTATCAATGGATCCAAATGTAACAAAGGTGCATGAACTCATAGATAATGAACCATGAGTTTCTAGAAAACTAACATTACACAGTGTGTAATCCAGATTTGCACACTATGTGAGGCCCTAAATATGGATATAGGGTTTCTATGGAGAATAAAAATATCACAAATTTTGTGACATATGTCACATTATGTGTGACCCAAACCAATAAATCATCATGTTCCCTTGGGTACATGGTTATGATCGGAGTACGCATGCTAAGTTGTGTACTTGGACATAAAAAGAGAACACAGGTTGAGCCGTGTACTCAGACACCGCCAAGTGTACATGGACACAAACCAAAGTACACATGCATGAGCATGCTGGATGGACATAGTACCAGTGACCTCTTCACAGTGTGTACCCTTAGAGGACATGTTGTGTATTTTTAGGTTTACATGCCATGTGAGACGACGATACATGAGCAGACCAAAGGTTAGCCAGACACACCATTTACCCATAGTACATGTTGTCTACTCCCTCTGAGAGTGTTTGGAGCCCTTTTTTTCTTTAGTATAGAATGCTTTCGGTTGCGTGCAATACATTATTACTTTATAATGAGGGAATAATGCAACATTATGACCTCGTTATAGAAATATTATCCCCTCCATCAGTTTATTATTGGATTGATTTTGATGCACCCCCTATGGGAACAGAGTGGGATTCTTTATTATTCCTAGGTTGGGTTCATGGTATCAGCTTGGAAACCATGCATAGCGCATTGATCCCTGATCTGTAAATCTGATCCAGTAGGGTTTTTGGTGTCCCCTAGTGGTACTAGGTGTGATCCCTTACCTGGATGATGAGATATTCAGAGATCTAGTGAGTACTTATTGGGTGAGTTTGAATGATCATGACCTCTTATATGAGTAACACTAGTTAAAACATTGGTAATAGAGTGGATTATCCTAGAATGAGTGTTATATAGAAGTATCGAGTATTATCCTATAGATGAAAGTATTGGTTGAGACCACTTGAGTCCGGTTCTCTATTACAAGTATATCTGGATGTTTATGTCTCTTATCTTGTTAACATATCTTGTGTTGAGCTGACTACTCTTGATGTTTTATGCTTAGTGATTTTGGGGTGTCCTATTGGGTATTTCTATACTCACCCATATAGGGGATTTTCTTATATGTGTTGTGTATTATGTATATGAGTGACCTTTTGATAGTTGTTTTGTCAGAATTTTGTGGCGTGGAATGTGTTTTGCTTGTTATGTTACCATTATCACTTTTCCTGGAAACTTCCAATGGTTCCCCTATCCATAACTAGTTACAGGCCTTCTTTCCAAAGGCCGGTGGTTTTCTAGGTTTTCAGGCCCAGTGACTCTTGGAGACTCACATTGTTCGAGAGGATGGGAGGTCGGGCTCATCTCACCCTTTTGGGGGGGATTTTTTTCTACTCCGGGACTCTCTTATAGACTTGAAACATGTTTGTGAATCTCTTTCTAATCTCGATGCAGGACTGGTTACCCTAACAAAATAGCTATGGGTTAACTCTCTTTTATGTGTGAACGACTGGGATCTATTTTGTGAATCCATCTATATGTATTCTAGGTTCTTCATCATTTTATAGTAATGAGTGGTCTCTTATATGGTAAAACCATATGACCAAGTGTTTTGGGATATGCTCCCTTTTATGTTGGAGGATGATGTTTTGAGGATGGGATTGAGACATTATGAGGTGTCCTACATATCTTGGTTATTGTAGGAATCAAAACCAACATTGTTCAGTTGACCTGTGTAGTTTAACATCATGTGGTAAGGACTAATATGGGGGGTATAAAAACACCAAATATTTGAGCTTGAGTATAAAAGAGACGTTCTATGTATCCTGGTTATAGTAGGAATCAAATTCATTATAGTTCGATCGATGTTGGGTATTATACATTGAGGCTGCCCTGGTGAATGGGTATTTTATTCCTAAAGAGGTGTTTTTTTCATCCCCCTAATCCCACATGAGCTATGCACATTGTGAGAAACAAAGGGGAATGAATCATGAGCCTCATGGCTTATGGATATGGGATCTATGTATTGGGGTAGTCCTTAGAAAATTTGATATGGATCTCAAACCTTTCAAGAGGCATCCTACATATCCTAATTATGGTGGGAATCGGATTCCTTGTAGTTCTCTTAGATATGTTGGGGCTTACACACTAACGATGCCCAATTGAATATATGCTTGATTCCTAATGAGGTGTTCATTTCACCCCCAAGACCATGTGAGCTAGGATCACTGTGAGAAACAAGGGGGAGTGCATGATCAGCCTCATGGTGTATGGATATGGGAGATACGTATTGGGGTAGTCCATAGAGTGTTTGATATAGAGCTCGGGACTTTAAGGATGTGTCCTACATATCCCAGTTATGGTGAGAATCAGATTCCTCATATTTCTCTTCTAGATATTGGGGATTAAACACTGTGGCTTCCCTGGTGAATAGGTGTTTTATGACTAATGAGGTGTTTGTTTCATCCCTCTAAGACCATGTGATCCATACTGATTGTGAGAAAAAAGGGGGAGTTCATGATTAGCCTCATGGCGTATGGATATGGGATCTGTGTATTGGTGAAGTCCTTGGCATGTTTGATATAGGGCTCGAGCCTTTAAGGAGGCATCCTATGTATCCCAGTTATGATGGGAATTAGAGTCCTCATAGTTCTCTTGGATATATTGGGGGCTTACACACTGAGGTTTCCCTCATGAATAGGCCTTATTATCTAGAAGTTATCACATGATCCTGTTGGCATGCCATAGAGGTCATCGCATGACCTGGTTCGACACATGTGGAGGGTGTCACGAGAGTCATGGTATCATGATCTGAGGGGTGTTGTGTGTCTTGAATGACACCTTGGGGAGACATTGTGGGACCAGTATGACATGTCCATAGGGTGTCACATGTCTTGGATGGCATGAGTGGGCACCATTATATGAGTCAAGAGGTGCATCTCGAGGATGTCTCTAGTCTAGGGTGAACCCATATGGTTCACATGATCCAAGTGGTGTCTGTGAAGGGTCCAGAATACTTTTCCTGACATGTCTGGAGCATTCTCCATATCCTAGATGACATTTATAAGGGATTTCTTAAGCTCCATGTGGCGCAACTTGGTACCATTGTGTATTATTGATTGACACATGCGAAGCACATATAGGTCCGAGATCATGTCTTCCACTTGGTTTTTCCACTTTGAATCCTATTTTCCCTTGTGTTATGAGTGCCTAGTTCAGTGTCAGTTTTTTTGGGTCTCGTGTGAGCAGGTGGACATGCAATATGGTTTTTTCTGTCTTTACAAAAGTCTTTCATGTAATATTTTATTGATCATGTGGAGGGATTTATGTCTAGAGCATGACTTCTCTTGTGGTCCACTGGTGTATTACATGGTGGAAAGTCGACCGATCGAATGATCAGATGTGTGTAGAATCCCGATGTCTAAGCGCCGACGTGCGTAGTGGTGGTCTAGGTCCAAACTTCTAGATTTAGATCAACCAACCAATGGACCAACCAACCAAAATATTTATCCAAGTTGTAGTAGAGAATTTATAGGCATATCCATCCACGTAATCGTCAGTTTTTGTAGGGAATATGGTGTGATTTTGGGCTGGAGTTGATTCGGGGTCCGGTGTTACATGATTTCATGAGTCTCTATGGTGGACCGTGACAAGGGAACCGCCTGATTTTCAGCAGTTGCAATTCCATACATCATTTATCGTATTATTGGAAACTATTGAGGAATTTATCTTTGAAAGAATTCCATTTCATAATGTTTACATGTCCAAGGGTCTTCGTGAAATCCAAATGACTATTGGAAGGAATCTATGAGTCCTTGGATGGCTTGTCTTAGGGTCTCGCGGGACCACGCCGAGGGTGTGCTGGGTGCATCACATGCCCTTCAGTGATCTCAAACCCTGATCACATTCTACTTTCCCATATTCTTTATTTTATGTGTTCAAGGTTGGGATTCATGTGAGATTGTATGTATTTTATTGAGAGTATTTCCTATATTTTTTTGAAGATGCGTCGCATGACCAGTATGAGTCATATGGTGTGCGAGCATTTTGTGGAAAAGTCCTCAATCCAAAGGTCTTTTGAGAGGCAATGCAAGCATTTCACCGATTTATTGTGGTACTGCGTAGGTCTTTAGGGGTGTTCCACGTATCTTTTAATGACCAAGAACCCCTCTCACTTCCCCTTTTTCTATATCCTTTGTTTTATTTCACAAAGGTCTGGGGTCATGCAGAATTTCATGATCACTTTCTGGGTTTTATGCCCAATTTTTGGGTGATGTATCGCTTAACCAATATGAGGCATATAGATATCGTGTGATCATGTAGAAGAAAATTCTATTTTTATTTCTTTAGAGCGCTGTAGAGTAGTCTAGACACACGTTCATGATTATGAGTGGCAAGGATAATGAGCCAAAGGGACTTCATGAGGTAAGGCAGTCATGATTCTGAGGTCTTGTGGTGTCTCACAGATCTCTTGATGTGTGTGTCACATGTCCTTCACTAATTGTGGACACCACTCACCTCCTCCCTTTGGATTTTATTTGTTTTATGTGATAAGTGTTGGGAGGTATGTGAGTTTACTCGAGTAATATATATGTTTTTAATCAATTTTCTAGTGATATCTCGCATGACAAATGTGGATCATATGAGAGTGTGCAAGTATTGTGGACAAAAACATGTGTATGTCTTTAGAGTGCCATAGAATTTTCCTGAGGTTTCCATGTGGCGTGGCTGATGATCCGAAGGGGTTTTGCTAGGCGCACCAGATAGTTCATGGTGCATCACATGTCTTCAGAGGTGCACCACATGACCTTCAATGACCAAGATCCCCTCTCACCTCCTCCTAGTTATCTCCTTCATTCTTTGTGATGAAGTATTGGAGGTCTTGCGAGATGGACTGGATATCATCTAGGTATTTTATTCTTCCCAATGAGGATTTTATGCATGATCCGTGTGAACACTTGAGGTATCTTCCTTGAAATGTCGCTTCCCATGATTTTCAAAGGATTACAAATAGTTTTTTCAGGTACTTTCCAATGAAAAACTGCGTGGCCTGGGGGATGCTCATCCATCTATCACTGTTCTACCACCGGTGAACAGGGCTACTTGTTGAGGAGGGATCCATGGGACTTTCTGTGGGTTAGGAACCTTTCATGGAGACTTTTCGTAACCTTGCAGTGGTCACACAATCATGAGTCTTTAATCGTACTCTTCTTCCTTACTCTCATGGAAAAAATTATATCCAAGTTTGGAGGTTTCTTCCTTTTGGGTTTTTTTATGCCTATTTGGTGGGCATCAGTAAATTTCCCCCCTTAGGAGTGATGTTTGAGGGGATAAGGACTCTGTCCTGAGGACAAATCAATGCCCACTAGAGTCCTTGGTGGTGTCGCGAACCTGTGATCTTGGGAGAAATTCATTCTATCAGGTGAACTTTGGTATTCTACGAACCATCTATATAGGGGGGGGGGGTTGGAGGACATTTCACTCTACCAATCACATCCTTCTCCAGAGTGATCCCACTTTTTCCTTATCACGATACCCTGATGCGAACCCTGATCGTGAGTCCTACCCACAAGTCTGTGCTGCGAGTCCCAATTGCGAGCCCTACTATTGTGCAAGACTAATTTCTTCTCATACACTCATTTGTCTTGACTATGCGCTAAGCTTCGATAATCATTAAACTTAGGTAGTTGTCCTAAGGACTTTGAAAGTTTTTCTAGCCCATCCTCTCAATCAATTTGCGTGGCCATGTCTAGGTCATGCCACCACGAGCCTCCAAGGAGATCATGAGACACACTTGGGGCCTTATAGGGGTTATTATCCCCATGATCCTTCTGAAGACCAGGTGGTTCTCGAACTCCCTGATGTGGCTCATTTAACCTTGGCTGGGTCATGTGATGTGAATGATGCCATTGGGGAATTGTCAAGCCTTTATATTTTTCAAGACATTATATTCTTTCATCTAACATGTTCCACTTACTTATTTTCAGATGGATTTTGGATCCCATCAAGGTTCCTTAGCCACAACTAATCAAAGGGACATGCTTTCCAGGAATCACAATGTTGATCCCCACTATCATGTGCCTACTGATATCAAGATTTTTTGGAAGTTTCTTTCTCATGGAATACAAGATTATACCCTATCTAAATGACTTTCATTATATTAGTTTGGTCTGGTGGATGATGTAGTTATTCCCTCCCCAAACTTCAATATGCTGTCTCATTAGGTGTTTAGTTCCTCCGACTGTGTTCCGATGATGATTACTGAGGATGGTCAGCTGGCAACTGCCCATCCTCAGGGCTTATTCTACCTGCTGGCCAACTCCCCATGATCCCAAATGGCTGTGATCCTTCCTAATATTATATCAATCAGACCTATTCAATCATGTTTTACTCTTCCTTGAAAACTTCTAGTGGTGGGTGGTACTCGAAGTGGGACATTATCCCTAGTAGAAACTTCTCCGATGAATAAGAATGGATATCTCGGGTATGAAAAAGCTGTTTGGAATTTGCTGATAATCTATACTAGGTTTGTGTTTATGAATCCTTGCGGATATATCAGTTCATCATCTACCTCCAACATGACCTCCTTTGAGAAATGATAAGCCGCTGGTGCCTTGGGACCAACACATTCCACCTTCCCCATGGTGATGTGGGTATCAGCCTATGGGATATACATTAGTTGGGTAGAATCCCTCCTCTTGGAGAGATGTATGATGAGTTCATCCCTGCTGAAAATGTTTGGGATGATCCTCTATAGACTCCAGATTTAGCGAAAGAGATGCTTGTCCTCACGAGGAAGAAATTAGGGAGAGATTTGACAGTGTTCTCACTTGTTTCCTTCACTGAATGGATCAAAAGTTTCCTATATTGCAGTGGGGTCAAGAAAAGTCTCATTTGACCTTGTCGGTGTCCCTCGAAATAAGTTTTCAATGATGCTGAATCATATTGGTCCATTCTGGAAGCTAGGTATCATACTTCATGGGGCTATCAAGTGAATATATAGGTTTCTACAAACCTTAGTCTAGTAGGTTTTCTAGCTATGTTTCTAAACAAATGGTTCTTCCCAGCTGGATATGTGCACTCCAACATCTATGTTTTCACCCTGGTGATAGAGGAATGACTTGCAGAGGGGTGACATATCAACTTGGAGGCACAAATCCTTGCATGTATTTACCAAATACTAGGCCATATTCAGTAAGTCAACATTTCCTACAAAATTTTAGGCCCCTTAAGCTTATGTTTGGGTGGATAGGGGATCACTTTTGTTGATATGAGTACTACAATATTTTCCGTATTCTAGACACCATATCCTACCCTAGACTGCTATACATCTCTGGAGTTGGGCCTATTCCCCTAACCCCTACAAAGGTCAAAGGCACATTGTGTCGATCTGACAAGTTTGACTTCCCTACCTTATGTATACTGGCTAGTTCAATAATTGATGATGGAAGTATATCTCTCGATGATATATCTAATATGGTTTCCCTTCATGATGGGGTCCTTGTAGCTAGAGTAGACAATATTATTATCTATGAACCGTACTCACATTTCCTAGAAAATTTGGATATCTACAAAGGGTTCCCCCATTCCCCTGTCTAGTGTCTGTGGGGAACAACATCCTAGAATCATCCTCAAATTTTTGAAGATGCTATATCATGAAGATACTGGGTGTGTAATTATATTTATGCCTACCGATTCTCCTATTTTCCTCACTCAGGATTATGATCGGGCTTGGATGACAACTTATCCCAATGGTTTATTGGGACAACCGGTCCATCATGTGGACAAGAATTTTTCATTGTTGATTCCTCTATCTATGGAATTGATGGATACAATTTCATATTTCAGTGATCCATACTGTAAACGACCTCACTCGAATAAAAACTGTCCAGACAGTGGACCAAATTCTGTTGTGTAATTCAATTCTCCCATGAAAATTATAAATGATTTAGGGGGTGTATGGGGCCTCCTATCATATTTCATCATTGATTCGACTAGTTTGTGATCCTTCTTCCATACCTACTTCATCAGTTTCTAAGGCTCGGTCACACCGTAGGATGGTCTGGGAGAGTATCCAGGCCTTGATTTCTGAGATCCCTTTGGATAAATTCTATCATCAAGGGGTGAAGCTTCTCTAATTATTCCATGATCTAGGGGCAGACGACCTTGATCAGAAGCCTCTATTCAAAATTATGCAACAGATCATTCTAACATAGAGATACTTGGCTACACAAGATAGAATCTTGCTTGGTTTTTCGAATGAGGCCTCCCTCGCCAAATGATTGAAAGAGACAATGGAGGAATTGTAGAAGGGTCATCAGCTGTCATTTGGATTTCAATCCCAGATGGACGCTTTGATGGCACAAATATGGAGGCATAAAGATATGATTTCTTATTTGAAGTATAATATTTCAACATCATCAGATTACTTATCCATTGCTAGAAGGAGGGTTGAGGAGCTGACTACTATAGTCTAAGTTCTTCATCCTATGGAAAAGGTGGAGGAAGCGAGGAGGGAGACAATTCAATGCTCGATTGATGCATCCCACAAAAACCTTTACAATCTTTCTAGAACTACTGATCATTTTTTGCTGTAATTAAGTTTTCTTGAACTGGAAACCATACCTTTTCACTACACCCCATTTCTTTTGAGGTTTTTAGAGAGACTCCAAAATTTTGATATTCCTCCCTCCTTTCCATACTATAAATAGATGATTTTAGTTTACTATCCAATATTCTTCTTCATATGATACTTTACAATCCTTATTTATTTGGAATCATTGTAAGGTCCCATCTCTTACATTATGATATATGAGCGTGAATGTTTTATGTGCGGGGAAATCATTGGAGCATAAGATATGTCATGAAGGATGATTGCTTTACATATCTGTGGAGAGAAGCTCAATTATGGTAGGTTCGTACAATGGACCTCATGACAAATATCACTTTCTTTATTTTAGAGTCTTTAGCTTAGACCTTTTGTTGCTTTAGTTTAGGGTATTTTAGCATGAACCTTTTGTTTCTTTAGTTTAATGTATTTTTCTCAGATCTTCTATTGCTTTATTTTAGGGTATTTTAGCTCGGACCTTATGTTTCTTTAGTCTAGGTCTTTTAGCCTAAACTTTCTATTGCTTTAGTTTAGGGTATTTTATCTTGGACCTTTATGGAATATAAGGATGATAGGCCATAAATGACTCAAAACACTATAGGGTGATTTGTTTTTCCAAGGTACTAATAGGGCTCATGAGGATAGAAGTTCCATTTATGTAAAGGGGGAGATAATTTTAGCTGGCGGGTTAAGTCCCTTGTGTGTCATTAGCATGGCTAGGAAAAGATAATCTTCACTATTGTACAAGGGATATGAAAGATTCATGGGGTGAATATGGTTGAGGGTGAAATACCAGGGAATCTAGGCTTGCCTGGATAGTTGGAATGTGGGTGATGTAAGTCACAATCCAAAAGTCTGAGCTGGGTGATATGGAATGGGGTAGACATGCTAGGTATGTCCCTTAACACTATGGGGTGTCAGGTTCCATCGTGGTGTCGTTGAGGCTCACAAGAATTAGGAGGCCCTTTATACAAGGCCAAGATGTTTTTGGTTGGTGGGTTTGAGCCCTTGCATCAATAGAATGGCCAAGTAGATAGATCTCTTTTTCTTTCCAAGGGCTATGAAATATTTATGAAGGCTCAAAAATCAAGACGATGAAGTTGAGTATGGAAGGAAGGCTATCTAGGAAGGGTTATGACACCCTAAGGAAACATAGATTGTAATTGAATAGCTCGATCCCTAAACATTTTGTTTTTAAATCATGAGGTGTGGGACATCAAAAGGTTCAAGAATGAAGGGTAACATTCCAGTTTTGATAATGGGTACCAAACATGGTGATGCAATGTTAAGGATATCAGATCCACTTGGATAGTTTGATACGGAGACTGTAAATCATAGTCTAAAGCACTTAGTTCATGAGGATGGTATGTGAAAGTAATCATGGGGTAACCTATAACACAATGGGGTGTTGGGTTCCACCTTGGAGATGTTAGGATCATAAGAATCATAAAGACCTTTACATTGGGACAATATGTCTCTAGTTGGTGGGTCTGAGCCCTCGAATCAATATCATGGCCAAGAAGAGAGATATATTTTCCACTTTAGGGGTAACTAAAGATTTTTTATGACTTAAAATTCTTTGTATAATGAAGTGGGATATATGGAAAATGTAAGATCCAAGAATGGTTTGAGCACCCTAAAATTTGTGCCACCACCTGTCAAACATATTCTCATGACAAGAAGGTGTGACAAATCATTTCTCTCATTTTTACCTAGACCAGGGGTCCAATGAACATAAATTTTATTTTACTAGGGATTAAGAATAGACCTTATAATATTTATGCCTTATTTACTTGTACCCTAATTTTTTCCAAAACTCTGAAGGTGTAGATTTTAGAGGGCAGAGACTTGACTTTTTCTGAGGCCTCCCTTTGTGGGTTTTCAACATGACAAGTTTTATGTCTCTTTCATTGGCAGTTTAAGGTCTTTCAATTTGGACCATTTTGTGCTAGAGTTTAAATTCATATAGCTTTGACCAGTGTATAATAAGTCTAAGATCACAACACTTGGACCTGGTATGGGGATGTCACGCAAGAGGCTCATTATGATACCCAGGGTCAACAGTACTCTAACATCCCTTTGAGCGGGTGATGGAGATTTCATAAATAATGAATCAAGTTTATCAGGTCATGATTGATGATATGGGAAAATAATTCTAGGGATGAACTATAACACAATGGGGTGCTAGGTTTCACCTTGGTGAGGTCAGACTCACAGGAATCAGAAACCCATTACAATAGGGCAAGATGTCTCTGGTTGGTGGGTCTGAGCCCTAACATAAATAGCATGGAAAAGAGGAGAGATATTTTTTCCTTTTTAGGGGTAGTGAAAGGTTTGCGATGATGCAATATACTTGATCCATGAAGTTTGGAACATGTATGGAAGTTATCGAAAAGATAATGGGAGAAATATATTCTTTGGTTGGCCAGGTTAAGGCTCTTGTGGTCATTTGATAAGGAAGGGTGATGGATGATGACCTACACAGTTTATCTTCATGTAGTGGGTATGTTCATCTCTGTATAGTTTGACGTCATGCGGTAAGGACATGAGAACCAACGTGAAATGCGGTAACGTTGTAGTTAGGCCCAAGGATGAGAACTTGGGTGTCACTAAATATCTCATGGGGGTGATAATCAAGCCACATGTAGTTCTTGAAGGACCATGTAGTTTAAATTCATTTAGTAAGGACTTAATTCCATGCAATTTAATGTCATGCGGTAAGGATGATGTGACACAGTTTAATGTCATATTGTAGGGACATATGCATATAGTTTAGGGTTATGTGATTGAGACTGTAATATGGATTCCATGATGGAGATGCATAATGTGGTTCCATGAAGTGACCTAATGTGAATGAAGACCAAAGAGGTTTAAACCACAACATGCATCTTTTTGAGAGAACTCAAGCTAATGGGTCCAAAAGAGGTTATACCCATGGTTGGGCACAAATACAAAATGTCTGGGTGTCACTATGTATCTCATGAGAATGAGAATCAAGACACATGTAGTTATGAAATTTACATGTAGTTTAACATCATGCGATCATGACATATTTCCATGCAATTTAATGTCATATGGTAAGGACGAAGGCAGACTGACATGAAATAAAGACAATCTAATGAATGGGCCCCAAATTAGGGGTTTGGGTGTCACTACATATCCTATGATGACAGGAATGAAGGCACATGTAGTTCTTATAATTCCATGAATTTTAACATCATGCAGTAAGGAAGAAGATATTACATGAAGTTTAAGGTCATGAAGAAAGGACGAGGGAGAACCAACATGAAGATGATGGAACAAATAAGGTCCCTGAAACATTGGGCTTGAAACCCAAGGAGGTTTCCTACATATCCCTACTGGTTGGGAATCAAAGTCCACATAGTTCTTAGAAAAGGAGGTACTCTACACAGGTATGGTCCATATGTATAAGTGGAAATTATATCCTGTTGATATTTGTAACTGGTTCTAGGATTGGAGATCTAAGCGTCACTACGTATCTCATGGGAGTGAGAATCAAGCGACACGTAGTTCTTAGCATTTCATGTAGTTTAACGTCATGCGATAAGGAAGAAGGTGGGGGGATGAGGTCTCGAAGGGGATGTTCATGGTGTGATAAAGAAAACCCGACATGAATGAAGACCAAAGAGATCTACCCCATTCAATACATCCCAGAAAGGGGCTCAGGGCAAGAGGCCAAAAATAATTTGGGTTTTGTGGCACATGGTGCTTGACTCGAGGATTAAATGTTTGGGCATTCCTACGCATCCTGTAAGGGTGGGAATCAAGAAACACATAGTTCTAAAAGCACCATACAGTTTAATGTCATGCAGATAGGAATCATTGTGTACCCTTTAACTACTTTTATTTAGGATTATAATGATCTCACCTAGAGCCTTCATTCCTTATTTTTTGTGGGGAAACCCTTATCAAAATTCCTAATCTTACATGGGATATGCTCGATGTGATAAACAAGGACTGAAAAAGGTCCCTTATAGTATTCAGAGGCATAGAGGATAGGATATGAGAATTTATATTGTGTGGTGGATAGTCCAAGATATAGGATCAAGGCATCCCTACGTATCTCATTGAAAATGAGAATCAATCCATATGTAGTTCTAGAGAGACCGTGCAGTTTAACATCATGCAATGATGATGTGCCTACACAGTTTATTGTCATGTATAAGAAATTCCATGCAGTTTAACTTCATGAAGCTAGGATGATTATGGGACTTACACCATCATGGATTCCCTATTGCGAGAGATTATGCAAAGTATTTATTGAGAAATATCACATTGGTGGGTTTTGTGACATGCTCCCCATCCATGGTGGCCAGAAAATATGCTCCATTAAGATAGAATTTATGTATGACGTAAGGTCCCTCCCACTTGGGTTCCAACTTTGGGGGATTCTTTCTTGATATAATTGGGGTTATGAGAGATATCACTAGTTCTCCCTAGAGGAATGAATGAAGGAAAAAACTTTTTATTGAAGGCTCTTTATATTTGGTTCTGGTGGATCTCAGGGTTATGTGGTGTGTAAAACCTCTTCTCATCTAGCTTCTCCAAATAATCCAGCCGTTTCTGTGCCTATTCATCATTTGAGAATTTATCACAAATGGATATTCAGAGTTAAGGGCGTTGGACCTCTATGGGTAGTACTGCCTCAGTCCTGTAAACCAACGAGTATGAAATCACTTCTGTAGCTGTACACATGGTGGTATGGTAGGACCATAAAGCATGGAGGTGTTTTTTCTGGCCAATACTTCTTATCCCCATTCTCCATCTTCTAGAGTATGTTCGATAGGGTCTTATTGAAGTCCTCTATCTGTCCATTTTCCACTTCATGATAATGATATGAGTGATTGGATCCAATGTTATACTCCTGGTATAGCTTATTCAACTCTACAGAATAGAATTCGATGCTATTGTCCATAAATATCATGTGAGGGACACAAAAAATGGTGATGATATGGTACTTTATGGAGTTGATGATATTATTTGTTCTGACTTCCTTGAGGGTTATCACCTCATCCCATTTTGAGAAGATGTCTGTGGCAGTAAGGATGTACTTGAACTACATTACGGTGGTTGGGGGATATGTTCCCACAAAATACATCCCTAAAATGGAGAATGGACATGAATATTTTTCTATATGTAGTAATTCTTGGGGTTGATGGATGAAGTTTTTAGGAATTTGGAAAGCATGATATTTTCTGATGAATTCCACGCAATAAATACCTTGCTATTTATTTCACATTTAAACATTATTAATTACATAAAATTGTACTTAATAAAACTTAGAATATTGATAGGGATAGTGTCTTTGGGGATTAGGAACATTACATAAAAACTTAAACCATGAAATACACATCTTTATTAAAAACTTCTTTTACATGACCACAACATTCCTTCATACCTAGAATTGCATGGGATAACCTGAGGACATATATAAGAAAAGAGTGAGATTTAAATCCTAGTAAGGGAGTAAAAAAGTAATAAAATGGAAAATAAAATACATGTTAGGAAATAGGCATATCAATGGATCATAAGAGAAACATGAAAATGAATGCATGATATAACATGATTATCATAACATGGAAATGTGGCAATAACTTTAAAAACTGAATCATTAAAATAAAGAAATCAGGTAAACCCCTGTACCAACATGGTGGAAAAATGTAATATATATTAATCAGGTAAACCCCTATCCCAACATGACGTATCATGATACTAAACATTACCCAATGCATTGGAGCACTATCAGGGCACACCCTGCAAAATCATTTCAATATCATGATTAAGTGTGCCACATTGATCATATACCATGGATTCATTCAATATAATAATTTATTCCTAAATAAAGGAATGTTTAATTCATTCATGTAATTCAAAATTTGATAATTATATGTGTATAAAGGTTAATACCTTTAATATTGGAATGGGTTTGGTATTCACTACACAATGATTTTGGCATGGAAAATCACAACGCAATTTTGGCAGTATAACAATGTCATATGGAAATTCACAAATTGAGTTGATGAGATAGAAAGGGGTATATCCTCATTTATAAATAGTATAGTTATTAATGGGATCATGGTTCATAATATCCCAACATGTGAAATGGAATTTAGATGCATAATATAAAAGAAATGCTTGAATGGAAATGAGAAGAGAGAAATCCCTTATAGAATTTCAGCATAGTAATGGGTGGGCTTAAAGGATAATAGGGGGGAATAATGGGAGTGAAATAAAGATCCCATAATTTATAAAAAAATAGACAGCAAGGATTTATGGAAGAACATATCCAAAATCAAGAAAATAGAAATTAAAAAGCATGACGTAAAAGAGGTGCTTGAAGAAAAAGGAGAGAGGGAGATCCCTTACTTGGATGTGTGATACCAAAGGCTTAGGGGAGACTTTTTAGGATATTGGGGGTGCCTTGAGAGGAATATATAGAGTAGGGGTCATAGGGTAGTTGATATTCAAAGATATTTAGTGAATAGAAATGGGTTCTTGGGTGGGTTTATATAGAAAAGGTTGGGGAATTCTTTATTATTTTGGTTTTGGACACTACACACTAAAATATTCAAAACCACAAACCATCCCATGGTTTTTGGAAAAGGGGACTGGTATAAATTATTTTAAAAGGACAAGGGATAAAGATATTAAAATGTTACCCTTGATTTTGTGGAGGTGAGTCACACTTTCAAGGAAATGATTTTAAAATTTTAAAATATTTTATATGTCTTCTAGGATTCACTAAGGTTTTATAAAATAAATCAAATAAACCTAAAATTAAATTATTTGAAAGGAAAAACATATATTTGGATGAATATACCTTTTATATTATTTTATTAAATCACTATTGGGTCATTATGATGTTATAAAACACATTATATATTTATTTGGTATTTAATTTTTACCAAAAAATTCGACTGTCTCAAAAAATTATGAAAAATTAATCATTGGATAATTTTGACATCTTGATTCCCAAAATAATATTCATTTTATATAAATAATTTTACAAATATGTGAATTTTCACTTTTAAAATAAAAAATGACATTTACTGAAAATTGACGGGTTTTGACAAAATAGTTTTCAATCCTTAATAAAAATTACATTGGAATTCATAAAAATTATAGGACAATTTATATTTAATAAAATTAATTTAATAATTATATTTTACTAAAATATTATTTAATTCAAAAATCCATTAATTTATCCAAATATATTTCTTAATTGAATTTTAATTTTAACCAAAAATACGATTTGTGCTTTAAAAATCATTTGCAAAGTAAAAATAATAAAATAAAAGTATATTAAATATTCTATACAAAAATAATTTACATATCCATAATTATAGGTTATTTTAACATATTCATTTATTACTCCAGTATACACCCTAAGAATAAGGTTTGTGACAGTGAGGCTTTCATGGGGCTGTTCGGTGAACATGGTTTGGGTCGTGATCTTGATGAGCTTGAACTTCTCCCATAAATGTTTTCTCTCATGATTAAGTTGTTTAATCTCATATTGGGATTGGTCTAGGGAGAATACCATAAATTCTATCTCCCTTGGAAGCTCTAATAAATGGGATTCATAGGGTATGATCCCACTGGTTGAGGCCATCACTTCCTTTGTCTGTGTCAAAAGGATTTATTAAAACCCTATATTTATGCTTTTCATGTGACAACTCTTCAATGAATATATTATAAATGTTGAGGATACTTAACTGTCATTTAAATCCAATTAGATATAATAAAACAAAACGAGTTCATGTGTTTTCTATATCCATAAGACATTTAATTAAAAGAAAGGGAATTTTATTCATAAATGTTCAGGTCATTACAACCTTCCCCCCTTAAGAAATTTCACGCTCAAAATTTCCTTTTTCCCAAACTAAAATATATGAGGTTAACTCTACCTCATCACTTCCTTCAGTTCCCATGTTGCTTCTTCAAACTTGTGGTTTCTCCATAACACTTTGACGAGGGGCATTGTCTTATTTTGTAGAACTTTTTCTCTAAGATTTAAGATCTTCACTTGCTTTTCCTCCTAGGAGAGTTAATTCTCCAATGGTACCACCTCTGGATTGAGTACATGTGATGGGTTAGGTATGTATATCCTTAAGAGTGATGCATGGAATAAATCATGTACTTGAGACAGGTTCAGTTGGATTTCTAGTCAATAGGTCATTGCTCCGATGAGATCAAGAATCTCAAAAGGGATAATGTACCTTGGAATAAGCTTTCCCTTCTTCCCAAAACTCATAACTCTCTTCCATAGGGATATGAGGAGGAATACCGTGTCTCCAACATCAAACACTAGGTCTCATCAATGATTGTCAGCATCGCTCTTTTGTCAACTCGGGGAAGCTTAGATGTGCTACTGGATGGTCTAAAACTTCTCCACCATTTCTTCAAACATTTATGAACCTAGAAGTTTTCATTCCCCAACTTCATCCCAACATGCCAGTGTTCTTTACCTCTTCCCATAAAGGGATTCATAAGGAGCCATTTGGATGCTTGAGTGGAAAATATTATTGTAAGAGAACTCCACCAAAGGAATATGTTGGCACTATCCGCATTTAAAGTCCATTGATCAAGCTCTCAAAATGTCCTCAAGTGTCTGGATAGTTAGCTCATATTGGCCATTAGTTTTAGGGTGATAGGATATGATGAAGTTAAACTCAGTGTTCAGAGAATATTAGAGACTCTTCCAAAAAATAGAGGTAAATCTTGGATCTCGATCTGACACAATAAATAGTGGTACTCCATGTAGCCTTAAAAATTCTATGATGTATATATATTCCTGTTGATTTACTGAGAAATCCTCTCAAATTGCAATGAAGTGTGCAGTCTTTGTAAGATAATCCAAAACAACCTAGATAGCATTATTTCTTTTTTGATGTATTTGTAAGGCTGGTGACAACTTCCATGGTGATGTTTTCCCATTTCCATGTTGGTATGAGTAATGGTTGCATCATCCCATTAGACTTCTGTCTCTCAGCCTTCACTTGATTACATAACCAACACTTTGATGCATATTTAGTGATCTACTTCTTCATGTTATACCACCAATAGTGCACCAGGATATCTTGATACATCTTCGTGTTTCCCAGGTGAGTGGAGAAATTCGAACTATGTGCACCATGGGAAATTTCTTTATTTAACTCCAGATTTGATAAAACATATAGTATTTATGAAAATATCACAATTACTTATTTATTAAAATTGATCACTGAGGATTTACATTTTTTTTATAGTTTCCACTTTCTTCTTAATTCCCACATCATATATTTAGCATCCTTTATCCTTTACAAAATAGATGGTAGAACAATAATTTGTGAAAGGATTGATAATGTTACCTTCTTTATGATTCCCATGTACATCTTCATCAAATATAATAAGATTGGATCCTTTTCAATTTTCATCAATGATAGAATTATTGGGTCCTTTTAACATAGAGAATCTGTCACCTTGTTCACTTTCCCAGGGTGGTAATGGATTGAGAATTCATAATTCTTAATGATCTCTAACCATCTTCGTTGGTTCATATTCATCTATTTCTATGTGAATATATATTTGAGACTTTTGTGATCTGTATATATTTCACACTTCTCCCCAAAGAAATAATGCCGCCATATTTTCAATGAAAAGATCACATCTTTCAACTCCAAATCATGTGTGGGATATTTTTTATCATGATTTTTCAACTAAATTGAGGTATATGCAATGAATTTTTCATTCTTCATCAACAAACAACCCATGCCCTTCTTCGAAGTATCATTGAAGATTATGAAAATCTCCCCACTTGTGGGTAGTGTGAGAATATGGGTAGTGAAAAGAATATTATTCAACTCAATGAATCTTTGTTCACACTCATCATTCAAAGAAAACTTGACTCCCTTCCAAGTTATTTTGATAATAGGGTTTTAAAATCATGATAAATTTCTCACAAATCAGTGATAATATCCAACTAACCCTAGGAATCTATAGATATCCATCACAGATGTTGGCCTTAGACATCACTCGATTGATTTTATTTTGGTAGGATCCACAGATATCCCATTACTTGTGATGATATGCCCCAAGAATGAAACTTCCTTCAACCATAACTCACACTCGTTGTACTTTTCATAGAGATTATCATTTTTTAAGGTCTCTAAAATAGTGCTCAAATGCTTCTCATTCTCCTCCTTGGTTTTGGATTATATTAGAATATCATTTATAAAGACTACCACAAATTTTTCTAGGTAATCTATAAAGACTCTATTCATCAAGTCCATGAAGATTACTCGAGCATTAGTGAGTTCAAATGGCATCACTATAAAGTCATAATGCTTGTACCTCATACGAAAAGCAATCTTGGGAATATCCTCCTTCTTCACCCTAACTTGGTAATATCCCCACCATATATCCACCTTGTATAAGTATTGTGGTCCACATAGTTGATCAAACAAGTCATCAATTCATGGAAAAGGATACCTATTCTTTACTGTGATTTTTTTGAGATCACGATAATCAATTCAAAGAAGCATTGACCCATCCTTCTTCTTGATGAAGAGGACTAGTGCACCCCATGGGGAAGCACTTGGGTATATAAACCCTTTATCTATATTCTCAAGTAGTTATTTATTTATACCCTCAAGCTCCACAACAGCCATTATATATGGATTCTTGTATATTAGAAATTCACCAGGTATAAGATCAATCGAGAATTCAAAATTTCTTCTTGGAGGAAGACCAATCAATTCCTTAGGAAAAACCTCAGTGAATTCCCTCATAATAGGCATGCCTTTGAGGATCCTTCTTTCCTTAGACTCAATCATATGATAAAGATATGCATGCTCATAGGGTAATAATATCCATTCTTGAGATGATGGTGTTAAATAATATCCATCCTCCTCCTTGCACTTGTATAGAATCAGGGGTTAATTCACTATATGGAGAGTGATTTCCCTCTCGTGGCAATTAATGTTGTCTCTATATAGGAAAATCCAATACATGCCAAGAATTGAATCAAATTCCACCAAGGGAAGTATGATGAGGTTTACCGGGAAGTTCAATACACAAATTATGACATGGGAGTAGTTATATACATAGGATGCAATAATTTCCCCATTTTCTGTTTTCATCGACATCTCTACTTCCATGCTTTGTGGTGGTGTTTGGATTATTCTACTAACATTTTGGGATATAAAAGAATGCGTAGAACTATGTATGACAACCCTAAATTTAATTTTTTGATTCTTGTTCTACTTTATCCAATATAGACATAAGGATGAGTATCTTAAACTATTAAACACATAAAGGTAATCCAATGACATTAAAGGGATAACTTATAAATTACATTTATCTCCTTAACTTATGTGTTTCTAGGCTTTAGTCTAAGTTATCCATGATCTACTTCTTAACATATATTCTTAGGGGAATTTTTTTATTCCCTTAATAATGGTTCATACTAAGCTTATCAATTCACCAAATCATATCCCCCAGGAGTGTCGAACCAAGAGTGAAGTAAGACCCATTTTCGTGCACCGGTTCCCGTTCAAGTCTATCTCAAAGAGGTGTTTTCAAGTTTTACCCCTAGATACATCTATATTAGAGCCACCTCTACTTGTTCACATCTAGACAGGGATATATTTTCTTGATAAACCACTTAATCTATTATCACAAAAATTTAGGGATTATTTTCTTATACTTAGTCTTATCCCTGAGTCTTTCACTAGATTTTTCTAATCCTAATCCCAAAAATAACTAAACCTATCCTCTGAAACCAACTATAACATCCATGATCTTTATTTCACATTTAAACATGATTTATTAAATAAAATTTCGCTTAATAAAACTCAAAAAGTTGATAGGTATAGTGTATTTGGGTCTTAGGAACATTACATAACAACTTAAAACATGAAATGCACAACTTTATTGAAAACTTCTTTTACATGACCACAACATTCCTTCGTACCTTGCATTGCATGGGATAACCTGAGGATATATATAAGAAATGGGTGAACTATAAAGCCTAGTAAAGGAGTAAAAAAGGAATAACATGAATAATAAAATACATTTCAGTCAATAGTCACATCAATAAATCATAAGATAAAAATGAACATAAAGGCATGATATAACATGATTATCATAACATGGAAATGTGGAAAAAACTTAAAACACTACATCATTAACACAAATAATCAGGTAAACCCCTATCCCAACATGGTGGAAATAATTCCTATAAAGTAATAAGGTAAAACCATGTCACAACATGACATATCATTATACTAAACATTACCCAATGTATTGGAGCGTTATCAGGATGCACCCTTCATAAACACTTCAATCTCATGCTTAAGTGTGCCACATAGATTACATAACATGAATTATTTTAACATCACCATTTATTCCACGATCAAGGAATGTGTAATTAATAAATTTAAGTCACCATTTGATAATTATATGTTCATAAAGGTTAATACCCTTAATAGAGTAATGGGTAAGGTATTTACTACATGATGATTTTGGAATGGAAAATCGTAGTGCAATTTTGGCAGCATAACAGCGCCATATGAAAATTCATAAATTGGGTTGATGAGAGAGAAAGGGTTCTATCGTAATTTATAAATGTAATTTAATGTAATGGGATCATGGTACATAATATCCCAACACATGAAATGGAGTTTAGATGCATAATATAAATGAAATTCTTGAATGGAAATGAGAAGAGAGAAATCCCTTATGGGATTTCAGCATAGTAACAGGTGGGATTAAAGGATCATAGGGGGGGATTAATGAGATTGATATGAATATCTCATAAAGTATACATAAAATGGATATTAAGGAGGTATGGAAGAACATATCCCAAATCAGGAAAATGTAAATTAAAAGGCATGACATAAAAGAGGTGCTTGAAGAAAAAAAAATGAGAGAATGAGATCCCTTACTTGGATGTGTGATCCCAAAGGCTTATGGGAGGCTAATTGGGAGATTTTGGGAAACTTTTTAGGAATATAGGGATTATATGTAATATGGAGGTTGATCTTAAAAGATATTTAGTTAAGAGAAATGGGTTCTTGGGTGGGTTTATATAGGAAAGGTGGGGGAATTCTTTATTATTTTGGTTTTGGACACTACACACTAAAATATTCAAAACCACAAAACATACCATGGTTTTTTCCCATGGTTTCTGGAAAATGGGAGTGGTATATATTATTTTAAAAGTATAATGTCCTAGTATATTAAAATATTTCTCTTGCTTATGTGGAGGCGAGTCACACTTTCAAGAAAATGATTTTAAAATCCTAAAATATTTTATATGTCTTGGAGGATTCACTATGGATTTATAAAATAAAAAAATAAACCTAAAATCACATTATTTTAAATTAAAACATATATTTGTCCGAATATGCCTTTTATAGTATTTTATTACATCATTATTGGGTCATTATGATATCATAAAACACATTATATATTTATACGATATTTCATTTTTACCCAAAAATTCAAATGTCTCAGAAAATTATAAAAAACTCATCATTGGATAATTTTGACATCCTGATTCCAAAAATAATATTCATTTTGTCTAAATAATTTTATAAATATTTTAATTTTCACTTTTAAAATAAAAAAAGACATTTATTGAAAATTGATGGGTTTTGACAAAATAATTTTCAAATCTTAATAAAAATTACATTTGACTTCATAAAAATCACACAATAATTTATATTTAATAAAATTAATTTTATAATAATATTTTTTAAAAATATTTTTTAATTCAAAAATCCATTAATTCATCAAAATAGATTTCTTAATTGAATTTTAATATTAACCAAAAATACTATTTGTGCTTTAACAATCGTTTGTAAAGTAACAATAATAAAATGAAAGTATATTCATTATTATATAAAAGAATAATTTTAATATCCATAATTATAGGGTATTATTACATATCCCTTTATTACTGCAGCATACACCCTAAGAGTAAGGTTCACGACAATGGGGATTTCAGGGGTTTGTTCAGTGAACATGGATTGGGCAATGATCTCAGTGAGCTTGAAATTATCTTGTAAATGGTTTCTATCATTCTTAGGTTGTTGGATATCAGCTTGGGATTAGTATAGGGAAAATCCTATAAATGATATCTCCCTAAAAATCTCTGATAAATGGGCTTTATAGGGTATGATCCTACTGGATGAGGCCATCACTTGCTTTTTCTGTTCCAAAAGGATTTGTTAAAACTCTATATCTATACTAGTCATGTGATCACTATTCAAAGGATATATTATCAAAGGTAGGGATACTTAATGGTCATTTAAATCCAATTGGATATAATAAAACAAAAGGAGTGCATGTGTTTCCTATATCCATAAGAAATTTAATTAAAAGAAAGGTAATTTTATTAATAAATGTTTGGGTCGTTACACACACAGTCTTGTATCATGGTTTTCCAGTAATACCCCAACCTTCTGATTCGGTGGGAGAGCCTAGTAATAGATTAGTGGTCACCTTAGGAGCCTATGTGGATCTCTCCCATGATGGTGATGATTTCTCCTTTTTCTATGAACCTGAGGATAATTCCATTGAAACCACACTTGTATAGGATTTTCATATCATTTGGGCCGTTCTACAAGGTGAATTTTGTTTCCTAGCACCGAATTTGTTCCTTTAAATCCTGATCCATCAAGACAATTACATCCTAAAGATAGATGATTATGGGATCTATCAACCCAGAGGCAGTTGCTGGTTTGTCCTACTCTAGGGTGGTGCCGACTTGATTGATCTCCTTCATATCACATACGATGATCAGTTGGACCATTTTTTGATGTGCTATGCATAAGGTCACCTTCTCCTGATCAGGGTTGGCCAAGATGGAAGATGTGTTAGCTAGTGCATTTGAATGAGCATTCTATTATTGGGGGATATAATGAAATGTGGGTTCAAATGGTAATTCCACCATTAGTCCCCTGACATAGACATTAAGGGGGATAGTTCTTCCTTTTGGATTGCATATTTTCTGTTGATCTGCTTTATCACCAGTTCCAAATACCCTTTTATGTTCAGGTAGGCTATGTGTAGCTGTAAAGCTAGTTCCAATCCAACAATGAGATCTTGGTATTCAACCTCATTATTCATACAACCTTTGGACAGTGAGAAAGAGTAGGGTAGATCTTCTTTGTATTGAGATACAAATATAAACCCTATACCAACCTAATTGAGCTTTGGGTTTTCCATTCTTGTGTCGATAAGACTCCAGGAGGTACAATCAAAATATATATCCCATGTATGGGGAGTGTCATGGGCATAAAATACCTATTCTTTTGGGAGTTTGGTGTCCTCCAGTGTATTTTCTAGAGCGGGATGTGTCATCAGGAAGTTATCCAGACCATTCTCTTTTACTAACTTTTGGGATATGAACTAGATGTCATAATACTACAGAATGACCACCCATTGAGCCAAGTGTCTGATAAATATAGGGCATACAGGGATATACTTGAGCGGGTTAATACGACAGTCTAGGTGGACCTCATGGTGCTATAGGTAATGCCTCTGATTTTTCACTGTGAAGACGAGCACAAGGAAGTTCTTTTCAACATCAAAATATCTAGTCTCAACACCCAGCATAGTCTGGATGAGGTAGTAAAGACTATTATCACTCCCCGCGTCATTATTCTATGCAAGGAGGGAACCTAGCGAGCATTCCATGGTGTCCACATATAAGACGAGTGGCCTCCATTCTATTGGAGTCATCAAAATATATTTGACACTCATCATTCCATTGGTAGGTGACCCCCTTCTTCATTAGCCTCGTGAAGGGAAGGGATTTTCCAGTTAGGTTGGTTATGAATCATCGAATGTAGGCAAGGCATCCTTGGTGCCCCCTTAGTTCTTTCATATTCGTAGGGGACAATATTGATAGGATAACATTGGTCTTATATAGGTCTACCTCAATACCATGGTGGCATACCACAAAACCAAGTAATTTACCTGATATTACCCCAAAAGTGCACTTTAGTAGATTCATCTTTACAATATGTTATCACAACTTGTCAAATATTTCTCAAAGATCTGTGAAGTGATCACATTGCTATTGGGATTTGATGAATAGGTCGTCGATATAACACTCCGCTATCCTTCCCAAGAATGAATTAAATATGTGATTCATGGCATGATGATATGTGGTGCTGACATTATTTAATCTGAAGGGAATGAACTGGTAGCAGAAGATCCCCTTGTGCTCCTTGAAGGATGTGGCTTCTTCATCCTCAGGGGCCATCTTGATCTGATTGTACCCTGAGTACCCATCCATGAAGGAAAGGGCTTGGAACCTAGCAGTGGAATCTATCAAGAGTTATGTGATCGAAAATGGGAAATCATCATTCAGGAAATGATGATTAAGGTCTCTGAAATCAATGCAGACCCTAATCTTCCCATTCTTTATCGTAATAAGAACGATGTTGGAAATCCATTTTGGGTATTGTACTTCTTGAACAAAATTGGATTTGATCAACTTATCAACTTATGCCTCCACATTTGTAGCATGAGAGGGGTGCATTCTCCTGGACGACTTCTTGAAACCCCGATGCTCTTTGGGTAGTCCGAGATGGTGCGTAGCCACATCTGGATTAAATCTCAGAATTTTTGTATAGTTCTAGGAAAACAAATATCATTGTTGCTTTAAGAATGTGATATACATCTCCTTCTCTTTGGGAGGCATGGTGGTACTAATCAAGGTAGGTCATGGGTCTTCTTATATCCCCAGGTTTATCCGCTAGAGTTCATCTATGGTAGTGGAAACACCTTCCTCGAATGCTAGAGGGGTGTGATATCATCCTCATGTTCTTCCATTTCTAATTATATAGGGACAATTTTGGATGAGAATGGAAGTTTTGGGGCCTCTCTATCACTATCATGGTGAGGGATGTCATTAGAATAAATATCATCATCTCTTGTCATATGATTTGTGGTAGAGAGATGCTAGAGATGATTGTTGTTGAGGAAAGAAGAGGCATAGACCTATGGAACTAGGTCTTCTATTTTGACCATGTTTATGGGGTGCACGTAATCCTTATCAATAATTCTCCAAGTATTTAAAGGGGCAGTCCCTAAACCATTGGGGGTGGTAACTTGTATAACATCATCCACCACCGGTTGCTGGCCTCCCTTCCTATATAAGTTTGCTTCATCATAGATGGCTCCACAAGTCTCGAAGGGGGAATTATCAATGTGAATTATGACGACCCTTCCATTTATGGGATACTTCAAAAATTGATGGAATTTTCATGGTACTGCTGAGTGGATATGGAGCTAGGGTATTCCAAGAAAGAAATTATATATGGTGTCTTGATAGATAACCATGAAATCGACATCAGATGTGAGCTCCCCAAATTGGGTCTTTAGATTAATCTTCCTAAGGGGCCTTTTCTCATGATTATTATATCCCTGGATGGTCAACTTTATAGGGGACAAGTCTCCTTCGCTATACCCCAAACTTCAGAGATTTTGGGATGGGATGAGATCGATCCTATATCCATTATCGATCGATAACCTTTGGACAATGATGTTATTGAGTTTTCTTAAGACATACAAGGGTATGACATGTCCCTGGATGGGCTCCTACTAATCTTGATCAGTGAATGAGATGGCGACATGACATTCTAAGGACATGGTCTCCACTCGATTGACCTCATCTGTAGTGACTTTTGTCTCAAATTACTATAAACTTTAGAGGGATTCAATAAGTGCCTCCCTAAGTTCTATCTAAAGTCAAAGTGCATTAAGGATTGAGAAATTGGATGGGATTGCAGCTAGCTATTTGAGAACATCATACTTTTTTTCCAAAGATCGCTGCTTCCCGACATGTGGATTCTCTGGGGTGTATGGATCAGAAGCTGGAGTAGCTGAGGTTGATAGACCTGAAGCTTGCGTGGAGGTTGAGGGAGTATCTGCTGCTAGTGGAATAGGTTGCGATGGAATTCCCCATTGCCTGGGTTAATCAGGTTGAACCCCTATTAAATAGTCATGCAAGACAATTAGTTTTGAGTGACTACTAGAGGGCACTGAGGCACCTCCCTGCTTCCTTAGAACCTACTGGAGTGCTTGCCCATGGGACTCAGTTTCATATGTGTCTTATGTGTGGATATGACTAAGACACTAACTCTAGCCATATCCACATTGTCCCCTGTATCCTCTGATTCGGCGCATGTGGCCTCCCATTCCCATTTTATATGTAGGAAAACCACATTTTGGGGCATAATCATCATCAGTTAAGGGGTTCGTCAAGTGTATTGTGTTTAAGGAACTAAATATTAGCTCTTTTCCTGATGAGGATTCTATTTAGTAGGGCAGTTCCCATGATGTAGATGTTATAGGGAGGAAATATTCAAGAGTTAGAGTCTAATTTAGATCAGAATATGACTCTTCATCTTCTACTTCTTCCCACTTCCAGTGGTCATGCCCACCCTTGGGAGGTACATTATACTTCTCCTTTTTTGGGTGGTGGAGTTGTTGCAAGTTTTAGTAACTATTTCCTTATAACACCCTGAACTTGATCAACTATTTTATGAGTCATCCAACTATTGAACTTCTGTGCTTTCTTGGTAGAAAATTTCTACCATCCTTTATCTTCCTCTGATTGGGAAATGGTTATGAAAGACACTTGTTCTGAATAATTATTTAATGTCACTGGTCTAGAGTCGACCATGCCTTGAATGATGCCCTTAAAGACAAAATAGTTCTGAATATTATGACCTAGAATTATCTGGAAAGGGAAGTAATCAGGATGATTGGTGAGGTTAAATTCATCAGGCCTCCTAGGATGTGGAATCATGAGTATGTTTTTGTCCATGGATTCCAAGAAGTAGCCTGGGACTTTCTCATTTTAGAAGGAGTACACATTTTTCATTAATTCCTGAAATCCTGAGCGATCTTGGTTTCTATGTACTTCCAGATGAGGGTGATATTACAGCTGCAGTCAGTCAGCAGGAGGTGCTGCGCATTTCAGAGCTTTCCTAGGTGCTTGGACTATTGTGGGATTAAGGGTGACAACTACAACTTCCACTTTTCCTGGATTTTTTCCTTATGATGTGGGTACAGGAAGAGACTTGGATCAGATTTTTTGAATAGATTCTTCAAGACACTGTACTGTTTCAGTGAACTCTCTGAATTCACTAGGATATTTCATAGGGTTTAGGTGTGTCTGTAGCTCATCCCTTAGATTTTCACCGCAGAGTTCCAACATTTGTTCCTACAAGAGAGGGATTCTGAACTAATATGTTATACCCTAATACCTTGATATGAATTTGGACACCCTTTAAATCTCATGATGCTTGTAGTTTTTTAGGTCAAAGATCATCGTCTTCCTCAGTGTTGAACTGAATTGGTAAAGTAACTGACGATGAAGGTCTTCCCATCCCGTGATAGCTCCTATGGGAATACTACTATACCAGAAGAAGGTTGGACCTGTCAATGTCTATATGAAACACCTCATTTTCGTCACCTAATTCTGATCCTAAGGGCCCATCATTGGCCCGCATCGAGACATGAAGTGTGTGAGATTCTGCTCCAGATCTCCTGCACCTTGAATGTGGAAAAGGTAGGATTTCTGAAGTTGGGTGGAGGCGGTGTATTTTCTACCCATTTGGGATATGTCTTCTTCTCAGGATTCACTAGTGCATGTTAACCTTCCATGGATTCCATTTGAGTATCCAGGGATTCAATGGTAGTGAGAAACTCTGAAGTCACTATTGTTTGAGCCGCCTCCCCTCCATAGGGAGTGGGTGGGAGCCGATAAGATTGTCTCACTTTCATCTCCCACTGATCCTCTATTTTTCCTATGACAGAGGAGTTACCCTAGTGAGGGAGAGGCTGTCACTGCAGTGAGGGAAGGTCCCAATAATTTCTGGATTCCTTGTTTATATGGATGTGTTTTCTAAACCCAGATCCTATCTAATATTCAAATGTTTCTCTGGTTGGCAGATCAACCGTAGGAGGGAGAATATTCTCCTCTGGCTAGATATGATACCCAATGAGAATATTTCCCCTGATTAGCGCCTCATTCAGCAGCTGGAGAGCTCATATTTCAATCTCATATTGTGAAAAATGCTCTTTTGAAGATAGAAACCTAATTGCGGTAGATTATTTCCCTTTATATTTAGAGATATTCCACCTAGGAGGTGGTAAATCATTATTTTGTGGTGCCAAATTCTAGAGCTTTATTTAATTTCAGGTGCGCGCAACCTCATTTAGTGCATCCAAATCACCCTGCTCCCAGGGTATGTCTTCCTTTTTGCGATCCTCTTCATCCAGATCATGATCCTTTTACACCATGTTAATAGTGAAAACATTCACAGAGGAATATTGAGAAATGGTGGTTGTGCCATTTTTTTCCATGTGGAAATCCGATTCTGTAAGGCCTTAATTAGGGTCGTGTTTTGAACCCTTGGCCTTATTGGTCCATTTTGGATAGCGACCCCGGTGAGGCCTGATTTCTTTCACCACATTCTCCTATCATCTTGTTTCATGAATGGTGACCTTGAGGTAATTTCTCTTCGGGGTCTCCAAACGAGTTCCAACCAATAGAGGTTTGTCTTGGAGTGGGAGGAACTGGTGGGATGTTGACCATTGATATCTTCCTCCTAACCCAAAGAATACTGATTCTCTATGTGGTGATGATGATGATAAAAATTCCCCCATCCCTATGGGATGGGGTTTATCTGGGATTGTCATTAGACATGAAGATTTAGATATCTACAGCCTGTTGGGGTTGAGGTGATATGGAATCTCCACTGATGTCTCCCATCCCTTTCAGGGGATAATGAATTTGGAGATGGAGATTTAGATATAAATTGCCTAGCCCTATAGGATGAGATTTATCTGGGACTGCTATAAGAACATCCTGAATTTTCTCAGATACTGAGGACCCAAGGGGTGGAGGTAGTGACAAATTTTATCTTGGTCTAGGGGTCTTAGTCCATTGTTGGATGAACAATATGGTAGCTACTACTATAATCTCTATGATGTGGCATAATTGTGCTTGCATGAGAGTTGGGTGCGATGGCAGCCCATGATATGGATCATTCCTTTGGGGTAGTTGTGCAGGTGATCGCAAATTTGATCTTCATGTTCAGAACATCCTTATATTATCTTAAGGGGCCCAGTTTAGAGTCCTGTTGGATATCCTCTCTCCCCGTCTGTGATGTATATGAATTATTGGATGGGGAGAATTCTATTGTAGTAACCAACTAGCCCTGGAATTTCTTGGTCCCCTAACCTCACCAGAGGCTATAACATTGAAGGATTCCATTTCTGAGGGGATATAATATTACAAGGGAGTGGTGAAGTGTAATGCTCTATAATGTCCCCATCCTCAAATTCGGATTCCTGAAGTGGCTTCAGAGATTAGCCGGAAAAGTGTCATGATGCAATGAAAACAAGTGTGTTGCAAATTTGCACTATACTTTTCTAGTTTTGGATCCCAGTCTATAGAGATAGCATCTAGGTCGAGCTAGAAATAGAGTATCCTGATGGTATGAAGGTGACACTCATATCATGGATATGGGAGATGAAGATCCTTTAGTCACTGATGTTTATCCCACATATTATGGCATAGATAAGGAATGCATTCCTTTTCTAGCTCATTGGGGATCTCATAGATGGAAGTAGCGAGGGGCCAGAACATGATAGGGAAGTTGTTTCTGGATAAATATCTCTATATGTCAATGTTTTCCTCTTCTTTATCATACTTAAATGCCTCCATCTGGTCAAGCTAAAGAAGATGACTCTAATGGTCTCTTGCTGATGGGAGTGGAGTGTTGCTGGAAGCTAATGGGAAACTATATATAGTTGACCCTTGTGTTTCAAGAACCTCTCTATACAAAGGTGTAAGTTTTTGGTTCACCTCTCTATATGAAGGTGTCTGGAAAAAGGGAGGACTTCCTTTCCCATGAGAGATATTGCCGTAGGATGGTTGACCACGGTGGATGTCAGGAGTAGAGTCCTTACGATCTATATCCACATTACCATGAGGAGGACCATTATGGTAATGAATGCCTCCTGCTTATGATTCGATAGAAGAGTTGACGGACCCTTGAGGTGTTGAGAGTGTGTCTCGAAAAACCTCAAGGATACTGGTATTGAGAATATTACAAATATGAGTCATGTTCTGTATCATGGTCAGAGTATATCGACCTACCTTTTGTGGTTGTGTAGGGATATGGGCCTAATATACAATGACTGATATAATTTCTATATAACCACATGGTGCTATGGATATATTATCCCACTACTGAGGAGCTGTCAAAATATATCGATAATCTACCACATTTTCGATAATGATATGAGCCTGTCCTTAGGCGTGTTCCACTCTCACGTGGTGAGGCTCAGTCAATATGAGGGTATGGGCTTGATATTGATCCTTTGGGGTATGTTGTCGGTCTTTGGTGGAAGGAGAATGAGCATGCCTTGAGGTGTGTTTCACTCTCAACCAGTTGGCCCCAGTTGGACCAGGAGTATACTCCTGGTCTGAATATGCATTCCCAGCCAAAATATGTAGACAGACCTATGAAATGGGATGAGGAATATGAGCCTCCTCCTGTATTTCATTGGAATGATGCTAGAATATTCATTCATTGTAGGAAGTAGGAATATGTGCCTTGATTTTGTGATTTTATTGAGTATGCTGAGAAGATTCACTGACAGGAATATGAGCCTGTCCTGAGGTTTGTGCCACTCTCACCTAGTTACCCTCAGCCGGAATGGGGATATGGGACCAATCTTGGGCCTCCTGATTATGCCACACGACTTCTTCGATAGATATGTTCCCCTATATTGAGGCGTGTACCACTCTCACCTAGTTAACCCTAGTAGGAATGGGATTATGAGCCCGATCTCTTGCCTCACCCTTCATTGGGATAAGCTGATAACCCTCTTGGGTGGGAGCAATAATGTGCTCTTCCTCTGGTACAATTTCTTGATCATGATGATCAAAGTGTTGAGTCATCCTAGCTATAGAGATAGGATTATGCACTTATCCCTTGATCTATAATAGTGCCAAAATATACCGGTATAGTTCTTTAGTTGTTGTTAAAATATATTGTAATTTTATCAAAGTGTGTGTGGGGGTATAATCTTACAAATTTTCTATCTCCATGACCCATTGAAAGATATCTTCTATTGAAGTAGGGATGTGAGACCACATCTATCTTCCATGTGACATCGAGATATGCTGATGGGATTTGCACATAGGGGTAGAAGTATGAGCCTCCCCCATGTTTGCTGCAGGAATATGACCATAGACTTGTTCTAAGAGAGTAGGGATATAAGCCTACCGGTTGGTCCCTGCCAGAGTATGCTGGCAGACACTTTCAGTAGGAGTGGGGGTATTATCCCTTTCCTGGGCATCCAAATTCTTCTTTCTTTGATGATTATTCCTCATTAGAGCCCGTTCATGGGTTTCCAAGGTGTTTGTTTGTCAGGAGGTACCCTCAGCAGGTGGATGATGGGTACCAGTGTGATGATGATGGTGAAAATGATTAGCAGGAACCCTTGTTGGTGGTTCTTGAACCATGGGAAATCTAGATCTTACCCCTTGATCCACCTTCATAAGGTATGGAAGGTAGCGGTTGTCATGCTCTAGGGATAGGCTCCCAAAGAAATTGTTCATGGCGATGGGGGCCACATGTTTAGTGGAAAAATTCATTGAGCAATGTGGGATCACCAGCTGTCGCACTTTCATAATATCATGAGAAGGTTCTATAGTTTGGATTGTACCATATCGGTGGTACTCCTAAATCATCATGTTTTCTACCTTCTTCTAGATCTGTTTGGTAAGCGAGACCATTTTATGACATGCAGGGGTTACAATGCTAGATGAAGTACTGGAAAGAGTGATGGAAGATGAATTCATTCTCTTGGACTAGGAGTCTGAAACCATAGACACAATAAGGAACAAGGCCAAAAATTAGTGCCATATCATAGACAAAATAATGATCAATCAGATATCCATGGTCAACACAATTGTCTTGTATTTCCTTTCCGGCCATTCTGCTTGTGTGGACTTATCACCATGAGGATGGACTTACAAGAATCCCAGTTTTTGATGGTCTTAATACTTTGTTTGTATATACATTATATATAAAAGTGACCTAATAATATCACATCGAGCCTATCAGTTTCATTTTAATATAAGGGGAAAGAAACATGGCTCGATGGATTATAACCCAATTGCCTATTATTAGAGGGATTCATGTTGGATTCATTGCTTTTTTCTAAATATGGGAGAAAATGGAATGGTTCAACATATAATAAACCATATTTTTTTATTTTAGATATTCACATCGGGTACACCATTTTTTTTGTTGGGATTTTGTGGTGTGGAATGAGTTTCACTTGTTACATTACCATTACCACTTTTCCTTGAAACTCTTAATGGTTCCCCCATCCATATATGGGTACGAACTTGCTTTCCAAAGGTTGAAAATTGTTTGGGTTTTTAGGCCCATTGAATCTTGGGGACTCGCATTTGTAGATATGATGGGAGGTTGGTCTAATAACACCCTTTTGGGGGGAATTTTTTCCTATTCCTAGACTCTCTTATAGATTTAAGACATGTTCGTGAATCTCTTCCTAATCCCGATGTGGGACCAGTTACTCTAACAAAAAGGCTATGAGTTAACTCTTTTTTATATACGATAGACTCAGATCTCTTTTGTAAATCCATCTGTATGTATCCAAAGTTCTTTATCATTTTCTAGTAATGAGAAGTCACTTATATGATGAAACCATGTGACCAAGTGTTTCAGAATATGATCCCTTTTATGGAGGAGGTTGATATTCTGAGGATGGGATTGAGCCATTATGAGGCATCCTACTTATCCTAGTTATTGTAGGAATCAAAACCCACATAGTTATTTTGATCCATAAAGTTTAACGTCATGTGGTAAGGACTAATATAGGGATGTCGAAACACCAAATATTTGAGCTCAAGTTTAGAAGATACATCTTAGGTGTCCTGGTTATGGCAATAATCAGAGTCATCATAGTTCGATCGATGTTGGGGCTTATACACTGAGGTTTCCCTGGTGAATGGGTATTTGATGCCTAATGAGGTGATTGTTGCACCCCCCTAAGCCCACATGAGCCATGATTTTTGTGAGAAACAAGGGGTACTACATGATTTGCCTCATGGAATATGGATATGGGACTTACATATTGGGGAAGTCCTTTGAGTGTTTGAAATAGAGCTCAGGACTTTAAGGAGGCATCCTACATTACTAGTTATAGTGGGAATTAGAGTCCTCATAGTTCTCTTAGAGATGTTGGGGCTTACACACTAAGGATACCCAAGTGAGTAGGTTCGTGATACCTAATGAGGTGTTTGTTTCATCCCCCCAAGCCCACGTGATCTATGCTTGTTGTGAGAAACAAGGGGGAGTGCATGATCAGCCTCATGGTGTATGTATATGGGATCTGCATATTGGGGTAGTCCTTAAAGTATTTAATATGGAGTTGGGGCCTTTAAGGAGGAATCCTATGTATCCCAGTTATGGTGGGAATCATAGTCCTCGTAGTTCTCTTAGATATGTTGGGGATTACATGCTGAGTATGCCCTGGTGAATAGGTGTTTGATGCCTAATGAGGTGTTCGTTGCATCCCCCTAAGCCCATGTGAGCCATGATCATTTTGAGAAATGAGAGGGAGTGCATGATCTGCCTCATGAAATATGGATATGGGATCTGCGTATTGGGGTAGTCCTTGGAGTGTTTGATATGGAGCTCGGGACTTTAAAGAGGCATCCTACGTATCCCAATTATGGCGGGAATTAGAATCCTCATAGTTCTCTTGAAGATGTTGGGGATTACACATTGTGGATACCCTGGTGAATAGGACTATTTATCTGTAAAGTTTCACATGATCTTGTTGGAATACCTTAGACGTCATCACGTGAGATAGCTCGACACATATGGATGGTGTCGTGAGAATCATGGTAGCGTGATCTGAGGGGTGCCGCATGACTTGGCTGACCCCTCGAGGAGATATCATGGGACCAGGATGAAATTTCTATAGGGTGTAGCATGTCTTGGATGAAAATATTTGGAACTATTATATGATTTAGGCGGTGCAACCTAAGGACATCTCTATTCCGGGGTGACGAACCCAGAGGGTTCGCAGGATCCAAGTGGTGTCTATGAAGGGTCCTCAAGACTTGTCCAGACATGTCTGGAGCATTCTGTATATCCCATATGACATGTAGAAGGAATTTCATGAGGTCTAGGTGGTTCAACTTGGTACCATCATGTATTCTTGATTGAAACATGAAAAGCATGCAGAGGTCTATGATTATGCCTTGAACTTGGGTTTTCCACTTTGAATCCTGGTTTTTTTGCCCTTGTATTGTGAGTACCTTGGTTTGGTTCAGTGTCAGTTTGTTTGGGTATCACGTGATCTGGAGGACATGCGATTTGGTCATCACATGTCTTTACAGAAGTCCATTGTGTGATATTTTATTGATCACATGGAGGGATTTATGCCTGGTGCATATCTAGAAGTCCACCGGTGTATTAGCTGGAAGAAAGTCGATTGGTCGCATGATCAGATGTGTGAAGAAGCCCAAAGTCTGAGTTACAACATGCGTAGTGGCAGTCTGGGTCCAAAATTCTATAATTTTATCAACCAACCATTTAAAAAACCAACCAAACCGTTTTTCTGAGTTATAGTAGAGAATTTATAGGCATAAACATTCGCGTACTCGCCAGTTTGTGCGGGGAATATGGAACGAGTCAAGGCTAGAGTCGACATGGGGTCTAGAGTTACATGCTTTCGCGAGTCTATATGGTGGACCGCGTCAAGGGTGCCTCTTGATTTTTAGTAGCTGCAATTCTATATGTCCTTTATAATATTATTACCAACTATTGTGGATTTGCAATTCTAAGGAATTCCATGTCATCATGTTCACATGTACAAGGGTCTTCGTGAAATCCAAATGACTATTGGAAGGAATCCACAAGTCCTTGGATGGCTTGTCTCGGGGTCTCTCTGGACCACACTGAGGGTGGGCTGGGTGCATTGCATGCCCTTCGGTGACTAGAAACCCTTCTCTCCTTCTCTGTTCTTATCACCTTCATTTTATGTGATGAAGTTCAGGAGTCACGTGAGATTGTACGTATGGTATTTAGGGAATTTACTCTATTTTTTGGAGACATGTCACATGACTAGTATGGGTTGTATGGTGCATGAACATTTTGTGGAAAAGTCCTCAAGCCAAAGGTATTATGAGAGGTGAGGTGGGAATCTCACTGAGAGCTCGTGGTGCTTAGAGGGTCGTCAGGGGCACGCCTCATGTATTTTAGCGACCACAAATTCATTTATCTTCCCTATTTTATATCTTTGTTGTTTTATTTTACAAAGGTATAGGGTCATACAGGATTTCATGATCACTCTCTGAGTTTTATGCCTAATTTTTGGGTGATGTCTTGCTTGATAAATATAATGAATATTGAGATTGTGTGAGAATATAGGGGAAAAGTCTGTCCGTCTATCTTTAGAGCACCACAGAGTCATATTGACAGATGTGAAACCTTCTGAGTGGCGAGGATGATGAGACAAAGGGACTTCATGAGGCAAGGTGGTCAGGACACTGAAGTCTCATGGTGTCTCTCAGATCGCTCGAGGAATGCGTTGCATGTCTTTTAGTGACCGTAGACACCACTTCCTCCATTTTTATCCCATTTGGGGTATGTAACAAGGGTTGGGAGGTATGTGACTTTTCTCGAGTAATATCTATAATTTTTTACTTCATTTTCCTTTGTTTTCTCACATAACTAATGTGGATCATATGAGAGTGTGAATGTATTTTGGAAAAAACCATGCGTATGTCCTTAGAGCACCACAAAATTGTCCAAAGGTTTCCATGTGGTGCAGCTAATGAGACGAAGGGGTTTCATGAGGCACACTGAATAGGTCATGGTGCATCACATTTATTCAGGGGAACACCACATGTACTTTAGTGACCGCAAGCCCCTCTCGCCTCCTCCTAGTTATCTCCTTCATTCTTCGTGATGAAGTCTCAAAGGTCTCGCAAGATGAATTGGATGCCATCTAGGGATTTTATTATTCTCAATGATGATTTGGTGCATGATCTGTGTGACCACTAAGGGAATATTACTTGAAATGTATCTTCCTTTTATTTTCAAAGGATTCTAGATGATTTTTTAGGTACTTGCCAATGTAAAACTATGCGGCCTGGGGGATTCTCATCCAGTTGTCACCATTCAGCCATTGGTGAACAAGGGTGCTCGTTGAGGAGGTATGTGAAGGAATTATTGTGGGTCATGTGCCTTTCATGAAGACTTCACATGAACTTGTAGTGGTCACACAATCACGAGTCTTTAACTACCCTCTTCTTCCTTTCTCTCATGGGAAAAATAATATCCATGTTCATATGTTTCTTACATCATGGTTTTTATGATGCCTATTTGGAGGGTATCAACAATAGTTTCCTTGGAGGAATGGAAGTAGGTAGATCTCAGATCTCTCTAGACAGACCGAGGTGTATATCAGTGTTTCATTTGATAGTATTCCCCTCCTTTTGAGGAGGTTAGACTCTATTGCGTTTTTTGTTTGGGCTTGTATTTGGCCCCTTTATCAACTTCAGTACTTTTGTTGTACTCTGATTATAATCTAGACACATTCATGCATTGGTATCAATTGTTTTACATTTCAACTTTGTATTATCTTAGAGATGTGTGTGTGTGTAATTAATTACGCTAATTCCTCCCATATGTGGGATATTCCTACTCGATGCGAGTTTTTAGCTCATGGATTATTGTATCTGGGATTGGGGTAGTTAAACTTGGCTTATCACCAGTCAAGCGGACCCTAATGGGTCAGGTCATGACATGGTAATTATATTTTGTCTCTTGGTGTTCCATTATTTCTCAGAGAACATTGAGATCTTCATGTTGAGGTAGTGGATATGTTAATCTCTCATTTATACTATGTAAGTGTGATCTTAACATGATTTAGATTCCTTTGTTTATATTGACATGATTAACCATAATTAGATAATAATCTATAAAATAGTTTCATGATGAAATATTATATGATAATCTAGAAATTATGAAAGAAGAAGATAAAATGAATGTTGTCTATGTTATTGTTAATGAAATATTATTATTTAAATAATTAAAATGGAAGGATGATTAAATGCATTAAGTTGATAATATTATTCTGATTCTGAATTTAAATACTGTAGATTAATGTTTTTGAACTAATATAAATTTCATGTAGTGGAATTATATTAATGTTTTATTACTATTTTTATGAAATGAAACAGAAGTTCATTGTATACAAATTATGGTTAATCTATCATTGCTTTTATTTCTAGAATTTATCTTTAAATAATATTGCTTGCTATGGGTAATTATGATGAGCTTGGAATATGTAAATTTTTTTATTGAAATTTATGATTAATATTGTTGTTGATAATTAAATGATATAAATTATCTAATAGAGAAAAATAAATAATCACATGTTGTTGTGTAATTACTATATGATGAAATGAAATTCTTAACATGTCACAATGTTAAATTATTTAAATAATATTTATGATATTTTTTTAACTTTTTATATTAGATAATTTAAATGAGAATTATCACATGTTTAGATAATTTAATATTTTATGATGAAGATATTAAATTTTTTGTTAGGAACTTATGATCGAATGTGTTTTATGTTGTCTCTTGATATTTACTATATAGTGTGATATCTATTTAGTTTCATTTTTGTTATTGTTTTTGTCTATCATGGTTAACTGTTTGATATAGATAAACAACATAAAGTCAGATGATATCAATAATTAAATTAAAGAGGCACATGCAGAATGATTATTGCACATCTTGAAATTGTTTAAACATGGAAATAATTCTTGAAGCATGTTATGTTTATTGTTACCACTTATAGTTACTGATATAGGTTTATTAATGTGGAAAACCTATGCATAATAAACCGGTTAATTCAAGATGAAATTAAAATATTTTCTTGTTAAATATGAATTGATTGGGGCTGATAAATCCAATTAATGATTGTGGGGGGCTTGAATGACTTGATGTCATAACTGTAGTTTCCTTTAAAATTATTTTTCGAATAATAAATTAAATATATATTTCTTATCTATGGATTTAGAGTCTTGATGTGATTATTGATAACTTAATATGTTTGGTGTGATGATTTTTAATGGGAGGGGATTCCTAAGGCTATAATGGTGGCACGAGTTACCTATTATTATGATTGTGATGGCATTGGGTGCTGGTTATATTGATGACGGTGGCACAAGGTGTCAAATGTGATGATATTGGAACAATATGATGAATGTGATATTATTCTCAATGGTGTGGGAAAATGGTTTAGTTGGGACGTGTTAAGAGTGGGGTTTTCTCATTGATGATTACTTCTATTTTGATTATTACTTGATTTCTAATGACTAGTCATTATTTATATGATTGATTTCCTACCATGGGACATAGTTTGATGCTATGCACTATGAGTGCATCTTTTTTAAGTACTAGTTTAGGCTGACTCATAGAGTACCCATATGTTAATGAATTTATAATTGAAATAATAAAATAATGTGGTCGGTTTTTGGTTCTTAATTATGATAATGATATACTTGAGAACATAAGAAAAAAATGAATAGTTTCATTGACACTAGGATTAAAGGATTAAAATGTTAATCTTGGATTGAAGATAAAAAAATATTAATTAATGGATAAAGAATTAATTAATATTGGACTTGATTCTTATATGATTGTTTGATAAATATACCATAATTATGGAAGCTGAGTGTCTCGTGAGATGATAAAAATAGATGAGTCAAAAGCTAGGTAGTTTCCCTTAGTATGGTTATGACTTATATCTATTTTATATGTTTTATTATTTCATACTCACCTCACATATTTAAAAAGGGAAACTAATAAACCAAGGTTCTTGAGGGTGTTTCCCCCAATATCCAGGTTGGTAAGGATACAAATGGATGATTACCCCTCTCCCCCAATCTCTCTTCAGCTGTAGTATTATGTGTAGGTATGGAAAATGGTGATTTTCCATACATTTATACTGCAGGCTATGATGACTTGAGGTTATTACACAAGAATTTATTCTAGATATAGTATCCAAAATATTATTATAAGCATGTTATGTATGGGCTATGTTGACTTGAGGTATAGTGCATAATACACAGGCTGTGGTGGCTTTAGGAAATAAACTAGGTTGCTATATGAAGGATGTGGATGCGGTGATGTGCTACATGGGGTGCATGATATGATATGATTTGCTAGGTGTTTTGGGAAATGATTATTTATGGAAGATATTATGTCTTAGGATGTGTGACGCTGGGGTGTGAGAGTGGAATACTAGTGGAGAAGTGGTTGTGGGGTACCCACACACACACACAGATATATATATATATATTCTCAAATTTTTAGTTATACAATTTTGAATTATTTGGTAAGTTGCCCATGGCAAGGATGAGAAAAGAATAGTATACCTATTAGGTGATGTGTTAGTTTCATTTATTTATTCATCGACCTTTAGTAGGCTTCTTTCACATTTTTCATGATAGGTTTTAGGGATAACCCTACCAAGTGTACATGTTATGCTCACTCTATGTATATATAAACTGTTTTTAAGTCACCAGGATCTGATTAGTGAATGAGCTAGATATTAATCATTTGAGGAGTTTTTTAGGATTTGTCTGAGTTTCATGGTTTCTTATGAGGATTTATCTATTTTGAATTTTCATTTCAATTGTATCCAGTTATGCATGTCATCACATCATGTTTTGGGATTGCTTATTTAATTACTATGAGTATGAGTTGTTTGGTGGTTTTTCTCATCTTATCTCTTACTTCTCAAATATATATTAGGGAAATTCCTATAATGTGTGTGATTATATACCATCAGTGATAGTCTCCAACTTGTGTCCTATTGGAGGCATGATTCAGGTGTCATTATCTATCTTACTTTATTAGCTGTTCATAAGAGGTACATTTAGAGGGCGGTGGTCATGATAGAGTTGTATCAAAGGTAGTGGTTATGAGATATAATTTATTTTTTGAGTTAGTAACTAGTGAGGATGCATGATTTGGTAGATAAAAAGTATCAGCTGGTCTTAGTACATGCTGTAAATAGGGGATACCGACCATGACATTGGATTTTAGGTGACCCTATGATCCGATATAAGGACCATCATGTTTTTTAGATATTTTATGTGAATTGATTATACTTTCAAGTTAGAAAAATAGTAAATGATCATGCATCATGCATGTATGCTCCTGTGTTTGAACTCAGTAGTCAATGAAAAATAAGTTAAAAATTAATTAACAAATGAACCTTAAAAACGATTCATGTATTGGGTTAGGATTCCCTATAATTTCTTGTTTTTTATTAATGGATCCAGGTTGACATTCATGTCAGGTTTTTTCCATATATGTTTAATAAGATGTCTTAGAAAATCATCGTAGGGTAGAAGATAATGGTGAAAATTCTCAGAGGAGTACACTCTAAGAGTTCTATTTCCAACGTTTAAAGAAGTCTGAGGGATCCATTTTGGATCATGATATATAGGTTTGGTTTGAAGAGGTGAAGATGAATTTAAGTTTGAATTTTTCTCATGGGATTCACTAAGTTTCAATGATAGTGATGATGCTACTTAGGGCAACCTAATAGTGGTGTTTTTTATTCCCTGACGTTTGCGATGGGTTGAATATTTTTTAGGGGAAGCTCCAAGGCCAGTTTTTTGGATGAGTTCCTTCTTCGACCACAAGAGGAAGCTTATCATCCAGTTATTTTTTCTCTTATATTGGTAATTTAAAATTTATAATCTTGATATGTGGTGAAACCTTATAATTTACTTATTTTTCATGAAACCATTCAATTGATATCCCCTTAAAGTGAATAATTATAATTATCATCATTCTTAGATTAATATTCCTTCATAATTTGTGTAAGGAAACCTCCTAATTTGCTTTATTGAATCACACCTATTAAATTCTTGATCAATGATTTTTTGTACCACTTGTAGATTTAGTTTCCAACCCACACCTAATTTCCTTTAGAGACAGTAAGTGAAACTCATTCCTAAATCCTGGTGTTGAGATAGATATATGATATGGGGAAAAGGTTTCTACAACCTTTCTCATATAATTATTTAACTCTCTCTCCCGGGCTTAGTGTTTTGAAGATATGGTTTTGGGAGAGGAGATTTTATCATTATACTAATCCTATACTCTTCTCTTAGGCCTGTTGTAATAGATATTTTTCATGGAGGAAGGAGTTTTTTTATGTATTACTTTGTTCTAACAAAAACACTCTTAACTTAGTCTTGGTGATATAGATCCTGGTTCGAGTAAAGAGAATATTGAATGTTGTCTTTAATTTTTTTTTCTAATATCATATTAATTTTTCTCTATATATTGAATTAAATTCTTGTATTATGTGGGCTATGCATGTTAGTTTTTTTATGATGTGGTTGTGACCTTGTGTGTTTACATCCTCAGAAGATATTTCTCTATTTTTGGTAACATGTGTTTTAGACTTTAGCATATAAATATAGTATACAAGTCACCCATTTTTATGCATTATTTTTATGATATTTTTTAAAACTATACAATAAATTTAGTGTCGCCTAAAATGGAAAATATCATTTGCGGTAGATGAGTTTCTTTTAATTTTATGCTTTAAAAAACTATTTTATATTGATCTAGGTGCTTGTATTGGTTGGGGAATGTTATGAAGAGTTAATTTAAGATATATGAAATTAATTACATACACCTATAGTAAATGTTAAATAGAAAATTAAATCAATTTAAGTTTTTACATGAGTGTGCTCCAGGTAAATAAAGTTTTCTTAATAAGCATGGAAAACTTTAAAGCTGGATAATGTGGTTTATTCTAACCTCATGTTTTTTTGTGATGCATGTCATATGTTAAACTAGGTTCTCTAATTTCGAAGTTATGTGTATTTATATTAAATTGGTATTGATCATGATAGATCTATGTTAGTTGAATAAAAAAATTGATGAAAGCATGTGACTTTTCTATATAAGTGAGTTATCAAGGAAATCATATTAAAAAAGGAAGATTAGATATCATTCTTAGAGTGTTTAAATTTATTATAATTATCAAAATGGTTAAATATGAAACATTTTTAGGTTTTTATTACAGTAGTGGGTGGATAAATTAAAATTTTTAATGCATGATGAATTGGTTTGGTTAATTTATTGGTCAATATAGTTTCTTGATTAGTAATATATATTTTTTGGAAAAAAATGATTTTTTAAAATGATTTTTAATAAAAAATTTCATCCCTTATATGAAACTTGGATTTATTTTAAAATAAGTTTTGTAAAATTTATTGTAAGTGTTTTCATAAGGATTATTTTTATAAATAACTTATTATGAAGAAGTATTTTAGGGTTTTAATTTAATTTTTTTATCTTATTGTATTTTTAAATGAAATATTCTTAGTGAAAAGTTTTTATCAACATTCTTTCGAAATTTAAAAAGTTGTGATACGTGTATAGAAAATTAGAAATCATTTAGAAATCATTTTTATGTTTTGAACTCCATAACCTATAGGACTTAATGAATTTTTTAAGTAGTGTATTGAATATTATTAGTAAATTAATTTTCTCACATGATACATTAAAATAAAACATGTATATATTTTCATTTTATGGAATGCCTAACTAAATTTTTTGAGGTGTTAGATATAATGATGTTTTCTCCTGAATGATTCTCTATTAATTTTTATTTAAATCAATGTGAAGTGATTGTTTTTGAATATGTTTCCTTGTGTAGTGTTATTTTTTTGGAATGATTGTTTGATTGATATGAATTTCTTTTTGGGTTTTATATGGATATATGTGTGGATTTTGCTGTATTTTTTTTACCTTAATTGGGAATGAGAGTGTAGAAACCTGACTTGAGTCAACCCTACTCATCACCTGATATGGCATGCTGTAAGTTCTTAAGCGTGTTCCTGATCTCTACAAGATAGCGGAAATCACTTAGTAATCATAGTAAAAAATTTGGGAACGATTTCCAATTTATAAAACTAGCATGAACCATCCATGAACTTGAATGACCAAACCATCATATAATATAAATCCTTAGAAATAAATACACAATAGAGTAATGAAACAATTACTAAAAGAAGATACCATAAAAAACATCAGATCCTGATATATAACAAGTCATATAAAATACATAAACATGATATCCCAAATGAAAATTTCAAAAACCTAAAATAGAGATCAAGATCCCAAATAGACAATACATACATCCCAACAGTACATAAATCTAAAATAAACTCCTCAGGAGAAAACCTTGTGAGACCATGCCTCCTCCATCAAAATGACCTCGGATGGTGGTAATCAAGAAGAGCCATTGAAATGCATGGTGCCTTTTCCCCTACCCATGTCCTTTAAAAAAAGTATACATATGCCCAAAGTCATATGTAGGGTGTGAGGAATAATGAAAAGTAGGATACCAATATTAATCTATTTAAGGATTTTTAACCATGAAAATCAATAAATCTAGTTTGAAAACTCATTTTTCAAAACTATTCCACTTTGAAAACATTTCACTTGAAACCAAACCTTTGAAATCCCTTTGGATTTTCTTTATATTAAACATGTTTCTAAAAAAAGAATAAAAAAGTCTCAAATATATGAATAAAAGATATATGAGATAAACATTCTCAACATACCTAAAATTAAATAAACAAGGGTATGGACATAAAAATCATCATATAACTAAATAATTGGAAATGGTAATAAAAAAAGTTCTCAAAATCAAATAAGGAACTAACATAATCATGAAAACATATAAATAAACTTGGAATAAGTAATATGCACCATGGTATGTAACCATAAGGGTGTAGTTTTATTTAGTCTACAACATAGTTTACTAGTGGGATAAACATGTATAACAAGAGGAAGCTCTCACGGTCTTGTCCTAGCCCACTTCCATGAGATCTCTTGGTCTCTTGGCCAACGTGTTAGTAGCTCTCTTAATATTACTCCCAAATCCTATCTCATTTACTTAGACAATATTATAGAATCTTTCTTGGTATTCATCTCAAAGGATTTCTTGGTCCCTTGGACAATACACCCTTATACCCTAGGTCTCCCATGTTCTACTCAATTCTAAACACATAAACAACACAAGTTTTATTCATAAAATACATTTGAAAATCCAATTTAATAAACCAAAATTCCTATTTTAAGACAATAAAAAATACCATGAAATAAATTATTTGAAAAACCATTTACAATATCCATTTTAAAGTATAAAACCTATTTTATCCATTTTATCAAACATGTGGGGTTCTTTGAAAGCAAAACCCTTTGGAAAACCCACTTTACAACACTAAATTTACATAAAAAACCATGTATCAAAATAAACATGTATTAATCGTCATTAATAATTCAATTAAAAGGAAATTTGATAAAAAAACCAAAGGTGATAAATAATTCAATGTTTATCCATGTAAACCACCTTTAAGTGGAGACACATACATCATAATCGATTCCAAACTACCCACCTTTAATGAAAACCACGGGATTCAGAAAGTAGAAGTCCTCAAATGCATAAACTACAAGAAAAATAAAAATAAAAAAACCCATTAATTACCTTAGGTTTGTCCATCTCACCATCTAGGGTTTTTACCTTCCATGGAAATGGAAGAACATGGAAAGATAAGAGGAAAAGATTAATAAATATTGAATAAATGGGCCTACCTTAATCTACAACACCAAGGATCCAAGGGGAATCCAAAAAAATAGATGAGGAAGCTAGAAATATTAGGGATGAAGTTGTGAATTCATGGGAGTAGAATTAAGAGAGAAAGGATTAAAATTCCATAAGGATAAACTGATCATTTCTCAAAATTTTAATGACCTGGATAGCTCAGATTGTTTGACCACATATTTAGACAAATTTTGAGCCAACCATGCATGTAAAATCCTATTATGATATTTCATGTATTTTTATACTTGTATTTGATAACATTTTTTTGGGTGTTGTCCCAGGTATTTCAAGAGTTTTTTAAATCATTTCTCGGAGTCTTATAGGGGTCTTCATTGTGGGTGATAGGGACTGCGACATGGATAAGTTGGATTTAGTATAGAAGATATGGCTATAGAGTAGGGAATTTTGATGCCTCTAAAATTCCGGAACGGCTATGGCACTAAGATTAGGCTATGACGTGGATCCCTATGATAAAGTTTTTTGAAGCCTCTGGCAATTTTGGAAAGGATGTGGCGTGGGGGAGAGCTGCAGCATAAGAGGCATTTAGGACACCTCTACCATTTTGAGGGTAGCTTCGGCTTGGTATTTGGTATGTTCCATATCCTTAACTTGGGTAAATAGGATCCGAGTGAGGTTTTCACCATGGATTTAGGAGCCCGATTGTCTAGGTGTGACTATGGCATGGTCTCCTGCACTGCATCATAGTCTGCCACTGTTTCAGCATTTCTGCACGGTGGTCTTGTCAGCTGCAATGTAATCTTTTTATTTTTTATAATTTAAAATCATGAAATGTTGTTTTTATTATAGAACCCTCATATTCGACCATGTTTGACTATTTGGTCTTTGGAGGCTCTCAAGGAGGAGTTTGACCCCTCCAACCTCTAATATTCTCATATATAAGTGCCAATGGATGCATTGATCTCCCTCCAATAAGTGTATCTATCCTTATTTTGGAATACACCTTTATTTTCTACTCTCCCTATTTGAGAGTTATGAATACACATGTTTTTGATGTATTAGATCCTTATTTTTATGGATTGTTATTTTAGGAATTTCTCCTTGATCTCCCTCACCTTTGACTCTTTATAAGAATTTCCCGATATAGGTGACTGATTAATCATGTGATTAAAGGTACATGGTTCCAGAAGAATTTTCCCTAAAATTTAAATCATGATATATTATTTGATTTGAAATTTATTTTAAATTTTTATTCAAAACATTAATTGTGGTGATTTTTTATTTTATTTCAAAAGGATGCTATTTGTAAAATAAAACCTATTTCTAAAGGTTTTGAAAATATTTCATGATTTCAGAAAATATGGATTGAAATGATTTGATGTTTGTTATTGAGAAAAATGGATTTAAATGAAGTATTATTTTGAAATGATTGAACTTGATTAAAAACACTATTTTATTTTTGAAATTAAAATTTCATGTTGAAATTGAAATTGAGAATTTGAACTGTGATCGATGAACTAAATTGAAATGAATTATTTTCCCATGATAGATTGATTGATTTATTGAAAACACATGTGATACTAGGTAGTTAGTGGGTGATTAGGACAAGAAGACTAGGAATATAACTCCCTAGAAATGTATTGATGAGGACAACCCTAAATAAACCAAGTTTTGTATGATTTTCCCCAGATGGGGAGTTGATTGATTTTATCCCAATGTCATTATCCTTAGGTACATTCACACACAATTTGAGACAAGATGATTGATTGAGTAGTGTGAGGATACTATATCTAGGAACTAATGAACCTCATGGATTATGAACATGTTACCTATTTATGAATTGAATATTACATTACAGTGATTAATTATTTTATTAATTTTCTTTCTATTTTATGATTTTTTTATTTAATATCATCTTTAAATACTACCATATTCTTGATTTAAAAGTTTTTTTGAATAAAAATGTGAAAAAGAGATATGCATTCCTTTTTTATTTAAAATTGAATCATAAAATTGTTTATTTTTGTTTGAACTACTTATGAAACTTTTAGTGAAATATTACTAGGCTCTTTTTCTCACACCCTATATTTTCCTTCAAGAATTTTTAGATTATGTTATAAAAATTCCAAGAAAATGGAAAGTTTCACTTGGTGGTGGAAGTTGTACTTGATTCATGAGACCCTAGAGTTATGGTGGAGCTATTGTCTACTTGTTACACAGAGTTTTGAGATCTTGTTTTTATGATGATGTGTCATTTATTTTGGATGATGTATTTCCTTGAGTTATCTATTTGATTATTGTAATTTCCCCTTGAGGAGTGTTTGACATAACAATTTTGTATTGATTTATCTTCCACTATTCTATCTTTATTATCTGTACATGTTGCAAAAATCATCCCCTTTGTCTTTTTATTGATGGCAGATACTAGTCTCCAAACCATGGGGATTTGGAACGCCCTTCGAGTTATGTCAGAGTGGGATCAGGTATCAGTGTACTTGGGTATCTGTGTTGGTTCATGAAAAAATGGTATCCTAGTGAGGTTTCACATATTTGTTGGATGTTGGTATGTGGTTTTTGGATGTCCTGGTAGATATGAGGTAGGATTTTCAGGACTTAAGGGGTATTTACACATGAGTACCAGGCTAGCTCTCATCATAGAAATCATTAAGTCACCTTGGGTTTTTGGGAGAAATATTATTTGAGGAATAAATTGATACGATTCTAGTTTATTTTATTAAATTTGATCTATGTGTTTTGAAATCCCATAAAATTGAATCCAATTTATTGAATTGATTCTCATGTATCTCTTGATTGAGTTAATGATCTGATTACCTTTGATGATGTTTTATGTTTCCTATTGATGTTTTGTAGTACCATTCCCCTGAGGGAGCTTCTAATTAACCAAAAAAATCAAACCCTCTAGTAGATCAGAATATTATTGATATAGTGGTGTGTGTTGTCCAAGATCTCGGATGGGTAACTACACACATTTTCATTCAAGATTCAGTAGTGGAACCTCAAAGGGATGAATCTAGATATCATTATCAATAGATCATTTTGAATAAACCACCAAATTTATAAAGCTCAAATGATCCTCAATAGGCTAAGGATTGGTTAAAAAATATTGAGCTACTTTTTGAGTTCTTGTAAATTCCAGATGCTATAAAGGTGATATGTGCTACCTTCAAACTTGAAGGGCCTACCTAAAAATGGTGGGATTTGATGGTTTCAAATAAGAAACATGAATTATTAGAGTAGAAAAAGTTTAGATTTATTTTCATAGATAATTTCTTTCCATAGTCGATGGTTTTGGTAAAATATATGGAGTTTATCAACCCACAACATGGTGATATAACTGTGAACTGGTATATGAACCGATTTACTAAACTTTTTTAGTTTTCTCCTGAGGTAGTGACGAATGGAAATTTTAAGGGATGAAGATTATAGATGGATATCTGATCTGATATTTGATCTCACATTTTCATGCTGAAGCTAACTCCATTTACTGATATACTGGATAGATCATAGATGGATGAGAATGAACTAGCTGGTAAGTCAGGATTGAAGAGAGTCTCTCTTACTCCCAATGGTAGTTCTGTATGTTTTTTTAAAATTAAAGTGAAAGTGTGATGAGTCTCATTGTGTATCTTGACAAAAACCATCATTCAGTAATTCTGCAGTATCCGAAAGAGGCCCATTGACTTGTTTTTAATGTGGAAAAGTTAAGCATTTTGAAGTGAGTTTATACTGATACACTGAATATTTATAGTTCATGTAGTTTCTTTGGCCACATATAGAAGTTATATCATGTCTTTTATACCCCTCACAGTGTCATGGGATCATCTTCACATAAAGGTACCATGTTACAATCATATTATTAAAGAAATAAGGGGTTTTATCCATTGACATATTGAATAAATTTTCTTCATACAGTGGGAGAGTCTTCAGAGGAAGACAATATAGGTACAATAATAATGATAGGTACTATCAATATAGCTTCAAATTTTGTAAATGATTTATTTAATACCAATGCATGTCATTCATTCATATCGACTCGTGTTTTTAACTTTCTAAATCTCACTACAAAGCTTATGTATTATGTGATGGATATTAGTACACCCATCATAATGAAGAGATATTATGGTATCCAAATAAATTCTTGTTCCTTTTATTTATTAAAGACCAATCTCGCCTATACTTTTATAGTTCTCAACATAAAACCTTTAGGTGTCATTTTTGGGATGGTTGGATGATTACCCATAAAATTCTGATTGACTGCAATCTTTAGCAAGTATCCTTTACCACCCTCAATGGGATGTACTGTGTTTTCTAAGGAGAATGTGACCCAAGGTTGAGTAGTGATATACTATCTTTATAAAAGTTTATTAGGGTGACATATAAGTTTTATATTGATATGAAATTTGTTGGGAAAAAATCCCTCAAGGTAATATTGAATCATTTTTGGGTTTGATTGTGTTTGTTGACAAAGAAAGTTTCCATGGTGAATTGTCAAGTTCCAGAGATGTTGTTGACAATCCATGTTGACAAAGAACCATAACAAAGTAATGGACGATATGGAGGTGGTATAAAAGAATAGATATAAGGTGGCGCCGTTTTCTGGTGTCTGCCAAATTTTTGGGGTCCAAAATTTGGAGTTTGGTGAGCATCGTAAAATATGGATTTCCTTGAAGATCTAATTTAAATAAGGAAAAGGCATGATTTTCATGAATATAGGATTCATGGATTGGATTTTGAAAAGACAAGAATAATGTTGACGGTGATTCTTCACGATTACGACAAGCTTCACGAATTGCAGAGTCGAAGAGCATTGCGGTGGCGAATGGCATTGCAAGTGTGCTTCGTGGAGAAGGCATAAAGGAATTGACAGGATACTCCAAAATTACGATGAGATCCACGATCAGATAATTACCATGGTGCTTTGTGATTTTGATAGAATTTTGGCGGGAACTTCAAAGATTCACGATTTGAGCTGACGTGGCATTGACTTCGCGTGGAAGGTTCAAGGGTCAGTGGAATCACCTATAAATAAGCCTTGACCTCCTTGAGAGAAGTAGAGAGTTTTTGAAAGAAAATATTTTTTTCTTGGCTCACGAAGGAGGTTCGTGAAGGCAGTGTGATTCGCGAAAGAAGAGATTTTCGGCAGCTAATCTAGCTCCGCGAAAGTTGTGAGCTTTGTGTTGGCTCAGTGAGCTTCGTGAGGGAAGTCGCTCTGTGACGACTTGAGCTTCGTGAGAGTGCTTCGTGAAAAGGAAGGAGATTCACGAAGGCTTGTTTGATCTTCACAAAATTGGGAGCCTCGCGAAGTAGGATTATTTGCGAAGGTTTCTCCAAAGGAAATGCCTAGTGTTCAGAGGCAAAGTGGTATTCATCTATGGATGAAAGTTGGACTTCAACAGAGAATCTATCAACAGTTGAGGATGCATTCATTCTTGCAAATGAAGAGACATACATGTCTATAAATTGTGAGTGGATCTTCTGAAGAAGCAGTGAAATCACTTCAGTTGAGAGATCAGTGAGTTCTCATATTGTGAGTGGTTGTAAACCAGGAGGGACAGTGAGTCCGCTTCGAACTTGTAAACAATAGTGCGCTTATAGTGGAATTGGTACATCAGTACACTGCTAGTGTATGCTCCTTGGACGTAGCCCAATGAGGGTGAACTAAGTAAAAATCTTTGTGTCCTATGCATGCTTTAAGTTTTATTCATACTCTGCATCGGGAAGGAGAGAGAAGATGGTTTTGTTTAACAGAAAAACAAGATCAAAAGGGGAAGTTGTTTTAATCTGTCATACCCTGATTCACCCCCGTCTCAGGGTATCTATCCTTGTGGACCTAACATATTTGGAACTTTTTAGTGGAAATATTCATCCAGTAGTCATCAAGTTTCCTAATGTGTTTCCATATGAATTTTCTAGTTTACCACTGATAAAGGAAGTATAGTTTTCTATTGATTTGGTGTTGAGTACCCAACTAATACCTATTCCTTCTTATCATATAAAATCAGTTTAATTTAAAGAGTTGAATATCTAATTGGATTATTTTTTAGATAAAGGATTTGTAAGCCTGAGTGTGTCACCTTGGGCGGTGATGGTTTATTTTATAAACAATGTCGACGAGACACTTCACACTTTTGTTGATTACCAAAAACTCAATTGAGTTATGGTAAAGAATAGGTATCCATTTCCTCAAATATATTATTTTTTTATTAGTTTAAAGGGGAAAAGTGGTTCTTGAAGATTTATCTTTAGTCTAGTTATCACTAGTTTAGAATCAAAGAATTTGATATCCCACATATCCCCATTAGGAGTAGGTATGGACATTTTGAGTATCTTATTATTCCTTTTGGTCTAACCAATGATCCTACAATTTTTATAGTACAGATGAAAAGGATATTCCAAAATTACATTGATTCATTTGTGCTGGTATTTGTGGATAAAATATTGGTTTATTATAAAACTATGGGGGATCATGTGCATCATTTGAGAACAATTTTGTAAATTTTGATAGATTACCAACTTTATGATATGCTATCAAAATGTGTTTTTTGGATCTGTGAAGTGATGTTCTTGGGACATGTGGTTTTAAATCATGGAATTTCAGTCGATACTAAAAATATGAAGACTTATATGATGCGGGAAAACCCACACATGGTTTTTGATATTCTAATCTTTTTAGTCTTATTGGGGTATTATCACTGGTTTATTAAATATTTCTTGAAGTTGGATTCTCAAATAATGATTCTCACTCGAAAAAAAGTTAGGTTCTTATGGGATTCCAAATTTTATAATTAATTTGATGAGTTGAAACATATTTTGACTTCTACACTAGTGTTGAATATTCCAAATTCTAGGAAGGTCTATATGGTATTTTTTGATGCATTGGGCTTGGGTTTGGGATGAATTATCATGCATGGTGATCATGTCATGGCCTATGGTTATCAAAAACTCAATAAATTCGATAATAAATACACTAATCATAGCCTTGAACTCGTAGATATGATGAATTATCTTAAAATTTATAGGCATTAACTTTTTGGAGAATGGTTTACCATTTATTATGATAAAAAATAGTGAGTGATATCTTCTCAAAAAAATATTTGTACCTTCATAATAGGTGATGGGTAAAGTACCTGTGATTTTTTGATTTTGAATTTTATTACACCCATTGAAATGGGAATGTAATTGTTGATTCTTTGAGAAGGAAAATTCTAACCCAGGCTATGTAAGAATCTTCAAAATAGTGGAATCTAATGGATCTATTTTCTTTCATACATTTGGGAGGTTAGGAAGACAATATTGAGATTGTTTTGGTAATCATGCAGTTGAACACCTCTCTTATCGAGATAATTCTTCAATAATAACAACTTGATCATGAATTCCATGGAATTAAGGGTTCTATTCATGGTGGGGAGACCATCATTTAGTGTTCACTATCTTTTTAGGGTATCATATGAATACGAAACCAGTACGTCGTACCTTTTCCCATGAGAAAATTTGTAATGGGGTATTTCTATAATTCCTAGTGGGTAGTGCACCCTGAAACAAAAAATATGTTATATGACATGCAATAATGATTCTGGTGTTCATGTATGAGATGAGACATTGATAATTTTTTTTCTCATTGTTATAATTTTCAATAGTTCAAGGATGATCACTAAGAAACCGTAGGGTTTTCTTCAGCCCGATATTATATTGACTTTTAAGTGGGAATATATTTCAATGGATTTTATGGTTGGGTTTCCTAGTACCCCTTGACGGAATAATGAGACATGGGTAGTGATCAATCAAATGATCAAATTGGATAACTTTATACCAATTCATGAAACAACCAAAGTTGAGGACATGAGAAGCCTATATGTGCAAGATATTGTTAGATTTAATGGAATTCCATCTATTATAGTTTCTTATAGGGAGCATTGGTTAACTTATCATTTCTAGAGAGGCCTCTTAGAGGCAATGGTATCACAGGTTAGTTTGAGCATGAAATATCATCCATAGATGAATGACCAGGTATAATGAGCTATAAAAATATTGTAATACATGATTTATGCTTTAATCCTTGACTTTATTAGAGTTTGGGATAACTACTTGAGTCTAGTTGAGTTTTCCTATAACAATAGTTATCAATCATCTATCCATATAGAACCCTTTGAGGCCTTGTATGTCAACCAGTGTAAATATCAATTGTGTTGGTTAGAGATCTTTGAATCTTCCATGATTGGACCTAATTTGGTCCAAGATAGGACAACAAAGATTCAGTCTATTCATCAGAGAATGATGATAACACAAAGCCAATATAAATCCTATGTTAATCATCACATATTTCCATTAGATTTTTTAGTGGTTAACTAGGTGTTTTTGAGAGTTTCACCATGGTTGGGTCACCAAAGGCTTATAAAACAAATAAATCTTTCACTGAGAGTAGTGACCTTATCTATTTGACATGGAGTCTTCTTGATAGGATTTATAGGGGTAGAAAATGTTAATGGTGGGGATATTATAACATCCCATTACCATATTTATTGTATTTTTATCCATTTATTTGATCACCTTTTGGTTGGGTATTGTCTCAGGTCGTTTAGGAGTTTTTTTTGGGATTTTATGGGATTTTTACATGGGGTTGTTCCATGGATGAGAGGGACTGCAATGTGTAGAGTCTATCTATGAGGTGAAATATCCTATTGTGTCATAGGTAATTCTAATGCCTCTACCAATTCTAGTATGGATATGACAAAATGAGTCAGCTATGTCATAGAGCCTCATGACAGAGAGTTTTGGAGACTTTGCTAATTTTGGAAAGTATATGGCCTTGGGGAGATCTATGGAATAATGGGATTTTAGGGTGCCTCTTTTATTTTGATAGTATCTTTGGTGTGGTGTGTGGGTTGCGCCATAGCCTTACCCTAAGTAAATAAGATTTGGGCAAGGTCTGCGCTGAGTATTCAAGATTCCCGTTGGTTGGGGGTAATTGTGAAATGGTTTTTTTAGTTTGAAATCTCGAACCCTTGTTTTTATTCCAAAATCCTCCCATTAAACACCATTAGACCCTTTGATTTTTATAGGCTCTCAAGAGAGTATTTTACCCCTAAAACCTCTCATTTTCTCAAATTGAAGTGCCAGTGGATGTGATTAATCTCCTTCTGGGAAGTGTATCTCTCCTTATTGTGAAATCCTCCTTTATTATATTCTCTCTCTCTATTAGAGTGATAAATCCATATGTTTTTTATGGATAAGATCTTTATTCTGATAGATTTTGATTCTATGTATTTCTCCTTGATCTCCCTCACCTTCGAGTCTCCATTGGTGGTCCCTAATAAGGGTGATTGATTTAAATATAGGTGTTTCTATAAGTATTTTCCATACAATTGAAACCACAATTACTTTCTGGATTTGAATTTTATTTTCAATTGTTTTCTAAAACTTGAATTGTGATGATTTAATGATTAATTTAAAATGAATGTGATTTTTTAGATAAAACCTATATTCAAAGGTTTTAAAAATATGCTATAATTTGAGAAAATATTTCATGAAATGATTTGATGCTGATTCTTGAGAAAAATGGATTTAAATAAAATTTTATTTTTAAAGTAATGAACTTAATGAAAACCTCTGTATTGGCTTTGAAATTGAAATGTCATGTTGAATTTGAAATCAAGAATTTGAACTGTGAATGATTAATTGAATTGAAATGAATGATTTTTCCATAATTGATTGTTTTATTGAAATCACATGTGCAACTGGGTAGTTAGTGGGTGACTTGGACAAGAATTCTAAGACTCTGACTCCCTAGAAATTGATTGGTGATGAAAACTCTTACTAAAATAATTTCTACATCATTTTCCCCATACGGGGTGTTGATTGATTTTATCCCAGTGTCATAAACCTTAGGTATGTGGGTACACACTTTAAGTTGTGATGATTGATCGAGGAGTGAGAGGATACTATAGCCAATAACTAAAAAACCTCATGAATTATGAACATGTTGATTATTTATGAATTTATTATTAAATGATAGTGACTATAAAACTGTTTTATTCATGTCATTTACATTTTATAAAAAAAATAATCATTTAAGAATGTTTTGACATACTGCCATCTTCTTGCTTCGAAAGATCATTTTTAAGGAAAATGTGAAAAAAGTGTCCTGTATACCATGTTTATTTAAAATCAGAGCATAAATTGGTTTATTTGTGTTGGAAATGATTATGGACCATTTGGTGAAATCCTACCAGGATTTTTTTAACATCCTACCTTTTCCTTTGGGTGTTTGTAAATTATGTTATGTCATGTCTAAGAAAAGGGAAAGAATCACTTGGATGTGGCAGGTGTGATTGACTCATCTGAACCTGAAGTTATGGTGGTGACCAGTGGAGCTATGATCCACTTGTTACATGGATTTGTGAGATCTTTTCTTTATGATGATGAGTCTTTTTTTGGATGATGTATTTATTTGGGATATATATATGCTTATGGTACTTTCTCCTTGAGGAGTGTTTAGCATACCATATATGTATTGATTTATCTTATGTTATTCTATCTTGATTCTTCATACTTATGGTATAAATAATTCCCTTTGACTTATTTTTGATGCTAGGTGAAATTTTCCAACCCATGGGGATCGGGAACACCATTTGAGTTATGTAAGATCCAGATCAGGTATCAATGTACCTAGGTATCTAGGTTAGTCCGTGATAGTGCAGGGGATACAATCTACCAAGAATGATGCCACATGGTGAGTACTAAGTTTCACATGTTTATAAAAATTGTTCTCAAGCTATGAAAATAGATCTATCCCCCAAGACACCCCTGTTGCATGGTTAGCTACATGGTTAGACAAACCATGTTCTAATTGTGCACCAAAGTTTTTCTTCCCCACAAAAAAAATGTTTTTTACAATTGACTCCTAGGAACTCCTTGAACAAATAAAAAGGTAAATATAAACTCAAATAAGACATACCACTGACTTGATGGGTGTCACAAACCTCTCCATCATTCCACTTTCTACCCCCAAAAATTCCTCAGGCATCATAAAAAGAAAAAAGGTGAGACCACTATCCCCTCATCAAATATTCCTGCTCCGATGTCTTGTAAATATCACAACCATGCTTCCAAAGTACACAGAACAATGAGATAGATTTATCACAAAGAACCTTGTTATGATAATCCAAGATATGTAAAAGCTTCTCCGCAATAGTGACAACATGTTTCATATATAAATCATCCCACTCTATTACATGTGATGGGTCTGGATAATATCTTTTAAATTGGAAAAAATGAATGACATTATGAAACAAGTTCATCCACGGTGGCATCTTTAACCGGTATAATACCTTCCCAAGACATTAAAAAACCGAAAATGGGCTTATATAACATGGTTCTATCTCCCCATACTTTCTCAAGAGATAGTTTTCCATTCAAATAGACACTTGAAGAAACACTTGATCACTAACCTCAAACTCCAATGGGAAATGGGGTCAATCAGTATAAGATTTCTGGTGACTATGAGCTATTATTAAACTTTTTTAAACCAACCTTGATTTCTTTATCATCTATTGTATGATACTTTTCCCTGACAAAGAAATCTCTCATAACTATTCCCAACACAATGGGGACTGACACAACCACTTATACAACACCTCAAATAGAGCTATCCTGGTCAAGGACTAATAAATGTTGTTATAACAAAAATTATCCAATAATATTTTCCTCTCCCAAAAACCCTCAAATTTGGTATACATGCTTAAAGCATATCCTCGAGGGTCTAGATGGTCTATTTATATTGACCATTTTTTTGTAGGTAATATTCTATGATCATACTCATCTTAGTTCTCATGGATTTCTGGAGTCCCTTCAAAAACTGAGAAGTAAAATGAGTGTCTCAGTCAAAAACTATTAATGAAGGAACCCCATGAATCCTAAAAACCTATCAGATATATAGTTACCGAAGCTCCTTTACCTTCATCACATCCATGATGGGAAGGAAATGGTATTATTTCATCAAATGATCAATAAGAACCTCTATAACATCTTTCATACTAGGTGTATGAGGTAGAATAATCACAAAATCCCGAAATATTTTTCCCACTTACACAATGAAATGGTAAGAGGCTGTAACAACCTGGCTAGTCTCAAATTCTTGGCTTTGATTCTCTGGTAGGTTAAGCATCGAGAAACAAAATATGCAACTAATTGACTTATCTCAGTACACTAATAGTGATCTATAAAGGTATAAAAAATATCTTCAGGGTGCAATAACCTACTATAATGATTCCCCTCATGCATAACCTCATGCCTCAAGACCAACAGAACCACCAAATACTTCCTAAAGATGAGAGAACCATTTAGAGATTGAGAAAAATCACCCAAGTTATTCCCACCATTTAAAACACTACTAATTTGCTGACAGTCAAGGTTAGATGCCAAATCATTCCAAAATCTATTGATAAGAGAGGGCATGACCTGTACAATAGTCAATAAAACTACTCTCCACCATCATACACCTCTAAAATCTGATCTGAAAACAACCCCATAAAACTATAATCATCCATTGATTCTTTAATAACCTAGATCAAAAAAATTATACTCAAGGTGTTAGTGAATATGTTCCCCTTCTTGAGTGTATAAGAAATATAAAAATGAAAAATTTGAAGACATTTTACCCAGAATCTCTATCTGAGGTTCAATTCCCTCTAGGTAAATATATACTTCAAGATCTTTTAATTCAAATTGACTATGAAAATATCCTAGAAAAGGTAATGATGCCACATTTTCAATGCATGTATCACAACTGTCAACTCTAGGTCATGGGTGGGATAATTACACTCATGTGGGCATAGTTTCTATGAGATATAGGCCACCACATGACTATACTAAATTTACACACACAAAAACCCCACACTTATCATCCCACTCAAAATTCAACCCCTTTCTTGATCAAAACCGTCAAGGGAGAAGATATTTTGGAGAAGTACCCAAAAAACACATATAATACCAAGAAAATCCCAAATATCTCCTGATATAGAACTCATCCTTGGACCATTCTCAAGACATGACTGTGAAAATATTTTTGGGTTCCACTAAAACTCTTCTCTTAGAAATCACATGGCCCAAGAACTTCACCTCCTTAATCCAAAAATGAAATTTGGATAACTTAAAATATAGAAGATGATCTCTTAGGATTCCCAAAACAACCTCCATGAGGCTAGTATGATCCTCATCCGTTTTGGAATACCCCAAGATTTCATAAAAAAACATGACCATGATGGAGTCCAAAAAGTGATGGAAGATCCAGTTTATAAAGGCAATAAATATCACATGAGCATTGGTATGGTCGAACAACATAACCAAATGTAGCATCCTATGTTTTTAGGCTATATTAAATTCCAAAGGAATTTGAAATTATGTCATGTGGTGTAAAATTCATTTTATTTCATTTTAAATTCCTTTGTTTGGCCCTAATAATGTTTCCTCAGGGAGTCAATGATGTTCTGGGGGCATCCATGGCTCGTTCGGAGCCCGGCACCCTGAAATTTTAAAAGATTGACTGAGATGCACGGTTAATAGAAACTATACAACCTAGAACACATGGTTTTCTTAAACTATGCGGCATAAGAAAGTGGGGTGTTGGGAGTCATATGATTTTTATGAAATTTTATGACCCTATGAAGATGACCATGCGATGTTGCAAACCTATTGGATAGAGTCCATTCATGCGATTGGAACACGGGTTGGCCAACCATATAGCCAAACCACGTGCCCTTGTCTATGTGGGTAAAATTACTATTTTACCCTTAATGAACCTAAATATAAACCCCTTTACTTCCCCCTTTTCTAGCGGACTCCTCCCCCTCTCCCTCACATGAATCCCCTCTCTTCTTTCTCCTTAGGGATTAATATATCTACCTCATCCATCATCCAAATCACTTGCTGTCAGAAGCATGGAAAAGCTTGAGGTAATCTCTACACTCCTAATACTTATATTTTTACTTAATTCCATCCTATGGTTCACTATTTTAGGGTAACCTAATTCTCCATATTTCCAGGTATTTTTTCTTCTTCTTAGATTTCTCTTGAACCAGACTGAATCAATACTCAATATTAGATGAGTGGGTCATCCATGGTATAAGGTAGGTGGTCTATAGATTTTCCATCACATTTCATTTTTTAATAAAATTTCCCCATTGCGCCACAAACCATAATTTCTCAGTGTCACTTAAAAATAAAGTTCCTTGAATTAATTTTCTTATCTTTCCTTGTAATGTTCTTAGACCCTTATTGGGGCTGTTTTAGGTTAAGGCCTCAACCCGAACCACCCCTTTAGGATGAGTTTGTTTAATTCCCCCTTTAACATGTTTTCTTCCATTGTTAGATCCACCCCTTAGGGTGTTATTTTATTTAAATATTAATATGATATTCTCTCATGAGTTAAACCAACTTTGAGGTGGTATTCCTTATGCCTTTTTTCAGTATTGGTTTCGCCTATAGTGAACCCAATGAATTGTTTGAACACAAGTGTCACATTTTCTAATAAAACTCCTCTATTAAGGTGTGATGAATTATAAGAAAAAAAGGATATATATATCTGTGTGTGTGTGTGTGTGTTATTTTTTTCTTGTACGTATGGCATGAGTGTTTTACCATGGAATTACTATTTAGTAATTAAGTGTTCCCTTTTTAATTATGTTTGAATGTGATGTACTTATTTTTTGATTGTTCTAGGATGTGGAATGGATGAGTACATGGATTTTCATTCATAAAATAAATTATTAAATTGGATTGGACTTATTTAGCATCCTTTTTCATGTTATGGCATGATTTCTAGCATGCCATTTTTAAATTTCTGAATTTAAATTGATTGAGATAATTATGGACACCGTGAGTGATACTCTGGTTTACTTTCATGTAATGTTGTGGGATGACTCATCGTGCTTGTGATTAGTCTCACTGAGATATTGTGTACACACTAGGGTTGATACTGGTATGCCAGGATAGGCTCACCATGCATTCCCCTTACCTCATTATGAGCGATACCAATTCCTTAAGGGAGAAACCTTGGATGGCCTCGTTGGTGAGATGGTCATACCAGGCTATGAGTGAGACTTAGTCCCCTACGTGAGACACCTAATATAGAAAAATGGGTTCATTGTTAAGGTTCTCCTTGGATGGGCCTAAGATTCTACTTATTTAATTTTGGCAATTACTTTTATAGAAAATTTCACTGATGTAAATTTGATATTCAAGGGACGTGTCCTCCATGATAAATAACATGCTTGGGATCGATCCATTTCTTTATACATGCTTATTTCTTTTGTTATCACTTTTCCATTATCTCACTTGTGTAAGTTTCCTACTGTTTATAAATTTATGGCTTAGGCTAAAGCAGGCATGGTTGGCCAGGTTTCTTTAAAGAACCTAAGATGACTTAATTAATTTTTTATTTTTCATTTATTATTTACTTTGATATAAATGAAAACTTCTTATTTTATATTAACAAACTAGATAATGCTTTCGAAACCATTGTTGGTGGCCTATTGAGTATATCTCACACCCTTCTTGGTCCACCTTTGCACTGGGGTATCCAAGTAGATCCTCTTGTTCATAGGTCTTTGATCATTTTATTATGTTGAGCATTATACCTAGGAGTTGGAAGCACATGATTGATCTAGTACTCAGGATGCTCGATGAGACTAGCCTCATGGCCTTTTTATTATTTTTCTTTATTCATGTATTATAACTTATCACCTATTGTAGTTTTCCGAACTTATTAGGTAGAATCACATTGACATGCATATATGGTTAGTTGTATATTGGAATTGACCATCTTTATTTAGTTATTATATTTATCTTCCATGGCTTGTCACTTATTTTTACCACTTCTTCTACTATCTATTGATTTATTCTTGATAATACCATTGTACTACTCTAATATCGAAGGTATAGTCTCCCCATTGTACCACCATTATACCCTAAATACTAGTCGGTAGCCTTTGGCATATGGGGAGGCATGCTTGAGGCCTTGTGACAAATAATCTAACTACTATTTCCATAGTAAGTCAGTTCGGGATGTTACAAAGTGGTATCAGATCCCTATTTTTCTTTATCTTACTATTTTGTGCTGGTAGATAAGAGACTAGGAATGTGTCTACACTTGGTAAATAACTATTCTTGTGAGTGATCAACCCACATACATGGAAAATTTGAAGTGTCCAGGGATGGGACTGTTGTTTGTGCTATTCATTATTATAGTTGATTTTGATTTCACATTGAGTGTTAGGGAATTTTACACCACTTACTGATTTATGAGATTTATAGTATTTTCCCTTGGACTGGTATGTTAAGGAGGAATCATTATATACATCATTATAGGTACGTAGATATTCCCATGTCATGAATATTCTATTCCATTTAGATTGAATTTATTGGTTGTTTAAAATTTGTTGACATGCCATGCATGTTTTATTTGCATGTCATTCATATTACATGTTATAAATTTTAATAACATGTTTTCTTTTCATCTGTTTAGGTATTTGATTAGTATGCTTCTATAATTTAAATTATTATTCTTTTTTTATGTTATATGTTTGAGTGTTTCCTGCATTCATAGTATCTTTCCATGATTATCTTCTATGTTTGTAATTATTTAGCATGCCTAGTGATTCATTTATAATTTCTAATATATTACCATGTTTTAGTGATAATCAATGTGATTTTTTATAATTTCCATGCTTCTATTATTATTTATCATGGGTTAAAATATGTTGGTTGTGATTAAATTGGAGTCAATTTTCAATTTGTAAAGTAAATGGTAACTTTATAAATTAGAAATTGACAACCCATATAATCGAAAAATTATTGATTTGATTTATATACTTAAATTTTAATGCATAAATGTTAAGGATATTGAATTCTACTATTGATCTTTTATAAAATGGATGCAGTTAGATGAGAGTTTCCTGCAATTTGTAAAGTGTGTAGGAACTTTATAAATCGAGTAGTGGTAACCCATATTACCAAACCATCTATTATGAGCCTTATATATTATAAAATATTGATTAAATATAAATTTTGTTTAATTTGAACTTAAATGAAATGGTTTCATTTATAAGAGTGTGCACCTCTATCACTTGGTCATTATGACCTGTATGACTAAATTTCTAAATGCACAACTAGAAAAAAATAGGTCAGTTGGGGAATGTTTCTTATGAGATAACCCCATTAAAGGTGTGTTAAAAATATTAATGTTTTAAATAAAATTTTTGAGTTAAAATTTGATGAACCTAATATGTATTTATTATGATCCTTGTAGGTTGCCTTTGTTATGTTCTACCTTGAGTGTTTTACCCCATGGGGGTATGCTTATGATTTTTAGATATGGTCATTTAAAGTTTCTAAAACATTTTATAGAATTTTAAATATAAACATGAGGTGGAATCTTACTTAACTAGTACCCTTTTTATTAATTAATAAACTTTAATTATTTTTAGGCGTATTTATGTGAGGCCTTGGTTAATTAAAATGCCCATTACAACCTAAAGGGTGCTTTCCTCTATATATTGAAATTGAAATTTTCTTTAACTAATACTGATTGTGAAAATTCATATGGATAAATAGAATGATTAAATAGAATTTATATGATAATTTTCCTAATTATAATATGATGTCAATAAATAAATAATTCTTTAAATTGAAGTTTAATATAACTTTCCTATTTTACCTTGCGGGCTTATCGAGATACTTTTTCCTTATGATTGGTAATAGGTTTTCTTTAAAAATAAAACTTTAAATGTTTAAATAATTAAATGAGTTTTGGTTTAATGACTTAAAATGAAACCTTAAATGGTGTTCTTAGCTTTAACCCTTGAGCACAGGTAGTTTTACTCTTTCTTGACTATTTCCTTGAAATGAAAACATCAACGTTATCCATAGGATCCTTCTTTTATACCTCGCACCTAAATGATAGGCTCTTAAGCCCAATTACCATTTCTATTATGAACCCTAGGTTGGTTCGACACTTCCTGTTTGGGTATGGGGCTATCCCGTTCTAGGTAGTGCCCTTATATCTCCAAATCCCTTGATAAAAGCTTGTAAATCTTTTCAGGTGTGTGGTACTATTCGAGTGACATAGTATCATGTTGGGATCTTAGTTTATAAAGAGAAAAATTTGTTTAGACCGGAGTTCATGAGGTTTTTTGACCCTCATTTTAGGTGTGAGCATCATATAATGCTAAGTATCTGTGAGTTAGACATGAATAGGGCATGGTTGACTGCTTAGTGGGTTGTGTGACCCCCTCTTCCTCTTCCTCAAATATGAGAGAATTATTATATCACTAGTCATGTTAATATTCATATGGGAAGATATTAACTTGGGTTAAATCATTTTTATGGGCCATCAATACTTGAATTCATGGGGATAATAAGCCTGTGGGAAGTATCAAGGATGTGTCTTTTCGCATAGGGTAGTATGTGTTGTCACATGTTGTACCGTTGAGTTATTTAAATGGTGAATCAATCCATTGAGTTTAGTGAGAGTTGTTTTACTCTCGAGCTATTATGCTTGAGTCACAGGTCATCTCTGAGGTAGAGTGACTTGGGCACTGTGGAAAATTAAAATTTGTCTCAATGCTAGGGTTGAAATTCTAAATAAGATCATGTGTTTTGACACATTGATCCATTTTTTTGGAATTTTTGGATATTGTATCATTTCTTGGACCAAATGGGAATAACTTAGGAGGAGCTCCATGTGTATTACTAAAGTAAATATACCCTAGCATGCTTGTAAGTGGCTGATCTATCTTCCCTTTTTGGTTTAATGCTTTATAAAGTTTTATTGAGATCCTTTTTTCAGTGAAAAATGACTAGAACACTCCTAAGGTGGGTATAATCATGTAAAACATGTTAAATATTCCCTTATTGGTATAAGGGACAACTATGGACCATTTTTGAATGGTTGATCTTGCATAAAATTCCCCTATGGCTAGAAATATCTTATTTTAAGTTGGTTCTTATGAGGTAGCATGACAATGAATGATTGGTCATGTATGAAACCTTTGAAGACACCATTGGCTGGGGAGGGCCATGGTGGTTGTGCTTAATCACGAACATTATGCCTCATGTGGTAAGTGAATCATGTTCAGTTGTTGTGATGCATTGGCGGTGGTAGCCTAGATCTTATAAGGAAGTCAACCTGGGGTGTTTTGACTATCCTTCTCCTTGAGTTATCAGTTATGAAAGGTTCAGATATTTACTGAGCACTTCATCTATGTTTTAGTGGGAGTGTATCTCATCTTTTTAGTTACCATTCCAAATACTCTTAGTTTACTATCAGCTAAATGATGATCATGTACCCTATCTTGACATCATTTGGGTAAACTGGGACAACATCGGTTATAAATTGTGAAATTTTTTAAAATCTATTGGGCTTGTTGAGCGGTCTTTATTAGAGAGAATTCAAAAAGCATGGGTTTCCATAGAGGCATGGTTAGTACTGAGTGATACCTAGGTTTCCAAGTAGGAATTTCATGGTCGGACTCATGGACACTGATTATTCCCCTTGACTTGATCAGCTGACGAACACAGCTTCGGGGTCATCCAATGTTATTCTTATGTGGAAATTAAGATTTATACCAATGTCTCACTTATAAACACCAAATTTGGACTTCCTTGGATGAGCACCTTAGACTCCAGTTATTGACTTTGATATTACCTAGGACTTCAATCATGATCAGAAGGGATGTTTTATAAGGACCCAGCCTTAAACCATACTTAATATTGAATTAAATGAATAATTCACATTGAGGATCTTTTTAGGTTAAGAGTTTTAGAGAGTTAGACCGTAACTAATACAATTTCAAAATATTACATCTCAAAAATTCAAAGCAGATACTCCTACCGAGTTTCAATTTTTTTCATAAAATAAAAACTCTTGAAAAAAAGAGTCATGTCTAATTCCATGCTTAAGAGAGCATGAATTTTCCTTGATCCCATACTTGGCCCTATTACACTTTATGTCCTGTGAAAAAAATTTCAAAAACTTGGGATGAGCATAAAAAGCTCAGTAATGGATACACAAAGAAGGAACACTGTTAGTTTTTCAAAAACAACAAGTAAACCATAAATACTTAATCATAAGTATTACTTTTAACCTTTATGAAGTAGTAAATACTCTTCACTGAATAAAAGATCATTTCTTACCCTTTTATAACCAAACGATTACCATAAAACCCAAATCAATGACACATAACACATAAAGGTAACTTGGGACATAAACATACTTAAATGGAATAACCATACGGTCAAATTCCACACATATCACTAAATGGAATAGCCATACGGTGGACTTCCATACCCAATTCATTGGAGGTTATAATGTAACCACCCGTCCTAGTATTCATGGTACCACCTGTCATTTGGTTTATCACATAACCACCCGTCAAATGTCCATGTACCAATATAAAATCATATCACATACAACAAAAATAAAGGAAAGGAAACATTTCCACATTTCAATCATAATATATCACTTAAATATATTGACATAAAAAATCCGTTTTCAAAACCATTTTCAATACCAAAATACATAAAAGAGTATATGGTATTTATTTTCTTTTAAAAACATCACAGCTTATTGAGGAAGCCAAAGATCAAATAATACTCGCGGTGGCGGAAAGGTCATTGTCACCAATTACGTTAAAAGAAAAATTCCTTTTTTTCATTTAGTAAAATGATTCGTAGAAAAATATTCCCTTTCAAAATTCAAGGGGGTTTATATAGCGTATAAAAGAGAGTCGTGTATTAAAACAAAATATGATCAATGAAAGGAGATTGAGATGAAGTCCCTTACTCTGACTTGACTCGATCGTTCTTTAATCTCCTGAATAATAAACTAAAGTTAACTTATACTTTATTAAGAACCTTTTTCAATTTTATTATTCCTTTTATATCACTTATTACCATGTTATAATCATTACTTAATCATTTATGTTAATAACGTTCATTTTGTCGATATTTGGTACTTGAGTCAAAAATGAACACCTTATATTTACAAATTTTCCGTGTGGTCAATAGTCCATTATATCCATAATGATATTCATGATTTAGATATCATATATATCATATATATCCAGTATATACATGTATTTATAATATCACATAACATTTGGAGGTAAGAAATGAAATGCACCGTTCATGGAGACGGTAAGCCGTACGTACGCATGAACGCTAATTTCATTTCTGTTTCTTATTTTAATGGAAATAAAACATAATGATACATAGGTATATTATAATTACAGTATAATATAATATATAATATCATATATAATATCATTAACTCTATCCTTTATACATCCCACATAAGGCATTAACGAATCACATCACTTTGAGGGGGCGGTAGTCCGCACTTCCTCAAATGAGATTATCGTATTTACCCACTATGGAAAACATAAAGGCTTGATATAATTGGGAAGTATTGAAGAATACGAAAATCATAAACATAATATATACAATATATAAATACAGTTCCATCATAATGGCCACCATGAGAGGCGGCAGGAGAAAATCGAACAATCATCGTTTCGTGAGGCGTTAGTTTTCCATCCACAGAAACATTAAGTTCTTCATCCATTAGATAGAGGTGTGTGTAAGTGTATTTAGAATATTTATCATAAAAACATCCTATTATATTTAGGATAATGGTGTTGTTACAAAATAAAGGAATAAAAAGAGTTTAGGGGTTGGAGAAGTAAAATAAAAGAAAACAATTTAAGAGAAACTGTTACCTTTAAATTTGGGTAACTTCCTTTGGTTTGAACCAAAATGACTTCTTGAAGTGCCTTCTACCTAAGTTAAGTATTCTAGGAGGAGGAGAGGGATGTAGGGAGATTAATTGGGCAGAGTTTTGATGAGCCAAATTGCTTGAGAGGTGTGAGGAATTGGTTAGAAGTGGTCTCCTTTTATAAGGGGGAGGAGGGGCACTTTAGGAATATGTGAAAATATTATTTTATTATATAATGATATTCGGTTTCAAAAGGACCAAAAATCATTAAAGATGAAGATATAATGACTCATGGTAGAAATAAAATCATCCAATCAGAATTGGAAATGTTTTGGATAATATTTTATTCATTATAATATTATTTATTTAAATCATTTATTAATGAGGTAAATACTGAATCATTATTGTGTCATAAATAATTTTATTTATTTGATGTCTAAAAATTATAAAAAAATACCATGATATAGGAAATATTTTTATCTTTTCAATGAATATTTATAGTTTAAAAGATAATTTATATAACACCATATAAAAATTAATTACTAAAAGATTTTTGTTAATGTCAATTTTGCCTTTACGTTAAATTAATTAATCTAAAGTGTCATTATCTTTCATAAGTGGCTCCATGGGGTTCCAAAATCGACACAAGGATGACCATTATCGGCCACTACTCATTCAATAAGGTGTGGACATGTGTTAAGTTAATTTGGAATTATTATAATATTCTTTTAACCTTGAATTACCTTATTTACCTTTAACCGCGGTAAATAAAAGTCAAAAGTTACTATTCACCAAAAATTATTTACATCTTAATGAAACAAATTTTACTTCTTGATAACAACCATATATGTCGGATTTTTGAAATTCAATTCACAAAAGTGGTAAAATTTTATTTAAATGAAAAAGTGAGTTTTTTAACTACCACTAAGTGGTTTCACTATTCATCAAAAATTGATGTTTTTCAGAAAAATACCAAAAATTCGGCCTAAGAATTATTTGATATTCTGAATTCAAAATTGATTTCTATTTTTCCAAATTCAAAACATATAATTGGAATTAATTAATTTTAAAATTAATTCCCATTGTTAAAACAAATAGCATGTTTTTAAGAAACAATAACTATCAAAAGATTGATACTTGTTTATGTCCAATTTCAAAGTGAAATTAATTCCAATGACAAAAATTGGATTAAATGGTAAAAATATATTTTAATTTCACTTTAAAACCAATTAAAAATATAATCTAACCATATAAATAAATTAGATTAAAATAAAGTCTTGAATTAAAAATACAATATTTTCACTATTCATTAAAAAATGAACTTTATCGGAAAAATTTAAAAAATTTAAACAAATTAAATTTTGATGTCCCCATTCTAAAGAAGGATTTTATTTGGTCATATAGAATTTATTAAAGTAACCAAAACTAGATTAAAGGAGGGTTCGCCATTAAAAGGCGATAAATCGGCCTTTTAATGTAAATTATGCTTAAAATTAGATTCATTCACATTTTAAGCCTCTAACATTTATTTGATAAATGTAATAGATTTAAAAGACATGTATAATCATATTGTAGTTAGTTTTGTTCATTCCCGCCAATACAACAGCTATGCGTTAAATACCATTTAAAATAATAATATTATATTACTAGTGTGCAACGTAAGATTTCAAAGAAACCCGTTGTTGCGTATCGGGTACGCTATCGAACATAGCAACCCTTTTAAAGTAAAATTAATATTTAATTCAAAAATATTAATAAGTATGAAAATATATTATTCTTCATTTACTTGGGATGTTACATCCTTCCCCCCTTTTGGAAATTACGTTCTCGCAATTTTTATTCACTTATCAAAATAAGTGGGGGTATTTATCCCTCATAGCATTTTCAGATTCCCACATTGCCTCTTCAACCATATGGTTTTTTCACAAAAACTTTACCTGGTGAATTATCTTATTCCACAACACTTGTTCTCTACGATCAAGAATCTGGACTGGTTGTTCTTCATAAGAGAGATTCTCTTCCAACTGAACTACCTCTGGGCTCAAAACATGAGATGGATCTGGTATATACTTTCTCAACATAGAAACATGAAAAACATTGTGTACATAAGATAAACATGGAGGTAAAGCCACTCTGTACACAACTAATCCAACTTTATCCATAATTTCATAAGGTCCAATGAACCTCAGACTCAACTTTCCCTTCTTACGAAAACGCATCACACTTTTCCATGGAGAAACTTTGAGAAAGACATGATCACATACCTCAAAAGAAAGATCCTTCCTCCGGTTATCTGCATAACTTTTCTGTCTGCTTTGAGCTGTTCTCATGTGCTTCTGAATCAACTGAACTTTCTCTGCCATCCCTTCTACCAATTTTGGTCCCATTAACTTCTTTTCACCAACTTCATCCCAAAAAGTTGGAGTTCAACAACGCTTTCCAAATAATGTCTCAAATGGAGCCATCTGTATACTAGAATGAAAGCTGTTATTATATAAAAATTCAACCAAATAAAGATGTTGGTCTCAACTTCCCTGGTAATCCATCGAGCAAGCATGTAACATAGCCTCCAAGGTCTGAATTGTTCGTTCTGACTGCCCATCTGAATGAGGATGAAAAGCTGTACTAAAATTTAATTCAGCACCCAATGACTTCTGAAGGCCTTTCCAAAAGTTAGAAGTGAACCTGGGATCACGATCAGATACAATGGAGAGAGTAACTCCATGTAACCTGACTATCTATTTAACATACAATTGAGTAAGTTGATCTAGAGACAAAGTATCTCTAATAGGAAGGAAATGAGCAGATTTGGTCAATCGATCAACTATAACACAGATTGCATTATTACCTCGAGATGTCTTTGATAATCCAACAGCGAAGTCCATGGATATATTTTCCCATTTGCACTCTGGCACCAGTAAAGGATGAAGCATTCCTTTCAGTAACTGTCGCTCTGCTTTAATCTACTGAAAATTCAAACACTTCGCAGTAAAATCAGCAATATCTCTTTTCATTCCATCTGACCAGTAATACTCACGGAGATCTCTGTACAACTTAGTACTGCCAGGATGAACTGAAAATGGAGAACTACGAGCTTCACATAACAACTCATTCTTCAAATGTGAATCACAAGGCACACACAATCTCTTTCCAAACCTCAAAACACAATCATTATCAATGTTAAATTCAGGCATCTTATCCTTATGAACCAACTCTACCTTTTTCTTTAACTCACTGTATTCTTTCTGTGCTTGATTTATTCTGTTTGATAGAGATGATATCACTGACACCTGATACGAAATAGAATAATTTCCTGCACCAAAAACTTCTATGCCAAATTTCATCAAATCAAAAAACAAAGGATCTTGTTCCAAACGTAACATGGTTAATGAAGTATTACTTTTTCGACTCAAAGCATCAGCCACTTTATTTGATTTTCCCAGATGGTAATGGATCGTGCAATCATAATCCTTGATTAATTCCAACCATCTCCTCTGTCTCATGTTTAATTCTTTTTGAGTGAATATATACTTCAAACTTTTGTGATCAGTATATATTTCACACTTCACTCCATACACATGGTGCCTCCAAATTTTTAAAGCAAAAACAACAACAGCTAATTCCAAATCATGGGTAGGGTAATTTAACTCATGGGGTTTCAACTGACGTGAAGCATAAGAAATTACCTGATCATTCTGTATTAGGACACAACCCGGTCCTTTCAACAAAGCATCACTGTAGATAACAAACTCACCATTTCTGGAAGGCAGTGATAAAACTGGAGCATTCACCAATCCTCTTTTCAATTCTTGAAAACAATCATCACATTATTTTGTCCAGATGAACTTAACACCTTTTCGAGTTAACTTAGTCATTGGACTTGATAACCGTGCAAATTTTTTTCAACAAACCTCCAGTAATAACCTTCCAAACTAAGAAAACTAAGAATCTCGGTTATATTTGTGGGTCTTGTCCATTCTTCAACAACTTTGGTTTTATCAGGATCAATAGTTATGCCATTTTTTGAAACAATGTGACCAAGGAAAGAAATTTTTTATAACCAAAACTCACACTTGATGAATTTCCCAAATAGTTTCTTTTCTTTTAAGGTTTGCAATACAACCCTTAAATGAATTTCATGTTCCTCCTTACTTTTAGAATAAACCAAAATATCAAAAATGAAAACAACCACCATTTATCACCCGATTCAACTGAGTCATCCCTGTAGTAAACTTCTCAATTCTGATTCTGACCATCTTAGGATGCAGATTGGAAGGTTATTCTCCACTGTATGCCTTCCTAGAAAAGTTTCTCTATTTCCTCTACCAAAAACCATTCTGAACACAGAAATATCTTAGGCGAAGAAACATGGTAATCTGTAAATTCTATATGATTTCAATATTAACATAAATTACTTTTTGGATATTAATTTAACAATACCCTAACTCATAAAGTTGTCTAAACCGACCTATGATACAAACTATAAGGACCCGACCTTAAACCGTACTTAATATTGAATTAAATGAATAATTCACATTGAGAATCTTTTCAGGTTTAGAGTTTTAGAGATTTTGACCATAAATATTTCAATTTCAAAATATTACAGCTCAAAAATTCAAATTAGACACTCCTACTGAGTTTCAATTTTTTTCATAAAATAAAAACTCTTGAAAAAAAGAGTCATGTCTAATTTTATGTTTAAGAGAGCATGAATTTTCCTTGATCCCACAATTGGCCCTTTTCCACTTTATGTCTGGTGAAAAACATGTCAAAAACTTGGGATGAGCATAAAAAACTCAGTAAGGGATACAAAAATAAGGAACACTATTAGTTTTTCAAAAACAACAAGTAAACCATAAATACTTAATCATAAGTATTACTTTTAACCTTTATGAAGTAGTAAATACTCTTCACTGAATAAAAGATCATTGATTACCCTTTTGTAACCAAAATATTACCATAAAACCCAAATCAAGAACACATAACACATAAAGGTAACTTGGGACATAAACATACTTAAATGGAATAACCACACGGTCAACTTCCACATATATCACTAAATGGAATAGCCATACGGCCGACTTCCATACCCAATACATTGGAGGTTATAACGTAACCACTCATCCTAGTATTCACGGCACCACCCGTCATTTGGTTTATCACATAACCACCCGTCAAATGTCCAAGTACCAATATAAAATCATATCACATACAACAAAAATAAAGGAAAGGAAACATTTCCACATTTCAATCACAATATATCACTTAAATATATTGACATAACAAATCCATTTTGAAAACCATTTTCAATACCAAAATACATAAAAGAGTATATGGTATTTATTTTCTTTTAAAAACATCACAGCTTGTTGAGGAAGCCAAAGAACAAATAATACTCACAGCGGTAGAAAGGTCATTGTCACCACTTACGTTAAAAGAAACATTTATTTTTGTCATTTAGTAAAACGCTTCTTAGAAAAATATTCCCTTTTAAAATTCAAGGGGGTTTATACAGCATATAAAAGAAAGTCGTGTATTAAAACAAAATATGCCTCAATGAAAGGAGATAGAGACGAAGTCCCTTACTCCGACTTGACTCGATCGTTCTTTAATCTCCTGAATAATAAACTAAAGATAACTTATTCTTGATTAAGAACCTTTTTCAAGTTTATTATTCATTTTATATCACTTATTACCATGTTATAATCATTATTTAATCATTTAAGTTAATAATGTTAATTTTGTCGAAATTGGGTACTTGAGTCAAAAAATGAACACCTTATATTTAAAAGTTATCCATGTGGTCAATAGTCCATTATATCCATAATAATATTCATGATTTAGATATCATATATATCATATATATCCAGTATATACATTTATTTATAATAGTACATAACATTTGGAGGTAAGAAATGAAATGCACCGTTCATGGAGACGGTAAGTCGTACGTACGCATGAACGCTACTTTCATTTCTATTTCTTATTTTAATGGAAATAAAACATTAAAATACATATATATATATATTATAATTACAGTATAATATCATATATAATATCATTAAATCCATCCTTTATACATCCCACATAAGGCATTAACGAATCACATCACTTTGAGGGGGCGGTAGTTCGCACTTCCTCAAATGAGATTATCGTATTTACCCACTATGGAAACCATAAAGGCTTGATATAATTGGGAAGTATAGAAGCATAAGGAAATCATAAACATAATATATACCATATATAAATACAGTTCCATCATAATGGCCACCATGATAGGTGGTAGGATAAAATCGAACAATTATCGTTTCGTGAGGCGTTAGTTTGTCATCCATAGAAACATTATGTTCTTCATCCATTAGATGAAGGTGTGTATAAGTGTAGTTCAAATATTTCCCATAACAACATCCTAGTATATTGGGGATACTGGTTTTGTTACAAAATAATGGAATAAAAAGAGTTTAGGGGTTGGAGAAGTAAAATAAAAGAAAACAATTTAAGAGAAACGTTACCTTTAAATTTGGGTAACTTCCTTTGGTTTGAACCAAAAGGACTTCTTGAAGTGCCTTATTTCTAAGGTAAGGCTTCTAGGAGGAGGAGGGGGATGTAGGGAGATTAATTGGGCAGAGATTGGACGATCCAAATGGCTTGATAGGTGTGATGAATTGGTTAGATGTGGTCTCCTTTTATAAGGGGTGGGAGGGGCACTTTAGGAATGTGTGAAAATATTTTTTTATTATATAATGATATTCGGTTTCAAAAGGTCCAAAAATAAATAAAGATGAATATAAGATGACTAATGGTCTAAATAAAATCATCCAATTAGAATTGGACATGTTTTGGATAATATTTTAATCATTATAATCTTATTTATTTAAATCATTTATTAATGAGGTAAATACTGCATCATTATTGTGTCATAAATAATTTAATTTATTTGATGTCTAAAAATTATAAAAAAAATACCATGATATATGAAATATTTTTATCTTTATAATGAATATTTATAGTTGAAAAGATAATTTATATAACACCATATAAAAATTAATTACTAAAATATTTTTGTTAATGTCAATTTTGCGTTTACGTTAAATTAATTAATCTAAAGTGTCATTATCTTTTATAAGTGGCTCCATGGGGTCCAAAAATCGACCCAAGGATGACCATTGTCGGTAAATACTCATCCAATAAGGTATGGACAGGTGTTAAGGTAATTTTGAATTATTATAATATTCTTTTAACCTTGAATTACCTTATTTACCTTTAACCGCGGTAAATAAAAGTCAAAAGTTACTATTCACCAAAAATTATTTTCATCTTTGTGAACCAAATTTTACTTCTTGATAACAACCATGTATGCCAGATTTTTGAAATTCAATTCACAGAAGTGGTAAAATTTTATTTAAATGAAAAAGTGAGTTTTTTTAACTACCACTAAGTGGCTTCACTATTCATCAAAAATTGAAGTTTTTCATAAAAATACCAAAAATTCAGCCTAAGCATTATTTGATATTCCCAATTAAAAATTGATGTTTATTTTTCCAAATTCAAAACATAGAATTGGAATTAATTAATTTTAAAATTAATTCACATTGTTAAAACAAATAGCATGTTTTTAAGAAACAATAACTATCAAAAGATTGATACTTGTTTATGTCCAATTTCAAAGTGAAATTATTTCCAATGAAAAAAATTGGATTAAATGGTAAAAATATATTTTAATTTCACTTTAAAACCAATTAAAAAGATAATCTAACCATATAAATAAATTATATTAAAACACATTTGTGAATTAAAAATACAATATTTTCACTATTCATTAAAAGATGAACTTTATCAGAAAAATTACAAAAATTTACACAAATTAAATTTTGATGTCCCCATTCTAAAGAAGGATTTTATTTTTTCATATATTATGTATTAAAGTAACCAAAACTATATTAAAGGAGGGTTCTCCATTAAAAGATGATAAATAGGCCTTTTAATGTAAATTATGCTTAAAAGTAGATTCATTCACATTTTATGCCTCTAACATTTATTTGATAAATGTAAATACATTTAACAAACATATATAATCATATTTTAGTTAGTTTTGTTCATTCCCGCCAATACAACGGCTATGAGTTAACTACCATTTAAAATAATAATATTATATTATTAGTGTGCAACGTAAGATTTCAAAGAAACTCGTTGTTGTGAATCGGGTACACTATCAAACATAGAAACCCTTTTAAAGTAAAATTAATATTTAATTCAAAAATATTAATAAGTATGAAAATATCTTATTCTTCATTTACTTGGGATGTTACATGTTTTATCATAGATGATCCAAACATACTAGATCGAGAATTATTTTATGTTCATATTGAGGAACAATTGTTGAAATGGATGTCTGGGCTAGAGATGTCACCAGAAGATGATTATAGGATTTAGTGAGTATGAACGAAGAATCCTAGAGGTGACTTCGTTTATATAAACTGAGCTTATCTTTTGAAAAGCATTTACCATTTGAGTTGGGATTTTTGAGGTAAATCAACATGGGATGGTATGACTTGATATACCTCTCTCTTGTCATATGCTGTTGGTGAGGAACTACTTAATGGAACATTGTCAGGTTTTGGAAAAAGAAATGAGTATGAACTGAGGTTGTCATGTAAAGGTTGACTCAACCAAGTTTTTTTGGTTAGTTCAGAGTTGAATATTTTTCTTAGATAATAACCATGCTTATAGCGTCATTAGAATTCTAAGGGAATGCTCTTTTGTACAATTCTGATGATGGGGATATCATGATTCTGAATTGGTTATCCTTTTGATTGAATATTTGATGGTTAATAAACGAAGTGGTTATCATGTATCAAGTTATATGGTTATAGGTAAGCCATGTCTTGATGTTTTAGTTTTGAATTAAAATGTTGACTCATATATCCATGGCTTTTTACCGTATACTTGACACTTGGAGGTGCATTTGGTGTTTGAAAACACAATGTGACCATTTATATGGAATTAATCACCTGAGTAGGTTAGGTGTTGATTCATTTTTTTTCTCAAGGATTCTTGAGGATGAGATGTTTTAAGGTTGGGATATTTTAGCGTTCCATGTTTTTAGGGAGGATGAAATTCAAAAGGAATTTGAAATTTTTTTGGGTGATGTACAGACCATTTGTTTTCAGTTTAAATTGTATTTTTTGGACCTAATAATGTTTCCTATAATAGTAAATGAAGTTATTGAGGGTTTCCAGGGCTCTTCAAAAGACCAAATCCCCAAAATTTTAAAAGGTAGACTAGGCCTCTGATCGTGTTGTCGAGCGCGTCAAATTAGATGTTTATTTTTGACTAGAATTTCTGCAGTATAGCAGCAACCCTTGGTCATCTCTCAATATAGCCTTAGATAATTAATTCCAAAATGTGGTTCTGATTATGAAAGTAAAAAAATTAAATGTGTTTTTATAATCCTTGTGTTTAATGATTAAAGAACAGAAGTGAAAAGTATATTACTACTTAGAGAAACCGGTTGGAGAAATCGTGATCAACTCGGGTTAGTGTCCCTTGATGCTCAATCCGTCATCGCTCTCAAAGGAAAGGAAAGGATCATTGATTCCTTAATTTTATACATACTAAAACTAGTAATGGTATGTGAGTTATTACTAGGCTACCACCTAGGATTTGATCTATCAACGATATTTATTATCTGTAACCGCTCAAAATCAACAAAATGAATCGATGTAAAAAACAGAACTCAATCAAGGAATCAAATCAACAACGTGATAAGATGAACATATTTGTGTCATTGATAAAAATATTCCAAAATACGAGAACATGCATATTCATAGGTTCAAGCTCCTGGATTTTATCAACCGACATAATCCATTTGCACACTCATGAAAGGGGCGGGGGGGGGGGGGGTGAGAAAAGAGGCAACCACACTCAAATCATCACAAGATCCGAGTTATGCATGGAAGCATGTGGATTCTTGTTCCTTTGATTTGTATTTGATTATACCAGAATAAAAACAAATTTATAAGGTATAAATGAAGAAAAATTGACAACAAGCATGGAAATAAATTACCTTATGAAGATTACAAGTGTGGCGCTCGGGATTACAACAAAGGACACTCCCCAAATTGACCACTAAGAGGTTTAGAAGTACATGAGGGAGAAGAGAAATAAAATAGGTGAAGAGAGCTCTCTAATTAGAATAACCTTAACCACTAGTCTAGAAACTTGAGAGAATGAGAGGTATGAGTGTTTTTATGGAAAAAAAACATCACACTTTCCACATTAGAGGTCAAGTGCCTAAGGGACTAGGTCACTATTTAGGACATAATATTTAATCCTTATTTATTCGGATGGTTGAATGACCAAAATGAATCCAATTGTCATGAAATTCGGTGGAGAGGTGAGAATTCGAGGTATCTGTCCATGGGAGGTGGAATTAACCCAATTGAATCTTCAAGTCCTGAGGTATGCCCCAAATACAAAAGGGTGATCCAATATAGCCCGCCCAGAATGGTTTCACATTATGGGCCTATTTTGGGCCTCCAAATGGACAAATTGGGCTTCATGATATTCTAGAGAAATGTATCCCACATTGTTTTTCACTCATACACCCATTTGTATCCCAATTGGATGTATGTATTATCCACAGTATAATTAATTGTCCACATGAATGCTTGGGCTCTCGCATAGTTTGGCCCACTTTGCTTGAATTCCATGACGAGCTCTCCAAATCACATACTCCTACAATGTAAACACCACAACAAGTAAAATTTCCCTATTAAACAGTGATATAAATTAATTCATTAATTAAAACATAAAGTGAAATTTATTATTATATTTGGAATATTCCTTACAAATCCAATTTAAAACATCGGTGTAAGGGTGGATTTGAATAGTGAATCGTTATGCGATCAGCCGCACAGTTAGGAGAAACCATGCATCCCCTCCCACATGGTTTCGATAATATATGTAGCTTAAGAAAGTGGGGTGTTGTGGGAAGAATATTTTTTCTATAGCCACGTGACCCTAGGTGCACGACCGTGTAGTGCTGCAGGCCTCTTGGATAGAGTCTATTCACTTGGCTGGCACATAATTTGTCCAATCATGTGGCCAAACCATGCACCACTGTATATATGGGTAAAATTACAATTTTAACCGCAATAAACCTAAATATAAACCCCTTTACTCCCTCCTCCCTTTTCTAGTGGACTCCTCCTCCTCTCCCACATGTGAAGCCCCTCTCTTTTTCCACCCTAGGGATTGATATATCTTCCTTATCCATTGTCTAAATCACTCACCATTAGATGCATCAAAAAGCTTAAGGTAAGATCTACACTCATCTTGATTATATTTATCATTACCTCCATCATCTATTATTCTATTTGGTGTGACCTACTTCATTTTATTTCTAGGGAGTTCATCCATTTATTTTATTTCTCTCCAACCAGACTAAATCTATGGAATCCCACCTTTTTTTACAAAACTTTTCATTACATTTTAAAAACAGAGGATCTTTAAAGTCTAGTGTCTTGGAAATCAGGAACAATAAAACATTAAAACTTAAAATAATATTGTAAATACCATTTAAAATATTCTTTAAAATTCCATACTATTTACAATTACTGCATCTCATAACCTAGAGACATACATTAAAGGAAAGGGTGAGCAGAAGGCCCATTAAGGGTAAATAAGGGTAACAGTTTACTAGTGATATCAATAAGAACTTGATGATTTACCTAAAGTCATGAGAAATAGAAAAAGAGACATACCATAATAAAAATAACATTAATAATAACTTGAATATATAGCTAAAACATTTAAGTTAGACATTCATGAACATATAACCAAGGTTCATCCCCAAGGTGTTATAAAAAAATTACCGAGATTATTCACCAAGGTATCGTGAAACTTGTCATCTCTAGAGATTAATTCTTTACCCAATGAATTGGAGCGATATCAGGGCGCAACCTTAATATACATTTATTTTCATGTTATCCACATAGATCATAATCATACATTTCATAAATAACCCAAAGAGAGTAAAAGAACTGTGTTTCACTTCAAAATCCCGACGTTTTAAATGAGCTTAAAAATAAGATTATTTTGTCATTCATAACCTAGAGAAAGAGAGTGAGAGTTACATGTATGTCAATTAAAAAAATAAAATATATCATTTTTGTGTGTTTATGAACACCCATAGTAACTAAATATGTCTAGGTATTCACATAAATAAAACAAGAGAATTTCTTGAGAGAAAGAGAGAGAATTTTTGAGACGAAATTTCGGTAACATAACAGCTATATAACTTGGTTTTAGAAAACAATAAAAAGGGATGGGACAAGGGTCAAACACTTATAAATAAATCATTATGCATTAGGGGTAAATAATAAAAAGAAATAAGATCATTGTATGGATATTTTAAGGAAATACCATATAAAAATGAAACTCTAAGGAAAAGAGAAGATGCAATTTCTTTTACGAAAATTTGACAGCCTAACGACGTCACTTAAAAATTCAGAAAATAAATTGATGAGAGAAGAAAGGGTATCTCATCATTTGGACATGAAATTGACAGTAAGAATGATATAGAAGAACATACCCCCATTTCATAAAATGGAAACTAGAAGACATAACATAAAGGAAGTCATGACTTAAAAGAAGAGGGTGAAAGGTTCCCTTACCTTGAAGAGTAAATTCGAAAGATTTAAGGTTGAGACCTTGGGGGGTTTGAGGGAACCTTGGTAGGACTAATTGGGAGGTAAAAATACTATAACTTCATTGAAGGGGATTTTTGAATGAAATTAATGAGGGAATGGTTTGGTATTTATAGGAAAAGTGAGGGAATATTTAATTAATTTCTATGGGACACCTCATCAGAGGTATTTGCAAAACCATGTGCCTGCACATGGTATTTTCCCATGGTATTGGCCACTTGGGACACATAATAACATATATTACTATTCATAAGTCGATAAGAATGATTAAATCATTATTACATCATTAATGATGTCATTAAACACCCGAAACTCAAAACTGTATTTTTACTATTCATCGAAAATCCAATTGTTTCATAAAAATCCCAAAAATTCACCTTAACCTAATATCGTTGCTCTGAATTCAAAAAATAACTCCATTTTATGAAAATAATTTTCTAAATATTTTTAATTTAATTTTTAAATAAAATCATTATTTATTAAAAAAAAACAACTCTAAAACTATAACTTGTTTTGTAACACCTTGAAAAAGTAATCAAGGTACCATAAAATTATCGTATAACCCTAAGACAATAAAATAAAAATTTATGATTACATTTTTTGAAAATAGATTTCCATTTTAAATTATTAAATTAATTATAAAATTGCAGATAAAATATTTATGACATACAAAAATACCAAAACTTATACTATGATCATTTTTTTTCACTTTTAAGATGTCTAAATTGTATTTATACATTCATGGGTGAAGTTTCTATTTTTGGCCAATATACTATTCATTACTATTCATAAGGGTATATTACTATTCATACTTTACAATTCACTAAAAATTAAGTTGATCTTATTAGACTCTAAATTTCTTACTAGTCACAACTATAGAAGACCATTTTTTGAAAATCATTTTACATTATTAATTATTTAAATTTTACATAAATATTTTAAAATACCATTTTTTTCCAAAATTCAATAGTAACATGGAACTATAAATTCATCCTACATTTATCCGAATATTTTAAAATTCACCAAATTTTCTATAATAAGAAATAAAAATTTTATTTATACAAAAGTTTTACAAAAGTAAATAAGGTCAAGTTACATATCCCCTTATAACACCTGGATAGGACCTAAGTGTAAGGTGTGATATGAAGATAGAATCTTGGGGCAGCTCGGACAACATTGCCCGAGTGGTGATTTCTATCAGCTTGAACTTCTCCCTTAGGATATTACATTAAAGCTTCACATGTTGGAGTTCATCTTGGGCTTGGTCCAGATAAAAGCCCCGTGAAGCCACCTCCTTCCTAGGCTCTGGCAAATGGGCTTTGTATGACCCAAGTCTACTAGATGAGGCCATCAAATCTTCTTTTTCTGTTAATTAATCAAGATCACTTGTATTTATAAACAATAATCATAATGTTAAGATTTTAGTTTCCAATGGTCATATAACGGTCAAAACCCAACTGTATCATTTTAATTGTACTCACTTTATTAATTAAAGGATATAGTTTTATTGAGTATAAAATAAAATAACACACAAATTTAAGAAAAAAATGTTATTAAAAAGTTCTGGTTGTTACATTCTTCCCCCATTAAGAAATTTCATCCCTGAAATTTTAACTCGTACCCTCAGAAGAGAAAAGGTATGGGTACTTCTGCCTCATAAAATTCTATGGTTCCCACGTAGCTTCTTCGCATTTGTTGTTCCTCCACAACACCTTAATAGGGTGGGTAGTTTTGTTGCGTAGAACCTTGTCTCTAAGATCAAAGATCTCCATCAGCTTATCCATATAAGAGAGGTCATGTTATAGTTGTACCACCTCTAAATTTAGTACATGTGAAGGGTTAGGTATGTACTTCTTCACGAGGGATATATAGAAGTCATCATGAACTTGTGCTAGATTTGGAGGGAGTGAAAACCGATAGGCCACTACTCCTACACGATCAAGTATTTCATAGGGGCCAATGTACCTAGGGTTGAGCTTAACTTTCTTCCCAAACCTCATGAATCTCTTCCAAGGTGAAATCCGAAGAAAGACTTTGTCACCAAAATCAAACTACAAGTCCCTTCGATGGTTGTTATCATAGCTCTTTTACCAATTCTGAGCAGCCTTAATGTGTTGTTGAATGGCATGGACCTTTTCTGTTATCTATTGCACAAGATCAGGCCCAGGAAGATTTCTCTCACCAACTGCCTTCCAACAAGTATGAGTTATACATCGCTTACCATAAAGATCTTCATAGGGTGTCGTTTGAATGATCCAGTGGAAGCTTTTATTGTAAGAGAACTCAACTAAAGGAATATGTTGATCCCACCCCCCTTTAAATTCCATTGATCATGTCCTCGAGTGTTTGAATTGTTCTTTCAGATTGTCCATCAGTTTGGGGGTGATAGGCCATACTGAAATTCAATTCAATGCTCAGAGCATGTTAAAGACTTCTCTAGAATTTTGATGTGAACCTTGGATCATGATCAGATACGATATTAAGTGGAACTCCATACAACCTTACCACTTCCTTCACGTAAATCTTGGAAAGTTGATCAAGAGAGAAATATTCCTGAATAGAGATAAAATGGTAAGTTTTGGTGAGATGGTCTACAATAACCCATATCACATTGTTTCCTTTGGAATTTCTCAGGAGACCAGTGACAAAGTCCACAGTGATATTGTCATACTTCCATGCTGGTATGGGTAGTGGTTGGAATACCCCTTTAGAAAGTTGTTACTCTGCCTTCACTTGCTGACATACCAGGCACCTTGAAGTGTAGTCAGCAATCTCCCTTTTCATATTATCCCACCAATAATGATCACGAAGGTCTCTATAGATTTTCATGTTTCCTGGATGTATAGAGAAAGTAGAGCTATGAGCTTTATCCACAAGCTCCTTCTTTATTTCCAGAATAGATGGAACACATAGTCTTGTATGAAATTTTAGTACACCTTCTTGATCAATATTGAACTCAGGAAACTTCCCATGCCTCACAGCCTCATACTTTTTTTGTAACAAGGGATCTTCTTTCTGAGCTTTCTTGATCTTCTCTAGTAATGACGGTTGATAAATCATTTGGTTTAGGGTTGATGATGTCCCTTCTCTTATAATTACCATGTATAGCTTTATGATGTCATTGATCAAAGGATCTCTTTGAATCCACATCATGGAAAGAACAACTGGGTCTTTTCTGATTAATGCATGAGCGACTTTGTTTGCTCTTCTAGGATGATAATGAATTAAAAAATCAAAGTCTTTGAGAAGTTCCAACCATCTCCTTTGTCTCATGTTCAATTCCTTTTGTGTGAAAATATACTTCAAACTTAGATGGTCTATGTATATATCACATTTCTGCCCATAAAGATAGTGCCTCTATATCTTTATAGAAAAAACGACCACAGCCAGCTTCAGATCATGCGTAGGATAGTTCTGCTCATGAGTCTTCAACTGTCTAGATGCATAAGCAATGACTGTAATTTTTCATGAGGACACACCCATTCCCTTTTAGAGATGAATCATTAAAAATAATGAATCCTTCTCCATTTGAGGGTAGAGTTATCAAGGGTGCATTAAAAAATCCCTTCTTCATCTTTTGGAAACTTTCCTCACACTCCTTTATCGAGATGAACCTGACCCCTTTTCGAGTTAACTTGGTTAATGGATTAGAAAGCCATGACAAGATTTTCACAAACCTCATATAATATCTCAATAATCCAAAGAAACTACGAATTTTAGTTATTGTTGTATGATGAGGCCACTCCTCTACAACTTTTGTCTTTGCTGGGTCAATTGTGATTCCTTCATTGGTAACAATGTGCCCCAAGAAAGCAACTTGTTGCAACCAGAATTCACATTTTTTGAACTTCCCAAAAAGAATTTCCTTCCATAGAGTTTTCAAAATAACCCTTAGATGATCCTCATGCTCCTTATCACTTTTGGAATATATCAAAATGTCATCAATAAAAACTACCACAAAATTATCAAGGTATTCCTTAAAGAATATATTCATCAAATCCATAAAAATAACAGGTGCATTAGTCAGTTTGAAGGGAATAACAACAAACTCATAATTCCCATATCTTGATTGGATGGAAGTTTTCATAATATCTTCTTTCTTCACCCTCAATTGATGATAACCAAATCAAAGATCAATCTTAGAGAAGAATTTAGCCCCACAAAGTTGGTCAAATAAGTCATCAATTCTTGGAAGAGGGTATTTGTTATTCATTGTGATCCCATTAAGTTCTCTATAATCAATGCATAGCCGCATCAATCCATCCTTCTTCTTCACAAAGAGAACTGGTTATCCCCAAGGAGACACACTTGGTCAGAGAAACCCCTTCTCCAAAAGATCTTTTAGTTGTGTATTTAACTCCTCAAACTCCACATTTTATATCCTATACGGGGTATTTGATATCGAATGAGATCCAAGTATGAGTTCAATAGATAACTCTACCTCTCTTTCTGGGGGAGGTCCGGGTAACTCCTCAGGAAATACGTCAAAGTATTCCGGGACAATGGGGACATTTTCTATCCTCAAACTCTCATTTCCTTATTCTTCTTCACCAATCAACTCCATAAAGAAGGATATAGGAGGTTCTTCTAGACAAAGATTAGGTTGAGATATCTCTATTTGGAAGATAACTATAGGTTTTCCATTCAATAATAATGATATTTAATTGATTATGCATTTGATCTTAGCATTATACTTTGAGAGATAGTTCATCCCTAGTATAATGTCGAATTCTAGCAAGGGAATGACTACTAGATTTTCGATAAGATTGTGATCACTAAAGTAAATACTAGAGTTTCTAAACACTAACGATGCTTGGATAATCCCACAAGGATTATTGACTGATAATTCTACTTTTATCAAATCAGGGGTTGATTCTAAATTCTTAGAAAACTTGGAGGAAATAAAGGAATGTGTAGAACCAGAATCAAACAAAGTACTTGCTAGCTTTGAGAGAACAAAAAGTGTACATGCCACCACATCATTTGGTGATTCAACTTCAGCCGTAGTGATTGAAAAATTACGACCATGTTCTCTTAGACTTTTTTGAGTCTGATGGTGATTCCCCTCCACTACCCTCTAATTTGGATAGTGATTGGAAAAGTACCCAAGTTTTCCACACTTATAGCATTGGACATCAAGAAGGGAATGCACCATCTTCCCCTTGTCGTTAGTGTTGGGAATTTGTGTCTTCACTTCACTACAAAAATTCAGCGCAATGTAGCAATCTCTAACACACTTGTAGCACTTCCTGCTCCTGAGCAGGCAGTTCCAAAAATGCTTCTTACCACATTTATTACACGTGGGACGTTGTACTTGGTTTCCTTTTCTTCCCTGATCAAAGCTCCTCCCTAATCATGGATCCACCAATCTTTTCTTGTCATTGGATTTATGAGACCATTTCATCTCACCAAACTCCAATTCGACTTACATCGCACTTCGTACGATCTCCTCAAAGATATCATAATCTTAGTTGGCTAGATTCTTCCACAGATGAGGTCTCAGTCCACCAAAGAATCTATCAAACTTACCATTTGGATCCATGAAAAAGATAGAGGTGTAACGTGAAATCCTTGTGAAGTTCATCTCGTAGATTCTCACAAATTCATTCTCCTTCTACTTCAGCTTGAGAAACTCCTTCTCCATTCTTGTTCTCATCGATCGAGGGAAATAATTGTTGAATCATGAAGGATTCAACATAAAGTTGTTCCCTTATTTGTGAGACCGGTCTATCAACTTGATTCAAGTTATTTCCCATAACTTGAGTCAGTTGGTTCATCATTCGCATGAAAGTTTCCATTCCAGCTTCCATCAGAGTGCCGTCAGCGCATGGTCCATTACAGTCACCATTTGTATGGTTCCTCTTATTTCCCTCCATTTTATAAAATAATAAAACCTTAGTGAGAAGATTATTTCATTTATGAATCTTATAACTGTAAAGGATTTTATGTCTTAAAACTTCATGCTTAAACAATTACATTTCTCTATAAATCCTTCATAATGATTCATAAAAATCTTATGATTAACCAAACATATCCCCTGGGAGTGTCCTAACCAAGAGTGAAGCAAGGCCCATTGTCATGTACCAGGATACCTCAGGTCAAGCCCAAAACTCCTTGTCATAGTTTTCACTCCTAGGTATATCTATGCCAGAGCCGCCCCTACCTGCTCGTATCCAGACATTGATGTATTTTCTTGATAAACCAATTACTCAATACTCACCAAAATACCAGGAAGTCTTACTATTTTTAAAACTTTCTATAGGGTTATACCTAAAGTTTTCATAGCCTAATTTCTATAAATAACTAAACTATATTCTTTGATACCAACCATGGAATCCCACCTTTTTATTACAAAACTTTTCATTACATCTTACAAACAGAGGATCTTTAAAGTCCAGTGTCTTGGAAATCAGGAATAATAAAACATAAAAACTTAAAACACTCTTTTAAATCAATTTGAAAAGATTCTTGAAAATTCCAACCTATATAAAACTACTACATATCATAACCTAGAGACATACATCAAAGGAAATTCTAAGCAGAAGGCCCAGTAAGGGTAAACAAGTGTAACAATTTACTTGTGATATCAATAAGAACTTGATGATTTACATAAAGTCATGAGCAATGGAAAAAGAGACATATAATAATAAAAAGAACATTATTAATAACTTTAATATGTGGATACAACATTTAACTTATACACTGATGAACATACCACCAAGGTTCATCCCCAAGGTGTCATAAAAATTTACCGAGGTTATTCACCAATGTATCGTGAAACTTGTCATCTCTAGAGATTAATTTTTTACCCAATGCATTGGAGTGCTATCAGAGAGCACCATTAATATGTATTTATTTTTGTGTGAGCCACATAGATCATAATCATACATTTCATAAGTAACCCAAATAGAGTAAAATAAATGGGTTTCACTTTAAAATAGCGATGTTTTAAATGTGCTTAAAAATAAGATCATTATGTCATTTATAACCCATGGAAAGGAAGTGAGGGCTACATGTATGTCAATTTAAAATTCAAATATATTATTGTTTTGTGTTTATGAACACCCATAGAAACTAAATAAGTATAGGTATTCACATAAATAAAACAAGAGAATTTATTGAGAGAAAGAGAGAGAAATTTTGAGACGAAATTTCTGCAGCATAACGGCTATATAACTCTGTTTTGAAAAACAATAAAATGATAGGGGACAAAAGTCACCCACTAATAAATAAATAATTATATAGTAGGGGTAAAGAATAAAAATAAATAAGATCATTTTATGTATATTTGAAGTAAATACCATATAAAAATGAAACTCTAAGGAAAAGAGAAGATGTAATTTCTTTTACGAAAATTCGTCAGCTTAATGGCATCACTTAAAAATTTAGAAAATAAATTGATGAGATAAGAAAGGGTATCTCATAATTTGGACATGAAATTGAAAGTAAGAATGATATATAAGAACATACCCCCATTTAATAAAATGTAAACTAGAAGACATAATATAAAGGAAGTCATGACTTAAAAGAAGAGGGTGAAAGGTTCCCTTACCTTGAAGAGTGACTTAAAAATCTTGAAGGTTAAGACCTTGGGGGGTTTGAGGGAACCTTGGTAGGACTAATTGGGAGGTAAAAATACTATAACTTCGTTTAAGGGGATTTTGGAACGAAATTAACGATGGAATGGCTTGGTATTTATAGGAAAAGTGAGGGAATATTTAATTAATTTCAAAGGGACATCTCATCGGTGGTATTTGAAAAACCATGGGCTTTCCCATGGTATTTTACCATGGTATTGGACACTTTGGATACACCATAACATATCTTACTATTAATAAGTATACTAGAATGATTAAATCATTATTACATCATTAATGATGTCATTAAACACCCGAAACTCAAAACTGTATTTTTACTATTTACTGAAAATTCAACTGTTTCAAAAAAATCCAAAAAATTCACCCTAACCAAATATCATTGATCTGAATTCAAAAATAAAACTCTAGTTTATGAAAATGATTTTCTAAATATTTTTAATTTAATTTTTAAATAAAATCGTTATTTATTCAAAAAAACAACTCTAAAACTATAACTTGTTTTGTAACAGCTTGAAAAAGTAATCAAGGTCCCATAAAATTATCGTATAACCATAAGAAAATAAAATAACAGTTTATGATTACATTTTATGAAAATAAATTTCCATTTGAAATTATTAATTTAATTATAAAATTGTAGATAAAATATTTATGACATAAAAAATACCAAAACTTATACTATGATCGTTTTTTTCACTTTTAAGATGTCTAAATTGTATTTATACATTCGTGGGTGAAGTTTCTATTTTTGGTCAATTTCCTATTAATTACTATTCATTACTATTCATAAGGGTATATTACTATTCATACATTACTATTAAATAAAAATTAAGTTGATCTTATTAGACTCTAAATTTCTTTCTGGTCATAACTGTAGAAGACCATTTTCTTAAAATCATTTTACATTATTAATTATTTAAACTTTACATAAATATTTTAAAATACCCTTTTTTCTAAAATTCAATATTAATATGGAACTATAAATTCATCCAACATTTATCCTAATATTTGAAATTCATCAACTTTTCCATAATAATAAATAACAATTTTATTTATACAAAAGGTTTACACAAGTAACTGATGTTGCGTTACATAGCCCCTTATAACACCTGCATAGGACCTAAGTGTAAGGTGTGCTATGAAGATAGAATCTTGGGCCAGCTCGAACAACATTACCCGAGTGGTGATTTATATCAGCTTGAACTTCTCCCTTAGGCAATTCCATTCAAGCTGCAATGTTGGAGTTCGGCTTGGGCTTGGTCCAGAGCAAAGCCCAGTGAATCCACCTCCTTCCCAAGCCCTGACAGATGGGTTTCGTATGACCCAAGTCTACTGAATGAGGCCATAGAATCTTCTTTCTATGTTAATTAACCAAGATCACTTTTATTTATAAACAATAATCATAACGTTAAGAGTTTATTTTCCAACAGTCATATTGACCAACAATCATATAACGGTCGAAACCCAACGATATCATTTTAATTATACTCACTTCATTAATTAAAGGATATAGTTTTGTTGAGTATAAAATAAAATAACACTAAAATTTAGAAAACAAATATTATTAATAAGTTCGGGTCGTTACATAATAAATTCTCAATATTGGATGAGTGATTCATCCATGATATAAGGTATGTGGTCTATAGAGTTTCCCTCAAGTCTCTTCATTTTATAAAATGTTGTCATTGTGCCACGCACCATACTTTTTTGATGTCTCTTAAAAATAATTTAGTTCCTCGAATTTATTTTCTTAGCTTTCATTTTAATGTGATTATACCCTTCATGATGTGGTTGGCGGTTAAAGCGTCAACCTGAACCACCCCTTTAGGGTGAGTTCATTTAATTTCTCTTTTTAAGATGTTGTATTCCTTGGTTAGAGCTACCCCTTAGGTTTCTCTTTTACTCATATATTAAAATGAGATGATTTCTTGACTTAAACCACCTTTGAGGTGGTATTCCTTATTCCTTGTGATAGTATTGTTTTTTCCTAAAGTGAACCCAATGAATTGTTTGAACACAAATATTAAATTTTCTAATAAACCCCTATATTAAGGTGTGCTGTTTTCTAAGACAAAAATGATATGTATATATATATATATATTTTATTCCTTTATTGGACATATGACATGAGTGTTTTATCACTTCCTTACAATTTATTAATTAAGTGTTCCATTTTTAATTATTTATGAATGTGATGGCCTTATTATTTGATTGTTTTAAGATGTGGTATGCCCGCGTACATGGATTTTACTTCCTAAAATAAATTATTAAATGGGTGCATACATTTTGTAGAATCCTTGTTCATGTTATGAAATGATTTCTCGAATAGCATTTTTTTATTTCTGAATTTAAATTGATTAAATGAATTATGGATGTCGTGTGTGGTTCCTTCCATGGAATATTAAGGACGGTCTCATCATGCTTGTGATTAGTTTCACTAATTGATTGTATATGCCCTAGGGGAGATACAGTTATGCTAGGATAGGATCACTATGCATTCCCCTTACCTCATTATGAGCGATATTGGTTCCCTAGGAGAGACACCTTGGACGGGCTCATTAGAGAGATGGTTATACTAGGACATGATTGAGACTTGATCCTCTACATGAGATATCAGGTATGGGATCAGATGTTTCTATCTTACATTAGGCCAAGAGTGATACTTGTGAGGCCCTTCGTGGATCACATTGGATGGAATCCAATAACAATGAGCTCTTATGGTTATCCTGGTGGGATACATGGGTTACTTGTTAAGGTTCACCTTGGAAGGGCCCATGATTATGATTATTTAATTTTAGTCATTACTTTTATAGAAGATTCTATTGATGTGCATTTGATATCCCAGGGATGTGTTCTCTAAGACAAATAACATGTTTGGTATTGGATAATCTCTTTATACCTGCTTATTTATTCTGTTTTCCCTTTTCAATTATCTCACTTGTACTTGTTTCCTATGGTTAATACATTTTTGGATCAGGTTGAAGTATGTACGGTCATCTAGGTGTCCTTTAAGAACCCGAGATGCGTTGGTAATTTATTTATTTCATATTACTTTTTTACATTGATATATGTGTACACTATTTATTTTATATTATTTAATTGTAGTATGATTTAAACACCATTGGTGGTGGAATACTAATTAAATCTCATACCCTTCTCAGGATGACTTTTCACTGGGGTACCCAAGTAGATCCCCTTATTCGCAGGTCATTAATCCTTTTCTTGTGCTATGAATTTTACATGGGAGTTAGGATAAAAAGACTGATCTAGTACTTAGGATTCTCAAGGAGACTAACCTCGAGGACTTTTTATTCACTTTCTTTGTTCATGTATTATAACATATCACCCACTATATGTTTCCTTCTTTATTAGGTAGTATCACATAGACATTCATGCATGGTTATTTGTATGTTGGAATTTTCCATATTTATTAACTTATTATTTTTATCTTCTTCTTATTGTCATTTATTTTTACTGATTTTGATACTTTATATTGATTTATGATGGATAATACCATTGTATTACTTTAATTTTGAGGGTATAGTCTCCACACCATACCACTGTTGGACCCTTGCTACTAGTCAGCAGCCTTTGGCATATGAAGAGGTGATTTTTAGGCCTGATGGTGATTGGTCTAGATACTGTTTCCATAGTCAGTTGGTTTGGGATGTTATAAAAAATACTCAAAATTTTCATACCATATTCGAAAGACATTCTTACGAGCATCCTCCTCCCAAATGGTGGTACCATGACCTCAAGTCAATCTTTAAAGACTAACAATCTCATATATGATGATTAAAAAGACCATTAATCTAGTAAATTAGTATTTATTCTTTATGGCCTCCTAATTAATCTTTTGAAAATCCATGAAAAACTCGATACATCCATCTTCCTTCTTTTTAAATAAAACTAGAGATATCCACAGTGGAACACTTAGATGAATAATGCCATTTCTCTAAATATCCTCGAGTTGATCTTTCATCTCTTTCATTTTGGGTGGAACCATCCAATAATATAATTGTGAAATGGGGCTCATCTTGAGGGGTAGATCGACAGCGAACTCAACCTCTCACTGGGGTGAGAACCATAAAAATTTATCTGAAAACAAATCAGGATACCAATCCAAAAACACTAGAAGAAAACCAACTGAACTCTACTCTAAGACATCGAAGAACAACCTAAAAAACTAGCAATACATCAATCCCATATATAATTAAATGAGTCCTTTCCTACCTAATTGTGGATCCCATTTACCCAAAAAGAAGGTAATTCTCCCATTAGAAGATAGAAACAAGACCCTATGATGATAGAAATCAATATGATCTTTGAAACTAATCAACTAATCCATGTTGATAATGAGGTTAAAAATATCCAGGTTAGAAATGAGGGAATACCACATGACATACATGTTAGTGATCAAAACATGAAATATCTGGAACTTAAAACCTTATGAATTCTTCCAACCCATTAGGGTAATAAAATCCATCATAAGGGAATCATCTCTACTCAAACACCCAATGAATCAAGAAACTTTACAAGGATAAATGAATGGTAAAATCTATATCAAATAAAATAGATGTCATTGTAGAAGAAATAAACATTGTACCTATCATGGTGGTCATCCTGGATTCAGAGTCCTCTAGCACCACATCTTCTATATAGGTATGTCCTAAATTAGGCCCACACTAATCCCCATTTTCTTGATGAGAATCCCATTTAACATTAGAGTGAGATTATCCACCCTTATAATCATTTGATCAGAACTAAAAACACTTAGATAATGAGGAACCAACTCCATTTACCTACACATAAGCCTGAGAGAAGCACTAAAGATGACCCATACATCCACACCAATGGAATGTCCTTAGAACCTCTAGAAATCTGGGCCTAGTATGAACATTATTCCCACATAGATAACATACCACCAGATTACTTCCTAAATAATCTATTGGTATTAAACCCAATTTCTACTAATAACTCTTTCTACCACCTTGATGAGGTTCACCCCGCTTCCTATTTTGGATAGTTAAAGAGATTGAGCTACCACCCACTAAAGTAACACCACCAATACCTATTTTAATAGCCATGTCCACATCCACTATATTTTCCTTATCAACAAACTTATCATAGTTTGGTAATAAAATAAGGATAATCATTAAAATGATTTCATCCTTTTAATCCCATCTCAAAATGACAACCTTTGAGGTAATTGTTCACATGGAGTTCAAGAGATAAATGAACCAACTCAGTAAACCAAGAAATATACTCCAACACTGAATGATCCCATTACTAAAACATCACAAACTCATGGTCCTTTACCATGGTATCTTGATAGAGCTACTGATTAAAATCCACTTTAAAGGTGGTCTATATAAAATACTTATGCTTCGTCACTAGCACCATTAATTCCCACCATTTATTTCCCATTCCTTCTAATGTATAGGTGGTGAAGCCCGCCTTTGAGGTCACATGGAATTAAAAAACTAAAATACCCCTATATATATTCTAACCACTTATTAGGATCCTGGTTTCCCCTATCACCATGAAATACTGAGCATAGTCCACCATTCTTTTCTGATACTAACTACCCTCATGGGGACTGGATTGTATAGATCACCAAATCTAACAAATCTAGATCAAATGGAGGATTCATTTTTTGTATATTCTTCAAAACACCCTCTCTATTCCTAGATGAGGCCAGTCTAGGAGGAATTATCTACAAAAAAGCACAATATCATCAATACTCAATTGAATAAAAAAACATCAATTAAATAAAAACACTCTTCTAATAGGTCTCAAAAAAAATCATTGGCCTAAACAAAACTTTTTAATGATAAAGGGGGTTAAAATTTCAAAACTTTATACATTTTAAACATTTAATGGTTAGGGAACATGGTTAGGTGAAATATGCACTGAACATGCAATTTCCAATAGGTGATAACAGATAAGGATAAAATATTTCCACACAGTTACTACTAATCATAGGCTTAAACTATGCACCCCTTAATGTATTCCCCATTTCAACATGAAACTCAACACAACTCATGAACCCACCCCATAACTCATAATCAATAGAGAAATACATAAAATCCTAATTAAAAAACCCATAATAGGGCTCAAAACTTAAACAAAATCTTAGCACACCCATGGAAAATACTGTTTCGACATGAAGAAGAGTTGGATAGATACTCCTCCACTCCTACCTCTCAAGCACCAATGGTCCTAGCTCCAGTCTACCATTGACCTACCAAATTTAACATGCTGTGATACCATTTTGTAGTGAACCAACCTTGGTAGACCCAACCCATCACCCAATCTAGCACACCATAAGGCCCGAAGAGCGTTATCGATCTCTACAAAATAACAACATGCCATAGGGAATCACAATAAACCTATTTGGGAATGGTTTCTACCTTATAAATATAGTATGAACCATCCACGAACTTGGATGACCACACCTTCATATAATCAGAATCCATAAAAATAAATATACAATAGAGTAACACAACATTGACTAAAAGAACAAACCATAAAAAACATCACAACCTCATATATAACATGTCATAAATAATACATAAACAAGAAATTCCAAACCAAAAGATGATAAATCAAAAACAGGGGCTGAGAGCCAAAAAAAATATCCCAGTGTTACAAAACTCAAAAAGTATATTATCATGAGATAACCCTGTGAGACCACATATCCTCCACCAAAATGACCTCATATGGTTGTAATCAAGAAGATCCACTAAAATTCATGGTGACTTTTCACTTACCTATATCCTATAAAAAAGTCTATATATTCCTAGAGGCATATATAAGATGTGAGTAACAACACCTAGTAGGATACCACTATGAATCTATTTAAGTATTTTAAACCATACAAACCAATAAATCAAGTTTGAAAACTCAATTTTGAAAACTATTCTACTTTTGAAACATTTCAATTGAAAATAATCCTTTGAAATATCTTTGGATTTTGTTTAGGTAACATATATTTCCAAAACATGAATTAATAAAGCTAAAATAAATCAATAAAATCCATCTAAAATAAACATGCTAAGAATACCTAAACATGGAATAAACAAGGGTATAAACATAAACATTATTATAAAACTAAATAAGTGTAAATGGGTTAACACAAGTTATCACAATAAAAAAGGAACTAACATAATACATGAAATAATATAAATCAACTAAGTATAAGTAATGTACACCATGGGTTCTAACCATAAGGTTCTAGTGAAATTTAGTCTAGAAAATATTTTTATAGCCAGCTAAGAAAGTATAATAAGATTGTAATCTCTCATAGTATTCCCCAGGACCACTTTAAGTAACTTGGTTTTTAGTAGTCCTTATAAAACCTTACTTTAAGTTTTTCTTCTAAGTTATGCAGAATAAAAAATACAAGAGTTTTCTTCAATGTGTCTGCCTATATGTATTTTCTTACTATCATGATGATAAATATTTTCTACTTTTATATTTTATGAGGCAGTTCACTAAAAAAACAATTTTCTAAACTATTAAAGATGAAAATAGTAGTAAAAAAGTAGTTGTGGATTAAATGGAATGGAATAAAAATGTGACCAATGAGTTTAATCAAATAAGTAATTAGTGGCCATAACTATAAATTTTCATGAATTAATATCTCTTCATCATTTGAGACAATTTCACAATTATAACCCTCAAAACATAGATTGAAATATCAAATAATGTATTTTATTCAGTTTATTAAATTGAGGTCAATAACAAAGATCATGGATATCAATCCCCTTTTAGTAAGAGTTAATCAATGCACTCAACAATCATAGATTACAATGATATAGTCATCTCCCTATGCACTCACAATCCTCAATCAAGGATTGAGAAATTTAAAAAAATAGTATCAACTTAAAAATCTTATTTGGATTAAAATTACGAGATTTATTAATAGATATACACACTCTAATAAGCAATGTTCCATTATTACAATGGAATAAAAGGATTAATGAACTGATAGAATAATTGAACATTAATTAATCATCACATTTCAATATTCAAAAATCTAAAGTTAATTAAAACTATGAAATTAAGGTATGAAAATTTAGAAATACATCACCATTAGAATCCACTATTTATGGCCAATAAACATCTTGCTAAACATGATTGAAGAGAAGGTGTGAAATACAATATTCATCTTCATCCGAATAATCAGTAACTAATCCTCTTCGAGCCCTCTAGAATATATGTTGGTTCTCCTAATTTTTCTTTGATCCAATAGATTCAACTCATTCCCATCCCAAAAAATATAACCCTCTTTCCTCTACTCCACCCTTTCTATCAAAAAATAACCCTCAAGAATAAAAATATCCAGAAATCACATATTCATAGCTAGATTTCCCATGTGACATGCTTAGGTTGGTCCTTCAACTCTATTTCTAGAATGATAACATGATAAAAATTTTCCCCTTAAAACTTATGTAACATATACAAATGCAATTTATTTATTCATCTGGCAAGATGATTCTAGTCACAACCCTAACTCAACTCCACCGTCATTAGAAATTGGAATTAATTCCAAAAGTTTCACCAAGAAGACTTAAGTTCACCACCTATATAGAGTTGGGTACCTAATAGAAGCAATGATCAGATTATGCAGTGTGGGGTTCATCTTCCAAAAATGGGGATCAACTTAACCAATGTGGGGTTTATCTTCAAAATGTTTGGATCTACTTCACCCACATGGGGTTCATCTTCTAAGCATGGGGATCAACTTCGACAATGCGGGGTTCAACTTGACTAGTGTGGGGTTAATCCTACAAACATTAGGTTCATCTTAAAAAAGTGTGGATTATATTACATAATTTAGGTTCCTAAACATTATGATTTACTTAAACTCAGGGTTCAACTTTCATTAAATATTCCCACTATACATGGTTTCCGGACTCCTTTGTCAAATTTTCAATAATCATACAACCGCATGTGCCTTTTTCAGAAATACCACCTATAAACCAATTGTGACTGTAAAAAATCACAGATATAATACATTATATTTTAAAAGATTAGCTAATAAGTTTATTATAAGAAAAAACAAAGGAATTAAATATTCACATCACAAAGATCAAAGATAATGAAATGAAAACTCTAATTATCAACAGAAAAAAAGTATAAACATTATAATTTACATTAATTTACAAAAAAATATATAAATTAACCAAAAAGTATAATTATCCATCTAAATACTAATTTAATCATTTAAAACAAATAAAATATAATTAAAATTATATGTAAAAATACATAATGAAGATAAAACATCAAATTCACCACACTAATATTTTTATTTCCCTTGAGAAAACAATCAATCAAATTTAGTGAAAGAGAATGAATCTTAAGACTGAGAAATTGAAATTCCACTAAGAATTTATTTTCATAAATACTTTACCTCATTGATTCTATTAAGAATAAAAATGTATATTCCCTTTAAAAAATAAGTATCTTAGTGAGAAATGGGTTTCTATTTAAAAAAATGATTAAAAACTGAAAATTTTATAATGAATTTAACAACATCCAATTCACATCTAATTGAAAGTATAAACTTCTCCTTAACTCCTTGATAATTGACCCACATAATTTAAGAAGTCATAATAAATAGACACACTATTTAATATGATAAATTGATAATTTATTATTGAAATAAATAAACCATACAACAGTTAATGAATGAAGAATTACTTTATAAAGAATAATAATCTCAAACTAGATTAGGATCTTTATTCCATAATCTATTTGGATGCATATCTTTTGAGTTAAATAAAAATTAAAAATTTCAAAGAAAATAATTATTGTATAATATTTTCCAAAAAATTTATTGAAAGACAACCTTTTCAAAAGGTAAAGACAAAAAATTTATCTAATTAAATCCATAAGGTAATAAAAATTAATCTCTTCGAAGTGTAATCACAACTTTAAATTTTAAAAAATATTGTCACCCATTGAATTTTTTTGAGTGATTCGTAAAAAATCATTTAAAAAAATCAATAGGTTTTTGATGGGATAACAGTGAATTAAAGTTCAACACAATTAAGCCCAATCCACGCACTTAAAACCCATTATTTTCACTAATTATGAATGTTAAAGTGGGAGAAACATTTAACAAATTTTTTTATACAAATTTTCAACATAAAAATTCTGAATAATGCTAAATATTCACATGAAATTAAAAAATAATTTTCCATAAAAAAGTTATTTCAAAACAATTTTTTTAAATGTACATTATTTTCATCAATTATAATTCAAACAAATTAGAATATAAGCTCATGTTAGGTATAATGTTGAGAAATTATTACACATAAAAAAGTTTAAATTCAATTGATTTATAGAGAGTTAGTAAAATGAAATATATTTTATTAAATAGCTTTTAAATTAGATGAATTATAACTAATAACTCTCCCGATATAAAAGATTTTTTTTATTTTGAAAATACTAAAATATAACCCGACTTACCTTTGAAGTATTTCTCTATGGTTGGTTAGATTCAAACTTCTAAAGATGATAAAAAAATTACATTCAATTATAGAAATATCAATTCCATTAAATTATAACCAGAGTTTAAAATTAATGGGGTTGATCCAAGTGTCTTTAGTATGTAGATTCTATTTATCATTATATATTTAAATGTATCCACTCCATAAAGTCTCTAACACCTCTTCAGTTCATTTGTGGATTCTTTATGGTGAATAAAAAGAGAAAAAAATTCCTCAAAACTATACCAATTTATTCACCGAGAAAAATAAAAAAATGAAAATACCAACACCATGAGTGGTTATTTCCTCCCCCAAACTTATTATATACATTAATAAGGAGAAAGGAAAGATATTAATTTAAAAAAAATTGGTACTCAACTTTTGAAAGAAGGAACTCCTACCATGGTGTTTCCTTAATATCTTCTCAAAATAGATTAAGCTTATGTCCACTGAAAGAGTGGATAATCATTCCCTAGATCTATAATCTATACAAACCAAAAGGAACAACCTGATTTTAAATAAAAGGACCATCCTAATTAGAATGAAATTTACCTAGGAAGAGATTAAATATAGAGTTTTACAACATCAATTTATCTCCAATATGAAATTATTTGTTCAAAATCAATTTTTTATGAAAATAATTTGTTCTATCTTTAATTTTTTTTTTCATTTTTATAATTTTCATAGGAATTTTTTTGATTCATTCTAATTTCTGTAAAACAAATTCTTCTCTTTTCCTGCTTTAAAGAGATTAAAATTGCATAATTCAACAACCCACATTTCTCTATGATCTAACACCATAGGTATATCACATTCTATACCAAAGAAAATCCTATAGTGTGACATCTATATTGAAGTTTTATAGTCTATCCTATATACCCACAAAGAATCTTCAATACTTAATCTTCAATACTTCCTATTTGGGTTAACTGTTTTATCAATAATATGTTTATTCTCTCTATTTTATACTTTAGTCATCCTATTTTTTGTGGATGATAGAGTGTAAACACTTTATTACTAACACCATATATTTTTAGTAAATTTTACAATGTCCTATTATAAAAATTAGTTTCATGGTCTGTAAGAATGAACCTCGATATTCCTGTAAGTAGGAGATATTTTATTAATAAAATCAACCAGGGAAATATCAAGGTCAAGGAGGCCTATAGTAGTGGAGGAAAAGTTCATACACTCTAAAAAACATGATAAACTCATGGTTAATTAATACTATACTAGATAAAATATTATTAGGTTAATTATAGTTACCCTTGGAGGCAAGACAATCAGCCAAAAAATTACCTTCACACCAGGTATAGTTCAAACTATGGTATAATTTCATCACTGGAAAAATTTCATAATTTGGGAAACATCTCCTAAAAATATGATAATTGTCCATATTAAATAAGTAAGTATCATCATAAACATATTTTGTTGACTCACAAATCAATTTTTCAACTGGGTGTTTGGAAAACTAGTGAGGAGTAACATTAGTATATAAGAAATTCACTATGTCTGAAAACAATGGTATCTTATCTATAACAGTGGAATAAAACCTCTCCATAGGGAAAAAATATCTAAGGGACACAAAATATGGTTTATCCTAACATAACTCAGTAGGTATCCTACTCAAATGATCAACAAAAATTTTCTCAATCCCTTTGAAATCTTGGATCACTATCACAAATTCTTAAAGAAAAAAAATCCACCTAACCGACCATGGTTTTGATTCTTTCTTCTTAATGATATATTTAATAATAGAATGGTTAGTGAAAAACACTACCTTATATCCCAAAATATGACACCTAAACTTATCAAGGGTAAAAACAATGGCTAACAATTTCTTTTATGTTATGGTGTAATTGGTCTATGAAACATATAGAGTTCTAGAAGTATAAGCAATTCAATTTATTTCATTTCTTTTCTCAGCCAAAGAAAAATCCCTAAAGATAATTATGAAGAATAAATAATAAAATCAAAAGGAAAGTTCTAGTTATTTTTATAAACTATTAGTGAGGATATTAGATTCTGTTTGAGTTCATTAAATATTTCCTCACACTTCCCATAAAAGAAAAAAGAAATATCTTTATGTAGAATTTTTTCAAAAGAAAATTAATTTTGAAAAAGTATTTTTAAAAAATCCTATAGATACTAATATGTCCATGAAAATATCAAATATATTTCACAGTATTTGAAAAATACATTGAATAGATAATTTGAAACTTAGAATTATCCACTCAAATTCCTTTTCTAGACACTTCACAACCAAAAAAAATTCCAATCTCAACCATAAAATGACATTTCTCATAAATCTAAACAAGGATAGTTTTAGTACAAAATCTAAGTAAAATACCTAAAATTCTTAGAAATATTTTAAAATATGGAACATACACCATAAAATAATCCCTAAAAACACCCATACATTCCTTAAGAAACTCAGAAAAAATTCTAAGCATACATCATTGGAAGGTGGAAGGGGAATTACATAGTCCAAATAAGATTATCCTTTAAGAAAAGGTATCAAAAGGAAATGTAAAAGTTGTTTTATCCTGGTCATATATAGCTATTTAAATCTATAAATCACTAGAAAAAACTAAGTAGTAAGTAATAATGGAATTTATAAGATAACATTTCAAGGATTTGATCAAGAAAATAAAAGTAAAAGTGGTCCTTCCTAGACACTATGTTCAGCCTCTTATAATCAATTCAGACCCTCCACTTATTGGGAAACCTAGCTTCCATTAATTCTCTAAATTCATTCTTGAAAATTGAGAACCCTTACTTTTTAGTAAAAATATGGATTGGACATACCCATTGTCTATTGGAAATGGGATAAATTAAACCAGAACTGAAAAAGGTAGTCACCTCCTTCTCAACCACTTCTAAAAGAGTAATATTCAATCTCCTTTGGAATTATCTAACAAATATAAAAATTTACTCTAGAATTATCTTGTGCATAACACACTGAAGGAACAATCCTAGGTAAGTTATCTAAATACCAGCCTATAGCCTCTTTATTATCCCTAAGGAACTATAAGAGTTGGTTCTCTTGGTCATTGGATATCCCATTCACAATTATGAATGGGATTTTTTTTCATCTGCCACATTGTTCTCTTTCTTAGGAGTATAGATGATCTAAAAGTCGTAGTCTTAGAGGAACTCTATCCAAAACCTCTATCTCAGATTCAGATCCTTCTATGAGAAGATTTATTTTAGGATCCTTTGGTCAGAGTGGACGATAAAACGCTCGTCCATAAGGTAGTGCAGCCACATCTTCAATGAGAAGACTACTGCCACCAGATCAAGATCATGGGTCACATAATTTTGATTGTGCGGTCTTAGCTGGCATGAACAATAATCAATCACCGCATGTCAATGCATCAGGACACAACCAAGACCGATCCCTGATGTGTCACATAAAACTATGTACTCGACACCCTCAAGATCAGGGCTCTCATCAAACTCTATCTCAACTGCTCAAAAGCATACTAGAACTTCTCCATCCACATGAAGGGTTACCCCTTCCTGTTCAATGTTGTCATCGATTCTAATATCCAGGAGAAATCAAGAATGAATCTCTAGTAATATACTTCCAACCCAAGGAAGCTTCGCACCTCCGTTACACTCTGAGCTGGCTCCCATGATAACACTGCCTCTACTTTAGCTAGGTCCACAACTAATCCATATTCTGAGATGACATGTCCAAGAAAGCGGACCTCCTAAATCCAGAACTAGCACTACAAGAGCTTCCTATAAATCGGGTGCTCTCATAGTATGTCTAGAACCATCCGTAGGTGTCTCACGTGCTACTCCTCTGACGCCGAGTACATAAGGATGTATTTGATGAAGACCACTACGAACCGGTCCAATTATGGATGGAAGAGCCAGTTCATAAGCCCCATGAACACTGTGGGGGGTTTTTGTTGCGCCAAAATGCATCACCAAGTACTCATAATGACTGTAGCGGAATCTGAAAGTCATCTTCGGTATATCCTCGTTCTGTACTCATAACTGGTGGTAACCTGGACGAAGGTCACCCTTCGAGAACCAATGTGCCCCTCTCAGCTGATAAAATAGTTCATCAATCCTTAGAAGTGGATACTTGTTCTTCACCATTACCTGATTTCGGTGCCGGTAATCCACGCACAACCTCAAACTCCCATCTTCCTTCTTGGAAAACAAAACTAGGGCCACCCAGGGTGAAACATTGAGCCTCACAAACCACTTCCTCTACAAATACTCTAGCTAAACCCTCATCTCACATAGCTCTGTAGGAGCTATCTGATATTCTGGTGAGGATATCGGTGCCATCTGGGTCTGCAAGTCAATGCAGAAGTCGATCTGCTGGCAGGGAGGTAGTCTTGGAACATATTTAGGAAAGACATCCTTGTACTCTGCCACTACTGTTGGGAACTGTAAGCTCACTACATCTGCTGCTCTGAGGGTAAGGCTATCAAAATCATGAGTGATCGGCTGCACCCTGCTATGCATGTGGCCATTATGTGATGCCTGGGTATCCTTTTCAACGACAAAGGAAAACATCATCCCATTGCTGCAGACACACCACACTCTTCTCCTAAAGCTGTCAATCTGGGCATGGAACGAAGATAGCCAGTCCATACCAAGAATGACGTCCTAAGGCCTCAACACTGCCACCAAGAGGTTCCAACCGAAACTCTCTCCTCTAATGGTAAGATCAAACTGTCTTTAAAGGTGCGTTATCATCGAGTCCCCTCCCATAAGTGTATTCAAGCGTAAGGGTCGATTCAATGTACTTACCAGAATCTCAAGGTTTCTCACAAGACATGTGGCGAGGAAGGAATGACTGGCACCTATTTCTATATGTATGTAAGATAAGGTAGAAAATTCAAAGATCGTAACTCGAATCATCCTTGGTGTCCCTGGGTTGTACGGATAGACCAGATGCAGCTGTCCCCACCCCTATCCCCTAGCTCCTTGAGCCCAGTGCGGACCTCCTGGGGGTGGTGGTGGAAGTAGATCAAAGTTTCTGCCACCTCCTGCAGCTCTCTCTTCTCCTCTTCCACATCCACCACCTGGAAGGTCTGTCTTCTCCACTCTCTGCCTCGGCCTCAGTGGTCCTTCCACCTCCTCCCTGTCAGTAGCTTGACAGGTCGGATATTATCTAGAGAGATGTCCCCTACCATCACATGAGTAACATCACTTCTACCTAGGCTGACTGGATCCAGCCTGAGAGCCTAGTACTATCGATCCCCTGTCCTAGGTCCTCCTGTGACATCTCCCACGTCTTGATCCCTTTGGCTGATGTCGACTCCCTTCTTCTGATGTCTCTGTACCTGTCTCTCTGTTGCTGATTTTTGTTGGATTTCTCTTCTCTTCCAAGAAGATCTCGATCACCAAGGCCTGCTCGAGCACTCCAGCATAAGTCGAAATGCATATAGGCACAACACTAGCTTGTATGTCCCTTATTAGACCTTGCTCGAAGGTCCGAGCTCTGAATTACTGATCCCTGACCATATCCATCAAGTACCTGGAAAGGTTTTCGAACCTCGATGAATAGTTAGCTATTGTAAGACTACCTCACTAGAGATAAATAAGCTCCCTGATTCGTACCGCTCTCAGCGTAACTGGAGAGAAATCATACCTAAAGAGTTTCTCAAACTCCATCCTAGAAAGAGTATCCTCGTCGTGGGTCTACGTGGTTAGACTCCACCATTGTACCACTAATCCCTGAAGAAGGATCGCTTCTAGGATCACCATATGGTCCTCTGATGTCCTCGCTAAATGAAAAACTATAGTCACCACCTCAAGCTAGTCCTCAACCTCCTAAGGGTTAGGCTTAGCTCGGAACCAGAGGGGTCTCTGTCTCTGGAACTCATGGAGTGCACTCAGCCTGCACCCCACCTCGGTCGGTACTGTAGGTACCATGAGATGCTCCAATAGTGTTGGGATAGAAGGTACACCACCAGAAGGTAATGCCTGGGGAACTAGTCCCTGTATCAAATCCTCTTCACTGATGGGGTCATCCTCATGATCATGCTACTGAATCCTAGCAGGTTTGCATCATGGAGGAATCCTGTAAGGAAACAAGATATACCATAGTCAACGAGTATATCTGGATAGCTAACACAAAGGACATGGAAAACAAAACCCATTCCTATATGAGGAATGTACCATTCTTTTACTTCCCCAAAACTAGTATTTTCATGTACTAAGTCTAAAAGTAGGTTATCAGAGTCTTGGTGTATGGATACGTCGGCCGCCCGCACCAACGTTGGAGTCTCTGGCCTGAAATCTGAGATCGAAACACTTAACACTATTTTCCCCAAACCAATATCATAGATTCTTGGTCCTAAGGTAGAACCGACCTGCTCTGATACCACTATGTCATGACCCATCCAAGTGGGGCCCTCTCAATGACTTCCCAAGCCCACCTCCAATAGGTTAGGGGCTCGTGACTAGCACTAAGTAGGCATATTACTAACATGAGAGGCATTTTCTAAGTACATGTACACACACACACCTCTCCAAGCACACAAATTTTGAAATGTAAAAAAACACTAAGGAACAAAATGCATACATACAACTAAACCCAACAAACAGAGTGAGACGAAAGTAAAGTGTGGAAAGTAAAATGGGCCAGAATAAAATCCCACCAAAAAACAAGAGAGTATGAAAACTAAAAGTCCAACCTGTAAACACAAAGAGGTACTGGCACTACTGCTTGTAGCCGTACGAATACCTTGCCTGTAGGGAACTCAGAAAGCTCAGTCTGGTCCTAGACCACCCTGGACTCCGTCAAAAGGCCGCTCATCTGCACAAGACACGAAACATGTGGGAAAATCCCGTGTAGGGGTGAGTATGACAATATTCATTAGAGGACCCAGAAAACCAAAAAACAATATAAAAATTAAAGGTACATTCATATCTACACATTATACATCTAATGAACATATAACAAGAGAAACACAATCCAGATATACTCAAAAATCAGACCCATAGTCTAGAGACAAGTCCCAAAACCAGATACCGCTGCTAGGGATTTAGTTTGAAGGTTCCACGAAGCAATCATCTAGGAGAACTCACTCTATGAGTCTGATGGTCCTGATGATGTACGTTCGAGAAGTAATGTTCATCAGGAAAGGTCATGAGAGATAGATACACTCATTTCGGGAGAACACACTCTTGAGTGGTAAAAGATCATGATACACCAATGAGGATCTCTATCAAGGCCTTGGTGGATACCACAACTCATCCAGATTCTCCTGATAAGTAGAGGACCAACATTCTTTGGGAATAGTCATGTTGATACCTGACTCTACCTAGGGTCAAGAATGGATATTGGATCTCGCTCCGAGCCTCTCTAAGGGATACCTGACCCTATCTCAGAAAGACCTGCTGAATAGATCATACTCATGTGAATTAAAACAAAACCCGACCTTAAAAAAATGAGAAAAAGGGCCACTAACCCACATGGAACATGTCCAAGGAATGGTGGACAAAAAGATCAAGCCATGCACTGAGAAGTACATGGCGTGTAGAAGTGGCACACACTGTGTCTTCTGACCCCAGGTACTGCTCGTGAACAATGGCCTGTGTCAAAAGGCTTGTAGTGTAAAACACAACTACACATCATGTAGGAAGGATCACATGTCGTGTCAAGGTATCTGGGGTCCACTCCATGTACGCTGGCCATGTGCATGTACACGACATCAACCCATGTATGCCAACTCGTGTAATCGGCACACGGGGTGACCCGTGTTACTGGACATGTATGGATGTGTGGTGGATTACATGGCATATACTTCTCCCCGTGTTCTTGTTTCATCTGAGATACATTCCAAGCCCCATGTAAGGTCCCGCACACTGTGTTATTCAGAGAACACACCGTGTTTGTGATTCCTATCACCCGAAACTCCAATCGCTGCTGGGTGGGGCCCAAATGTCATGTCTCCCTGGAGGCACACCATGCTCTTCATCGCGTGCAGCACACAAACTCTAGCCACCACCACCAGTCCACACAGAGTGTTCATCGGGATACACGCCATGTGTTCCAAGAATTTCCATAATCATGAACCTACTCTGTCGCGCCCCAGGTACTCCTCTGGTCTTCGATCTGGACATCCAATCACAATGAAACTCCAAATTCTTGGTCTCCCTGACACCGTAAAGCTATTTGCATTTTTTGGGATTCCGATCAGACCTGAAAACAAGTTTTGATCCACCTACATGAAGAACACTCAAAGAATGATCCTCCTTGTTTCAAGCTGATTCTTAATCCGCCATCATCGTCGCACCTCCGCTGGGTCTTCGCAATGTTCAATATCCTATTTGGGATCATTGTGTTGTGAAACTGACTCGCAATGATCTGTTGTTCGTTGCCCTGTAAAGAACATGAAGAACATGAAGAAAAGAGGAAGAAAACCAATAAACCGAATTGGGGAATGAACCTACGCCTTCGTTTGTCAAGAATTTGATCCGATCCCATTAGATGGATTAAATAGGGCGAATAAAATGATAATCCAATCAATTATCACAAATCAATTTCCTGAATCAAACCCCAAAAGAAATGGAAAATAATTCTCACACATAAGAATGCATGATCCCCGTATCAACCTGTTCGTGGGTTGATCCACGTTCATCATTTAATCAAAGAATGAAAAATAAATAAATCAAAATAAAAACCTCTACCTTGATTTGGTTGAAGAAATATCACCGCGTTGCATTCGTTAGCGAGGTTCATCGAATCCGAGATGTGTCAATCGATTGCATCGTCGTCATCCGCCAACGGGTTCTCATCTAAAGCTCCAATGGAAATCCTCAATTCGCAGGGTTATAGGGCTAACCCTATGAACATTAAATAAGCAGGTATTTAAAGAGGAAGGGATTAAGTCATTGTTTAAAAAGAAAAAAATTTAAAATTAATTAATTGTAAATTTATTTTATTTCCTTTAAAAAGTCCAAAAACTAACTTTTACAGCCGACCTGAGCCGATCGATTCTAGGTCCTACCTAAGGTAAAGTCACTGCTCTGAATACAACGGTACCCTCAAAATTATGATCTGGGAACCCGTTTAAAACTAATTATACTTTTTTGGAAAACTTCTTGCACGTGCTATTTAAAAGTTTAATTTATTTCAAACATTTATTCCGGGCACTTCGTGCCTCAGAATCACACGCCGTTGAAAATCCCGGTTTCATAATTATTCAACATAATATTTAAAAATAATACACTAAAACTATGAGACATTACAATAGGAATAAAAATACAGAAGTCAAATTAAATGGTATTCATATAATTTAATAAATTTAAATGGCCCTAAATATCCATTTTTTTCTGATATAGGGATGATTCTTTTAGAAAAAGCATCAACATTAATTAGTTACTTCATTTAGGTGGATTTACCAAGCATCAAAAACTAAATTAATTTTATTTAATTAAATGATTATTGAAAAAATAAATAACTTTAAATAAGTTATAAAATAATTATTATAATCATATTTAACCATAATAATAATTTTATGACCTTCCTTGAAGGTAGTGTAGAAAAATAAAGTGCATTGTTCATGGAGGTCGTGAACCAACCATATTGTAAACAAAATTTTCATTTTAGAAACAAAGAGAGGGTATAAGATGGATATTACATTAACACAATAAAATTTAAGTATATTTATAATACTTGAGTCATTATTTCATTTTGTTTTATGAAGGAAATAAAAATGTATAAGAAGAAAATAATTTTCAAAGAGGCAGTTTTAAAATTTTACCTCTTGAATGTTGTCTCCTTGAGAAACTCCTTAGGGAACTTTAGGATTTGAGTTTTTGGAAGAAAAAGTCTTAAAGAGACATAGGGAGAGTGGTGAAAAGATATTCTAGTATAAAGTTTTCAATATTCAAGGCTTAGAATGTGTGAGTAGAAGGGGTGGCGAGGGGTGATATTTATAAGGGAAGGAGAGAGGTGTTTTTTAATATTATATTCATTAGTTTATTATTTTAGTCTAAGAATATCAATATTATTGATTCTTGAGAATATATATAGTAAATTATGCATGTGAGTTTAAACTACTAGGTTCTTACATCATCCATGACTCAAAAATATATGTATTTAACTTATAATGTAAAATACCATATTTTACCATATTTCACTATTTACCAAAAATTCAAATATTTTAGAAAAATAAAAGAAATAACACTAACCATTTTTGAATGTATAGATTTTAAAAAATCCATTTTATGAAAATAATTTTATAAAAATGAGAAATTTATTTTTTAAATAAAATAATCACTTATTTGGAAAATACCAATTTTAATTTTATGATTAATTTTCTAACCCTTTGAAAAATTACTTGAGGTCTCATAAAATTATATCAACATTATAATAAAACTTAATATTAATTTATAAATAAATTTTATGAAAATAAACATTATTTTAAATCAATATTTTTTTTATAAAAGTGTAATTAAAACATTTATGTTTTATAAGAAAAATATAAACACTTAATTTATAATTTTTAAGACATTTATTTACTTGAACCATGGTTTAAATTTATCATATTTTCATTTTACAGGATAACTAAAAATTATTTTACACTTTCATAGGTGAGGATACTATTCTAATAGCCAGGTTACTATTCCCAATGACCAAAGTACTATTCAAATGAGGTTACTTTTCCAACGGTAAGATTACTATTCCAATGGTTAGATCTGTAATGGTCATACGGGTTACCTACTTCCTATAAATACCTAATATTTAATTCATTATTCATTCAATTCTATTTTCTTCTCAAGTTTATATATATTTTCATTTTCAAAATTCATATTTGATTACTAACATTATGATTTATTTCCAAATTGTTGTTCATGAGTGAGATTATTTGAGGGGATTGAGTAGATTAAAATATTCCTATTATTATTATCTTATTTTTTATTTTTATCCCATTATAATACTTTCAATTTTTATGGCCATTTTTATTCTCTAAATTTAATTTTAAAATTATAATAAAATTTGGTTGGTTTTATCATGTGGTATGCATGCATTATATAATATTATATTACTAAATATGATGCAATTATATATTTATAAGGGAAATTACATTGATAATAATGGGTTATAACACTATAGGTTTGTGAATAAAATGTTCACGAACAAATTTAGTAGGTTCAAGAACAACTTCAATAGGTGTTTTTGTGATTTCATCATGTGGTTTTCCATTTGTTTCAAAAGTGGGACTGACCATTTTTAGTTTATTGATAATTGATTTGATCATGTTGGTTTTCAAGTTCAGTTTCACTTCTTAAAATTATAACATTAACATTATCTCTTCCTATTGGGTTCACTTCAGTTTTGGATGAAAAACTACCACTTCTTTGATTTTAAACCACTAATTTCAATTTCCATTTGACCCATATGTGTTACCAAGTTTTGAAACATCACATGTTATTGTTGAAAAGTGTGTTGTTTTTTCTTAACATTCTCCTAAGGACTGGATCATTTATATGGTTATTTATATATTTTTTGAGTTATGTATATTGTAAAAGGATTTGAAATTCATTCAATTTTTATTACCAAATTGGTCATGATTGTACCTAGGCCGTTGATTGGATTTTTGAGGTTGGAAATGCCTTTTTGGTTGTTCAGGTTGCCTAAAACCATTTTTAATTTGGTAATTTCTAAATAGTTTGAAATTATGGTTTGATTTAAAATGTATAGATTTGTTGTTTTGATTGGAAAATTGATTGTTTGTGTCGTTATAGAAATGATTTCCAGGGAAGATCCCATTATAGGATTCAGAAGTTTCTTGAAATTATAGACATTTATTATTGAAATGATTATGTTGATAAAAAATTCCACAATGCATATGGATTGGAAAAATTGGTTTAGGTTTAATTTGTGAAGGGACATAGTTTTATAACACATGTGTCATCTTGTTGGTGAGATCACTCAATCAACTTTCAATTACCCACTTTCTAAATTGAAATTAGACTTCCATGGTAGGTTTGACATTAATCAAACCCTAACACCAAATAGCTGTGAATTGTGAACATATTATATATGATATTGCTCACATAAATATGGGTCTTATTGTAAGAACCCATATCTTCAGTTTAGTTATGGATCTTGTTTTCAGGTTATTTTTGAGGAAAAAAGAACAAATGAGAATTTTCTAAGTACATGCCGTGTACTTATGAGTACACACTGTGTACCCAGGTACTGTATACAACTGCGTATTGTCCGTATAAAGGCTGAGTACATGGCCTTGTAGGTGTCCTCATAGACCTCTTAAGGCAGGGGCTGGTTAAAGCTACTACACGGCGTGTACCTTTATTGAACATGATGTGTAGTTTTATTTTTATTTGATAAATCGGACCAGGGTCGCGTCTCATCCTCGAAAATGTATTATTCTCCTCTTGGTTCATATAGGAGAGTGATGAAAGGGCCGAAGAACTCTGGACCCCTCTCGATTCTCCATCCAACCTCTTATTGAGACGACATTGGGTGCATTGGAATCCCACTGGTGAGTTCTGAATTCTCCCAGGGCCTTTCTTCTTGATTTCTCTTCTCTCGTGAGTTTTTCAAGGTTGATTTTTTTTCACAATTTTGTAGATCTACACTGTTCTAGGATGAATCAAGGGCCGATGTTCAGAAATACTGATCATACAACATCAAGGTAGGTGGTTTGTGCCTTTTGTTGTTTGTCTTTGGATTATATATGCTTAAAGTATCACATACCCACGTTTGGGGTATTGCATGTTTGGAATTAAGCCTTGTTATGGTTTTTTATTAATAAAGGGTTTTTGATTATGTGTGAGGTAAGATACCTTGTTTATGGGACACCACATGGGTGTGTTTCCCTTGTTTGATTGATTGTGGTCGTTCGGTCTAGAATTCCTTTTAGGCTTGCCTTGTTTTCCATAACTTGTTTTGTTAGGATGGAGTTATTGATTATATGAGATGACAGTGATATGCATTGTAAAAGTTCGAACAAGGGGAATTTTACTGTGAGAGATTCTTGAGGTATGATCATTTATGTATGTTTTGCTGTCATGTTGAACTAGGGGTATTGATTGTGAGGGATTCCATATGGTCATCGACATGGGGGTTTAGACCATGGGAGCTTCCTAGGTGGTCATTTATAATTGATTTATTCTATGTTGATCAAGGGGGTATAGACCATGAGAGCTTCCTAGGTGGTCAATTATAAATGATTAGTGTTAAGATTAGACTAAAGGGGTTAGACCGTGATATCTTCCTAGAGGGTCGTTATTAAATAATTTTTGTTATGTTATACCAAGGGTATTAGACTGTGAGAACTATCCCCAAGGGTCGTGATTGAATAATTGAATGATTGTAAAGAGTCTTCCAAGCCAAAGCACAATCTTGGACTCAGTCTTACTTGATTTTTATATGGTCTTCTGAGACCTCTGTTTTGTTACCATTACACATGGGATATAGAGATTAGGCTAGATCCCAAGGTTTACATGATTCAATGGATTGAATAATAAATGTAAATGCATGTAATTGAAAACTGTAGGACTGTTTGATTTTGAGTACTTCGTAATTTATTGATTCATTTATGCATATTACCAACTATATATATTAACTGATAGTTAGGCACATGTTTTTTGGTGGTTGCATACTGGGATTCATCTCACACCCTATTTGGGTCATGTTTTGGACCCAAACATATTATATGGTTACATGTATAGATAAAGGAAAATTCCCTTCTTCATTTGGTACTTAATTGCGGTTAGAGTATAGAGCATGGGACCAAGATGAGGCTTGCGATACTGTTGGAGTTTACTATTTTCTTGTACTTGGGTTTCAGTATTGTATTTCCTGCATTGTGACTTGTTTGGATGATTTCATAGACACATGTGACATGCATCATTTATATATGTTTTAGTTTTTATATTGCTATAAGTCTTCTGCTATTTATTTATGTTTGGTATTACTTATTCCGCTATTGTTTAATACTTGTTATCCGCTATGTATACTCTGCCAGTGAGGGAATAGTTTCTGTATTATCAAACCATGGACCTTGCTGCTATTCGGTAGCCTCTAGTGTATTGGGAAATGTGCTTGAGGTTATGTGACCAACCGGGTTTGGGGAACCTTAGGGTGGCACCCAGATCCGGGATGTCACAAATTGGTATTAGAGCAGGTTCTTTTCTACTTTACGTAACTATTTGGAGCTTATAGATAGGGATAAAAATAAATAGGTAGTTGGTAATAAGCTGGGATTCAGAGTAGCTAATATGTGTATAGGGAAAATCCAAGTTACCTCAAATATTGCAATTTTTATGGTTTTTCAATTGTTATAGTTGATTTCACTATCGGGTGATTCACTTGTTTTGTGTTGTTAGTATTGATATCATTGTGGTTCTATTTCTATTGTAACCCAATGAGATGAGGGTGTGCCATGTCATGTATCATATAGGCACTTACTATAGATCACATGTCATTCATTCTTGTCATGCCATTTGGGATTCATTACTGACTATATTTTGTTGTGATAGATGTTGTTCTAGATATGCATGTTGTTCTAATAGATACCATGATAGAATACCTTCTATTTTTGATAGGGTATTAGTGTATGTAAATTTTCATTTGGATGGACACCAATATTTGGTCCCTGAGGCGTTATGGGCCCTCTTGGATTGGAATTTGGTGGATAATCTATGAACTTTTATTGGATTATGTTATGATATGACATGAAAAAAGATTCCAAAATTTGATTCACATGGAGTATGGGATCTCAGTAATCGGAACCTGGTATGCCATGGTCAAATTTTATGTTTTTAATGGTTCTAGAGAAGTTTTAGAGACTTACTATCTATAAACCCAGACAACACGACGTGTGATGTTATGGACACACACCATGTGTTCTTCTATTCCTTAAGAAATGAATTTTCTTAAGTACACTCCATGTACAGTACGTACACACTGTGTAATTGTTGACTGTGTGACTGGCTATATGGGCAGAGACACAGGGTTGATAAATATTTTCTAGAACATTCCGTGTACTGGGAGTACACTCCCTACAGTAAGAGACCACGTATTCAGTTTTGTGACTAACAACAAAGGTGGATAAAATTTGGGTGGTACACACCATTTCTAGCTTGCACATACCGTGTGGAAATCAACCATGTATCTGGAAGTGTGACTAACGACATGAGTGGATGGAACTTAAGTAGTACACGCTGTGTCTAGGGTGAACATGTCGTTTAGTGTTACACTGGGAGAAAACCGTTTAGTTCTAACCATCTAGAAGAACCTGGGCATGAGGGAAAAATCCAAGTACACTCTGTATCATAGGATGAAAACACCATGTGTATGGGGTTTTACATGACAAGATTGGCAGAGGTACACACCCATGTGAAAGGATTAAGGGAACATGCTGTGTGGAGGTTCTACATGTCGTGTAACCCTATTTTGTAAAACTTGAATGATTTTACTCTCCTATTCCATTCTTGCACTTATAAGTTGTTGTCCATGATAATATTTTACTGAGGTGTGTGATTAAACTTATAGATTCATGAAACCAAGAAGTCCTCTGATTGTATGCCATGTACAGGGCAATGATCATACACTGGAAATGGTAGATCAAGGACTACCAACAGATCCTCTCGTCATGCCTATTTTGGCACCAGTTTTTATACCAGACGTAGGTGTTGATGCATAGTTTCGTGAAGGCATTTTTAAGATGATACAAAATTTATAGGGAGAAACACATCCTTCCCCGAAAATGGCAGAGTTGACAAGGGTGTTCCAGTAGAAGTATCCTCCCACTATTTCATGGGATTGAGGACCACAGACTGTAGATTCATGGTTGGAGGCCATGATTTCCATCTTTGAGAATCTGGATATTCCTCCTGGGAGGAGGGTGAAGATCACGACGTACATGCTACATGATTCCACCAAGATATTATGGGATGTTATCTCACAGGTGGGATTCCATCAAGATATGTCTTTGGAAGAGTTTTATAGGACCTATTATTATTTCTACCTTGAGATTTTGAGGGACGATCGAGCCCAAGAGATCATGCATTTGGAGTAGGGTTCTCTTTCGGTGATGGATTATTCTTCTTGCTTTATAGATCTTCAACACTTCACACATGTTTTGGGAGGTGAAGAGTTATCTATGGCTAGGAGATTTGATGATGGTCTCAGGTATGAAATCCTATTGTAGGTGAATGTTTTTAGGATGAATTTGGTGAATGCTATAGTAAATCAGGTGCTGATTACCAAGTGCAATCTGAGGGATTTGGGAGCTGTGAGCTAGGGAGGTTCAGCATCTAGGGCTGGTACTCCCTCGAAATATAGAAGGAAGCACCATAGGGAGATTTTACATGTTGTTTCTTCAGGTATCCATGTGGTATGCTAATAGTTCGGGAAGAGTGGGTATATGAGACCACATTTCCCAAAGGACACAGTAGAGTGGCGATCTTGCAGAAATATGGGACATATTCAACATTTTTTTCAGATGTTCTCACTATGAGTGCATGAGAGGGGATCTATTATGACTCCATGTTTAGGATTAGGACCACCAGTTTCTCATCAGTCAGGGAACTGGAGTTCTTTAGGCTGTTCAGGCTGAGGAGGTGGTCCTAGTTGTGGTATCCAAACGACAAGTTTTCAACAAAATAAGGGTGGATCATCTCAGGGTATTCAAGAGGGGTTTTTGGGATGTAGTACATGTTATACTTTTTCTATGTAGCAGACCCAACATGATCAGGATCCCAGACCCTCTATGGTTAGATGTACGATTCTAGTTGCCTCAGTTTTAGATTTTCCACTTTTCGATACAGAGGCTTCCCATAGTTTCATATCTATTATCATTGTGGAGAGACTTGGGCTCTGCATCTTTACTTCTGATGGTGTTATAACGTTAGAAAATCCCTTGAGAATTAGGATGGATAATGTATATCAGTACAAGGAGTACCCCCTTGAGGTTGGTGGGTGTCACTTCTTATGGGACCTATATGTCCTAGAGATGTTAGGTTTCGATTTCATTATCAAAATGGGCTGGTTGGTCTCCTTTAATAAATTTTTTGACTGCTATCACCATAGGGTGAGTTTCACGTCACTAGAGGGTGGGTCTTTTCTACACAAGGTTGAATGGGATGTCTAGGAGAGCAGAGATGGACCCGAGCATCATGGGTTGGGAGGAATTACTGCCCAAATTTCTTGTTTATATTTGGATGAATAGGGGACTTCTCATATGGATTTTACTCCAGTGGTGGATCATTTCAGAGATTTCTTTCCAGAGGAATTTTCAGGTTTAACTATGAAGAGAGAGGTATATTTCTCTATTGATCTTGTGCTAGGAGTGACATATGTGTCCATTCCTCCATATAGGATGGCTACACCAGAGTTACATGAGCTTAAGAAGTAGTTGGAGGAGTTGCAGGAAAAGGGTTTCATCTGACCCAGTACTTCTCCTTGGGGTTTTCCTATCCTTTTTGAGAAGAAGGCGGACAATACCCTCATACTTTGTGTGGATTATCAAAATCTGAACCAGTTGATGGTCAAGAACCGATATCCCTTACTGAGTATTGATTATATCTTTGATCATATTTGAAGAGAGCAGGTGTTCTAAAAGATTGACTTGAGATTTAGTTATCATCAGTCGTGCATTAGACCATTAGATATACCTCTTAAAGCCTTTCAGATCAGGTATGGTTTGTAAGAGTATTTGGTTATGCCATTCGATCTCACAAATGCACCGGTAGTTTTCATGGAACTGATGAACCAAGTGTTCCATCCTTAATTGGATTTTTTTGTGTTAGTCTACATGGATGATATCTTAGTATACTCTCACACTCGACATGACCATGCCATCTATATTGAGATCGTATTGAGTGCAATGAGAGAGCATAATTTATATGATAAGCTCTCAAAATGACACTTTTGGACGGACCAGATCCACTTCTTGGGTCATGTCATCTCAGAGATAAGAGTATAAGTAGACCTAGAGAAACTGAGAGTGGTAGTTTCCTAGGAGTAGCCGGAGAACGTATTTTAGGTAAAAAGTTTTATGGGTATATCTGGTTACTACATGTGCTTTATACATGTCTTTTAATGCTTAGAATAACCACTAACGGGCCTAACTACGAAGGGTGTGATGCACTTGTGGACAGATTCCTACGATTCATCCTTTCAGGAGGTGAAAGGGAGGTTTACTTCAGTACTGATATTGATTTTTCCAGGGATGGGGAATAGTTACACCATTTACTATGATGTATCAGGTATCGGGATGGGAGCAGTGGTTATGCAGGGGGAGGGATTCATTACATACGTGTCTCGGCAGTTGAGGCCACATTAGAGGAATTACCCAACACATGATCTCCAGTTAGCTTTATTTTTGCATGCTTTACACTATTGAAGACATTATCTTTTGGGAGAGCATTTTATGGTATACACTGATCACAAAAGCCTCAAGTATATCTTTAATCAGTGAGATATAAATTTGAGACAATGAAGGTGAGTTTAGTACCTTCAATCTTTTGACTTTAATCTTTCTTACACACCTAGGAAAGGAAATGCAGTTGGTGTTGCATTGAGCAGGAGGACTCAGAAACAACCAGTTCAAGAGGCCAGTAGTGAGTGGTAACTTATTGCTCTATTTTATGAGATGCCTTTAAGGGTGCATGATAGATAGGGGAAGACATTTATTTCTTGTATAGTTGTTACCTCTAATCTAATTAATCGACTGTGAATGAGGTAGCTATCAGATTCTGAAGGCCTAGTCCTATGGGAGAGTATCCCAGATGATGACCCAACTTCTAGGTGTACTGTAGGAAAGGATGAGGTTTTTTGAATTTTCATGGACATGTATAGGTTTCAAAATACATACACAAGGAACTGTTGCAATATTTTCATGCCTCAATATTGGAAGTTCATCATGGTGTCTCCAAGATAAATCAAGATCTACATCGTTAGTTTTGGTGGCTAGAAATGAAGAGAGATGTTGTTGGTTTTGTTATGAGATGTTCCACCTATCAGCAGGTGAAGGCAGAGCATAAATGACTAGAAGGGCTTATATAGCAGTTAACCATTCCTGAGTGGAAGTGTAATGATGTCACATTGGATTTCGTTATGGGTTTACCAATTTCGCTAAGAGGAAATGATGTTGTATGGGTTGTTGTTGAAAAAATCATGAAGGTTTCACATTTCCTTCAGATCAAGGAAACCTTCAATATTGATGAGCATAGAAGGTTGTACATCTGAGAGATTATACACTTTAATAGGTTTCCACACTCTATTGTTTCAGATAGGGATGCCCGATTTACTTCTCATTTCTAGAAGGTACTACAGAGGGATTTAGGTACATAGTTACTTCTGAGTACAACTTACCATCCCCAGAAATATGGCCAGTCTGAGCGCACGATTCAGGTTTTGGAGGACATGCTTCAAGCATGCATCCTAGATTTTAGGGTCTCTTGGAAGAGACCCATACCTTTGGTGGGGGTTGCCTATAATAAAAATTTTCAGGCAAACATTCATATGGAACCTTATGAGGATTTGTACGATAGGCCATTCCAATCACCTCTATGTTGGCTGGAAGAAGGATAGGTAGCTATGTAGGGACCTCATCTTTTCCAGGAGACCACTGAGCAGGTAGAGTTGATGCAGAAGATGATGGATACTACACAATATCACTATAAATCTTATGCTGATCGACGGATATGACCTCTAGAGTTTGGGGTTGGAGATTAGGTTTCCTTACGTGTCACACCGAGGTTGGGACACAGGAGGATTAGGAGATCGGGGGAGCTTTCACCGGGATAATTCAGGCCATTTGAGGTTTTGGAGATAGTCGGTCTGGTTTCCTATCGGCTACAGTTACCTTAGAGGTACCACGATATGAATGAAGTCTTTCATGTTTCTTAGCTATGACGTTACTTTTCAGACCTGTCTCACATTTTTCAAGCCAAGGAGGTCGAGTTGAATGTGGATGCATCCTTCTAGAAGCACCCTATTTGGATTGTGGATTGTATCATGAAGGTTCTCCATGGCTAGTCTGTTCCTCTAGTATGGGTGATATGGCAGCACATGTGAGTACAAGATGAGACTTGGGAGAGGGAGGCCAACGTATGATCACAGTGGCCGGAGTTGTTCGCAGATCTTCTTCACCACCCTTGGAAGGGAAATTCTATGATGAATTGATTTAAGGGGGGAAGTTTTGTAAGAACCCAGATCTTCATTTCAGGTATGGATCTTGATTTCGGGTTGTTTTTGAGTAAAAAGGAAGAAATGGGATTTTTCTAAGTACACAGCGTGTACTGATGAGTACACACCATGTACTTATGAGTACATTCCCTGTACTTATGAGTACACGCCGTGTACCCAGGTACTGCATACAACCGTGTACTAGACATGTAGCAGCCGAGTACAAGGCTGTGTAGGTGACCTGGTAGACCACTTAAGGTGGGGGATGGTTAAGGCTACTACATGACTCATAACTTTAATGAACACACGGTGTAGTTTTATTTCTATTTGATAAATCAGAGCAGGGTTGCATCTCATCCTAAAAAATTTCTTATTCTCCTCTTGGTTCGTACAAGAGAGTGACAGAAGGGCCAAAAAACTCCAAACCCCACTTGATTCTCCATACAGCCTCTGATTGAGATGTTGTTAGGTGCATTGGAATCCCATTGGTGATTTCTAAATTCACATAAGGCCTTTATTCCTTATTCCTCCTCTCTCGTAAGTTATTCAAGGTTGAACATTTTCACCTTTTTGTAGATCTATGCCATTCTAGGCCAATTCAAGGGATGATGTTCAAGAGTATTGATCGTATGACTTCAAGGTATGTGGTTTTTTCCTTTTGTTGTTTGTATTTGGATTATATATTCTTAAAGTACCACATACCCATGTTTGGGGTATTGCGTGTTTGGAATTAGACCCTGTTTATTACCTATTATGGTTTGTTTTATTAATAAAGGGTTTTTGATTATGTGTTAGATTAAATACCTTGTTTATGGGACACCCCATGGGTATATTTCCCTTGTTTGATTGATTATGGTCGTTTGGTCTATAATTCCCATTAGGCTTTCCTTGTTTTCCATTCCTTGTGTTGTTAGGATGCAATTAATGATTATATGATATGACTGTGATATGAATTGTGAAAGTTTGAACAAGAGGAATTTGACTATAAGAGCTTCTCTAGGTAGGTTCATTTATGTATGTTTTTTCATTACGTTGACCCATGGGTATTGACTATGAGAGATACCAGATGGTCATCACCCCAAGGGTTTAGACCGTGAGAGCTACCCAGGTGGTCGTTTATAATAGATTGATGCTATATTGACCAAGGGGGTATAGACCATGAGAGAAACCCTGGTGGTAGTTTGTAAAAGATTAGTGTTAAGATTAGACCAAAGGGGTTAGACCATGATAGCTTCCTAGTGGGTCATTATTAAATGATTTTTGTTATGTTAGACCATGGGGATTAGACTATGAGAACTTTCCCAAAGGGCCGTGATTGAATAATTGAATGATTGTGATGAGTCTTACAAGCCAAATCACAATCTTGGACTCGGTCTTACTTTATTGTTAGATGGTCTTCCGAGACATATGTTTTGTTACCATTACACATGGGATATAGAGATTAGTCAAGATACCAAGGTTTAAATGATTCAATGGATTGAATAATAAATGTAAATTAATGTAATTGAAACCTGTAGGACTGTTTACTTTTGATTACTTCCAAGATTATTACTTCATTTCTGCATATTATGTGATATATATGTTAACTAACAGTTAGGAACATACCTTTTGGTGGTTGACTGCTAGGATTTGTCTCACACCTTTTTTGGGTCATGTTTTAGACCCGAAAAATTATATGGTTGTAGGTATAGATAAAGGAAAGAACCCTTATTCATTAGGTACTTGATTACTATTGGAGCTGGAGAGCATGTGACCAACTTGAGGCTTGTGATGTGGTTGTAGTTTTCTGATTTTCTATACTTGGGTTTCAGTATTTTATTTACCACATTATGAATTGTTTGAATGATTTCCTAGACACATGTGACATGCATCATTTATATAGGCTCTAGTTTTTATATTGATGTCATTCTTATGGTGTTTATTTCTGTTTGGTATTACTACTTTCTATATTGTTTACTATTTTTTATTCACTGTGTATACTCTGATAATTAGGGAATAATTTCCCTATTATCACACTATGGACCTTACTGCTAGTCGGCATCCTCTGGTGTTTTGGGAAATACACTTGAGGTTATATGACCAACCAGGTTCTGGGTACCGTTAAGAGGCACCAAGATCCGAGATGTTACACTTATCCACTAAAGCTCTTCTAACAAAAATATCTATCATACTTCTATCCATTAAGACTAATCCCTCAAATAACTAATGGATTAGAAGCTGATATGAAATCTGGTGATGAAAAAATCTAGAACCAAATTTCTGAAATATTTCCCAACACCCATGTATGATATCTCCTTGATGTTGTATCATTCCATATATGTATTTCCTAAGGGAGGTAGTCCTAGAGACTGGGAAAAAAATTAATAATATTTTCTTAAGCTAATTCCAAATCCATATTAGAGTATATTGAAAGTAGTTAAACCACACCTTAAACACCCCATCCTGATAAAAAGGTAAGTGCCTAATCTTTATTTGTTCCTCACTAACCCCTTGTGGTTTCATGGTTATATAATCCATATACAACTCTTGAAGGTCCTTGTGTGGGTCTTCACCTAGAATCTTATATAATTTAGGTAAGTGGTGAATAAGTCCGGATCTAAGACCAAATCCTAGTTCTATTTTAGGGTATCTTAATAAATCTTGTTGATTTTAATATACAAGAGAAGAAATATTTTTTAGATCTCTTTGATCTTCTATTCTTTCAAAAGTTTTCAAGTTTTCAATTTTTATTAAATATGTTTTTGGAAATATTTGTTTTAAATTATTAGTTTTTTCAAAGTTTTCCATTTGAAGGACCTGTTATTTTTTATTTTAACTATTATTGATATTAAATTGAAATAATTTTCTAACTCTGAAGTTTCAAGGTTATTCTATGACATATAAACTCCACTTTGATTATTTAATTTTTTTTAATTTATTTATCTTTTTAAAGAAGTTTATGATTATTTTTACTTTTTTTTAAAACTCCTTGGTTGGATACCTAAAAACATCTCTAATTGAAGAAGATCATTTATTACTATTCATTATAAAACCATACTTCATGTTTTCCCCTAAGTTTTGAAGTATAGAAGATCCTAGAGTTTTCTTCAATGAGACTACATCTATGGAGTTTCTTACCATCACGTTTCTATTGATATTATATAATTTAATATTTTTAAGGGGAAATTTTCTACAAAAGTAATTTTATGAACTAATGAAGATGAAAACAATAGTAAACATGATGCATGGGATTCAATGAAAAGGAATCACTAACTAAGAAGTGAGTTTAACTATATTAGGAGGCACTAGTCAAAAATAGAGATTCTAATAGATCAATCTCTCATCATCATTTGAAAATAATTTCACAATTATAACTCTCTCAATGAATAGATTTAAATCTCAGATCTTTCATTTAATTAATTTTATTAAATTGAAGTTAGTAACAAAGATATTTTCTATCAATCTCTATCTATTAATATTTGATCAATGCACTCAATGATCACTGAGTATATTGACACAACCAACTCCTTATGTACTCAGAATCCTCAATCAAGTATTGAGAAATTTTAAAAAATAGGATATAATTAAAACACATAATCATCTTTAACTTAGGTGCCATATTAAGAGATAAAAACACTCCAATCCGTGATCTCTCATTCTAAGAATGGAAGAAAAATATAAAAAAATTGATAGAAGAATCAAACATTAATTAACAATCACATTTCAATGTTCAAAAATATGGAGAGAATTACAACTATAAAATATAGGTATGAATACTATGAAATACATACCCATTTGAATACACTAGTTATGGCCACTAAACATCTTTCCATACATGAATAAAGAGAAAGAAGAAAATCCAATCATTATCTTCATTAGAATGATCAATAACTGATCCCATTTGATCCCTCTATAAGGTCTTCTAGTTCTCCTCTTTATGCTCTACTTTAGTTGCTTCACCTCTTTCCCATTCATTAAAAAATCCCCTTATTTACTTTACTTTACCTATATTTTATAAAAAATAAAAATTCTAGAATAAAAATATCCAAAAATCACTTAATCACAACCTGATTTCCTATGAGGGATTTTATGGTTAGTCCTTTATCTTTGTTTCTCTAATAGTCACATGAGGATAATTTACCCTTCAAACTGACTCAATAGATGCACATGAAATTTATTTAGTTATAATATAAGATTATTTTGGTCACAATATCAACTTTATTCTATATTTATTAAAATATTCATTGAATTCTAGAAGCTAAATTAGGAATCCTTAAGTTCACCGCCTCTATGGATTCAAGTAAATGACATCATCAATTATAATATTATGGAACAAGGGGGTTATCCTCTAAATTAAGGGATTAAATTCACCAATGTTTGGTTCACCAATGTGAGGTTCAACTTCACCAATGTGGGGTTCATACTATAAATGCTTGGTTTCCAAACTTAATGTGGGGTATTTCAACATGGTGTTTGTCTTACAAAATTGGTGTTCATCTTAAAAATGTTAGGTTCCTTAAACAAAAATCCCATGTAAATATGGGGATCAATATAAATTAAATATTTCAACTGGGCACTATCACCTGGACCCCTTTTCAATTTCCCAAAAATCAAATGACTGCACATGCCTTTTTTATAAATACCACACAGAAATCAACCGTGCCTAGGAAAAATCACATATTAAATAAATTAAATTTTTAAAGAAAATTTAATAAATATATTTGAAGAAAAATCAAAGTAATTAAATATTCAAATCCCATAACTCAAATATAATCAAATAAAAACTCTTATTACCAACATAAAACAAGTATAAACATTATAATTTACATTAATTTAAAAAATTTATTTAAATTAAACAAAACCTATAATTAAATATTTAAATAATAATTTAAGAATTTAAAACCTAGAAAATAAAATAAAAATTATGTGTCAAAAGACATGAAAAAGACCCCACATCACCACTTCTAAGATATTCCTTGGTCTCTTAGCTAATATGTTGAAAGCTCTTCTGGTCTTCCTTTGAAAGGATATATCAACACCTTGGGAAACATTATATAAGATCTATTGGTATTTCTCTCAAAGCCTCTCATGTTTCCCTAAACATCACCCTATTACACCCTAGGTCTTTTATGTGCTACTCAATTCCAAACACATCAACAACACAAGTTCCATTCAAAAAATCCATTTCAAAATCCAATTTAATAAAAAAAACACGCCCATTTCAAGTCAAGCATCATCACAATGCAATAAATTATTTAAAAAACCATTTTAAGATCCCATTTGAAACCATAAAACCACTTTGATCCATTTTATCAAACACATGAGGTGTATTGGGACCCACCCTCTATAGAAAACCCACTTTAAAACACAAAATTACCATCATAATCTTGGAATCACAAAAAATATGGATTAAAACTCATTCATAATTCAATTTAAAGTCAATTTGATAAAAAAACAAAGGTGATAATGAATTCAAAGTTTATCCACAGAAAACACCCTTAAATAGAGAAACCTACCTCAAAATCGGTTCCAAACTCATTATCTTCAAAGAAAACCACTAGACTTAAGAAGAAGTCCCAACACACATAAACCATAAGAAACAAAAAACCAAAACCCCCCATTAATAACCCTGGGATTATAAAAATCACCATCATGGGTTTCCACCTTCCATAAAAATGGATGAACAAGGGAAAATAAGGGTAAAAGATGAATAATATTGAAGAAATGGGATTACCTCAAGAAAAAGAACTAATATTCCTAATGGAATCCCAAAAAATTAATAGGAGGAAGATACCAATCTTAGGGAATAAAACTTACATGATTTGTAGGAGAAATAGGGAAAAAGGATTATAATCTCGTAATGGAAAATGACCATTTCTCAAAATTTTAATGACCTGGAAAACTCACACAGTTTGGCTACACAGTTAGAAAAATCATGCATCAACCATGCAGGAGATAATGTCTCCCCATAACGATGAAACAAATTTACTATTAAGACATTAAAGGTTATAAAAACCATGATAAAAGACATTAAAAATGGATATATCCCCTAATACACCCATCTTGAATGGTTAGACACATGGTTATATAAATTTTGTGCCAACCATGCGCTGGTGTCAATCTTTCTAAAAAATAAGGTTTCTGACCCTAAACTCATGGGATCTCCAAGAATGAATAAAAAGAATAATAAAAACTCAAATAAGATATACCAGTGACCTGAAGAGTGTCACAAAGAGTCATAGATACATGTTTATTATCTAATTTTGTTTAATACTTGATTTACTTGGGATGAAGTATCTAATATCATGTTGATATATAATATTTATTATCCTACTTCATGCAATTTTTTAATGGTATTGTTCCTATTTGAGAGGTATCTCCACTGGAATAATGTTTTTATATTGTTTTAAATATGTTTCCTAGCTATACACTTTGTTCCTCTATAGTGGTTATTGTGTTCCAATTATAGAGAGATCCTTAAGAGGAATATCATTGGGCGATTTATTTATTCCCCAAAAATTATCTCTCATTGGTGTTGTTTTAATTATTAAGGATGAGAATTGTTTGAGAAGCATATAATGTAAAAGTATAAAATATTGTCAAGCCCTTTCTTCGTGTTTCAAGTGGTGGGAGCTGTTCGAGAGGAAGATGGAATAACTAAAGTGAAATTGAGTTGGAATTTAAACTGTTTATAGTTTCTATAACATGAATCCATTGGCTATGGTGTAGGGGCTATATTTTGGTGTGTTTGAGTATCCTATGATGTGGTTGTCTAGGTATTGGAGGTTTTGATATCTCTTCATCCTAATATTTAGTTATTATGTGTAGGTGTGTGCTACTGTGTGGAGTACCATTTGGAGATGAGGCTATGAAATTGATGGAGGTTGTGGCATGGAGTTGCAGAGAGGCGAGTTTTGGTGGTTCTATGTGTATCAATATCACTGTGGAATGTTGGGTGGGTGGATATTCTATGACTTGGATTCCATTAAAGGTTATTTTTTGTGGTTCTATCAATGTGAAGGTTGTTACACCATGGATCTTGAGTTTTTGTGTGGTCTATGTTTTGGAAAAGTTTCTTATGACATGGTGTTTCCCTTATGTTTTGACCGCTTTTCCATGATTATAAAATATCTTCATTGACTACACTATAGATCTTAAACATAAATTTAATTAGAAGTGTTGCAGAATTACCTTCTTCCCTACATCATGGAATCTACTCCAAATCAGCATGTTGTGGCATAATCTTGGGTGTTACATCATAGTATTTTAATTTAAAATTTTCCTATAAATTCCCAAACCCCCTTTGAACTCATATTTATTTGAACTTCTCCCTAAAACTTTGTTCGACCTAGGTTCATTTTTTAGAGGCATTCCATCCTTTTTTTAGTGTCTTTGAACCCCAGTATAAGGAGGTTGATTATTGGTGATCCAAGATTAGTTTTATTTTTTTGATGGTTCTTATCTCTTCTGTTATTCTACTTATATGCTATAGTGGGTAATTATCTCCATTTTCTTATAATTTTTTTATAAATAATAGAGGGATCTTGTTTGGGGTGATGTTTTGGGAATCTTTGGTTCTCTGAAAAAGAGGTAATCAAAGTTTGGTTCTTGGTGTTTCGTTCTTACTCAGATAACATTGAGATATTTATGTTGAGGTAGAGGATATACTAACCTCTTTTTATACTATTCATGTAATTCCAAATGATAACTCTTGAAGAACCATGGGATCAGTTGGATTATTCTTGTAGGTAATGCACTTGACTAGTAATTAATGGAATAATAAATGTTTAAGTGAAATAATTTATTAAATGAATTTCCTTGAATGATTGTTTCATTATAGGATATCTAGTCCTTAGTATTGAAAACCAGGTGCCCAAAATATGATAGACATGGTTGATTCTAAGAAAAGGTCGATTACCATAGTTTTTTTGAAATATATATATATATATATCCTATATGTTATGTGTTTTCAAATTCTACTCCACCTATTTTAGTAGGGCGACTAAAATCTAATAGACTATGGGAGGGTGTTTTTACCAACATCTTGGTTGGTTTATAATAAAAGACTGAATAACCCCTCTTGACTTAATCTCTTATCCTATTATTTTTATGTGACTATATGAATGATGTTTAATTTCCCATATATTTGTGTGTAGAGGGATGTAATGGCTTGTGGTTATTTAACACACATGTATCTCCAGATATAGTATCTTATAGATTATTATAGGCATTTTGTGTATGAGATGTGATGGATTGATGTATAATACATGACATACAGGCTATGGTGACTCCCATAAAATACTTAGTTACTATAAGTAGATGTGTATGGGACTATGAGATGATGTGTTTCATAGCGTGAATAATATGATACATTTTCCCAGGTGTCTTCAGGAAGAATTATTCTTTTTAGAGAGAGATGTCTCAAGATGTACGGTGTTAGGGTAGAGAATAAAATCAGTGGGGAAGTGGTAGTGGGGTACTTTCTTGATATATGGTGTATATTATATGTTTCTTGTATGTAATACTTGATGAGTGATCCTTGGTGAGGCTAAGAACTTAGCATACCTACTTCGATGATGATTAACTTCACTTATTATTCATTTGAATTTAGTATACTTTCTTTATCGTTTTCATGAGAGGTTTTGGGGAGGATACAACTAAGTATACCTTCTATTCTCACTATATGTATATATAAACAATTTTTTAGGTTCACATGAGGTGGTTGGAGATTAGTATAGACATTACTAGCTCATAGAGTTGTTTGGGACCTATTTGAGCTTCGAGACCATTGCTGGGGATTTCATTTTAGTACTTGTAGTTTTCTTTGTAGTTTTATAATTATGTATTACATTTCATAAATTTAATTAAGATATTTTATTTTATCTTGTGTAGGAGTTTTTGGTTTTTCTTCTATTTCCTAATATTATTCTTAGAGGGTATTGCCTCCCATTTGTGTGTATGATATACCCTTAATGATTATCTCTAACCCATGGACTATTTTAGGTGGTTTTTAGGTGTTATTATATCTCTTCTTTCATTATCATCCCAATTGGGGTACCTTTGGGGCTAGGGGGTCATGATAGAGTAGTATTATTGGTCTTGGTTTAGGGATATGATAGAGTTAGGTGGTGGGAATAGGTGAGCACTGTACAAGTTGGCAGGGAAATAGTGTTAATCGAGTTTAATATGCGATGTAAACAATGGAGACTACCTAGGACACATGTATTAAGGCCCCCTATGATCTGTTTCATATAAATTTAACTTTATTGAGTCTACTAAGTGAAATGATACTGGTAGTGGGGCAGAGACATGGTAAAGGATCTTGCATCATTTTTATTTACACTTGCGTTTGAAATGGATAGACCTTGGGATTATGTCGAATGTTAATTAATAAATAAATATTAAATATTTAAAATTCTAGGTTTAGGAGTCCCTAACCACTTTTTCTTTTTAAGTCATGTATATAGGTTTTCATTCATGGCTCTCACAAAATATGTTCAGTAGGATATTCTAATAGATCACATTATATTAGAGGTTGACAATGATGATACTTGTAGGAGGTCACGCTGAGAGTTTCGATTCCAGATTATAAAAAACTATGAGGGATTCGTTTTAGATTTATTTTTAGAGTACTGGTTGGAGGAGGTGGATATAACCTTCAATTTGATCCTTTATTTAAATGAGCACTCAGTTTTTTTGGTGGTGATGATGTTGTGTGGTGCATCTAGGTAGTGGTGGTTATTTTTCCTTAGGGATTACGAGTAGTCGATAGTCTAGTAGTAGAAGTTCTGAGACCAGTTTCAAGAAGAGTTTATTTCTTTAACCATGATAGTGACCCTTTTCTAGTGGCATCTTACCCTTTTATAGGGGATCACCAGAATGGAAGAGTTTTAGATCCATTTCAGGACCCTTCTCCAATATGTTTCGGACCTGTTTCTAGATGATGAGGATAGGATGAAGGATTTCAAGGATGATTGGATTCCATATATTTAGCACAAGGTTACCTCATTTATTTTGCTGGATTATCGAAAGATTCTGAAAAAATAAAACTTCATTGTGAGGATTCTATCTAGGACCAAAATTTTACGAGAGGGGATTCATAAGGTTTCCGCACATAGTAGAGTTATGGTTTGGGGTTTTCTGTTGCTTGGACATAAGAGTTTTCAGATGGCTGAGTGTTGGTCCTAGACCTCTTTATATCATTTCTTTGAGGGGTTTAAGATCTCATACCCTTGCTAAGGGATCAGAAACATGTTTTTCGTATGTAGGTCATTGTTATCTAGGATGAGAGCATATGTCCTTTCTGAATAGGTAGCATGTGACAAGTGTTCCCCTTCAGGTTTCACTATTGTGGTAGTTCCATCTAAGGAAACAATTGTAGGGAGATCCATCTTTGGATTATCATAGGGGAAATAAGGTAGACAAAGTACACCCCCATGATTCTCCTTGACCTCATTAATCAGATCATGACCATGGAGGTGGTCCTCATCAAGGTCAGAGAGGCCATGAAGCAGGTCTTGTCCAGTTGTATGATTTATAGTTTCCAGTTCTAGGTGATACAGATGCCATTCAAGGTACTATTTTCTTGTTTTTTTACTTGGGTGCATGATTTATTTGAATTAATAGATAAGAACTATTTTATATCACATTACTTAGATCATACATTGGGACTTAAGGTAGAGAGACTTCCAATTACCTTAGAAATGACTACACCAGTTAGAGGTTAATATTTTCTCTATGAAGTATATAGAGATTATGATCTATTTCTAGGGAAACATATCCCTTGGGGATAATTATTTTGTTTGAAGATACATCCACACAACATTATCCTCAACATGGACTAACTATATTCGGTATAGGCTATTGTGTATTTTTTTAGGAGGCAGATTATATTCTATGTTTCCAACAAAGTTTTTATCATGTTCATTAGAAAATGTGATCATATGATGGGTCAAATACATATTCTATCCTTATCTTCTTTAATGGTAGATCTAATAATGATTTTGTTGGATTTTCAACTGATGGTGTTTCATAGGGTTGTGGACGAGTAACTTGATGTCTTTTCTGATGAGTTTGTGGTGTTACCCCCTCGGCAAGAGATTGAGTTTGGGATAAAGCTACAACTGGTTGCTTCTCCAATATTGAAGTCTCCATATAGGATGGTTCCATCTGAGTTGTGGGAGTTGCATATTCAGATTGATGATCTCATATAACAAGGTTTTGTTCCATAGAGTATATCACCTTGGGGTGATCTGGTTCTATTCATAAAGAAGTCTGATGTCAGTATGAATTTTTTTATCTATTATCTTCACCTAAATCAGCTTATAGTGATGAATTACTATCCTCTTTTGTGGATTGATTATTTTTTTTATCAGTTGAGAGGATCTAGTTGGTTATCGAAGATCGATTTTTGATCGGGATATCAATACATATGGGTAAAAGGTGAGGATATACTGAATACTACTTTTAGGGGTTTTTTGGTCATTAGAAGTTCATTATAATGCTATTAGGTGTAACAAAATCTCTATTTGTGTTCATGTGGAAAATGAATGTAGTGTTCCAAGAGTTCCTAGATTAGATCGTAGTGGTTTTCATCGATGTCATCTATGTGTAATCTACATTTGAGGAGGAGTATATAGAGAATCTAAATTCTATTTTGTGAGTTATTCATCACCAATAGCTATTTGGGAAGCTTTCATATTCTCATTTTTAGTAAAATGAAGTTTTATTCTTGGGTTATGTTGTGTCCTAGTGTGGTTTAGTTGTGGATCTTTCAAAGATCAAGGTAGTTGTTTATTGGGGATCCCCCAATAATGTTGTTAAACTAAAAAATTTCCTTGGTCTTTTAGGCTAATATAGGTGTTTCATACACAAATTATCATAGATTACAGGTCCTATGACAACCATGAGAAAAAGGACCAAACATTATTATAAAATGACCAATGTTTGACAAATTTTGAGTATCTAAAGGGGAATTTAGTTAGCGATCCAATCCTTAATTTTCCATAGGAATGAGTTCAGTTCAAGGTTTTATATAATGCTTCGCATATTTTCTTGGTCAGTATTTTGATATAGTAGAGAAATTTTTTTTCTTATGGGTTTCAAAAATTATGTCCCCATGAATATAACTATATCACCCATGATCTTGATCTAGCAGTAGTTGTGTTTTCCTTAAATTTGTGGTGGAATTACCTCATCAATGAACACTTTTTGGTTTTCACTGATCATAAGAGCCTGAGGCATTTCTTCTCCTAGAATTAACTAAACTTGAGAAAATGACATTGAATGGAATTATTGTAGGACTATGACTTTAATATTTAATATACATCAGGAAAGGGTAATTTTGTAGCTAATGCACTAACGAGGAAGTCACACAATGATGCTGTATGTGAATCTAGAGATTCATGGAGGGTAATTAAAGAGCTATCCATGATTCATCCTGATATAGGAGATGTTTTTGGAAGATGATGGAGTTTTCAGATGACAATGTATTCATATTTTATGTAACAGGTGAAATATTCCCATTTGGTGGATTCTTAGGTAAAGGTTTGGAGAAGACCTAGTTATCAGAGTTGACACCCTTTATGGTTAGTTTGAGTATGATAAATATGATGTGTTGTTTTAGGGGATGATTTTCATTTCCTTAATGATACACAAGGTGATTCTATGTGAGTTACACATCTCAACCTTATAAGTACATCCTAGCATGAAAATAATGTACTGTTATCTAAGTGGTCAATTTTTTGGCTTGAGTTGAAGCATTATGTTGTAGAGTTTTTATCTCGATTTTTAGTCTTCCATAGGGTGAAGACCGAACACTGTGTTCCTGGTGGTTTTCTTTATCCATTATATATTCCTTAGAGAAAGTGGTAGGATATATAGATGGATTTATTCACTTGTTTACCTAAATATTATAGAGGATTTGATGTTATATGGGTGATAGTATCACTTTATAATGATCAAGGAGTTGAGCTCGAAAGAGGTTTTATTGATATAATATCTGGAAGAGGTGGTGAGTCTCCACAGAGTCCTAAGGATGATCATCTTTGATCATGATACTCATCTTACCTATAGGGTGTGGAGAGGTATTCTGTATTATTTTTCCTCTTAGAAAAACCTTAGAAATTCTTTTCATCTATAGACATATGGTCAGACATAGCAGATAATCCAGACCCTTGAAGACATGTTCCATGCTTATGTCCTATCTTTTGAAGGTTTGTGGATGCGAAACCTGATTTTGGTAATTTTTCTTATAATAATAGTTTTTACTCTATCATTGGTATGGCATTTTTTGATGATTTTTATAAGCAACATTTCCATTCTCTGTTGTGTTATATTAGGGTTGGAGAGTCGACCATTCTTAGGAAGAAACTAGTGAAGATCATGACAATGATAGTTCAAGTGATTCATGAGAGGATGAAAGTAGCACAAGATATCTATAAGCCTTATAAAGTCCATAATACGATACATCTAGAGTTATATGTTGGATATCATGTGTTTCTAAAGGTGACTTCTCATTTTGGAAAAAAATGTTTTTTCATGGGAGTAAGATTTATCTGTAGTTTATTCATCCCTTCATGGTGTTGGCTCATGTTAGAGCCATGACATATCAGATAGAACTTCCCCTGTAGATAAGTCATATTCATGATGTCTTCCATATTTCATAGATTTTTTATTACCTTCATGATGATTCACACATCATCAATTGGGGTGAGAATGATGTTGATGATGATGCGAACTTTGATGAGCGGATTTTGAAGATATAAGACAACTAGGAGAAGGTGTTATGAATGTGTGTTATTATATTAGTTCATGTATTATAGTGAATCAATGGTGTGGATGAAATAACATAGAAACTTGAGTTATAGATATACATTCAATATACCAAGTAATTTTATGCTTAGTTATTCTCTTAAAATTATTCTTATTTTATGGTCGTTGTCCTTTATATGATTTATGAGATAATTCTCTCTTATTTTATTCCTTATTTGGGTCCTTTCTCTTTTTTTAATGGTACCTACCTCTAGATAGTGGTTGGGAGATGGTTTTTGGTGTTACATGGATTTACAACTTGTTTCTATAGGTGAGATTCTTATGATCCAATGATGGAAAGATGAAATATTTTCCCTGGTTGATAATTTTTTTAGTTATCTGTTTTTCCCTTCAAAAAATGGATAAGTTCTTGATTTAGTGAGATCCCTGATAGGTATCTCATAGGATATTATTCAGATATCCTTTCCATTTCGTCCTTCTAGGTTTTATTCTAATTATCAAGGATGAAAAATATTTGATATGTTTTTAATTTAATGCCCCGATGCATAAAAACATTTCCTTTTTTATTTTTACTTGGCCTAGAGGTTCCAATGGGGTGTTTGGGGTCTTCTTTTTTATCTATATTCTAATGTTTTATCTTAGTATAATTGTAGTAGTATTCCTCCTAAAGAAAATAGGATTCATTCTAATGATAACAATATTCCTTTTAATGGTAGAAGGATTCCTTCAAGTGGAAGTATGATTCCTTGTAATTGTATCAGGATTCCTTCTAACAATAGCATGATTACTTCTAACAATAGAAAATTATTCTATTGGTAGTAATTTATTCTAGTGGTAGGAATTTTTTTTGGGTGGTATCAGGGTATTATGATGGTAAAAAATTGGTCTAGAAGTAGCAAGTTGTTCCAGTGGTAGTAAGTTGATCTAGTGGTAGCAATTTGGTCTGGAAGTAGCATGATCATCAGGGGGTAGTAGGCTGGTTTGATTGTAACAGGTTAGTCTGGAAGTAACAGGTTGGTCTGGTGGTGGTAGGATGGTCTGACGATAGAAGGTTGGTTTAGTAGTAGTAGGTATGATGGTAGCAAGTTCTAGTTTGTACAAAATTTCAAAAGAATTCCCATAATTTCACAAATACAACCTCTTAATGTAAAAATTTGTTTTAAATCCTTAAATAAGATAATTAGGGGTCATTTCAAATAAAATATTTACTTCCTTCATTTTGTAAAATATTTAAGCTTTGAATATAACTATTTCACATGAACCACATTAATGATTAATTAATTTTTGAACAACGATAAGGAAATCATGATGGTCTCGTATGCTTAAATCTAAAATGAAGATATTTCCTTCATTAAAATATTTTATTGCTTTCTTTGATTATAGAAAAAATTCATTTTGTTCTCGACACTTGAAGAGTCATCTTCACCTACGAGAACCATCTTATTTTTGTTTCTCGTCATGTCCAATGACTTAATTCATGATCATTTTTATATCAGTAATTAATTTAATGTAGGAGTTTTTTTTCTTTTATTTTTTCATCATTATATATAAAATTTATATGTTGTATAAACCCTTATTTTAAGGACATCCAGGCGACCACATCATCATCTTCTGTTTCCCCTATTTTCGGTGTAGTGACTTTAGGAGGTTTTAGTTTCAGGTAGGGGATTCATTGATTCTTTTATTTTATGTGAAATTGTAAAGTTATCATACTTTATATATTTGGATAATGGTACATTCAACCTTAATAATGATTAATATGAATTAAATAAATTAATTGGTTTGTGGTTATAGTGATAAAATTCATTTTCCACTGTGATAATAGTTTTCCTCTTGTTTTTCTAGATAGTGCACTATCTATGTCTATGATATGTTTTACCATGATTTACTATTCTTGGAAATTAAATAAAGAACATAATGATAAAACTTATTTTTTTGTAAATAATTAAAGATACATGTTTAAATGTAATTTTTTTCTTTATAATTTAATGGAAATAAAATTGAAGATTGACACATAATTAAATGATATTGTTCTTCTTTAAAGTTTTATGAAACTAGAAGTTATTCTTAAAGCACGTTTAAATAATTAATATCTATTTATAGCTGATTACTTAGGTTTCCTATGGATGTAACCTGTGATAAATGAATTGGTTAATACTATATGTAATTAACTAATTGTTTGCAATGATAAATGTTTAGGGATGAGTGGGCCTATTTTCATATGAAGGATGAATGCCTTGGTTTTAAGGCCAGGTTTCCATATTTATAGTTTTTTATTTTCTTGCTACCTTGTGTGTTTTTCTCTAGATGTGAGCCTTGTGATGTGATGTCATGTGGGCCTAATATGACTGATGGGTTGGAGAGATATGGGTGGGGATGCCCTTGTTTGTGGCAGTAGTTGATGCTTGATAAGGTAATATGTATAGTGACATGCATGGTGGTGTTGGGGTTGACACCGAGACTAATGGAATGGATCAAAGCTGGTATTTTCCATTGTTTTTATGAAATCTGAGATGCTTGATTATTAATAAATTTTCTTTAAAATAATTAATGATTAGGTTTCTTTTTTCTGTATTCGTTTACCAACTTCTCAAAGAATCTGGTTGTGCATAGTTTATGTATCTCTTTTTATGGTAGCCTAGGATGAGTCCCAAAGTACCTATAATTATGGAATGGTAATAAATAATAAATTTTTGAACTAATGAGGTTGATTCTTGAATGTAATTCCAAAGGATAACTCTTGAGGAACCATGAGATATAATAGATTATGTATGGAGGGAATGGACTTGGCTGGTAATTAATGTAATAATAATTTTTTAAAGAAAATAATTCATTAAATGAAGTTCCATTAATGCTTGTGTTTTTATAGGATATATAGTCCTTATAAATGGAATCCAGGTGTCTGGGAGATGATAACTACAATTGATCATAAGACTGTAAATTCCCACTGTAAAAAACAATTTTATTAGAGGGGTTTCTTTGTGATTAGACGGGGGTTAAAACCCCCTTCAAAATGCATTAATGGAGGTTATGAAAACTCACCACTAAAATGGCTGCCCAATATTTCTAGAGGTGGTTTTGTGTAAGCATTGGTAAACTGGAAAATTTTTAGTGGTGTCTGTTTTAGAGGGGGTTTTAAACCATTCAAATTATTTTTAAAAAATATTTTCAAACATTTGTAGTAGTTTTGACCACTAATAATATTTTTTAAAATATAAGGGTATTTTACAACCATACCTAAATATAGCATCAATTTTTTAGATGGTATTCTAACCCCATATATTTTTTCGAAAAAAAATTCTTCATACATTATTAGTGGTTTAGAACCGATCCTAAACAATTTGCATTTGTTTTTTTCAACCACCCTCACTCCCCTCCCTGTGACTGACCCTGCTCCTCCCACTCCCAACCCCATGCCCATGCCCTGCATCCATTTTCTAACCCTACTATCACTTCCCATAAAATATATGGCCCTTGTACTCCCCTTAAACCGCTTCCTATTCTCTCATTAATCATGCACCAGCTGGCCTTCTCACTCCCATCCCATCGTCGCCCTCAATCTCGCCACCCATGCACCTACCGGCCGATCCTGATCCTCCCGCTAGCCATACACCGATCTCACACCCAACACCCTCCACCCTCACTCCTACCACTTTAAGCACTCACTCCCCTCCTACCACCAACCTCCCCCATCATGTACCAACTGACTGTGTTCCACTTGCGCCTCTTGTGCTATATACCACTCCTACCCCTCCCTCCTACTACCTCTTGGTTTTTAAAAAATCACATGCATTGTGGCTCGACCCCCTGACTAGGGTAGTCTTTCTAAGACATGCAACAGAATCACCTGGAACAAACCTGATATTTTTTTGAAGGGAAAACCAAGAATCATATTAATAAATAAAATCATACATACCAAGACAATTAGATAAATAATCATCCCAATAATGGGAGCCACGATGAAACCAAAACCTTGCCAACCAACGAGTAGTAACATTTCCCCCATGCCTAATAAGGGAAAACTTACAAGCATAAAAAGACACAACAATAGCCCAATTTTTTCTCAAAATCATCCCAAAAAATTGGGAATACACTTATTTCTTTACCAAGGCACCGGTAACAATGAGGCAATATGACTCCAACACCACCTTAGTCTATCCTTTTTCCTGATCCGAGAGGATCCTCTACAAAAGAGAATACGACTCTTCCACAACTGACTCCATCTAAACTAGACATTCATACAAAAATCTGGCACCATTCGATCATCACTTTTCCTTGAAATAATACCCACTCCAATCTTTACTCTATTAGACACTGCTGCATCTGAGTTAATATTAATGAAATCCTCAAGAGGAGGATTCCAGATTGCTGGATCATGCTACGGATGGGCCAAGGATTTCTCCTCATCAGCGGCTAACCAGTGCTCAATCCATTATGTAGCCATTTCAACACAAATTAGATTAGTAGTCTATTTCTTCTTAAAGATCCTATCATTCCTTCCGGTCTACACCAACCATGCTAGCATACAAATCTTCTCGATCATGTTTAAATCCAAGGCATCCACCCATCCATAAAAGTTCTAGGCTAAACTTAGAGAAGGATATTTTTTTAAAACCCCAGGGGCCATTCCTTCCACACCCCTGTAATGTCATAACAAAACAAGATTGCATGCACCAGTGGTTTAATGTTAAGAGAGAACAACATGCACATGTCATCTTTGACCATATGGCGCCTGGATAAAATATCGCGAGTATGAAAAACATGCAAACAGATATTCCATCAGAATAATTTCACTTTATGTGGGACAACCAATGCCCAAAACTTCTTCCACCTATCCTCTAGAAGAGCCTAAGAAAATTCTCAAACCAACATTTTGTACCCTGAGCGAACTGAATACTTCCCCATAGCTTCTCTATTCCAGCATATGTGATCACAACCCATCCCCGACACAAGTGGAATGATAAGAATATGTTGTCGATCAATATCATTTAATAGGTAGTTAAGTCTTTCCTGGTTCTAGTTGTCAATAGAATCGTCAATGAGGTCTCAGAATCTTGCATCTTCATAGCCCATAACAGAAGTTGAAGTGACTCTCATAATATTCCCCTCTAGAATCCAAGGTTCATTCCACACATTAACTTAACTTCCATTATAAATCCTTTAAAAATAAACTTTAGATAGAAGTGTAATTTCACCCCATATACTCCTCCACATATAGCTAGATCGTAGCCCCATATGAGCATACAAGAGATAAGAATGGGGAAAATAATTTGCCTAAAAAACTTTAGCAAAAAGTCTTGAGGGGAAGGTCAGCAGACACCATCCCTTATTTCCCAGTAGAGATTTGTTGAACCACTTCAAGTTCCTAAATCCAAGGCCACCACAAAATTTGGAAACACATAATTTATCCCATGCCACCTAATGAGTATTATATTTACTGTTAGAAGATCCCCACTAGAAGTTAGCAAGATGAGAGTGAATCTGGTTCACAAGAGTATCTGTGAATTCGAATAATTACATCGCATATGATGAAATAGATTGGGCTATATATTTCACCAAAACTTCTTTCCCTTCCTATTAAATCATTTTTCTAGACCAAACCCTGATTAGGCTATCCACCTTATCCAAAATTAAGGAAACAAGTCATTTCTTAGATCTCCCAACCAAAGTCAGGAGGCCTAGATACTTATGGTTCTTTTCAACTAGAGGAAAGCTACACAAACACTGTAGCTCTTGTTTTATTTTCTAGGGCACCCCATTTCTGAAAGACATATCAGAATTCAAAACATTAAGACGCTACTCAGATGCCCTTTCATATAGACTAATAGTCTTCAAAATTGCATGACATCCATATAGGGTGTCCCTTGGGAATAAAAGGAAATCATATACAAAGAAAAGATAAGAAACATGGGGACCATTTCAGCATACCTTTGTCCCATGGGTGACCCCTCACCCCAAAGAGTCCGTAAGAAAATGAGATAAAACATCTGCCACAAGGATGAAGAGGAAGGGAGAAAGTGGGTCCCCTTTCAATAAGCCTCTTGAGGGGGTGAAACTTTCTGAACACCTCCCATTGATATTGATCTTATACGTTACCGAATAGATACAGTTCATGAAATTAAGAATCCATTTATCCCCAAACCCCAACTTCATAAGAACCACTTCCAGGAATGGCCATTCCACCCTATCATAGGATTTTATCATGTCAAGTTTAAGAGACATCACCCTTTCTTTACCTTGGATTAGGTCTTTATAGTGAAAAATTTCATAAGCAATGGCCTCAATATCAGTGATGGACCTCAATGGGACAAAGAAACTCTATTTATTGGACACTAAGAGCGAGAGGAACCTCTATATTCTTTCTACCAGGATCTTGGAGAAAATTTTATAAATGAAATTAAATAGATTGATGGGCCTAAATTCTGTGGCTTTCCAAGGAAACTGAGTTTTTGGAATAAGAGTAATAACAGTTTCATTAATATTCTTAACGGAAGTCTTACCATCCCACAAATCCTTCATCAGACGGGTCACATCATGGCCAACAATGTTCCAGAATCTCTTAAAGAACATTGCATTGAACCCGTCTAGCTCAGGAACTTTCGAAGGGTGCATGTGGCACAGAGCCTTGAAGAATTCCTCATCAGCAATATCACTCTCCAGAATGTGATTCATATCAGATGTAACAAGCCTCAAGATACAATTGGTCACACATGAATGGATTTCCACACAATTATCCTTGAAAAGACTAAAAAAAACTATAGAATAATGGCTTTAATTCTTTCATCATCCTACTTCACTCTGCCATCTGAGTATTCAAGCAAAGAGATATTATTTTTCCTTCTCCTCACAGATGCCCGCTGGTGAAAATCTGTGGTGTTTTGATCCCCATACCTTATGTGTAAGTCTCTAAATCTTTGGAACCAGAAACATTCCTTTTCCTTGAGCGCAACATTCATATTTTTTTCCACATCACATAAATTGTCTAACACCTTCTATCTCCTAGGATTATTAAAAAGGAATTTCAGGCATCACTCAACATTATTGACCCATTTTTCAATTTTCCCAAAACTCTTCACACTCCATATCTACAAACAATGCGCCATATTGTTTATATTAGAAAAGACAATTCGATTATGCCCCTCCCAAGAAGAGTGAACCACTTCTTCACAGCTCTTATCCCGAAGCCACATACATTCAAAATAAATGGGATGATTGGTTCTCCTTTGTTCCCCATTCAGAATAGTGTAGAGGAAGATTAGAGCATGGTCAAAAGTCACATGTGGTAAATGAGTAATAGAGAAATCATGGAAAAGGAATTTCCAATCATTTGACTCCATATATCTATCCACCCTCTTGGCAATGCGCCGACCCTTCCATAGATCCGCCCCTATACCAGGTAAAAGGAGGGCCAGAGAACCCGAGGTCATGGAGGGAATTCAATACCAGGGAACTCCTAAAATTTTCCATAGTCACTCTATTCCAATACCATCCTCCTTACTTTTTGGAGAAGGAAAGAATCTCATTGAAGTCACCTCCCACTAGAAGGGGTCCAGGGAAGCATTCTCGTAATCTCCTCAATAGCTCCTAGGACTTTGTTAGGTCTTCCATTCTATGCCACCCATAAAATCCAATGAAAGACTAGGGGGAAATCCCGATGCTTCCACCATCACTACAATATGGCTCTTGGAGAAATTTGAAATTTTAATACCAATCCCGTCATTCCATAGAATACAAAGTCCTCTAGAATTACCATGTCTCCCTACAAGGAACACATTATTAAAGCCGGTCTTTGAACACAGGAGACTAGCATCTTTTCTTTCCAATATGGTTTCAGATGAAATAACCATGTCAGGGAAGTGTTTTTTACTCCAATATCGGAGCATTCAAACTATTCGGGGGTTGCAAAGTCACCAAAAGTTCTAGAACAAGATTTTTATTGACCTAAGCGGGACTTGGTAACACCCGCCTCTGCCTCTGAAATTTTAAGAAGTGATCTATCGCTGTCAACTTTCCATCTCTTAGGCAGCAGTTCTGCCGGTAGAGAATCGATGTCACTCCGATTTGTCCCATAGGGGACCACCTAAGGGATTCCGGATCGAGTTTCCCCTTTATCTCTCCTCTCCCATGTCTTGTGATCCCTTGGTCCTGGTGTTGTTAGGCCCAACATTTCATCACCAACTTCTGAGGGGTACCCAAGGGGCAACCCGGGTGGATAACTATTTGGATATGGAGGATCAGAACATTTAAGCATCAATATAGGGGGTAAAGAGGTTATACCTGTTGTCTTTGCATACATACCTTCACCACTTATAATATTTTTAATTGGGGGGGGGGTACTATCTCTCGGCCTGATAGATCGTTTGGCCTCTGGTAGTGAAATGGTAGGTGGTTTCTCATGTTCAACTGACTTTGGGTGCTCATTATGTTGTGGGCTCACTTGTGGTGGTCCCAACAATATGATGTTGATCTTTTCTCTTTTATTATGCATTTTATGAGATTTATCTAAGTTATCTATGTCTTTGGATGTTTTAGATTCTGGAACATAAGGTATCCCCTGGGTTTTGGCACGTAGTCCAAGGCCAAATTGCGTGACAATCTTACCATCCTCGTCCTCCTTCATAGCCGTACAATCCTTTTCATCATGACATACCCATCCAAAGAAGTAACATAATATAGGACATATCTCATATTTATAGGAAATACACTTCTTTGTATCACCTATTGTGAGGATGGTTCACCTAACAAGAGGGGCATCCACATCGAGCATAACTCTGATCATGACAGAAGGCCCCCAGAGGATGGGGGCCGATCGATCCCAATGCATAAATGATCTGATCTTATCCCCTAGAGCCTGGTGGAAATGCACTGTTCTTCCCCAAAACGAGATACCAATAATAATTATCAAAAAGGGGGACTTGGTAAAAGATAGATTCTTCAGGTTCACATATTTTTCCAGATCTTCCATTAGGAGTATATGATTATTGAAAGTCCATGTCCTCTCTTAGAGAACCTTCCACATATCTTTCTCATTAAAGAGTTTGAACATCATGAGACCTGCTCCAACATCTCGAACAAGTACCCCATCCTCTAGGTGCCACACTGCTTAAAGAGTTTTCTTTAAGGAAATAAAATTGAAGGATCTCCTGACCATGAACTTTACGATAATTAGAAGATCCATCTGCCACTCCAGAAAATCATCATCTTGATTTATCACCTCTATTGACTCCTTCTCCTTCTCAGAAAGTGAGAGACCTTTCCATTGATCAATCCGGTCGTAATCCATTTTCCAATAAGAGATAAAACGCCCCATCATAAAAACCAAAAAATTGAAGATCTTTCTTCTTGATTTCATCTCCGCAAATAGCCAAACTAAAAAATTGGCCGCTTCCAAAACGGTCGACGTGGATCACTCACTGCATATAGGAAAATATAGAAAATACAGATTTGAATCTTTGTAGTAACAACCCTCCCCAAGGTTGCAGATCCGTCAACAACAGAAGAAGTGAAAACCTCCCTCCCAAGTCCTTCACCGCAGTCAGACCAAGACTTCATCGAAATAGGAGCCTTCAGGATTCACCTGACAAGCACGAAAAGAGGACTGTTGTCAGTAATCTTCCGTAGCCTGACTCTGTGTTCGCGAAAAGATTAGGCCACCGTGTGCCGCACCGCCCAAATTTGCACGTTTGTAGAAAACCGGATCAAGCGGCTTTCACAAAGCCTCGAGGAAGGATCTGGTCCAAACTTCAACCAAATTCAAATCAAAACCCCTAGAGACGTCAATTATGAAACCCTCATCGCCGATTCAAACATTATGTCGACTTAAACGGATCAAATCCACCAGCCTCTAAGCTCTACCTTGATCTGCAATGAGGAGGTAAAATCGTTCGGTCGAGAGGCGAGGTTAGTCGAGGATGCACCGTAATGGAGGGTAGTCGAGAAACCAGGCCACACCGCAATCAGAAGAGAATGAGATTTGGCCGTGCAACGTAAAGAGGAAGACACTGTGCCTCCCCGCCATCGTGAGGAAACCCCGGCGATGCAAACTCAACCCTAGGAAAACCTAGGACGCACCCTCTCAAAGCGAGAGAGAAATAAATATTTACTCCACACACACCTGATATTTATATACAACATATTAAAAAATATTTATATATAAAGATAAATTTATTATATAAATATAGAATATATATAAATAATTATATTTACATATATACATATACATACATATATATATATATATATATGTGTGTATATATAATATATATAAATAATTATAATATTTTTATTTTATATACAAAAAATATAAACATATATATATACAAACACATAGATATATAATATAATTCATATAAATATATATTTGTGTATATATCTATATAAATATATATTCTTATACATATATATATAAATAATGATTTGCGTGTGTGTGTATTTACGTATGTATATAATATATATAAATATAATATAAATATAATATATATTTATATATTTATTTGTATATACTTATTTGTATTTGTGCTTATGTATATATATAATATAATACAATCATTTGTTGATAATTATATATATTGTATTTATATATGTAATATATTAATTTAAATTCATTTTTATATACTAAAATTAGATATAAATATATTTATGTACATAACATGTTCATAATAATAATAGTAGTAGTAGTACTAATAATAATAATAATAATTATTACTATTATAATTATATTTTCTTTAAATGTATGTATATGTATACAAATATAATGTATATTTATATATATAATTAAATACTGTTATATTATATATTATGTATAATATATATATTATACATAAAATTAAATTCATTTATATAATAAGAAATATATAATATAATTGAATAATATATATATTTACTATATTAATTTATAATTAATATTGCATAATACAATATATATAAAACCTATTTTTAAATTATAAAAAATATATGTGGTTTTATAAATACTATACTATTATTAAATACATTTAAATTATATAATTATGCAAGTTATTAAATATATTTATATTATAATAAGTATATAAAATATTTATAATATACACAAAATTAAATAAACATTTATATAAACTATATTTATATAATAAATATTTCTATTATGTATACATTTTTATTATACATTAAATACATTTACATTAATGTATACAAAAATATAAATATGTTTATAAAATATGGAATATGATATATATTAATGTATTCATATTTATAATATGTATATATTTATATTATATAAATTTGTATAATATATTATACAAATATACACATATATAAGTATAAATATAAATATATTATAGAAATACAAATACAATATTATATTATACAAATATATACATATATATTATTCCAATACAAATATATACTATACAAACATATACACTATACATTATACATACATACATATACATACATATATACATACATATATATATATATATATATAAATCATGCAAATATACATTATATTATACAAATATATTACACCGATACAAATATATATATATATACATTATCTATATATATTTATATAGTATATATATATAAATATATATTTATATTATATATTATATGTTATCCAAATATACTAATCAAATATATATTTTTATATAAACACACCCACACAAACATATATTATATCATACAAAAATATATTATACAAATAAAAATATATTTTATATAATATCAATTAATACAAATATATTTTTATATATTATACATTTATATGTATACAATTCAAAAATACACACACACACACACATATATTTAATATACATTATATTATATAATATATTAATTATATATTAATTATTATATTTATATGTACCCAAATATATATAATATATAATATTATATATTTACATATTATAAAAAATATTATATATATATATCTATATATTATATTTTTATGTACACAATTTAAAAATATTATTATATGAATAAAAATATTTTATATATATATAAATACATTCATATGTCTACAAATATATATTATATATTTATATATGTATACAATTAAATATATTTATATTTTATATTATGTAAAATATACATACAATTAATATAAAGTATATTTAATTTAATTATAATATATATATATATATACATATAATGTAATTTTATATTTATATTTATATATAGATAACAGTTTATGTATATTTATATATAAATATATTTTACAGATATAAATATATCTACACCAAGATTTATAAATATAGTTATATTATGTATAAAAACATATATTTATATTATATATGTATACTTACACACACACAAACATGTTTATATATATACAATTATACATATATTTATAAATACATTTATATCAAATACCCATAATGTTTATATAAATATACTAATACATGTTTATTTATACATACATTTACACACACACACAGATGTATATTTATATATTTATTAGTAAATATTTATATATATACACTAATTTTTATATAATTATATATTTTCTAATATGATATATATATAATATAATATAATATATATTTATATATAACTCTTTATGAAAACTTTAATTTTTTTTATATATAGAAGTATTTATTTAATGTATTTATATAATGTTATTATATAATATGATTATAATGTTTTTAAATACATTTTTATAATGTGTTTACATAACAAACAAAGACATATATTATAATAGTTGATTTAAAAAAATAGAGGTCGTTAAATCCCCCCCTAATATAAGAGATTAACCAACTTTAGAGGGGGGTTTTACCCCCTCTATTTTTTTTTAATTTTTTTAAAGTCAATCAATTATATTTCAGTAGTTGTTTTGACATAACCACAGATAAAATATTTTGGATTTCTTAAAACAAAATCACTATTTTTAGTGGCAATTATGTAAAATCCACTACTAAATTTTAAATTAGTGACGATTTTGACATAATCACTACTAATTTATAAACAAATTTAATTTAGAGGATGTTTTTCACAACACACTCTAAATAACCAATTCTAAATGCACTATTTTTTATAGTGGATCATATTGTGGTTATTAGATATATATATATATATATATATATATATATATATATATCCTATATTTTATGTGTTTTCATATGCTACCCAACCCATGTTTGCAGGGAGACTAACACCCAATGGACCCTTGGAGGGTTTTTTCGCATCATCTAGGTTAAAGAGGAATAGATGACTGACTACCTCCTATTACACCACTCTCTTCTCCTTGTAGTTTAATGTGCTAGTATGCGGGATGATTAATTTACCATATATATGTATGTAAAGGGATATAATGACTTGTGGTTATTTCACACACATGTAACTCTGAATATAATATCCTATGGATTATTACAGGTATGTCGTGTATGGTTTGTGATGGATTGAGGCATAGTACATGATATAATGGTTATGGTGGATCTTCGAAACTACTCAGTTACTATATGGAGATGTGGATGGGATGAAGAGATGACATGATGAAAAGAGTGAATGATATGATACAGTTTCCCAGATGTCTTTAGGAAGACTTATTCTTTTTGGAGAGATATGGATCAGGATGTGCAATGTTGGGGTAGAGTGAGAAACCAGTGGGGAAGCGGTAGTGGGGTAACTTTTTTATATATGTTGTATATTATATGTTTCTTGTATATTACACTTAGTGAGAGAGATTTTGTGCGACTGAGAAAAAAACATAACTTTTTTAGGTGATGATATAAGTTCACTTGTTGTTTACTGAGATTTAGTATGTTTTCTTTATCTTTTTCACAAGAGGCTTGGGAGAGAATCCTACTGAGTATACCTATTTTTATCACCCTACATATATATAAAGTATTTTTAGGTCTGTAAGAGCTGTTTAGATATTGAGATAGACATTAATAACTCATGGATTTGTTCAGAATCTGTTGGGGATTTGAGGTCACATTTTAGGATTTAGTTTTGGTACTTGTAGTTTTATTTGTGGTTGTTTCAGTCTGTTTGACATTGCATGCATGTACTTGGGATCTTTTATTTTATCTTGAGTAGGAGTTGTCGAGTGTTTCTATAATATATCGCTTTACTCATGTTCTTCTTAGTGGTTAATTCCTTCCATTTGTATATATGATATATCCTTGATGCTTGTCACCAACCCATGGCCTATTAGAGGTGGGCTTCATGAGTCATTATCTCCCTTCTCTCATTACTAATTGAGGATGGGTAATTTTGGGTGGAGGGGGTCATGATAATGCATGTTTTATTTTAACATGCTTTAGACTCCTATATTTAGATAGATGTGATTAACCATAATCAGATAAAAATTTGGAACATAATCACCTAAAAAAAGATTATATGATAATCTGTAAATTGTGAAATAATAAGATGAAATTAATATAGTATATTTAATTATTAATAAAATATTATTGTTTCAATAATTATAATGTAATGATGATTAAATATAGTTAATTAATAATATTACTTTGATTCTCAATTTAAATGATTCATATTAATGTTATTGAACTATAATCTAAAACTCTAATAGAGTAGAATTTGATTAATATGTTATTACTATTCTCAATAAATAAAAAAAGTTATTTGTATATTGATTATGGTTAATATCATGAACCAACTCGAGTACCCTGGTAACCTGATAACCGACTCAATCCTAACATAGACCGAAGGGCTTCCTCAATCCCCATGGGTTGATGAATAACACCTGCCAGCATACAAAATGAAAGTGGGAATGATTTTTCCACTAAAATTGAAGAAGTAAAAGAGACAAGAAAGTATGCATATCAAAATAAACTCCAATGGGAGTAATATACAAGAACTCAAATAAGTATAAAAAATTCCAATTACTACAACCAAGTACCATAAAACCAGAATGAAACTAGAGGAAAAACTTCCCAAGTCCCAAAGGGCATAACTCAAAAAGTCCAAGGTTCAATAACTGGATCCACCTCCAAGAGATCATTTTCCCTTGCTCAAACCTAGAAGGAGATAATCTATAAAAAACCGAAGGCACAAGTAGGGTGTGAGCCAAATCCTAGTAGGATTTCACCCAAATATTCTATAATAGATATCAATATCAAATTAACCAAAAAAATTGATTTCAATTAAAAAAAATGTTTTGCATATCAATAGCATATTTAAAAAAATAATGCTTTATGGTTTAAAATATTGAAATAATTTAGAAATTTACGCTTCACATTTCAAATGATGGAAACAGATTTCAAAATAGGGAATTTTACTTTAACCAAAGGGTGATTTACACAAAATGAAATTTTCAAAAAATGGATTAAATAAACACTTTTATATAAAACAACTTATATAAATTAGAAGGCATGGAAGAAGTTTACAATAATGGAATATAAATTTGAAATAACAAAATAGAGAAACATGGTCATGCACCTAATAAGGTACAAAAGTTCTAGGATATAAAGATCACAAACTCAAAGTGAAGGGAAAATATATACATATGCCCTTTTGAACTCTGGACAAAGAGGACTCATCACCACTACCTAAGAGATGTGATGTGTTGATATAATGTTTTAGAATGTTGTAAGTCATAATGTTCCATCCAAATAACTCACTAACTACATAAGGCTTGCATGTTATCAAGTATAAAATAATGATGGAAAATTTATTTTAGGAATTCTTAAAATACAATTCAATCCCATCCTCCATTTCAAATATTCCAATTTACAATTAAAAAATATTATGTATTTTAAATAAAAAGAATTCCTTTTCCCCAAGATTAAACCCTAAGGTTTTTTTTGAAGAAAAATTTAATACATTTTTCACAAATAAGGATTTATTCATGAAATTTCACAATCCAATTTTAAAATTAAATTGAACAATTTAATTTCCAAATAAATTCTATTAGTTTTATAAAAAACCCCCAAACCACTAGAATTAGTTTTTTTACAATTTTCCATAAAGTAAATTTCACAATTTAAATCAAACAATTTAAAATTTTCCAATTTCCATAAACACACCCCAATTCACTAGAATTAGATGTTTTTAATTTTCATGCTAAAAACCCATTTCAAAACCTCAATCCAATAGAATTGGGGTTTCTCCAACAAACCAATTGAAATAAATTTAGTCAAAATCAAAAAAATTCATTTTAATTCAAACCATTTAAATTAAACAAAGAAATTTTAGGATAATATAAATTGGGAATCAAGACTGAACCACCTAACTTCTCCTCACGGAAGCACAAAAACCACACAAAAACCCACCAATAAGAACAAAGGCATAGAAGATCTCAGAACTCATCCTAGAAATGATATTCAACAACATAAAGCTTAGATCCATCAAAATCAATATGACCAATAAAACTCCATGGAAGGAAAAGAGAACGATATAAAGAGGCATGGAGAATTATTACCTAGAAAGACACACCATGATCATAACAATGATCAATCATTGAATGAAAAGGTTAAGAGGGTTAGAGGCTCCTAAAATCAACAGGGGAGGACTCTAGGTCAAGAGTGAAGAATTCTGAAGGAAGAAAAAAAATGAAAATTTTAGTTGGACTGCCTGTTTAAAATAAGGATCAGGGTTTTACATGGCCTGTAACCAAGTTACACATCAATAAATTAAAAAATTTCACATCCGCCAAAAAACACACTTTCTTTTTCTTAAAACGAATTATTTTAATTTTATTATTTACGTGGCATGTAACCATATTACACAATGTGTAAATCACTAATGGGCTGCTGAAATGACTGGTTAAAGATAAGAATCCAACAAATCTAGGACCATTATAGGTATTCTCCCAATTTCTTCTTGTCCATATACAAATAATGATAAGGGAATACCATTATGAGGTTAAGTACCTACCTTAGAGATTGGTAATGGGATGTTACAACCACACCTCCATAAAAAAAATTATCCCTAGAAATCTTATGAAGAATCTTCCATTCCAAAAATATGAGGCCACTACTTTCTCATCAGTGCCTCACGTTCCCACGTGTCATGAAAATCTAAACTCTGCTGCCATAGCAGTCGAACCAAAGGTTTTTTTCTCCCATAAAGTACCTTGGTTCTAGAATCAACTATCTTAACTAGCCATTCAGTCAAAGATAAATCAGGTTCAATTTCAAGATCACTCTAGTTCAAAATGTGAGATGGATTAGAAAGATACTTTTGTATATGAGATACATTGAAAACGTTATGTATCGATGTCAGCTACGGTGGAAGTGAAACATAATAAGAAACCTTACCTACCTTATCAAAAACCTCAAAAGGTCCCAAAAAAGTAGGAGAATGTTTACCTTGCTTCTCAAGCCATCGATGGCCCAACCATGGTGAAACTTTCAAGAACCCCAGGTCACCAACTGAAAATTCCAACAGTCTATGGATATGATTAACATAGGACTTATACCAACTATATTATGTCAAAATGATATGAAAAATAAAATAAATCTTTACTGTCATATCTTAGACCATACTTGACCCAACCAAAGAAATTTCACCAATTTATGACTAGAAAAATAGATATTTACAAGGCCGTCCATAAAAGGCCTAAAAGGAGACATCCTAATCATGGGATGGTAACTATTGTTATAAGAAAACTCAACCATACCCAAGTGACCATCCCAAGATCCACTAAAGTTGAGAACATAAGCATGAATCTTATTTTCATGTATCTGAATATCTCTTTCTTTCTGGACATCCAACTATAGATGGTATGCCGTACTCAAATAGATGTGAGATCCTAGTGCCTCCTTAAGGCCTCTAAAAAAGCAAGAAGTTAACTGATGATCCCTATCAAAGTCTATAACAAATGGAACTCTGTGAAACTGAAAAATCTCTTTCACATAGAGATTTACCAACTGCTTAACTTTGGCTATATCTTGAATGGGTAAGAAGTGAGATGATTTCATTAGACAATCGATGACAACCCATATCACATTCTTCTTTTTCTGTGTATGTGGAAACCCAACCACAAATTCCATTGAGATCTCATCCCACTTACAAGTAGGCACTGGAAGTGGATGAAGAAAACCCAATGGTTTTTGGTGCTTGGAATTCACCTATAAACATGTATAATAATGAGAAACAAAATTTTCAATGCTATGTATCATACCTGGCCACCAAAACTGTCACCGCATGTAATAGAACATCTTTTTAGATCTTGGGTGCACTACCAAATGAAAACTATAACAATCCCCCATCATATAATTCCTCACTAAAGATGGTACCACAAAACGATTCTGGTAGAACATAATTCCCTCTTTGGTGAATGGTCACTGGGAAACTTCCTCCCCACCACAAAGAGAGTCTCTGATGCTATAAAACTCTTCATCAAGCTACTGATCGTGAAGAATCAATTCAAGAAGAGTGGATTTAAACTGAACATTGGCCAAAGAAACCTTATCCCCTTTCTCATTTTCTCTAATATGAAACTATGAAATGAGATCCATCAAAGTACACTCTTCTAATAATTCTTTTACTTCTTGGGTTGAAAGTTTCCTAATCAAAGCATCTATAATGAAATTCCCTTTCCCTAGGGTATAGGTGATGTAAAAGTCAAAAAACTAAAGGTGTTCCAACCAATGCCTCTAGATAAGATTAAAATATTTTTTTAGAAAATATATAACTCAAGATCTTGTGTTTAGAATACATAGTAAACCTTTCTCCGTAAAGGTAATTCCACCAAGTTTTAAGTGCGTGCATCACAACTTTTAGTTCAAGGTCACGGTTCAGATAATTATTCTCATGTGGCATGAGATGACGAGATCCATAAAAAACTACATGATAACCTTGCATAATAACATAGACCAAGCATGAATCCGATGCATCAAAAAAGACCACATAGTCCCGCCTATCCTTTGGAAGAGTCAACAGCAGCACAATAGTCAAAAGACATTTCATCTCAATAAAATAATTCTGAAATTTTTCATCCCAATAAAACTTTAATACCTTTAAAGGGAGAGTATTCATCAAAGAAGTACACTTTTAGAAGTCCTTTAAAAATTGATGATAATATCTAGCTAAGCCTAAGAAGATCCAGATCTCGAAGACATTCCATGGTCTCTCCCAAGTCATAATAGCCCTCACCTTCTCAAGATTGACTAATATTCCTTGTTCCAACAACACGTGTCCCAATAATTTCACTTCTGAAATCCAGAAATCACATTTATAAATCTTGGCATATAGTCAATGTTTTCTCAACAAACATATAACCGTTATTATATGATGTACATGATTATCCTTGGACTTAGAGTAAACAAGGATGAAATCTATGAAGACTACCATAAAGGTATCTAGATACTCGTGGAAAATTCGGTTCATTTACACCATAAATACTGTAAGATAATTGGTTAAACAAAAGGGAATAACAAGTTACTCATAATGACCATACCTTCTCTGAAAAGAAATTTTCTTAATGTCATATTATTTTATTATTATCTGATGGTAACCAGAGTGAAGATAAATCTTTGATAACCACTTTTCCCCTTTCAACTGATCAAAGAAATCATTAATTAGTGGAAACAAATATTTTTTCTTCACCGCAACTCAATTTATATTTTCATAATAAACACATAGTCAAAGTGAACCACCAACTTTATTAGCAATGAGAACCAGCACCACCCAAGGTTACACAATCGGGCGTATAAATCCTTTCTCAATAATATCATTTAATTGGGACTTCCTATCTTTTAGTTCATTTGTTTCTATGCAGTAAGAGGAAATTGAAACTGATTGAGTACCAGAAATTAAGTCAATGGAAAAATCAACCTCCCTTAGCAGTGGAAAACTAGAGAAGTCAGAAAGAAACATGTCAAGGAACTCAATAAAAACTGGAGGGAGATCAAAAATCAAAGATTCCTTCTCTAGATTAAAATTAAATACTAATATTATTTTCCCCAACTACAGTTAATATGTTTTATAACTACTTGACCTTGGGTCCCATTATCCTTGAAATACAAGTGTGACACCACTTGGTGTAGTGAGGTAGCCACTTTGAAGATAAAAATCAATCTTGGATTTTTTGGAAATGCGCCAATCCACACCAAAAATTACATCAAGTAGTTTCATGTTGAGAACTAGAAAACTCCAAGCAAGATCAACATATGATAAAGAGAAAACACAAGCGAGACTGCGGAGACCCTACTTTATATTCATACCAAGGGGTGTAGTAATATCCATCAAATAATATAAAAGATCCATAGTAAGGTTAACCGGATTAACCATATGGTTTTAAATAAACAAATTAGATTCACCAGTATCAAGTAGAGAAGTCACTAATAATGAAGCTATAATAATGTTACCTCTCATGGTCGTTGGACCCATATCGGTTTCATGTGGAGACTCTTCCACTATGTGAATTATCTTCATTGTATAAGCCTATGAATAGAACCCTTTTGTACACGAAGCATCTGATTGCACCATCGTTCTAGAAGATCCAGATGATCCCATGCCACTATGTGGAGTGGAATAAACATAGAATAACCTATGAAAGTGACCTTAGCATCTAAAAGAGACACAATTATTAGGTGTCTCAATGCAAAAAATCTTTGAATGTCCTGACTTTCTGCATAGGTAACAAACTAATTGACCTCCGCTAGGAACTGAAGGAGGTTTAGAAAAACCCTATCCTCAATAACCACCATGAGAGTCATCATGTTTCCTCTTTCTCTTAGAGGAATGTACACTACCACTAGGAGTGAAAAAAACTCTCGATAACCCTTCTTTTCCATCCAGGCCCATATCGACCATCAATGCTCTATCCAATACATCATTATATGAAGGAATATTCAGCCAGAAAACCTAAGAAAAAATATACTTAAGAATTACCGACTCGAACTAGTGAGCCTTCATCCTCTCATTCAATACTATCTTAGGTGCGAAGTGCACGAGCTCAGTAAAATGGTTTGTATATTCTTTCAGAGCCCTGTCACCCTTCCCAATTTTAATGAAATCAATGGAATTAGATAACAACATTGACTCCAGATAGAACTGGTTGGTGAAAATAACCTTGAATTATTTCCCCTCTAATCCCTCACGTTTCTTGACCATTAACATCATATCCCATCTCCTGCTTGGTGATTCTAGAAAGAATGTGTCACACTTCAATTTGATCTCATCGAGTGTGTCCAAAAACCCAAAAAACACTCCATTTGTTTCAACCAATCCTCATACTCTTGAGTATAATTTGAGCATTTTAATGGTTCTGGATTCTGGTGAAGGGACAATTGAGAAAATATCTTGAGAATGTCCCTATGAGGTTCTACAACTAGAGCCTGAACATGAAGTAGAGGTGCTGCTTTTCCCAGAACTTCAATAGTGCACACAATCAACTTTACTAGATTTGGGTCCACAAGAGGATTAAATTGCTGAGGTTGGGCTGCAAATTCCTCTTCGATTCGATTTTAATGTCTTCTCAGAGGAATGATGCTACACAACATTAGTAGACAACAAGAAAGATATTAGGTTATACTCAAATAGAGAAACCAGTGGAATTAATCCCAACAGGTAGAACAACCAAGATTTGGATTTTAATACATCCAAATCAAAATAGGTAAAATACTAGAACTAATTAACAAGAAATGTTTTACTAACCACCCCTAGTGACTTAAGGTTCATTGTGGTGAGAATTTTCCAGGCACTCAATCTCAATTAACACCTAATTCCCGACAGGATTTTACAGTGCATACTAACTTCAAGTAAAAAGTTGAACCTACCTATGATACCACTTTTTCACCAAAAAAAAACCCGGGTAACCTGGTAACCTGATAATTGTGTCAGTCCTAAAATAACTCGAATGAAATTCCTGATCCCCTCGGGTCGGCGACTAGCACCTGACATCATACAAAACAAAAGTGGGAATGAATTTTCCACTAACAATTCAGAAGTAAAAGAGACAATATATTATTTATATCAAAATAAACTCTACTGGGAGTAATGTAGAAGGAGTCAAATAGTCATAAAAAATCCCAAGTACTACAACCAATTACCATAAAACTAGAAAAAATGAAAGACAAACTACCCATGTCAAAAAGTACGTAACTCACCAAGTCCAAGGTTAAATAGATGGATCCACCTCTAAGAGATACTTTTACCTTACTTAAACCTAGAAGAAGATAATATTCAAACACCCGAAGGTACAAGTAGGGTGTGATCTAAATTCCAGTAGGATTTCACCCAAATATTCCATAATATATGCCAATATCAAATTAACCAAACTAAGTTCATTAAATTTTAAAAAAATAGGTTTGGCATATCAAGTGAATATTTAAACAAATAATGATTTATGATTTAAAATAAGGAAAAACTTTATCAAATCATGCTTCACATTTCAAATTTTGGAAACATACTTCAAAAGATGTAATTTTCCTTTAACCAAATGGCGCTTTGCATAAAAGACACTTTTCAAAAAATGGATTAAATAATTTTTTTTACATAAAATTGCTTATATAAATAAGAAGGCATGGAAAATTGTTTACAATAATGGAATATAATTTTTTAATAAAAATAAGTGAGTAACATGTTCATGATCCTAATAAGGTACAAAAGTTCTAAGATATAAGGATTCCACACTCATAGAGAACATAAAATATGTACAGATGCCCCTTTGAGCTCAGGCCAAAGAAGAATCATCACCATATTCTAGGGGATGTGATGTGCTGATATGATGTTCTAGAATATTGTAATTTATAAATTTCCATCCAGATAACTCACTAACCACCTAAGTATTTCATGTGCTCAAGTATAAAACAAAAATGGTCAATTTATTTTAAGACTACTTAAGATCTAATTAAATCTCAGTCTCTATTTCAAATATGCTAATTTATACTTAAAAACCACAACATATTTTTAATAAAAAACACGTATTTTCAAAAATATAAAACCTTAAGTTTTCTGTCAAAACATTTTAATCAATTTTTTTCACAAATAATGATTTGAAACCAATTCATTCAATTTCACAATGCAATTTTAAAATTAAATTCAATAATTTAATTTCCAAATAAATTACATAAATTTCATAACAAATCCCAAAATTACTAGAAATAGGTTTTTTAACAAATTTCCATCAAATTAATTTTACAATTTAAATTAAAAAATTTAAAATTTTCTAATTTCCATAAATACACCCCAATTCACTATAATTATAGGTTTTCCGATTTCATGCCAAAAACCCATTTCAAAACCCCAATCAAAAGGAATTGGGTTTTATCCAATAAACCAATTGAAATCCATTTAGTCAAAATCAAAAAAATTAATTTTAATTTAAACTATTTAAATTAAACAAAGAAATTTTAGGTTAATATAAATTGGGCATCAAGACAGAACCACCTACCTTCTCCTCACAGAAACAAAAAGCCCGCAACGGAACTCGCCAACAAGAACAAAGGCATAGAAGATCTAGGAACACAACCAAGAAAATATATTCAACAAAAAAGATCTTAGATATATCAAAATTAGGATGATCTATCAAAATCAATGAATGAAAAAGAGAAAGAGACTTGGATACACGGAGAACACTTACCCAGAAAGACAATATGTGATCACAATAATGATCAATCACCAAACAGAAATGCCTAGAGGGGCTGGAGTCTCCCAAAATTTACTGGGGGAGACTCTAGGTCAAGAGAAAAAAGTTATTGAAGAATAAAAATGAAAATTTTAGCCTGAATGACTTTATAAAAACAAGTCTTGGGGTTGTACATGACGTGTAACCAAGTTACATGTCATGAAATTGAAAAATTTCACATCTACTGAAAAACCTATAACTTTTTTCTTAAAATGAATTATTTTCATTTTAGGATTTACACACCATGCAACCATATTACACAAAGTTTCAATCTCCATCATGATATTGAAAAGATCGGTTAAACATGAAAATCCAAAAAATCTTTGACTTCACCATTATATGTATCCTCCCATATTCTTCATGGTCCTATACAAACAAAAAAAGGGAAAACCATGATAAGATTAAATATGTACATGATAGATAGGTAATTGGATGTTACATTTAACCTATCACTATTTTTATTTCCATAGTTGATTTTTAAATAATATTTCATTCCATGGGTAATTATGATTATCTTTGAATCTAAAAATATGCATGTTGAAATTTATGATTAATATTATTTTTGATACTTAAATGATGGAAATTATCTAATTAATAGAAATATATAATCTTATTCCATTATGTAATTTTCATTTTATGAAATTAAATTGAAAGAATTCCATAATGTTAAAATTCTTAAATAATATTGATGATAATATTTTATAACTATAGACATTATAGAATTAAAATGATAATTTTAACAAGTTTATATAATTTTAATATTTCATTATGTAGTAATTAAATCACTTATTGGGACCTTATGATCGAATGCGTTTTATGTTGCCTCTTTATATTTACTAGATAGTGTGTTATCTACTAGTATATGATTTTTTGTTGTTCTTGTTGTTGTTTAGCATGGTTAATTACTTGAAAGTGATAAAAAATGTAAATTCGGATAATATTAATAATTAAATTAAGGAGGAATGAGTAGAATAATTACTGATCATATTATAATTGTTTCAATATGTAAATAATGAATGAATTATGTTATGTTGGTTATAGATACTTATAACTACTGATATAGGTTTCTTAATGCAAGAAACATATTCATAATAAAATATTAATTCAATATACAATTACAATGATTATTTGTTAAATATGAATTGATTGGGGCCCCATGAGGCCATTTCTGATAGTGGGAGCCTTGAATTCCTTGATTCCATGGCCATAGTTTCCTTTAAAATCATGTTTGTAACAATACATTAAATTTGTATTTATTCTCTATGTATTTAGATACTTGATGTGATGATTGATAACCAAATATTTTTTGTGTGATGATAAGAATTGGAGGGGACTCCCAAGGATATGATGGTAGCACAGGGTTCAGGTTATGATGATTGTGATGTTACAAGGTTCATATTTTGTTGATGATGGTGGAATGGGGTTCCAAATGTAAAGATATTATCATGAGATATTAAATGTGATATTATTCATAATAGTGTGGGACACCATGGTGGTTGGGATGAGTTCATAACATGGTTTTCTCATCAATTATTACTTCTAGCTTGATTCTTACTTGATGGACACTGGATGATTATTATTTATATGATCAGTTTCATTCCATGGGACATAGTTTAATGCTATGCAATACGAGTGAATATTTTGTTATGTTATATCTTAGGATGAGTCTTAGAGTACCCATATGTTTATGAATTGATAATTGAAATAATAAAAGAACAATTTTGGTTCTTGATGATTACTTATGATAATGGAATACTTGAGAATACAAATAAAGAGAGAATAATTCCATTGAAACTTGGATTAGAGTATTAAAATGTTAATTTGGGAATAAATATGTAATAATATTTATTAATGCCTAATAAATTAAATATTATTTAACTTAATTATTTTATGGTTTCTTGATATCTAAATCATAGAGATGATATCTAGATGTCCTGTGAGATGAAAATGACAGATGAGTCTTAGGAAAGGTAGTTACCCTAAGCATAATTTGTTGGAATAATTTATGTTGTTCTAAAATATCTTAGTTTTTAATGAGTTTTTATGTTTCAAAAAATCCATATTTTTTCTATAACATGTTTTTTTTAATTTTTTTCAAATTTTATCTATCAAAACAATTTATCTTACGTTGATTCTATAAATTATTATCTTATGACATGTGAATTATTTGTTTTAGGACAATGTATTTTATCTTAGGAAAAACAAATATTATTTTATATTTTCTCAGAATTAGAAAACCAAGTGTTGAAAGTTTATCTTACTACATAAGATATTGTCTTACAAAAAGTATTATTGACTTGTTGGTTGATCAAAGTTAGATATTCCAGATATAATGAAGTTATGAGAAGTTTTTATCTTACAAAAAGGACATTCATAAAAGATTGTATTATTAATTCCATAAGAATTTATGGAAGCTATGTATCACATTACCGTAATATATTTATCTTACACTGAAGATTCATCTTATGAAATGTTTAATTATGTTTATCTTATGCATAATTTAATTCACATATATTATTTATCTTACAAAGTCTCTTATAAAGTTATCTTACAATGAACAATACTACCTATTGAATATTTTATGAAGATCCATTTGTTATTTAGAGTTCTATGATTACTTTTCTAATATCTTGATAAGTAATTTCATGCCTCTATAGAATACCATAAAAGGGGTTATCTATTTAAAGAAATGTTGATATGTACAGTATCACATCTTTACATGAATTTGAAATATATAAAGAATAAGAAGAGTTCCAACATTGCTGCAGTAGAAGTAATTTCTATTTTTAGAAAATAATAATGTATGACATTAATATACTATCTTATAAACTTCTCAACGAATTATCAGCTCAACCATTATGATCATTTTGTTCTTAATTTCAAAAATAAAGATGATATATAAAAGGAATAGTTATCTACGACATGGAAATAGATAGATGAGAAGAACATGTAGAACACACACATACATACGAATACTTTGAATTCCTATACATAGAATAGATCAAACAGAAATTATCATTACATTAATAAAAGTTTATCAATTTCACTGAAGATCATTCTGAGCTACAATTTTAAGATGATCATCTTCTTAGGACATAATTTACACTACTAATAGTTGCTACTTGAAATAATGTACTGCAATTATTCTTTAAAAAGTTTATTCATTATATTTGTTTAAACTAATTGTAAGAGTGTATGTATGTTGAGACCATAGATTGGTCTTGTAAAATGAGAGCATAGTTGACATATTTTGGGCCTTTTTATTAAGTTAAATCTTCTTGTACTCAAATGGGATTCCCTAAAAAGGGTTTTTATAGTAAAAATCACTAAAAACGTTCAGTAGAGTGTTAGGGGAGTGGACTAGGGGATTTATGTTCCATGAAGCACTATAAATTTCCTATGTTCAATATCTTTCCATTAAGTTTTATATTTCCACTACCAATTCTTATTAAGGAAAATATTCGAACTATCATACCTGAAGAGGGAGGTTTTTTGTAAAAGAAAAATTTAAGATCTTAATTCACTCCCTCTATTATCCATTATTTTTGAAAACAGAATTTTGAATTATATATACTTTTTATTTTTTTATTTCATTAAAACCCCACCCATTTCATAAGGGAATCCAATAAATAGAGGTTCCAGGGGGAACTTTCTCTAATATCCAGGTTATCAAGGATACATATGGATGACTACCGCCTTTCCGCCACTCTCTCTATGGCTATATTATTATGTGCGAGTGTGCATAGTGGTGATTTCCCATACACAGGAATTGCATGCTATGATGGATTGAGGTTATTGTACATACATGTATTTTAAATGTAGTATCCAAAAAATTATTACAAGCGCGTTATGTATGGGTTGTGATAAATTGAGGTATAGTACATAATATACAGACTGTTGTGGATTCCTGAAATAAACCTAGTGACTATATAGAGGACATGGATGTGAAGATTTTCTTCATGAGGTGCACAGTATAATATGGTTTCCCAGGTGTTTTTAGGTAGGATTTTTTATAGAAGAGATGATGGATTAGGATGCACAACATTGGGCCGTGAGAGAAGAAAACCAGTGAGGAAGTGGTTGTAGGTTACCCATTTATATATATATATATATGTTATCAATTTTATGGTTATACTTCTGTGCATTATTTGGTGAGTGATCCATAGTAAGGATTAAGAAAGGAATATTATACCTATTAGGTGATGAGTTAGTTTCATTTATTTATTCAATGGGGTTGAGTATGCTTCTTTCACATTTTACAAAAAAGGTTTCAGGGAGGATCCCACTGATTGTACATGTTATAATCACCCCACATATATAAACTATTTTTCATTTCCCTAATATTTGGAAGGTTATTGAGATGGATATTACTAGTTCGATATGTTATTCAAGATCTATTTGAGCATCATTATAACTTTTAAGGATTTATCTCTTTAATTTTTATTTGATATGTATCAAGTTATGTATGACATCACATCATGTTCTGGGATAACTTATATATTTTTTATGAGTAGGAATTTATTGTTGTTCTTTCTCATCTTATATATTACTTCTAAAATCTTTATGAGGGTAATGCCTCCCATGTGTGTGATTATATACCCTTGGTCTTATTATCCAACCTAATGCCTATTAGAGGTGGGATTTGGATTTCATTAACTCTATTTCTTCATTGAAGGCCCATGATGGGTACCCTTAGAGGGATGAGGTCGTGATCATATGAAATTATTATGGAATGTTGATATTTAATAAATGAGTTTATTATATAAAATTACTTGTTAATGAAATAATTTACTTGAATCAATGTTCTTGGTTTGTGATTGTTTACTTACTATCACGAATTAATGATTTGTGAAATTTATCAATATAGAATTGTTACTGATATCCTAGGTTGGATTGAGATGATTGATTATGGGTAGGTGTGGTTGTAATGATAATATTTTGAGGATAAGAATGTTATTCCTTGGATTCCTAATCAAATTATGAGTGATCCTCCTATTGGGATGTGCTTGGTTTGATATGGAAGGGAAATAATTGATCATTAAAAGAAGATGTAATTATATTACTATGACCCCATTTATTTTCCTAATATATATAGAGGTAATGAATAATGGTTGGCATCAGATGAAGGAAATTTATGGTGGACAACCTTTGATGCCTTATTTGATAGTCTTTATCTTGTTTACTTGCTAGTTGTTGGTTGATTATTCACTATATGATTATTATTTATTTACCAACCATTATTTCATATATTTTATGGGATAATAAATGTGGATTGAGCATTTATAATTGATGAATTTCTATCATAATACATTTTTAATTGATTTTATGCTTGATAAAACTTTATAATATAATTTAAAAATGAATTAAAAATATAAATTAAATAATTATGTTGCTAAATTAATTATGATGAATGGAGATGTTTTCCCTTGATTTTTTAAATCATGCATGTATTGATAAAATCCATGAAATTGATTATTTATATTTATTTCCAATGGTGATAATATTATGATTTCAATACCAACTCATGATTTTAAATTGGAGAATATAATTTGGCTGGTTAATGTGATTTATTTTACATATGATAACCTTGTTGATTTATTTATAAATGGATTGGAAATAATAGAGGATACTACATGGATACTCATATATAGATTCTGTATAGTCTTGAATCAAGTATTATATTCTACACTCTTATGATTTTCATTGGCAGTCACCAGTATGGGAATCTTAGGTGTTGTTCAGAGAGGATACTCAAGAGGGGAGTGAATTGAGTTCCTATTAAATTTTTTTGATTAAATGATTTCTATTAAAAACCCCAATTTAATAAACAAGTTAAATTTTAGTGAATTTTCAAAGACTGTAAGTGTTCAATTAGTTTCACAAAGATTGATTATTTCACAATTAACTTAATATGAAGATTAAGTTAGCTTTTGAAACTAACTTACTGGCTAGCAATAATTAAAAACACTTGCTAGTTCAACTATTAGAGTTACTTTAAAATAGATTTGAATTTCAAAGTAATTATCAACAGAATACTAAAAATAGTTTAAACTAAAATAAGATGCACAACAATTTTAACCAAGAGTTTCAGTCTCAAGATGAGACTTAGTCCTCTCAAACAGTTTATATAAAACTTTGATCGACACCCTGGATCACGGTAAACAATAGTACTGAGACTATCCAGGTACTAAGACCTCTACCACAGTTCTACATGGGAAACACTATAACAATAGCACACAGGCTATCAAGGTAACACTTGACCTCTACCACAATTCACAATGGGATAATTAGAAGGTTTAGAAAGTTTGAGTGAGGATTTTAGATATCCTCCAGTTATGCTTAGGAGACAGTGTGTGTTTAAGATAAACAGAGGCACACACACTGCTAGAAATGTAAATAAACAAATCATAGTAGAGATAAAAATATTGAGATGAGTTTGGAAAGATCTATGTGATGGAAATGCATCTCTGGACTTCTTTTACATTGAGCAGATATTGTTTTGAGTCCTTCTATGGAATTTTTCTGGAAAACAAAGTATCATGGTTCTGTTTCTTGACTTTCATGTATTAGTGTTTTTCTTGAGATTGCAGTAGTCTTTGTAGAAGAGTAATGTCCTTCAATTTTTAGTGAAGTTCTTCTTTGATGCTCTCATGTATCTATTCCTTTTTCTCCAATGCATCCTCTATGTACATCCTCTATATCTCTATTTTATGCGCAACTTTAATCTTCCTTTTATAGCTCATGTGGTGGTTCTTCATAAGGCATGATTACTTCTGTAGGTACAAGGTACAATTCCATCATTAATTAATTTTCCACATAAGGCGTGATTACTTCTGCAGTTGAGAGGTAAGGTTTCTTTACATCCAACAAACATCATTAATTAATTTCAGTTGCATTAAAAGCATCAAATATGGCCAATGAAAATAAATAAACAAAGATAGAGTTTAGAGAAATAGTGACTGGTTTCCATCGGTAGCTCTTTGTATCAGTGAACCTGTAGCGGTGAACTTGTAATGGTAGGTCTTGCATCGGTAGCTGTTACTCTCTATAACAGTTGCTTGCTTGTATAGAGGTAGCTCCTTATGTCAGTAGTTGTTTGTGTAGCGGTAGTTCCTTGTATCGGTAGATCCATCTGTCAGTAGCTCTTTGTAAAGGTAACTCTTGTAGCAGTAGCTCATGTATCAGTAGCTCCATGTGTAGCGATAGTTCCTTGTATCGGTAGCTGTTACTCTCTGTATTAGTAGCTTCATATATTAGTAGATTCATTATATTGGTAGCTTCATTTTATTGGTAGCTTGTGTAGCGATAGACTATGTATCGGTAGCTCTGTCTGTACTAGTGACCCTAAAACTCGAATGCTTATAAAGTATCTCTTCTATGAATTTCATTTCCAGATTGAGTTAGTATCAAGATTAATCGTCATTAAACATTTATAATCATAAATAAACATTGATTAACATATTTTAATGATATGATATGATCATTTTGATATTCATATTAACTCATTAGCATGATGTCATAATTTGAAAGTATAATTAATATATAGATAGATATTATTTGGGATTATCAAATCATATCTAAACATAATTGAGATGATCAAAACAGGCGAGTCTAACAATCTCCCCCTTTTTTATAATCACAAATTATGGAATTATAATCCAGAACAATCATTAATGTATCAGTATAAAATACATTTTTTTTCACTTCTTAGTGTGTTCAATGATATTTTCAAATGATGTCAAAATAGCATTCCTTGTAACCATAAATGAAATATTTTAAATGAAACAGAGAATATGGAATAAAAGGTAAATGTATTAGAGGTATAATTATATAAAAAATAGACTCATTATATATATGAGACTCATTTTTCCTATCCTTAGAGAGATTATTCTCCCCCACACTTCTCCATATAATTATTTCTCCCCCTTTGTGGTTAGTAAAAAGAAGTAGTAAACAAGAATTGAGCAGAGAGACAACATAAAGTAAAGGAGAATGAGATCATGTAAGTATTACTTCATGAAAGGATACATAGAAATACATAAATGATACAAAAAGAATACAAGTGATCCCTATCAAATGTCCTAGCCACTAATCAATACACCTCCACAATAGGTAATTTGGATTTTCTATTGGGATCAAAAGAGGATTCAGGCTTGGTGGATGTAGGTGAAGGCTTGGGAACACCAGTGATGATCAAAGGTGGTTGAGATACTGAAACACTTCCGGGCCTGTAATAGGTACTACTTTATGTGATCATAGGAGTAAGACTTCGGATCGCTTGAGCTGGAGTCAAATGAGGTGTGGAGGTAGACTGACCAGAGGCAGACAGGGCTAGAGGTATAATAATAGGTGTACTGTCCACATGCCGAAAGGGTAGTAACATGTTCCTAAAATCCATGATGATTCCTTCCACTAGTATAATACTAACCTACACCAACGGTTTGGAACCGTTGGTATAGGCCTCCAAACCGTTGGTATAGCCTATACCAACGGTTTGGAGAACCGTTGCGAAGTAAGCCGTTGGGATAGGTCTATACCAACGGTTTTTGGAAAACCGTTGGTATAGACCTATCCCAACGGTTTACAAAACCGTTGGTATAAGTAATATGAAAATCTATTCCAACGGATATAAAACCGTTGGTAAATGTATTTCAAAAAAAAACATGTGCTGGGATTTGATCCCACGACCCCTTGTTTATAATCGAACGACTTAACCACTAAGCTAACATCACTTTTGTAAACATAATTTCATAAATATATATATGTATTATCATAATTATTTAAAATTTATATTTATATAATGTTCTCGGGTAGCAGACCTGGAAGAAATGAAAGAATCTATCCCAACGGTTCTCAAAACCATTGGGATAGACCTATCGGATCTGGGGCTGAGTTTTCCCAACGGTTCTCTCACCGTTGGGACAGGGGGGGGGGGTCTTTCCCAATGGTTCTCTCAAACTGTTGGGAAAGGGGGGGTCTTTCCCAATGGTTTGGGAGAACTGTTGGGAAAGGGGCCTCAGGCCTCAAAACACCCCTTTCCCAACGGTTCTCCCAAACCGTTGGGAAAGGGGGGGTCTTTCCCAACGGTTTTAGAGAACCGTTGGGAAGGGGGGGGGGGGGGGGGTCTTTCCCAATGGTTTGGGAGAACCATTGGGAAAGGGGTGTTTTGAGGCCCCTTTCCCAACGGTTCTCCCAAACCGTTGGGAAAGACCCCCCCTTTCCCAACGGTTTGGGATAACCGTTGGGAAAGGGTGTATATAAGTGTTGGGAAAGATCCGATTTCCAGTAGTGTTCTCCTCTATTCATAGTAGAGATAAAATCATCCTAGTTCTCCCTAAACTTCTCCAAGGCAGGAGTCAACTCCCTGAGCTTACTGACTTGTTCTTTGAAGGCTTGATAACCGGGGGCCGTTTCAGATTCTCTAACAGCAGCATGAAATGATTAGTTAGCTAATTCTTGGTGTACACTGTTTAAAAATAATAATCAATTTTGTCTTTTATTTCCTTCTGGGCTGCATTAGCATCTCTCATATAGCCCTGAATGATCTTTCTTATATCTCTTGTGGTAGATATCACCTGAGAGTCAGATGAGCTACTGGTACTAACTTGACCAAGTTCTTATTTCAGCACAGATCTAAACTATTCAACATCAACAAAAACTTTGGATGCACCAAGAGGTGCTATAGTAAAAGCTACAATTTCTTTGAAAGACAGAGTCAAATTACTTATCAAATTCTTCACAACAAAATCCTGAGTACTGACATGTGTTTTTATGGTCTTCTTAAAATCTTCAAACACATCCACAAACTATTTCACCACACTTAAAATGTAGTTTATGTCAGTATCAACTTGAGATTTAGAACTCAAGGGGGGTATCAAATGAAGCAACTGATTACTTCAATGAATCAATAACCTCTATCAAACTCCTAATCTTATTTTGACACACTTTTACTTCATCCATCACTTCTATCACAACACTTGACAAAACACTTCTCAGAGAAGATACCAAATAAATCTCCATCTTATTTTTCTCTTCAACAAAACAGGTTTTCAAATCATATTTCAGTGCCTCAAGATCTTCATTTTCTCACAATGTCTTCAGGCAGATCTAGAGGAGCTACTGGTTGAGAAGTAAATTCCTATAAGAAAATATCATAAGACATAGGATTCCTTCTAATGGGTGTCTCATCATTAGAACCAGGATAGTCTAGTCCCAATACAACAAATCCTGGATCCACAGACCAATCTTCCACTTCATAGGTCACAGAAACTGATCCTATCCTTACAAGTTTCTCCCCCTCAACCTGAGCTTCCTCCTCTTCAGCACCATCTATAGCCATATCCTCCTCATATGAGTCATCTACAACCATATTTATATCCAATCCAGGTGGCATAGGCTGGGTATGTTAGCAATAGGTACTGGTATTTCCACTTCAACAACCTCCTCAATAGGCATAATAGAGTTCTCAATCAGAGGACTGAGACTCAAATAGGTACTTCCATTTTTAGATACTTCTTCCTCCTCAACATCACTACTACTGGAATCTGGAGTAGTCTCCTTATGATCTGATCTAGGCAGGTCTTCCTCATTTACAGAGATTTCTTCAACAGTCTCTCCTTGAACTGCTTCCTTCACTAGTGGATTTGCCTTTCCATATGATACCTTTTTAGAATATGGGCTTGGAGGAAAATCAGGATCTCCTACATCTTCTATAGAGGTATCCTCCTCAGTATCATCATCACTGTATTGAGGTTCTTCCTCATCAGGTCCTAGACCTAGATCTCTCCTATCTCTTGGCCGATTGGAATGCTCAACAGGGTTAAATTTATCATAAACTTTCTCATCATCATTTACCCATTCTCTTTTCCATGGGTTCTAGCCAATATTAATGTACTTACAAACTATTTTTGTAACAAAAAAGTTGTCTCTTAAATCCACTATCTCATCCTGAGACTCAGCCACTCCTTTGACCTTGATCATCAAAGAAAACATCTTTGCAAAGAATAGAGCATTTGTTTTTGATTTTGGCCTGGTCATATCTTTGATTTGAATCATCAGAAGCCTACAAAAATTTACTTTGACACTATTCCTTAGTAGATATAACAAGAATATATATTAGAATTTGAGGTTTGAAAAATCCTATCTTCTTAGAATTAACACGTGCTGGAAAAATTTGAACAACAACCGGTTTTCTCCATCCATTTCTGTAGCAACTACTTTTCTTGGTGTGCCATCACCAGTGAGCTCTTCCAAAGCTATTTCATACTAAAAAATTTCACTAATGGGAGGTAATAACTTTGAGAATTATCCAAACTCACCCTCGTGTGGAACTTTCAAGCACTCATCCCATTCAATGGTAGAAAAAGATATTATCTTGTCATTCACTACATATACCATTCTGTTCTCACCTTCAGATTTATCAAAACAAACAAACTCATATAATTACTTTACCAGTTTTGGATAATAGGTACCATTATTATTCTAAAACCATTCAAGCCATCCTTGTTCCTCCAATATCCTTAGAATCAAATATTTCCTAGGCAGGATCCATTCTGCAAAGAGTTCTTTCTCGATTACGATATTTCAATTCAGTAAGTGCGGGTCCACTGCACTCTGCTTACGACTTTTTCCACTGCCACTACCTTCATATCCTTCTTTCTGCCTCTTTTAACTTGGAGCATCACCTTAATCTCTCACTACCGTCCATTTTCCTCTTTCCATTTTTGAATCGAAGAACTTAGGGTTCGCTAGAAATGCAGGGGTTCGAGAAGTAAGGTTTGAAGTGTAGAGAGTTCACGGTGGACTGAAACGTGACTTAGACTTAATTTTTATCATTTAGGAATTGATATATAATAAAAATAAATACATAAAAATAATAAAGGTTTCCATTAAAAACACGAAATCCAATCAGTGCAAAACATATCGATGACAACTATCGGTGAGAATACTAATGGTGAGGTCTTTCTAATGGTGAGGTTTTGATAACAATGAGGTTTATCTATCAGTGAGGTTTCACTATCAGTGAGGTTTATCTATCAATGAGGTTTATCTATCTGTGAGGTTTATCTATCGGTGAGGTTTATCTATCCGTGAGGTTTCACTAACGGTGAGGTTTATCTATCGGTGAGGTTTCACTAACGGTGAGGTTTATCTATCGGTGAGGTTTATCTATTGGTGAGGTTTTTTCATAGTTTATCATCCCTAACTCATGTCTAATGTAACTTAACCTTTTTTAACATAAAGGCTTGGTGAATATGTTGGCTAATTGATGTTTAGTGCCTATAAATTCAAGAGTAATATCACTCTTTTGATAATGATCCCTCAAAAAGTGATGCCTTACATCAATGTGTTTAGTTATAGAGTGAGATATAGGATTCTTAGAGATATTGATTGCACTAGTGTTATCAAAGATTATAGATACATGCCTAAATTTATATCCATAGTCCAATAAAGTATGTTTCATCCACAGAATTTGTGCACAACAACTACCAGCAGCTATGTACTCTGCTTTAGCAGTAGACAATGCAACATAATTCTGCTTCTTACTACACCAAGATACTAAGGACTTACCTAGAATATGACATGTTCCCAATGTACTCTTCCTATATAACTTACAACTAGCAAATTCAGCATCTGAATAACTTATTAAATCAAAATATTGTCCTTTTGGATAAAAAAATCCTAAATTAGTAGTATGTTTAAGATATTTAAAAATCCTTTTAACAACAAGAAAGTGTGACTCTTTTGGATTAGCTTTAAATCTTGCACACATACACACACTAAACATAATATCTGGTCGACTACCAATAAGATAAATTAAACTCCCAATCATACCTCTATAAATGGTTTGATCCACTGGTTTCCCAGTTTCATTTGCATACAATTTACAAGTGGTACTCATAGGTGTATCACTTTCCTTATTATTAACCAAACCAAAACATTTTAAAATATCCTTTGTATATTTTCTTTGATTTAAAATAATACCATTTTCATTTTGAAAAACTTGAAACCCAAGAAAATATTTGATTTCTCCCATTAAAATCATTTCAAATTCACTTTTCATACTATTTGAAAAATAAATACACAAATCATTTTTAGAAGATCCAAAAATAATATCATCAATATAGATTTGTATTATCAAAACATCTTTGGAAATCTTTTTGATAAAAAGACTTAGATCAAAAATCTCTTTAATAAAACCTTTTTAAATAAGAAAATTACTGAGTCTATCATACCAAGATTGTGGAGATTGTTTTAAACCATATAAAGCTTTAGAAAGCTTAAAAACATGATTTGGAAAATAAGGGTTAGTAAATCCAGGTGGTTGTTTAAAAAAACATCTTCAATTATAAAACCATTTAGAAAAGAACTTTTAACATCCATTTGATATAACTTGAAATTCAGATGAGCTGCATAAGCAAGTAGAGTTCTAATAGCTTCTAACCTAGCTACAGGTGCAAAGTTTTCCTCATAGTTTATTCCTTCTTCTTGACTATATCCTTGTGCAACTAACCTAGCTTTGTTTCTAACTATATTTTCAGACTCATCAACTTTATTTATAAAAATCCATTTAGTTCCTATAGTCAATGTGTCCTTAGTTATTTCAACTAATTCATAGAATTTGATTCTTTCAAATTGATTTAATTATTCTTGCATAGACATTACCCAAAATTTATCATTGATATAATCATTGATATTTTTGGGTTCTGAATGTGAAAGAAAGGCTTGATGTTCAACCTGATTTCTTAGAGAAGCCCTAGTCTGAGTTCTTCTATCTAAATCTCCTAAAATAACAGCTAAAGGATGGTTATTTAGAATCCTAGTTGGGCTGGTCAAGATAGTACTAGAGAGTTCAGGTTCTTCTGTAGATTCGGTTCTAATAGAAACAGGTTCTGGAAAATTTCTAGAATTATTTATTTTTACAGCAGGTTCACAGTTTTTATCATTAAGGTCCAGAATAGACAGGTCTTCTCCAAGATTTTTAGGTGAAGACTTAGGTTCATGCAGACCAGTTTCATCAAATTTTACATGTACTGATTCTTCCACACATTTGGTTCTTTTTTAAAGACTCTATAGGATTTACTAGTTATAGAGTAACCTAGGAGGATACATTCATCACTTTTGGATGACAACTTATCAAGATTATCTTTAGTATTGAGAATAAATAATTTGCAACCAAAAACTCTAAAGTAACTAACTTTAGTCTTCTTCGTATTCCACATATCATAAGGGATTATTTTGATAATTGGTCTAATCAAGACTCTATTTATAATATAACAAGCTGTATTTACATATTCTTCCCAGAAGTAAACAGGTAAGTCATACTCATTGAGTATAGTTCTTGTAATTTCTTAAAGTGTCCTATTCCTTCTTTCTACTACACCATTCTGTTGAGGGTTCCTAGGAGAAAAGAAATTGTGACTATAGCCATTGTGTGATCAATAGGTTTCAAAGTCATGATTTTCAAACTCATAAACATGGTCACTTCTCAGGGTCTTAATCTTAAGTCCACTAAGGTTCTCTAAAGACTTGGAGTATTTAATGAAATAGGAACAAGCTTCAATTTTGTGAGAAAGAAAGTATACCCCAAGTATATCTAGAAAAGTCATCTATTAGAACATATACATAGTGCTTCCCATTTAAACTATAAATTCTAGATGGTCCAAAAAAATCCATGTGAATCAACTCGAGAGGTTGATAAGTTCAAACTTATTTCTTTAATTGGAAAGAAACTTTATGTTTCTTTCCCTTTTGACATGGATTACAAACTTTTTCAGTTGGGAATTTTAGTTTGGGTAGGTCTCTAACTAAATCTTTCCTAGTCAGTTTCCTAAGTGAATGAACGTTGTAGTGTCCAAATATTCTATTCCATAGCCAAGATTCTTTATGAAAAGAATTTAAACAAGTAACATTTTGTTTCGCTAAAGAGTTCAGATCTACAACATATACAATTTTATTTCTTAAAGCAGTAAATACCAAAATATTTTTAGAATAAAATATATTGAAAGAATCATTTTAAAATTTAACATTGAATACCTCATCACACAACTGAGAAATACTTAACATATTCTATTTTAATTCATCAAAAAATAATACTTTAGAAATTAAAATTGAATCATTGTTACCAATCTGGCCTAAGACGATGTTTTTTTTCCTTTTGAGTTATCCCCAAAGGTGACATTCCCTCTATCATCCATGATTAACCTCTTAAATCATGAGTAGTCTCCTGTCATATTCCATGAACATCCACTTTCCAAGTACCACCTCTTCTTAAATGAAATCTTCAAGTAGGTCTCCAACAAAATAGGTTTAAACAAAAAATGATTTTGGTACCCAGATTTTCTTGGGTCCAGATAGGTAAGCAATTAAAACTTTAGGCCCCCATATTTGTCTAACATGTTTCCCATAGTTAACAGATTCAAAATATTTTGACAAATAAACTTTGTTTGGTATATATGAATTTGAATAGCTTGATGAAGCATAAAAATTTCTAGAACTTTAACTAGAAGCATACTGTCCAGATTTTGGAATGAATTTATTCTTAACAAACTATCTCTGTCCAGGTTGGTATCCTAAACCAGTAGAATAATTTGGTAAACCTTGTTTTCTAAGCATTTAAGTTAGAGTATTCTTTCCATTTGTGAACTTCTCTAAGTATTTTCTAAGTTTCTTATTGTTCAATTTAAGTTCAGTATTCTCCTTTAATAGTTGATCATTCTTTTCCTTTTCTATACTAAGATCAGATTTAACAGTACTAGTCAAGGCATACTGTTTCTTTAATGATTTGTACTTATCTTTCAGATCATTACAAGTATCTTCTAATATATTACAGTATTCAAATAATTCAGCGTTAGACATATTATTATCATTATTTGAATCACATTCATTCCTAGAATAATAATCATAGTGCATAGGGGAATTAAGTGTTACCTTAGATTTTTCAGTCATGAAACACATGTTGGCATGATTCTTTTCTTCAGAATCAGAAGCTTTAGATCCACTTGACCTGTCTTTAGAAGCACTCCATGTAGCTTTCATAGATTTCTTATATTTTTTGTCCTTGTAATCATATTTCTTTTTAAACTTCATTTTTGGACAGTCAGCCTTAACATGTCCATTACTTTTACATTCATAACAGACTATCTCATCATCTTTATCAGCTTTCTTCCAATCTCTCTTCCAATTACCTCGTTGGTTATAATTGCCTTGATAATTTGATTTTTTAAAGAATTTCTTCTTTCTATAGAATTTCTTTCATCTACTGGCTATATGAGCCATCTCTTCATCAGTATCTGAATCCGAACCTTCACTTGTTGAGCTTTCGATAGGTATGTGAACTTTCTCCTTGTCCTTGGTATTTGAGGTAGTAGACTTAAATGCCAGTGACTTCTTCTTAGGTTCATCATCTTCATCTCTTTTTACCTTCATATCTTCTTCATACATCATCAAATTACCAATCAACTCTTTAAGAGGTAGTGAACTTATATCACACGATTCTCTTATTGACACCGATGTGCCTTTCCATCTTTCTTGCAGACATCTGAGTATTCTCATGATTTTCTCCTTTGATAGAAAAACTTTTCCCAGTGAGGTCATGGTGTTAAAAATTTCATTAAACCTGAGATACATGTTAGAAATAGGTTCATCAGGAATCATTTTAAAATTATCGTATTTAATAGTGTAAGTGTTTAATCTCATCTCTTTCACATTGGTTGTTCCTTCATGAAAAACAGCCAAAGTATCCCAGATTTCATGTGCTGTTTTACAACCATAAATTCTGTTAAACTCTTCATCTCATAGAGAGAAGTAAAGATCATTCATTACTTATAATTATTATTGTAATCATACTTTGTATAATCATCCCAAGTAGTTCTAGAAGTCTTTGGAATCTCATAATCAGACTCTATAGCAGTCCAAATGTCAAATACCATACATTCTAAATGGATTTTCATTTTGATTTTCCATTGGGAATAATTAACACCGTTAAAGAATAATGGCCTATTGGTATCCACACCTTCTAATCTTTTATCCATGATAACTAAATTTTAAAAATATATAAAAATTTAGAATTAACAAAAATTTTGAGATCTTTAAGACACAAATAAAATCGCAGTTGAAAACTTTTCACAAATAGAGTGTTTTGAAAAACTTTTATCTACTACCCTCTAATACCAAATGTTGTTTGGAGAGGATACTCAATAGGGGTGGGGGGGGGGGGGTGAATTTATTTCCTATTAAAAATTTCTAATTAAAATATTTCTATTAAAAACCCCAATTTAACAAACAAGTTAAACTGTAGTGAATTTATAAATATTGTAAGTGTTCAATTAGTTTCTCAAAGATTGATTATTTATCAGTTAACTTAATATGAAGATTAATTTAGCTTTTGAAACTAACTTACTAGCTAGTAATAATTACAAACACTTTCTAGTTCAACTATCAGAGTTACTTTAAAACATATTTGAATTTCAAAGTAATTAGTAGCGGAGTATTGACAATAGTTTAAACTGAAATAAGATGCACAATAGTTTTAACCAAGACATTCAGTCTCAAGCTGAGACTTAGTCCTATAAAATAGTTTATATAAAACTTTGATCCACACCCTAGATCGGGGTAAACAACAGTACTGAGACTGTCCAGGTACTAAGACCTCTACCAAAGTTCTACGTGGGAAACACTATAACAATAGCACACAGGCTATCCAGGTCACACTTGACCTCTACCACAATTCACAATTGGATACTTAGAAGGTTTATAATGTTTGAGTGGGGATTTTAGATATCCTCTAGTTATTCTTAGGAGAAAATGTGTGTTTAAGATAAATAGAAGCACACACACTTCTTGAAATGTAAATAAACAAATCACAATAGAGATAATAAGATTGAGATGAGTTTGGAAAGCTCTATGTGATGGAAATGTAGCTATTAACTCATTTTAGATTGAGTATATTTTGTTTTGAGTCCTTCTCTGGAATTTATCTGGAAAATAGAGTATCGTGGTTCTATTTCTTGACTTCCAGGTATGAGTTTTTTTAGATTTCAGTAGTCTTTGTAGTAGAGAAATGTCCTTCAACTTTCAGTGAAGTTCTTCTTTGAAGATATTGTGTATCTATTCCTTTTTCTCCAATGCATCCTTTGTATACATCCTCTATATCTCTAATTTATGTGCAACTTTGATCTTCCTTTTATAGCTCATGCGATGGTTCGTCATAAGGCATGATTACTTCTGTAGGTACAATGTACGGTTCCATCATTAATTAATTTCCGACATAAGGTGTGATTACTTCTGTAGGTACGAGGTACGGTTTCCTGACACCCAACAAACATCATTAATCAATTTCAATTTCATTAAAATTATCAAATATGACTATTGCTAATAAATAAATAGAGATAGATTTTAGAGAAACAGTGACTGGTTTCCATTGGTAGATCTTTGTATCCGTGAACTTGTAGTGGTGAACTTGTAACGGTAGGTCCTGCATCGATAGCTATTACTCTCTGTAACAGTATCTTTCTTGTATAGCAGTAGATCCTTCTGTCAGTAGCTGTCTGTGTAGCAGTAGTTCCTTGTATCTGTAGCTCCATATGTCAGTAGCTCTTTGTAAAGGTAACTCTTGTAGCAGTAGCTCATGTATCAATATCTCCATGTGTAGCGGTAGTACCCTGTATCGGTAGTTGTTACTATCTGTATCAGTAGCTCCATCTATCGGTAGCTTCATTCTATCGATAGCTTCATTCTATCAGTATCTTGTGTAGCGGTAGACTATGTATCGGTAGCTCTGTCTATACCAGTGACCCTAAAACTCGAATGCTTATAAATTATCTGTTTTATGCATTTCATTTCCATATTGAGTTAGTATCAAGATTAATCATCATTAAACATTTATAATCATAAATAAACATTAATTAAAATATTTCAATGACATGATATGATCATTTTTATATTCATACTAACTCATTAGCATGATTTCATAATTTTAAAGTATAATTAATATATAGATAGACATTATTTGGGATTATGAAAGCATATCTAAACATAATTGAGATTATCAAAATCGGTGAGTCCAACATTAGGTTTTAATTATCTTAACATTCAACAAGTATCATTTGGGGGTGAGATATGCTATAGATTAATTCCTCTACTCCTTCACCATAAAATTCAAAAAATTATTTCTTTGGAATTAAATTTAAAATTATTTTAGAAGGGACATGAGAATAAATTAAACACTATAAAATTTTAAAGGGGGTTTATATTTTAAAATATTAATAATTTTAACCTAGTTAAAGAATATTTAAAATTTATATGTACTTTAAAATTGATATTAAAGTTTTAATTTTAAATAAATGGATGTCTTAAAATTTTGGTTAAATGAATGGATTTACTTAGTACTGATATTGGATGGAATATGATGTTTTTTGAGGAAATTATTTTCAATAAATTCTAATGAATTTTAAAATAGTTCATGAATTATTTACAAATCGGTCTTCATTTAAAATGTTATGGATATTTTCCTTCTTAACCAAGTCCTAGTTTTGGAGGCATATTTCTTTGGTTTTTAGTTTATGGTTCTCATTATTTAGGTTTATTTTTAATTATTGAGGATGAGAATTGTTTGAGAGATATATAATGTAATTTTCTGGATGTATAAAAAATTCATTTGCATTTGCTCGATCCATATGGGCGTCGATAGAGTGTCTAAAAACTTTTTTAACTTTTAATTTATAAGTTGTTTTAATAAAAAATTATTTTTTATGATATTAATTTTACCCTTATGTAGAACCCTCATTCCACATAAGGGTAATCATTATTTTTCAAAGACCATGTAAAGGTAACTACATTCTTCCACATACTATGCAAGGGTAACATAGATATTTACTTTATGCTATACTTTATTCTAGTTCCATGTAAAGGTAAACTATATTACCCTTATGTGGTAGTCAAATCCTATGTACGAGTATCAAAATTTTTATAAAATTCTGAAATTTCATATCCTTTCTTCTTTATCTCACCTGTAACTTGACATTTATAACATAAATGGGTATTGTAAATTTTGAATGATGGGAAATAAATGTTTTAACTAATGGAATGAAATTTTTATAAATCTAGATGGTTAAAAAACCAGAAATAAATAGTGAGTTAAGAAATTAAGTGTTGATATTGTTGTTCCCAAGGGTTATATTTGTTTCTAAGGAGTAAATATGGGCGTGAAGATGAAGTGGTGATGTATGGAGAATTGTAATAGATTCATTTTATAGAATTTTATGTCACAATTAGATAATTTTCCATGTTCAATCAGATGATTTTTGAAATGATATCAAATTTCAATGACATGTGTCAAGGTGTTTTCTCATTTTTTTACCATAAGTGAAGTCCATGAGAAAAAATTACATGGAGAAGAATTAAATAATCCCATGCATTATGTTTTAATGAATGATAATGTGAATAAAATTCCATGGGAAAATATAAGTTAACATATATTGTTCATAAATAATAAATAAGGGAAAATAAGAGAAGATGAGAAGTATTTTTTGGCTTGGCATTTTATTATTTATGAAGGGTTGGTATTTCATTTGTTCCATACTTTTTATAGTTTTCTATGTTTTTTTTCATCCTTATATAAAAAAATAGAGGACAAATAACTGCTAGAATCAACCTACTCTACCATGGGATTATGTAGGGCACATGTGTCAACTATTCCCTATGTAACTAACCAGGGATGGTATTGGGTTATAGGGGAGTGAGGATGCCCATAAGATCACACTCATAGAACACAAGAGAGCATGGGAGGCACCACCATGCAGGGTGGCACGATATTAAGAGAAGCAGTATGGGGTATTACTGAGGGGGTGGATTCTGAGTTGATGTTGGCTGCGATTGGTTGATATAACATTCCCCAAACGATGATGGTTTCAATGTGGGATGAGGTAATTCTTGATACTATTCCTCTATATTTAAACATACGAATAGAATATTAGTCTTCAAATGAGCTGATCTTGACCATACAATTGAGATGGGGCTTCATCTTCCTACAAGCCTCATTTGAGGCTTATTTATAATAGATATTTCACCATGATTAAGACACTATGTTCATGGTTGGGGCCATGAACACAAATGATATAGAAACTTCAATCCCTAGTGATCCAGGCAAGATCCATGTACATATCTCAAACTTGATTCATGGATGGATATTTATGAATAGAAGGAACTCGATGCTTGATGACATCAATTGATAAAGTTGACTTCCTGGACGAGATAAATACTAGGATTAAAGAAAAGTAATGATCAAAATATGATCATGCATTCAACTATGTATTCCATGCATGATAATATATGGAAGAAATCAAGAATCCACATGATGTGAAGCTATGGGTATTCAAAATGAATACTCAGTGTGAAGAATAGAGAACCTAATATCTTTAGGATTTAGATATGCATTAATGTTAGAATTAAGGGAGCTTTGGGTGTGATCAGAAAAGGAAATCCTGATTCTTTATGTGTTTATGACATGAATAATGAGGAAGCTCAATCAATTCAGATGTTTAAATATGAGATGTTATGGTGTATTTGAGTTTTTTATGAGAAAAAATAAATATCACCAAATTTTTCTAGGTGTTTAAAGATGGAAAATATACTACCCAAATAATGGAAATCCCAAAGCAATGATATTGAATCCAAGTCTCTTGGGTGATTGATATTTTCACGAAAATTAGATGATGTCCATGAAGATAGCATGATCACGCATGCATGCTAGGTAATCTGTGTCCATTCACCAATACCACATAAAAATAAAAATACCCCTTGGTATTTCATTGCATGAGGGAAAGAAACATGCCTACAATTAAATTGGTATTCAAATGAGAGGTGAAGAATACCCACATTAATTTGGGTATTTAATTTGATAGATATAATACCCATATTAAAATATTATTATTTTAAGGAATAATAAATTAAATGTCTTTACTTTCTTAAAAAATTTAATTTAGGATTTAATACAGAATTAAAATCATGGATCACATGAAAAATATTTTTGTATAAATATGACCATATATGTGATGTAAGTATAGATCAAAAAACTTATAAGATCATTTTGAGAATCCTTGAATCCATTGTGCAATAATAGAAAGAATAATTTTGTGGGTGAGGAAAATATGGGTAACTCTTAAAGAAGGTGATCCATGAACCTAAGAATTTGAAGAAGGATAATTCAGATCACTCAAGATCTAAAAAGAATTTTGAGGACCAAAAATATTGATCAAGTCATCTATTGAAAATGATGAATATTTTTACACAAGGAAGGGGAATCCATATTTCTTATAGAGGAACACTATCCATGAAGATGTTCTTTCTATCATTGGGACAACTATAGAGGAAGATTGTGGATGTGGTGTCTAACCAACTAATGGAGGATTGTGATTGGGGTGTCTAACCAATCAAAGAATAAGAAAAATTGGGGTGTCTAACCAATTGTGTAATTGCGGTCTATAACCATTTGTATTTACTTGTGGAGATACTGAAGAGAATCCATGTTGGGGTTTCTAACCAACATGGAAAGGAGAAGGAACTTCATTGCCAATCCTTGTGGATACCATGTGCCTCGCTTTATTATTTTACTAGTGCACATGTGTTGAGTTTTAGGAAAAATATTGAGTGGATCGATGACCTTAACAAGTTAAAGAATTTGAATTTAAAGGTTAAAATTTCATAAAACAAGGGTACCATGGATTCACGCCCCATCTTAGTGGGACCTAACTGATCTAGGGCTCTACAATTGGTATCAGAGCCTAGGCCACCTCTAAATATCCATGAAATTTATATACAAATATAAAGTATTAATTCTGTAAACAGATTATGAGTTCTCACTTTTAATGGATCAAATTATCATAGATGGAGAAATAAGATGCTTCCCTACCTATTTTCCCTTGACCTTGAAGTAAGAGATTCTACCACAATAGGTTTTCCACCTATTGCTGATGGTGCTCCCATAACTCTTACTAATAAGTGGAATTTGTAGGTTAATGGATAGGCAAAAAATTCTATCCTTATGTATTTTTCAAAAAATGTATGTTCCAAGGTCATGGGTCTTCAAGTTACACATGTAATCTGAGAGAAATTAAAAAACAATTATGAAAAAAACATCAAATTCAAGGAACCCAAGCTATAATTATGGAGAAGAAAATTATAAGACATAAAAATTACTGATGATGAAAACATTGATGATTATTTTTGACAAGATTTAATGAGATTGTGAGAAATATCATAGGTTTTTGTGATAATCTTGATGATTTGATTAATATTAAAAAACTGATGAGGAATTTTCTAGATCATTTTGATTCAAGGATTTTATCCCTGGAATAAATAGATGATTTGTATCTTGATGAACATAACAATGTTCTCATAGATTATGAGATGTGGAAACACAAATGGAAAACCATACTATACCCACGGTTTTGAATTGTGGGTATAGCTTCTAAAACCGTTGGTATATGCTATTCCCATGGTTTTCAGAACCATGGCTGATGGAGGCATGGGTATTGATCTATATCTACAGTTTTTATACAAACCATGGGCATGGTTCCTAGAGATTCTATCAGAAACATATTTTAAACAAATCCATGGGTATATATCTATACCCACAGTTTGGAGAAACGTGTGTATAACTTATCCCATGAGAGAACCTATATCCATAGTTCTCTAAACTGTGGGTATAAGTATTTGTCCGTATTTGGAAGAAGTTGTAGAAAAAAATCTTCCACCAGCTGTTGAAACTATAAATCAAATAAAACACATAGTACACATTCATGCAGTAAGAAAAATTTATATTTAATATTCAAACAACTTCTTTTAATAATTTTCAAACCATTTATAATTCTAAAACACGTATATAAACCCATAAAACCAATCAATTCAAGTCATTAAATAGGTTCCACATGTATCATTACTTCTAATTCAAAAATAGAGGGGATCAATATCTCCCCTATTTCCAACATAATCATCCTCATCACCATAAAAAACATCCTCATCACCAAAAACATCTTCTGGAGCAGAAAAAACATCATCATCACCACCACCATTAGCTCGGCTGCAACTAGGACCCTCATTAGCATCAATTGGGGCATAATTTCAAGAGCGCATTGATTCCATATATGAATCAATAGTATCAAAGGCCTCTGATGGAAGTGATTGACTTAAAACTAGAATATCTTTTAGGAAGTGTTTGGTGATCAACTTACTTATTTCATGCTTATGTTTACTTATTTCATGCTCCTCTAAAGCTATTTTTTACATTAGATACTTTTGCATGAGGGATTTATAGCTTGGGGGTCTGAGGGGTTTGAGAAGAGCCCGATGAGATCCAATGCTTAAAGGGGACTATTTCCCCCCTTGGTCGATATAGGACTCTTCCCTGGTGATCCTCACCTAATACCTAGCCAAAATAATCATTTGGACCAAATTTGTCATCTTCTTTATCATTGAGAGCCTACAGGGTAGAATAAATTCCAGATTAGGTTTTAATTCCTTAATCTTATTCACTTGATCCTTGAAGGATTGAGTTACTGGAGGTATCTTTAAATTCTCTACAAGATATTTGAAGTGATTGTTCAAATCATGCTTAGAATAAATTCTCTTAGAGTAGCAGTCCACTTTCTTAGATATTTCTTCTTGAGAATCAGTGAATTTTTTTTTGTGTTTCCTCACCAAATCAATCACATGGTCACTATTCTTGATGACATCATAGAGAATTTCCTTATCAACACCACTCAACACTGACTAAAGAACTTCTCAGAAAAATGATCTGATCAAGTCACTATCCACAGGCTGAGATGGTTGTCCAAAGGTAGATAGAGATGAAATAGTGGATGTGAGAGTCTTAATCTGATTTATAACATTTTGTAAACAAAATTTATTTTCATCAGTCATTTTATTGAATCTAGAGATAAGCCCACACATCTCACTGGCTATATTGGTGTTGTTTTAAAACACATTTTCATACACAATAATCAAGTTTGGTTGAATCAGAGATATAACCTTCTATGTAATCTTATTATCATCATACTCACTAAGATGAGAAACAAGATATTGAACAGTTAGCAAGGCTTTCTACATATCTTCAAATATAGACTTTAGAGATTTCAAATCATCACTCAAATGCTTGTTCTCAACCCAAACTTCATGAATTTCAGGAAGCATCTTTGGTTAGATCTACCAAATGATTTTCTCCAGTAGAAAATCATCATCTATTTCACTAAGTTTGGTCATAGGGGTAGGATGTGACTTCATGAGGTTCTCAAAACCATACAACAAAGTTTCTCCATAAACTTTCAGATCATTATGACTTAAAAAATCAAAATAATCTTGACCAGGTTTAGATACAGGAACTAAAACAAGTTTAGATTCCTTAGCTAGGGTTACTTCTTTGGAAGATATTGGTTTCAACTGAAACATAGTTGAAAGATAAATCCCTTTTAATGAGGCCTCTTGGGTATCATCCACATCAAAATAACTAGAAAGTCTATACCAGGTATCCACATAACTTGGGTCAACATGATTTGGAAGTTGAACACTTTCTAATATGGGGTGCTACTCCCCCTCAATAGGTGAATCTCTCCCAGGACTGAGAGACTCAATATCCTGACCCATTCTCATACTTTCAGCTCTATTAAGATCACCCAATTATCTAGCCATCTGAAAGGCATATTCCACCCTTTCCTCCTCATATAATACTACTTTAGTTTCAACCCATTATTTAGTACATTCCACAGCAACTATAATATCTTCCACAACAATAAGCTATTCCTCTACAACAACACTTCATTTAGTAGCAACTTCATGCTTTACACTTTCATCAACATAACCTTTATAGAGAGGTGATAACTCAGGAGATACTCCCACAAAAACTTCACTAAAATAACCATATGTTTCTTGATCTGAATAGCCCACAATCTCATCATATTCTAATCCAGGATCAACTACATCTTTAGGTATTGAGGGATTTTAAATTGGATTAAAATCCTCATACAACCTGTCATTATAATTAACCCATGATCACTTCCATGTACTCTAACTTATTTTCATTCTCCTTAAAGTATCCTTAGATATATATAAATCATATTCCTCAAACACATCTTCATTCTATCCAACCACACCTTCGGAAAGAAGAATAGAAGAAATAACCCTTGAATAGAAAATAGAGGTGGACTTTGATGTAGTTTTGATCATATCACACATGTGAAGTATAATATACTTACACAATTTGATTTTGTGTCCATTATTCAAAATATTAATAAAAAACAAATCCTGATAATTAAGAGTAGAAAAATACCCTTTCCTTGTAAAAATGAGATGTTGAATGAACTTGGACAATAACCTTGACTCACTATAAAGATAAGAATCAATAGGCCTTATTTTCTTCTTATTTATAGTCAAACTTCCCAAAGCCTCTTTTAGGATAAACACATCACTGAGTGGAGGAGGACCTCTTTGGTAGTCCTCAAAAATCCCTTTATGAGGTACACCTAAGCAGGCATCCCATAACCTCGAAGAAAAAGTGCATCATTGACTATTTACCCATCTCCTAACCAAAAAATCATCCTTGGAATTAAAGGTAAACTGGACATACAGATAAAAATAATAATCAAGATTTGGGTATATGGGTCTTTTCTCTTTGGTAAACCAATCAAACCACTCCTGTTCTTTTATAACTATTAGAAAAAGAGACTTACTAGAGAAGATCCACTTGACATATATTTATTTTTCGGGCACAACTTTGCGAACCTCAAGACCTGGGTTCTGCAGCTTCTAAGGTAATATAATAGGAGCCTTCTTCTGTTTCTTCTAAGAATTTCACTACTCAGGAGTTGCAAAGGATGGAAGATTCATCTTGGGCATTAAGCATGGGCTCAAGAAAGATGAGAAGGAGGGAAAGCAGTTTGATAGAGATAGAGGGTTTTAGTTTCGAGATAAGTGAGATAGACATAATTGAAGTAATCTGTATTTATAATTTAAGTATTTCAAAAGTTGGAAACACAAAAAAATGTGTTAAAAATAAATAAAAAAATACAAAAAGAAATATTTAAAGTGAAATTATGAATAATACAGTGAGACCAGTACAAGCATTCACGGTGTCATTATTATGGAGTGACTCAAAATGATGCGACCATAATGAATGAGACATCGAACACAGGACAAAAATATGTGAGATAATATGCTAAGCCAACAATCCTAAGATAGTAAAATGAGATAGCAATCCTAAGATAGTTGACCGAGACAGTGATCCTGAGATAGTAAAGTGAGACAGTAATCTTGAGATAGTAGACTGAGATAGTAATCCTGAGTTAATAATATATTCACTCAAGGATAATAATTCCTAATTCATGTATAGTGTAATTATTCCATTCAGAATTTAATGTCTTAGTGAAAATGTCAGCAATATGATGTTCTCTCCTAATGAATTCTAAAGTAATATCACCTTTTTCGATAATGATCTCTCTAAAAGTTATGTCTTACATCAATATTATTTGTTCTAGAATGAGAAAAATGATTATTTGATATGTTAATAGCACTTTTGTTATCACAATTTATAGGGAAATTCCTGAATTGATATCCATACTCTATAAAAGTGCGTTTACTCTCAGAGAAGGATGAATTGTGGGCAGCCTCTGAGCGACATCGACTCCCTCTCCCTCTCGCCCAAGGGTTCTCTTGCTGGAAATTTGGAGGTGGGAGGAGTATCTGGTTCCTTACCCTTCCTTTCCCCCTCACCTTTATCTTCATTTCCTCAGTCTTACCTTGGCGGTTCTCTATTTCCACACTTGTGATGGGATGATGACTAGCGACGATCCGCTCAACCTTTTTTGTGATTTCAAGGTGATGTTCATGATTGACTGCTCTGCGGTGAGGTACTGGTGGTATTGTTGAAGGTTCCTTGATGTTTCTACCCTTTGGCCACTCATACCCCGTTATTGCTTCTCATTCCTATGATCCTCTCCAAGTTGGATCTGGAGTAGTGGAAACTATGAGGTTTTGGGTTTGTGTGTTGGCAGTCGAAGGGTCTTTGCTGTTTTCTCACTTGAAGGCTTCGTTCAATGTTTTTTTGGAAGCTCTTATCCCTACCCAGGCATCATGTTCCTTTTCACCTCTCCCAATCAGAGCCAGAGAATTGGTACTAAGAAGTTTTGGGATATGGGTTGGAGGCCATCAATGGGCGTGACCATAGTTGGGACGGTTTCATGTTTTTGGCCTCTACGACGATGGAGTTGTTCGGTGTTGGATTTATCAACCTCAATGATGGTGTTTCTATTTCTAATTTTCTTAATTGTTTGTTTTTTCCCTCAAAGTGATGATATGAGTGATGATGGAATGACGAGGTTGACGATGGTCTTCAGATAGGCAAGAGATGGAATGACTATCTTCATATAGGGAAAACGATGACATGGTGTATGGACGATGGAAAGGATTAAGATTCATTCTATTTCGATGTTTGAATCTGCAGTGGCATTGGCTGGTAGGATTATCATTGGAATTGTCTGACGATGGAGATGGTGAGGTGATTCAATGTTGGGGGTGTGGCTCGAGGAGGCTCACTGCTTGAGGATCCGTGACCTGAGGCATCCTGGTGGTGCTGTGATTATGGTTTTTGGTTGATTTTAAATTTTGAATTAAAAAGAATATTTCGTGAAAGTAGTTTTTGAATTTTTAATTTGGTAATCTCATGTACGGCTTGGTCCTATTTTAAAAACTAAAAAAAAATTATTTTTTAAAGTGTGTTTCATCCACAAAATCTGAGTACAACAACCACCAACAACTATGTATTCAGCTTTAGCAGTAGATAATGAAACACAAATTTCTTTTTACTAAACCATGAAACTAGAGACTTTCCCAAAAAGTGATATGTTATAGAGGAGTTTTTTCTATATAACTTACAACCACAAAAATCAGTAGCATAATAGCTAACTAAGTCAAATTATTTTTCTCTATGATATAATAGTCCTAAGTTGGTAGTATGTTTGAGGTATTCGAAAATCCTTTTAACAGAAAGAAGATGTGACTCTTTAGAATTTTCTTGAAAATTACCACACAAACACACACTAAATATAATATCAGGACTACTATAAGTTATGTAGAGTAAACTTCCAATAATTCCTTTTTAAGTGGTCTGATCAAGAAATTTACCATTCTCATCAAAATCCAACTTATAGGTGGAACTCAATGGAGTATCAATACTTTTAGTATTTTCAAAACCAAGATGTTCTAGAATATATTTAGTATATTTAATTTGATTTAAAATAATATATTCCTTATTTTGAAAATTTTTAAAACCAAGAATTAATTTTAGTTCACCCATCAAACTCATTTCAAATTCATTTTGAAACATCTTTGAAAAATCAACACATCCGGAATTTTTTGAAGATCCAAAAATAATATCACAAAAATATATTTTAATAACTAAAACATATTTAGAAATCATTTTCATAAATATAGTAGGATCAAATATACCTTTTGTAAAACCTTTGGAAATAAGAAAACTACATAGTCTATCATACCAAGCTCTTGCAGCTTACTATAAACAATATAAAGCTTTTGTTAATTTAAAAACGTTACTTGGAAAATGAGGGTTTGTAAAACTATAAGATTTTTCAACAAAAACATACTCAACTATATACCCATTTAGGAATTAACTCTTGAATTCCATTTGATATAGTTTTAAATTTATATGTGCTTCATATGCAAGTAGGATTCTAATGGATTCAAGTCTAGTAACTGGTGACAAAGTTTCCTCATAGTCAATCCCTTATTCTTGACTATAACTTTCAACAACCAATCTACCTTTATTTCTTACTATGGTAAAAGATTCATGTACTTTATTTCTAAACACCCATTTAGTGCCTATGGTCAAGATGTCTTTAGGTCTATCCACAAGTTTTGAGAATTTATTTCTTTCAAACTAATTTAATTCTTCTTGAATATCCATCACCAAAAATTCATCATCGATTTCCTCATTGATGTTCTTAGGAACAAGCTGTGACAAGAAAGATTGATGTTCAACCTGATTTCTTAAAGAATCCCTATTATGTGTTCCTTTAACTAAATATCCAAATATTGGATCTAAAGGATAGTTCTTGAGGGTTCTAATAGGTCTAGAAAAATAAGGGATAATGATTTCATCTTCTTCGACAGATTCAGGTTAATTATGGATAGAATCTGGAGAATTTACAAAACTGGAATATTTTACAGATTTCTTGACAGTAGGGTCAATGTATTTTTCATTCATGTCCATATTTGACATATCATCCTCAAGGTTTTATAGGGAGGTATTAGGTTCATGTATATCAGTTTCATCAAATTTGACATGTACAGATTCTTCCAAAAATTTGGTTCTCTTATTGAAGACTCTATAGGTTTTACTAGTGATTGAATGACCTAGGAAAATTACCTCATCACTTTTAGATGCAAATTTGTCATGATTATCCTTAGTATTGAGAATATAAACTTTTCAACCAAAAACTTTGAAGTAATTATCTTTGGGTTTTCTATTATTACACATCTCGAAGAGAGTTTTCTTAAGAATTGGTCTAATTAAGACTCTAATAATAATATAACAAGATGTATTCAAATACTCATCCCAAAAGTAGATAGGTAAGTCATATTAATTAAGAGTTTTTCTATATATTTCCTTTAAGGTTCTATTTCTTCTTTTCATAACACTATTTTTTGTGGTGTACTAGGGGCAGGGAAGTTATGACTGTATCCATTTTTTGAGAAAAAATATTCAAACTTTTGGTTTTCAAACTTATGACCATGGTCACTTCTTAAGTAATTAATTCTAAGACCACTAAGATTTTCTACAGTCCTAGAATACTTGGTAAAATAATAATAATCTTCAATTTTGTGAGCCAAGAAGAAGGTCCAAATATATCTAGAGTAGTCATCTATAAGAACATAACACAATGCTTCCCATTAAGACTTGAAACACTTGAAGGTCCAAACAAGTCCATGTGAACCAACTCAAGAGGTGCGAAGTTGAAACTTATTTCTTTGGTTTGAAAGATATTTTGTGTTGTTTACCATTTTGACAAGAATTATAGACTTTCTCATTTGGAAACTCAAGTTTGGGAAGATCCTTGTATAAGTATTTTCTATTAATATTTCTAAGGGAGTGTATATTGCAGTTTCCTAGTCTTCTCTTCTAAATCAAAAACTCTTTGTAAAATACACTTAAGCATGAAACATTATGACAAACTAAAGAATCTAATTTATCATTATAAACATTTTTATTTCTAAAAGAAGAAAATACTAATTCAATCTTAGAATTAAAGAAACTACAAGAATTATTTTAAAATTTAACATGAAAACCATCATCACACAATTGTGAAATACTAAGTATATTATATTTTAATCCATCTTCAAAAAGTAATTTATAAATTAAAACTGAGTTAGAGTTACTAATTTGGATAAGGAAAATTATTTTACTTCTAGCATTGTCACGATAGGTGACATGTCCACCATCAATATTTATCAAGTTCTTGAATCATGAGTAATCTCCTATCATGTGTCTTGAACATCCACTATCCAAGTACCATAGACTTCTACCAGATCTCTTCAAATATATTTCCTAAAAAATAATTAAGAAAAAGACAATTTTGGTACCTAGTTTTGTTTGGTTCCATTAACATCAGTAATAAGAGATTTATGAACTCGTACTTTCTTTATGGGTTTCCTATACATTGTTTTTAAATTATTAGAAAAGTAAACTTTGTTTGGCCTTGAAAAATTTGAAGTATTGAATGAATTCATAGAGCTAGAACTAGTAGAATAATTAGTTCTGGGTATAAAAACTGATTTTCCAATTTTTTTTATAAAATGTGTTTTGGCTATGTTCTTCTATCCAATTTGGTATCCTATTACAGTGGTATACCTAGGAGTTACTTGTTTACCTAAAATTTGTTTTAGAGTATTATTCTGATTATTAAAATTTATAGGTCATTTTGAATTGCTCATTAGATAATTTTAGTTCATTGTTTTCTTTAAGTAATTGAACATTCTTTTTTTTTCGATAGTAAGATCATATTTAATAGTAGAAGTGGGAGCTTGTTGTTTCTTTAAATATATACATTTTTCTATTAAGTTATTTCATGTATCTTCAATAATTTTTTAGTATTTAAACATTTCTTCATTAGTCTTATTTTCAGAATAAATTTCATCTCCAAAATAATAGGATTTCTATACAAGAGACTCAAGAGTTACCTCTGATGTGTTTTTCATGAAACAAAAATTGGATTTGTCAGACTTTTCATCATGTAAAGATTTTGAGTCAGTTGAGCTATCCTCAAAATCACTCCATGTTGATTTCATTTCCTTTTTATACTTTCTATATTTGTCCTCACATCTCTTCTTATATTTTATCTTGGGACAATCAACCTTTACATGTACCTTTATCTTACATTCATAACAGATTATTTCACTGGAAGTATCACCTTTATTACAATCCTTTTTCCAGTTTTCTTTATTGTCATATTTACATCTTTAGTTGGGATTACTGAAGAATTTATTCCTCCTATAAAACTTATTAAACCATATGTCTAGTTGATACATTTTCTCCTCACTATTTGATAGTTAATAATCATTACATGTACTATCAGATTGAGTTTATATCCTATCATTTTCATTATTTTTGGAAGAAGTGGGTTTGAAAGCCACTAAATTTATCATTGGTTCATCCTCTTATTTTTTGTTTACCTTTAACTCTTCCTCATACATCATAAATTTTCATATAAACTCTTTAACTAGAAAATTACTGATATCATAGGATTATCTAATTGATACTAAGGTTCCTCTCCATCTTTCATATAGATATCTGAGTAGTCTCATGATTTGTTCTTTGGCACCCACTGAATTTCCAAGAGAGATCATTGTATTGAATATTTCATTAAACCTGAGATACATATCATAAATGGGTTCATCAGGCTTCATCTTAAAGTTTTCATAATAAATAGTATAGGTATTAAGTATCATTTCTTTAACATTAGTTTCTCATTCATGTGAGATAACTATGGAATCCCAAATTTCATAGGCAGATTTACAAGAAGATACTCTATTAAACTCCTCATCTCCTAAGGCACAAAATAAGGCATTCATAGCTTTACAAGTATTATTATAAGAATCATTTGTAGATTCACTCCATGTTGTTCTTAGAGTCTTTGGTATTTCATATTTATCTTCTATTACTATCCAAATATCTAAGAACATTCTTTCTATGTGCACTTTCATATTAATTTTCCATTGAGCATAATTTGTTCCATTAAAGTAGGGAGGTATGTTGGTAGCAACACCTTCCTTTCTATTTTCCATAATAAATAGATAAAAGATAGGTTTTAAAGATATATAAATTTAGAACTAACATAAATTTATAGATATTTAAAACACAACTAAATCATATTTGAAAATAATTGAAAAATATTTGAAACTTTTGAAAATAGCTGTTTAAAAACATCCTTTGATTCCAAATTTTGGTCAGAATAAGACACTCAGGAGAGGGTGAATTGAGTTCCTATAAAAATTTCTGTTAATATTTTTTTAAAAGATTCCCCCATTTAAAAATAAAGTTGTCCAGTTAACCAAGGTAGTAAAATTACAATAGCTTGATTGTTCAAATAGTTTCTCAGAATATTGATTAATTCTCAGTTATAAAAATATGAGATATTGGTACAAATTTTGAAACTACTCTAATAAGGAAAGATAGTTATAACTACTATCCAAGATTAACTATCAAAGTAAAATTTAGTTTTATAAAATATTATTTAAAATGGAGAAATAATAAATTGAAAGACACAGTGGATAAAACAAGTGGTTCAGTCTTAAGTCGAGACCTAATCCACTCCCCTTGGTGATCACCTTCTTCCAAGAAATATATATATATATAAATATTTGATCCACACCCGGGATTAGTGTTAATAACAATACACCAGAATGTCTCGGTCACAAGACCTGTACCACTATTCTACATGGTAAAACTAACATCCAGGTAAAACATGACCTCTTCCACAGTTACACGTGAGTGAAACAAGGTGTAAAAATACATTTGAGGGAGGATATATGGTATCCACCAGTTCAATGCAAGAGATAGTGTGTGTTTTAAATATAGACACACACACTGCTCAAAGAGTAATAAATCAATACAAAAATGATAAAAATGTAATGGTATTGAGTTTAGAAGGATCTGTGTGTTGTGAAATTCATCTCTGGACTCTATGAATGCAGCAGATGTAATGTTCACGTCCTCTTCTGAAGTGTTCTGGTTTTCAGTGTAGTGAGATGTTCTTCTTCTTCTTTCAGTTGCAGTAAAAAAAATTTCAAGATGGTTCACAACAACCTATTCTTTGTTTTCAGCCACTAGGAATTGAAAATTCTTCCTTCGGTGTATTATTGCATGTATGGGTGTTCTTATCTTTTTCATGCATTCAAATACAACACTTTTCTGCTTGAGTTCCACACTTTATTTTATTTTGGCTGCTTATGTTGGAGCTGAGAAGGTACAAAATATCCAAACATCATACCTCATACTGTCTGCTAACATGACTGCAAAACATTATTAATTATATTAGTGTTATTAAATTAATCAAATATGACCATTAGAACCAAATTATAAATCTAATTAAAAATGACCAAAAAATGGTTAAGTATGGAACGATGTCATAGTTGTAGTAAGACAGTCACGGTGCCACATCCACGATGAGATCTGAATTGGTAGAAAAGTTACAATGTCTGGTCCTTTTCAAATTCTGGAAATGGTAGAAAAGTCACAAAGTTATGGAAATGGTGTCTCAAGTAACAGTGTCTTGTCCTTTTCAAAATTCTGAACAGTTTTTTGTTATAGTGACTTGGAAATGGTGGCACAGAAATGGTTTCCAGTCCTTTGTGAAATTTGGAACCGATAACATGGTTACAGTGTCACAGACATTGTGAAAATCTTGATCCGGTAGCAAGCTTATGGTGTCACGGATTTTGTGAAAATCTGGAACCGGTAGCAAGCTTACGATTTCACAGACTTAGTCAAATATCTATTAGCTTTATTAAGAATAAATCTTCATAGAATGTATTAAAATTAAACATAATCATACTAAAACACAATATAAGAAGATTAAACATAGTTCAAAAGATTAAAATATAATTGTGATATTTTGAACATGATCATGTGAGAGTTTAAAAACATGATTTATAAGAGTGAAAACATGATTTATGAGCATTAAAACATGTGGGGTCCAAAAAATACAATTATAACCTAGTTGTTAAAGTGGCGGGTATGAACATTATGAACTTAATTATGAATATAATGAAAAAATATGGATGGTATGAGATAGAAACTCCTCTCTCTCTTCGAAGCAATGTGGTTTATGGTTCTTCTTCAATGGATCCCTAACATAAGACAAATTTAGTTACAAATATTCCCTTTTAGGGGATACTTGATATTCTCAAGTTGCTAAATGTAGATAAGAGATGTAGGAATCTTTCCCATTGTGGATTTTTGTCTATATATTTGATTTCTAAATCCAGCCGATCTTTCTCACTCTTCAAAGAATCTACTTCTGAAGGTTCTTGGTGAAAAGGGAATATATTTCATGTTATAGATGACCCAATGCGATTTTATATAAGATATAGAAAGTAAAACATTTCTTAATTTATCGTATCTTTTTTTACAAAGGGTTCAAAGACTTAGAAAATTTTCGATTTGGACAATCGACTCTCAGTAATTTGAAGTTTCTAGAATTGGAAAATAATATCTCTAGGTTGTGGTTTTTTTCACATGATCTTTCCCACTAAAGAATAAAAAACCAAGTAATGGAGATTTGGTTTAGTGTCGCTCAAACTAGGTTTCTTTCATATTTGGGAGTGGGATCATCACTTTAATCTTCTATAGGTAAGTAACACTTTTGTACAAGCATGGGTTAAAATCCATTGTCTTAATTGGATTCTTTGGAAACCTCATATTATATTTTACATTGATCATGATATCCACATTCCCATTAAAATGGATTAGGAGATCAAATTATCTAGATTTAGACATTTTTCTCATCTACTAGTTGAGGTTAACTCGAATTAGAATATTGCTGATAAAGTGGTTCTTTCAACTAAAGATGATGAATTAAATTTGATTATTGAATATGAGAATATCCCTAAGTACTGTATTAATTATAGGAGAATTATACATGATAAGTTGAATTGAAAAATTTATTTTGTCTTTTCGTTTTGTTCTTCCAGAGGCCATGAGGGGAAACAATGTTTGAAGAAAATTAACAGCTCGAAACCACTTATCCCCCTTCCAAATAATGTTGTACATGAAATTTATGTAGGGGGTCTAGAGAAAAAATTTATTTTCAATGATTCTTCAAGATTTAATTTAATTATAACATAGACGATCTTCCATACTAAGAGGGATGCATGTTTCACCTCTCTGGATATAGTTGTAGGAACATATGAACACACAATGAGGTTGAAACAAATTAATTTAGACTTTGTGAAGCATCCATGCTCTGTTGGGGTTTTACCTTCTATAGTCTGTCAAAGGTAACATGTTGTTGCTCATATTGGGAAGCTGGTTTCCATGTCATGGGATGCAATTATTGAAGAGGGTATAGATGAGGATATAAATTCAACTAATGAAGAAATAACTCAAGATCTTTCTAACCAGTAGTTCCATCATGAATAGATGAATACAATAAAAAATAGAAAAGGGAAACAAAAGATGAATTATCTTTTATTTTATATTATATAATATAAACATGGAATGATTGGAGATGATCCGCCTGTTATTTCTAGGAATGAGTCAGGTATTTTGACAGGCTGCATCCCTCTGAAAAATCATACTGATTCTATCTCTTTTAATAAGGTGGTTTCTCCTCATGCTACAAAAGAGCCCTGTTCATCCCTGGGGGGGGGGATAGAAATTAATGTCTCTGATGATATAAGACATTTGTAAATTTCATCTTCTCTACCAAATTTCTAGTCTATGGATACTAACTTTCCTTTAGTTAGTGGTATTCATGGTTCTCCTGACAGTAGATCATTGGCTCTTAGAGTAAGTCTGGATGGTAAGAAAGGATCATTATCCAAGGTCATAAATGATTTTGATGGTTTTTAATTGATCCCATTCAAGAAATAAATATCAAAATCCTCTGATTAAAATCATACCTTGATGGATAATATTGGAAATCCACCTAGATCATGCAAGTAGGGAAGGAAAGCTTCATGTAAGGGAAAAGTGTCTACCTCAAATAACTTTAGAGTGCTTGACATGCTCAATGAAGGTAATATTGAATCTCAAGATGAAGTTGTTTCGAGGGATTTCATGGTCATTAGAAACCTTCAAAGGATATATGAAGGTGGTTTACAAGTTTATTTTCCTCAAACTGACATAGAGACATCCCCGCAAATAAATTTAACAAATGATCCATCCAATATGGAAGATGATCATTCAGAGAATGAGAATGCTGATCTGGAGAGAAATGACATTGAATGCCTATTACAACAAGATAAAAATTGGAGGAGAATACATCATCCCAGGGGTTGAGGTCATAGACATAGACTTAGATGAGTTAGTTGGTATACAATACGTTAGGATGAATGCAAAATTGGTATTTGGATTAGAGAAAATCTTGGTCTTTAACTATTCTTTGATGAGGGAAGTTTTTCCATGTATGTCCCCATATTATTTTTATTTGTTTTCTCTATTTCAATAAAAATTCTTTGTCCCTAACTTAAAAAAACCGAATTATTAAATATGGGTTACACATGTATATATAATTATCTGACTAATTAGTTATAAATTAATGTAAAAACTTTTTTTAAAAAAGGATATATGTTTTCTGAAAAACTACTTAAATGTGAACAAGTTTGTTATACTAATAAATAAAAAATTAAATATAGATGGATTATATTAATTAAATATATTTATAATATATTAAATATAATATTTAACATTCATATTATGTGTTTCATAGACATTATATCAGAACAATTCAAATTTTACGCATAAAAGAAGTATTTTTCTAAAAATATAGTTTTCTAACTTTTTATGGTACACATATTTTAAATAATTTTTTTTGGAACGTTTATAAATCCTATTCGATAAAATAAACTTATTCATTGAAATATAGATATAATTTGTTTTTTAATTTTTGGTATTTTTCTGATAAGTTTCATGTTTTCTTGAATAATGAAAAATACAGAATTTTAATTGAAAACAACTTTTTCATCGAAATAATTTATAGTTTTAAATTATATTTTTATTGATTTTAAATTATAATTATATTATTTTTTTATAATTTAATCCAATTTATATCATTAGAGTCAATTTTATATTGAATTGTGATATAAAAACAATGTAATCTTTTGAACGTTTTCACTTCAAAAACTCATTTTCTGATTCCGACAATGAGATTAATTTTAAATTAATTTTATCCAATTATGGGTTTTTAATTTTGGAAAATGTATTCCATATTTGGAGTAATAAGTTAAAAGTTTATTAAATAAGTCCCTTTTATTTCTGGAAAATGAGAATAGTAATATTAGTAATTTTTATTATCACGGTTAAGGGTAAATTATATAATTTAGGGTAAAAATAATATTATAAATTTTATAAATTTAACATAAAACTTTCCCAAATGTTATTGGAAAACTTTAATTATACCCATTACACATAGGTCTCAAAATTTAATAATTTAATGGAAAATTTTCAATGAAAATGAATGGGATATTATTAAAATTTAAGAGAGTGAAAAAATTTCACACTCTTACTTTTAATAAGTACAATTTTTTTAATATAGAGTTACATATAAGATATGCATGACTATATATATTATTATTAAATATAAAATATTTATACACATCATGTAAATTTATTTTAAATTTTTATTAAATAAATTATTATCCTAAATAATTACGCAATGATGATTAATAAATTATTCAATTAATGAAAAACCCAATTTAGTGGAACTACAAATATTAAAATAAATACAATTTGAATTAATAAAGTAAATCCACTAATTTTATAGGTTAATATGAAATATTTTGGGTGCATTAAAATAATTGGTTTCAATTTATATTACTCTATTTATTTTCTTAAAGTCAATGTCACGAATAGTGTCAAAATTGACACTAATGATGTTTTATGAAAATAATATTTTATTAAATTTGTTAAAAATAATAAAAATACTAAATAATTACAAAGGGTATAATTTATGGTCTAAAATATCATAAATGTAATATTTATTGTTTAATTTATAACTTATAAGTAAAAATATCTACCTTTGAATATTTAAAATGTAGTTTTCACAGTTAAGAATTAAAATCGGTTAACTAAGGGTTAATAAAAAATATATGGCTTGAAATTAAAACAAAACTTGTCTAAAATATATTTTTCGATTTTATTACCTTACTATACCACATTATATTCGAATAAACTTCCATTTTAAGGTTTTTTTATTGATATTTAATTTATTTTAATTTAATATTTTTGAGAAATTTTAATAGTGCCCCTTACCTTAATTATAAAAGGACACATCCTCTCTCCTTAAATTTCACCACCTTGAGTCTTCTAGAGAAACCAAAATCTGAAAACTTATCTTCTAAAATTACCTAGACACATTATAGAGGTTCTAATCTTCCCAAAGGACCCACTCTAGAGTCTTTTAGAGGTGATATAAAGGATCCATTTCGAAGAAGAGGTAATCGCTCAAACCGATCACTCTTTTTTACACTATTATATTCCTCCTATAAATATATGGTATATATATCATATAATAATGAATCCATAATTCTCAATAAACTGAAATTTTATTACAATTATGAACACACCACTATTCAATCCCTTTCCCATGAAACAAGAAGTGAAAGTATCGATTGTGCATACATACAACTTACCATCACCACGTAGTGATACAATTAATGTTCCATCATCATATTTTATGAGTGGGGATTATGAAAGGTTTAATATTTATATATTAAATTTATTAAATAATTATAATTATTTAAAGATAATACCATATCTACCTTTTTACCATATAATCTTTTGGGAAATGACAACGTTGCTCATGTATATGTATGGCTCACCATCTCCACGATGGAATATAATTTTTTCTCATCTATATTCCAAATGGATGTTAATAAGGATTATTTTTTTGAATATATATTATATATATAACAAAATAAGGATTTTATAATTATAATATTATTTCTTTTAAAATGAAAAGAAAATAAAGACAACGTTCATGCGTATGTACGACCTACCGTCTCCATGAACAATGTATTTTGTTTTCTACCTCTAAATTTTATGAATCACCAAGAATAAATATATAATGAATATATATTATATTTATATCATGGTTATCATTATTTATATGATGAAATAATGATCTATGTAATATAATCATGGATAAATTTTCAAAACATATAAGAAAAACAAAGTGGTTTTTACCCGAAACATAACTTTAAGATGGAATTGTTAATAAGTGAATAATATAATGTATTATGTAAATAATATATAGTATTATATATATGAATATGGTTATGTGGTATATTTATAATAAAATTATATTTATAATACATGAGGTTTTAATGTATTCGAAAGAAGTCAAGACTTAAGGTAAGGGATTTTGTCTTACTTTTATTTCGACGGGACACATGCATTGTACACTACTTTTTTCTTATGTGTGGTGTATATACCTCCCATGATTATATTTTATGAGTATTACTATAAATATTATTCTATTTTAATTTCAATATAATTTTATTTCATTAATTTTTAATACAATTCTTTTGATTATAAAGTTGTAAGGATTTATCTCACAATCTCATCAACATTCTGAATTGTATCATTTTAAATCTACATTGGGGAATATTTTTATTACACATATATGATTTCTAAAAAAAATTAAAAATTGTTTTTACTATTATCATATGAATATTTTAAGTTATTTATACCCATGTTTTACTTTTTACTAATTGGTTTTAAAGGAATATTTTTTGATGTTTTCCAAATGAGGTACTTTGTGACTTTTCTAGAAAAAGTAAAAAAGGAATGTTTTTGAACTTGTACAGAATGAATGGATTTTTAAAATGTCATGAATACTAAATAAATTTAATATTCCCTTAAAATATTACAATATTTTTTCATAAAAAATTATTTACTTTAAAATTGCATGGCTCTTTAAAAAAATAATTTCATAAAGCAATGTATATTTTACTCAAGAATTATTTCAATTAATCTTTCAAAAATAATTTTCCATATAAGATGAAATTATTTGATGTTAATTATGATTTAATGGATATATTTCCCAAGGAAAGCATTATTATTATTTCTATTAATGGATTATGTTTACGATGGAATGATACTTATAAAACTACTTTCTTTTTAATAAGTAATGTTATGATGATGTGTTTATGAAACTAATTTGTTTACATGGGTTATGATGTGATAAATGATTTAAGGTCCTATGGAACACATATATATGGTTTTCATTATAAGAAAGGTGGGAGATATATATAACTCAAATTCATTAGGTAATTAATCATATCTCATGATATATTTAAGGGAAACAAGTCACTGTGCTTGATCTGTGATGGGAAACAAGTCGATGTGATTGATCCATTAAGAGAAACAAGTGATAATGATTGATCCGAGAGTTTTGGTAGTTATCCTTGACATATGAAATTATTTTCTCTACTTATTATTATTCCAAATATATTTTTTACTTGGAATTATGGTTCAAGTGTGAGTTATGATGAAGTTTCATTCTTATTGTTCATGATAATGATTTATTCCATAACTCATGTTTATGATCCATGAGAGGTTGGGTATGAGCTTTTTACATTATGATCATGATCGCATTCCCATATTTCTTATCTAATGATTTCATAAAATAATAAATTGATATCTTCCATGTTTACCCTTACTAAGCATCTAATCTTTCCCTTTTTCTTATGTATCCTTTCCACAAGTATAAAGAAAGGTTTTAAGTAGGAGTACTAAAGGGAATGATCTTTATAGGTGATGTTGTAGATACTTCAAAAAATTAGAGGAATGTGTTCTAAGTTTCCAAATTCACTAAACTATTATAAGCCTCAAGCATGTGTTTTTTCAATTTAGTGAATATTCATATAAAAATATGTAATATCCATGTATGAAAAGACTGGGTCATTATAGTTGGTATCAAAGGAAATGTTTATTCAACATTGGGAAACTAATACGAGAAAACATTAGTAATATCCCTAAGGATTTGTCTAAATATAGGTTAAAATCCTAAAATTTTCATAATGATCATGTATAACCTATGATTAAACCTATGGTGTCATAAATTGAAATTTTATAAGTAATTTCCCTTGACTATGTGGTTCTACCACTATGATTAGTGATGATTACACTATCATTTATTGTTTTAAGTCAATGGATTGAACCTGAAGGAATCATGTTAATGATGAATGAGATAGAGAAAGTAATGATTTTCCTCTCAAAAAACTGAATGTTATGAGATAATGAATGAAAAATATTGGTTCCATGCTCACACAATTTTTTCAAACTACAAAACATGCTAGGATTTTAAATGAGAAAAGGAGGGAACAACAATCTCTTGTGTCTTTCATAAGGCATTGTCCACCTTCTTTAAGTGGGTCTTCTGATATACTAGTGGATTATAAATTTATCAGTGCCATTGAAAAGATATTTTCAATTCTCCAATGTTCAGAACATGAGAAAGTCATTTTGGTTTTCTATCTTTTTAAAGGTGAAACAAATAAATGGTGGATTATTATCGAGAATATGAGACAATAGGATGAAATTGAATCCATTTAATGGGAATAATTCAAGAACATATTTTTCAATAATTACTTTTATCATATTCTTTATATGAAAATGGATAATGAATTCCTTGAGTTAAAGAAAAATGATGATGAATCTGTTGGAACCAATGAAGAATGTTTTTCAAGACTTATAAGGTACACTTCTGGCATTATCATCCAACATTAAAGTAAGGTTGACCGATAATTCAGTGGCTTAAAACCAAGTCTCAAAAGGGTGTTATCCATTACAGACTTCAGTAGGTACAATGAAATTTTTAAATGTTCACTAAATATAGAATTGAAAATTATAGATACCCAACATTCCCATGATTTTGATAATAAAATACATATAAAGTCTCATTAAAACTCATGTAAATCACATGGTGGAATGAAATTCCAACCATCTACATGCCATAAATTTGGTAAGAAATATGATGGGAAGTGTTTGAATGTAAATGGGAGGTGCTTCAAAATTTTAAAAGGTGGGACATAAAGCTCATGAATTTTAGAAGGCGATGAATAGGCCGACTAATGAAATGGGGGAAATGATGATTCCAACTAATGAACCACCCACACATAACTGATTTAAGTGTAAAGAAAATGGGAATTATTCTAACCAATTACCCAATCTAAGGGATAATTACGATGATCCATGTCAGCAACCTCTTAAATCCAAAGATAATGAAAAATATCATATGATCAATACTGGCGATGTGAAGTATAACAAAAAAGTGGTGTAATTATTGGGTTTTTTATAATGGAATTGAAGAATAATTTTATAGATATAATTTTATGGTATTATGGAATAATGAAACATCTAAGTATTGGTATAATATAGTTTTTCTTTAAGGATTTTAGAGAATATTCTGAATGGTATTGGTATCAATGAAAAGAGAATGAGGTGGTATGGTGGTATTTCTGAAAAACACATGATTAAGGGAAGGATAACCCTTAATATGTGTATGGAATTAGGATAATGAAATAAAGAGTTGTTTTGTTATGATAAAATAAATGGGATTGTATTGATGACCTTAGGAAATATAAGACAAAAATATGATTTTTGATATAATGGATTGAGTTTATAGAATTTTTGGATTTATGGTGTGAGGATAGAGTAAATTTTTGAAAGTATACATGTTTTGACTAAGGTTTTATAGTAATTCAGGTTATTACCACATTTCAATAGAATACATGATAATGGGTTTCACATGTTTGGTAAGTGTAAATTAAGAGCTACATCATGTTTTTATGGATAAATGATATATTTAGTGACATTCTTTTGAAAGTATTAAATTTTAATCTTTTGGAATGTTTATATGGGTAACCATTTATGAAATAGTTTATGTTTAAATTTGGATGATGTTTTAGAGATTAATGTTTCATAATATAAATATTTATTCATATTAGATAACATATGATAAACATTTTTTTTATGATCACTAAAGATAGAAGGAATGAATTATCATCCCTTTATGGATTTATGATCCACTAGTTATTCAGGTATTACAATTTCAAATTCATTTTTTCTTGGAATAAGATATGAAGTGTAAATTTAACAAGGAAAAAATAAGGGTGAGGTGGTCTTGAAATCAAGTAAGTATATCTTCTCATAATAATTCTTTAACTTTAGAAAAAAGGGTCTTGAAATAAATTTTGTTCTTGTTCTCATCATTTTTGATGAAATTAATGATTTTTTATGACTCTTTGTGTTATTGTTTTGTGGTCATTAAATTTATCTTGAACATGTTCTCTATCATTATTCATCAGAACTTAGAGGTCAGTTTCCTATTATATGTCCATGTTTTCACTTGCCACCAATATTCTATTATGTGGAAACCTAGTAATGAGTTACTTTGGGTAAACTTTATGTTTCCAAATTTCCCTTTTAATGGTAGTTTTAGTATTTATTTTTATTATGTGGGTTTCTATGAAATGACCATTAAAGTATTAAACCATTGATAACCCAGATAAATTTCATGGGAGAAATTCATTTTAAGGGGGAAGAATGTTACACCCCTAAATATTTATGAAATGTATTTTTAAATAATCTAATTTATTTTATATCTTGTATTTTATGCTATACCATGTTAAGATTTCAATACATGCAACACTAGCTTAGCTTGCATTAAGCACGACACAGAGTTTCTATGAAACATAATTTTATTATTATAATTATTTAAATAATAAAATTATAACATAGTCTTTAGAATGGAGGGTATGAATATGATTAACTAAATTCTGAAATATTTTTCACAAATGTATATAAAATTCTTTTAACAATTAATTATAAATTAATGTAAAAACCCTTTTCAAAAAAAGGGAAATGATTTTTTAAAAAACTATATAAATGCACAAAAATGTGTAATAAAAATAAATAAAAAAGAACTATTGTTGGATTATATTAATAAAATATATTTATAATATATTAAATCTTATTTTTGACATTCATATTATGTGTTTTCTAGACATTATATAAGAACAAATCAAATTTTACGCATAAATTTTTTTTCTAAAAGGAAACGTTTTCTTCCATTTGATGGAACACTTATTCTAAATCATATTTTTGAAACTTATATAATTATTATTTGAAAAAAAAAATTATTTGAAATCAGGATGTTAAAATTTATATTTTTTGAATTTTTAGTATTTTTTCTCACATGTTTCATGTTTTGATGAATAATGAAAAATACTGAATTTTAATTGAAAACATATTTTTATTAGAAATAATTTATTGTATTAAATTATATTTTTGATTTATTTAAAATTGTAATTGGATTAATTTTTTATCATTTAATCCAATTTTGGTCATTTTAATCAATCTCACATTGAATTTGGATATAAAAGCATTGTAATATTTTGAACATTTTCACTTTAAAAACTCGTTTTCTCATTCCATCTACAAGATTAATTTTAAATTAATTTTATCCAATTATGTGTTTTAAAAATTGAAAAATGAATTAAATATTTATAATAATAAGGTCAAAATTTATTAAATAGGTCCCTTTTATTTCTGGATAATATGAATAGTAACATTCATAATTTTTATTATCATGGTCAAGGGTAAATCGAGTAATTAAGGGTAGAAATAATATTATAAATATTATAAAAGTACCCTAACACTTTACCAAATATTATTGGATGAATTTAATTCTAAAATTTAGAAAGAAGGTTCTAAATTGAATAATTTAATGGATAATTATCCCTAAAAATGGCTTGGATATTATTAGAATCAAAGTGAGTGATAAAATGTCAAACTCTTACTTTTAATAAGAATAATATTTTAATATGGAGTTAAATATAATATATTCTCGAATATATATATATATATATATTATTAAATATAAAAGTTTTATCTACATCATGTAAATTTATTTTTTAATTTTAGTGAAGAAATAATTATCATAAATAATTACAAAATGATGATGCTATAACTACTCAATAAATGAAAAACTCAATTAAAAGATATTAAAAATATTAAAATAAATATAATTTCAATTAATTAAGGATCTAAAATAATTTTATAGGTTAATATGCCATATTTGGGGTGTATTAAATTAATTTTTTATAAGTAATCTTGTTGTATTTATTTTATTAAAGTTTATCTAATGAATAGTATCAAAATTTACACCAATGATATTTTATGAAAATTATATTTCTTAAATTAGTTAAATATCATGAAAATACTTAATAAGGAAATATGGGATAATTTATGGTTGAAAATATCATTAATTTCCCATTTATGGTCCAATTAAAAACTTATATGTAAAAATATCCACCTTTTAATATTTAAAAATTTCTTATCGTAGTTAAGAATGAAAATAGGTTAACAAAGTGTTAATAAAAATGATAAGGTTTAAAGTTACAAGAAAAACTTGTATGAAATATTTTGGTTGATTGTTTTAGCACACTATCCAAAATTATATTCTAATAAAATTTTATTTGGAGGTATTTCTATTATGATTTAATTTATTTTAATTTAATCTTTTTGAAAATTATAAATGTGCCCCTCACCTTCATTATAAAAGGACACCTCCTCCCCCATCTCATTTCACCACCTTGAGTATTCTATATAGACAAAAATCTACCAAATTACCTTCTACACTTTCATATAAACATTATATATGAGCAGTTATTCCCAAAGGAAAAACCCTAGATTCCTTTAGAGGATATCTAAATGATCCGTTTTGAAGAAGTGGTAATAAATCTAACCGATCAGTATTTGTTTCTACTATTATATTCTTCCTATTGATATATGATATATATATATCTTCAAATAATAACTCTAGTATCATTAATATGATGAAATTTTATTATAATTATAAAAAAAACTAATATAAAACCCCTTTCCCATCAAACAAGAAGTGAAAGTATCACTCATGTGTATGTATGGCTTATCATATCCACATATTAATACAATTCATTTTCCATAACCATATTTTTGATAGGGAATTATGATGGTTTTAATGTTTATATATGATATTTATGAAATAAATATACTTTTTTAATGATAATATCATATCTACCTTTTTACTATCTAATATTTTGGGAAATGATAAAGCCATTCATGCGTACGTATGGCTTACCATATCCATGATATAATGTGATTAGTTTTTTTATATATTTAAAATGAAGGGTAGTAAGTATAAATTTTATAAATATATATGATATATATAAAATCAAAATTATTTTATAATGATAATATATCATATAATTTTCGTTCTGTTAATATGAAAAGAAAATGAAAACAACGTTCATACGTACGTACGACCTACTATCTCCATGAACAATGTATTTTATTTTCTACTTGTAAATTTTATGAATAAAAATGAATAAATATATACTAAATATATATATATATATATATGATATTTATATCATGTTTATCATTCTATATATGATTAAATCATGGTATATCTAAGAGGACCAAGGATAACAAATCAAAACATGAATGAAAAATAAAGCGGTTATTACCCGAAATGTAACTTTAACATGGAATTATTAATAAGAGAGTAATATAATGTCATAAGTAAATCATATATGGTATTATATATATGAATATGGTTCATTGGTAAATTTATAATAAACTTACATTTATTATACATGAGGTTTGATTGTATACTAAGGAAGTTAATACTTAAGGTAAGGGATTATATCTCACTTTTATTTCTATTGGACACATACCTTATACACTAATTATTTCTTCTATGTGGTGTATATACTTCCCATAAAAGTATTTTATGAATATTATCATGAATATTATGGTATTTTTAAATACATATAATTTTTTTTATTTCATGGGGAATATGATTCTACTGATTATAAAGTTTTAATGGTTTATTTCACAATATCATCAACATTCTAGATTGTTTCATTTTAATTCTATGTTGGTGAATATTTATCTTCCACATCAATTTTTTCTAAAAAAAATCAATTTTTTTAATATTATCCTATGAATATTTAAATTTATTTTTACCCATGTTTTACTTTTTATTAAATGGTTTTAAAGGAATATTTTTTTTTCATTTTCCAAATGAGGTACTTTATGAATTTTCCAACAAAAGTAAGAAAGGAATGATTTTTTAACTTATATGGAATGTAAAGGTTTATATTCCAATATGATTCATTAATTCCATTAATCTTACTTTAAAATATTATAATGTTACTTTAAAATAGAATATTTTCCTATAAAATTGTGCGGCTCTTTAAGAAAATGATTTCATAAAGGAAAGGATATTTTCCTCAAGAATTATTTCAAGTAATATTTCAAAAATAATTTTCTATCTAAGAAGACATTATTTTATGTTACTTATGATTTAATGGGGATATGACCCAGGGATACAATTATTATTATTTTTATGAATGGTTTCTGTTTATTATAGAATGTTAATTATGAAACCTATTTCTTTTTAATATGTTTTGTTATGATGACGTGATTATGAAACTCATTTCTTTACAAGGGTTACGATGTGATGAATGAGTTATGGTCCTATGGAATATATATGTATGGTTTTAATTTTGAGATGGATTTGACCTATATATCCATACAATTAATTTGGTAATTAATTATATCTCATAATATAGTTAATGGAAAAAAGATGTTGTGATCGATCAATGATGGGAAACAAGTCTATGTGCTTGATCTATTAAAAGAAATAGGTGATAAGGCATGATATGGGTTCTTTGTAGTTAACATTGACATTATAAACTGTTTTATATACTTATTATGATGACACACAATTTTTTTTTACTTGAACATATGGTTCAATAATGAGTTATGATGAAGTTTTATTCTTATGGTTCATGTTAATGTTTTATGCTATAACTCGTGTTTATGATCAATTACAGGTTGGGTATGAGATTTGTATATTATACTCATGATCACATGACCATATTTCTTATCTTATGCTTTCATAAAATAATAAATTGATATCTTCCATGTTTACCCTTATTATATGATATCACCCTTTTTCTTATTTATCCTTTCCATAAGTATAAACAAAGGTGTTAAATAGAAGTATTAAAGTGAATGATCTTTATGGGATATGTTGAAGATATTTAACCAAAATTGAAGAATGTGGTCCAAGTTTCCAAAGGCACTAAACTATTACGGTCCTTGGGCATGTGTTTGTGTAATATAGTAAATATTTATTTTAAAATATGTAATATCCATTTATAAAAAGCCTAGGTATTTATAAAGACTTCTTCATTAACATTAAATTACATTCTATGAAAGGCTATTAAAAGACACCATATGATATGTGTATTAAGAATTTCCCTAATTCTCCTTTCATAATGATTTGGGGTTATGAGGTGTATGCATAAAATATTAGATCAATTCAACTTAAACCAAAATAAGATAAGTATCTATATTTTGGTATCCTAAAAAAGAAATTGAGTGATTATTTTTATAATCTATTAGTGATCAAAGTGTTTATTACATGAAATTTTGTCTTTTTAGTAAGAGATTATTTTCAAAAAAAATATGGGAGAAAATTTAACCTTATGAATTTTAATACTAAAAATATAATTATTTTCCTAGGATGGATGAGTTAGAAACAAAAAATAACGTGGAAAATGAATCTACTCAATATATATTAAAATTAAAAATTCTCATATATTTTTTCAATAACTTGATGGAGGTACATTTATTGTTTATGGTGAAGGTGATATAAGAATTATATAAGATGATTTAACATCACACCAAGAGTCCATATTAAGTTATGAATTTGAAAAAAAGTTAAAAATAATGAAATTTCAAATGAAATTTATGCACACTAATCAGGTTTGGAACCTAGTGAATCCACAAGATGGGGTGAAACCTATTAGGTGTTATTCTTTCATAAGAAGACTAACATGGATGATAGAGTGTGTCTATGAAGCTTTATTGGAAACCAAAAGTTTGAAACAATTCATTATAATTATAATATATACCATATAGATGTCAAAACCATATTCGTTTATAAGAATTTATTTAAATATGTGTATATGCTTCAAATCGACGGTTTTGAAGATCCAAGAAATGATATTAAGATTTTTAAACTAAAATGATACATTTTTTGGTTGAAACAAGATTTTTAGCGTTAAATGATTTATTTTGATAAAGCTATAAAAGATTTTAATTTAATAATAATGAGGATTAATCTTTTACATATAAATGGGTTAGGGAGATAATAGTTATATTCTTGTTATTTAATGTTGATGACTTAATTATCACTGGGAATGATATATTAATGTTACAATTTATGAATGACTAGTTGGGATATTTATTCTCTGTAACACCCAACTCCAAATCACTGGGTTTGAGCTGGAGTTCCACTTGATCTCATGCATGCCTCCCCATATGATAGAGGTTTACGACTAAAAATAAGGGTATAAATGGTGTCATGGGTAGACTATGCCATTGTTAAAAATATATATATTAGAATCATAGTATAACATAAATAAATAACCATATAACTCCACAATAAAAACTAAAATAATGACTTCATACAATAAAAAATGTCATACTAGTCCTGCATGATAAATTAAAAGACCCCATTATGGTAGGTAAAACAATGTATAAACAAAAAATGAATAAAAAAATACACTAAAGTAATAGTTCAATGTTTGTCCTAACCTCACCACTATTATACATGCTCCACCTTCTATCTGCCTGATGCATGGCCCTTTCCCTTATTTGGATCCTTGAACATAAAATCTTTACATGAATTGAGATTCTTGTGTATGGTATGAGTATAAACCCAATAGGAAACCATCAATGCATCCATAATTTAATTGAAACAATATATAAAAGCGTATTACATGGAAATAAGGTAAATTAATGAATAAACAATCAAGTGTTGAGTCATCATTCTCTAACCAATATTCCACATACCCTGAATCTACCTAATTTGGCACTAAACTAGAAAAGTTCACAAGTTTTCATCCCATGTATCCATGTTCTACCTTTATAGAAAAATTCTATGCCTATATTTAAGGGAAAGTCACACTCCACCTTTAAAGAGTAATCATCTGGATCACCGCATGGCTATTCCCCTTCTATATGATGGTATATACAACTGACATGCCAAAATCATTGGATTTTTATTAATGTGCATGGACTTCCCCCATCATTATAATTAATTAAGCATTGTGAATTATGGAACTTTTATAAATTTTCATAGTCATTCCCACATTGACAGTATGTTAATTTTTTTGATATTATCCAACATGCTACCCTGATCCATGGGCTATCAATCACATCATCCATGCTCCAATTGGGATATAACTAGCCAACTTGAGGAACCCTCATTGTCATGATATTTTCAATAGAGTTTATATAGGTTACAAACACACCCAAATATAAGTAATAATGTATAAATTAACAATATATTATATCAATCAAGGTCTCATGGGCCATACATGCCCCAAAATGCATATCATATCAAGAGTCTCATAGGCTACACTTACACCTAAGTGTATATCATACATAAAAATTCTTTCAATGTCCCATGATGGTAAGGAATTCCTACCTCAAAAATGTTAAGGCCCAAAACTAAGAGCTGCCACCCAGATCAATATCAAAAAAATAATTCCCTATAACAAATCTCAGTTTATCTCATGAGGGATTAAAGATTCAATATCCAATAAGAATAACATGATTAGGGATTGAAATGAATATGATCACTTCAGGAGAACTTTTGATAATGATATATCTAGATATGATTAATATAGTGATGTAAATTATCTAGATTCTCCCACCTATCCATCAATAACTCGAGGAAAAAACTATTAGATCACAACATAATCCATATATACAGTGATGATAACCTGGATCTATGATTTTACCCAGCATAAAGAGGTGATTTTGGTTAGAATGAATTTATCTTACTAAATAATAGTCACCATATTGATCAAAATTTTCAAACATTGAGGATATGTGAAGAAGTGAGCCAATTTCTCTTCATAGAAGCATTATATTTTTTTGGTCAAATGAGGGTTGAGCCAAGATAGGGTGGTATTAAATAGAGGATTTAGGGGAAAATACAGGGTCCCCCCAATTAAAATCCTAACTAGATTTACCCACTAGATGATATCTCGAAGTAGATACTCGGGATACTTTCTCTACCACCAACTATTGAGTGGGCTCTATAGAATTTAAAATCCCATAAACATGCCAGATGCTAGTTAGTGGCATTGTAACAACTAGCTGGTGGACCTCAAGAAACTTAAAATCTATTGGTATGACCTTTTTATTCTTATAATTCCAATTAACAATCCCCAACACCTCCAACACAACTTCAAAAATAAAATAAAAGACATTAAATATATGTCTAAACTATAATAAAATATACCTTGAAATTTGATGATGTTACATTCTTGATAAATAATCTTGGTAAAATAATGTGAATGATAGGTATGAATATCTATACAGATAAATCTAAATAAATTCTTGACCTTAGTTAAAACATATATATTGGTAGTTTTAATAAGTTTTAACATGAAAATCCCTAAAAAAGGTTCTTTATAAATATTTCTCAACAATAGTATTTTGCAGACATAGTGTACTTAAATATTTGAAGAATAAAAAAACATGAGTAATATTTCATATGTTTCAGCCATTGGATCATTTGTATATTTCATGTTGTTTGCCCATACTGATATATCATGTTTATTTAGTATTATGAATATATACCAATAAAATCCTAATAAAATGAATTGGAAAGACATGAATAGTATCCTTAAGTTATTGAGAAGAAATATGGATTTATTATTTGTCTTTTGTGGTAAAGAAGAGATTTTTTGAAAATAGTTACATTGGTGAAAGTTTTAAACTGATAATGACGACTTGAAATCCAAGTAAAGATTTATGTTTTTCAAAAATGATGGAGGGATCAACTGGAAAATTTCAAAGCATTTGGTAATTGTCCATTTTATAATAGAATATTGATATATAACAACATTTAATGCGTCTATAGAATTTTTTTTAATAAAGAAGTTTGTTTCCAATATAGGGGTGGTTCAAAACATCATGTATCCAATTGAACTCTACTATAATAATAATATAATAGTTATAGAAAATAATGAGCCCAGATCTAACCAAATATTCATCCACATTTTTTTTTGTTTCATCACATTTGAGATATTATTTAAATAGGTGATATTAATATGTCTTGAGTTTCTACATAGGATAATACTATGTATCCCCTAAAAACGTTGTTTGATGTGAACTAAAATCATATACACAACTTTAGATGCATGTATCTTCCCATTTAGTTTCAATAATTATGATCCATTATGAATAGATTAAATAGTTTTCATTCACTAAAGGAATTAAATAAATATTACCAATAAAATGAACTTATTGAAGATGGATTAAATGTTTCATTAAATGATACACACAAAGGATAGATATATATTATGCGATCTTTAAAAAGGATCTTTGAATTTATTTTGTTTTTCTCATGATACGGTGTTGTGACCCATGAACAGGAAAATATTTTCATTTAGGTTTCTCATTCATCATATAAGCATATAAGGATTATTTTATATGTGTTTTTATGCATATGATTGTTTTTGATTATGCCTTGCGCTCAATGCTTTCTAATTTGTGTCTGTTTTGAAAGGATGTGATGAGTGTTATTATTGTGTTTGTTTGATATTGTTATTAGGTTTATATAAATTGGTATGATTCTTCAATAAATTTAACAGTCATTAAATAATCACATTCCTTAGGTTAAATATTTTTTCTTAATGGTGACCGAATTAACTAAGTATTTTTAGTCTAATTTAGAATTGATGTGATCCTTGTAATGTGTATGCATTATGGAACCCCTGTTTGTTGGGTGTGAAAATAAAATTTCAAAATTATAATTATTATTTGTTTTTTTTGATAAGTATAAACATAAATTTTTTCATGTAAACGACTGGTTGATTATATATTTTTTATATTTTGGATGGGTAAGCTTTATATTTTAGATTTGGTTATGATAGTTGATTGTGGGTGTTAAAACATGATTTATTTTAAAAAAATGATCATATTTATTGGTTAATATTATAAATGAGTGTGTTAATATAGTTTATAATTTTTTTAATATAAATTTAGTATTTCATAAAACTTTTATCTAATTTTATATAAAATAGATAATTTATTTAAAATTTAGTCATTATATTTAAACCATTTCATTTTTTTTCAAAAGAATATCACTCATTGAAAAGTATTTGTTCATTTTTTTATTATTTTAATTCAGAATATTTTAATTTCATTATCCATATAATGTGGTTTTATAAAGTATACATGTAAGTACCTGATTATTATTCAATATGCAATTTAATTTTTAAAAATAGAATTCATTATATGTTATTACTAAATATATTTTCAGGTTTAGAGTTTTTAAGAATTAGGTCATAACTCTTACATAAAAAGACCATAAATTAAAAATTGGACACATCCTCTTAGTATCCATTTTCCTACAATACAATACATTTTAAGTAAAATATGTTTTCTTTTCCTGAAAAATATTTAATATTTTCAATCCTACTCATCCTTAAACCTGTGAAAAATATTTGAAAACATGGGATGAGCACAAAAATATCTATAAGGTACATATATAAAGAATAAATAAACTCATTAGTCAATTTTAAAGACATGATATAATGAAAGATACTTTTCCTTAAACGTAATAAAATTTGATCTCAAATAATAATTTACTTACTAATGAAATCATATTTACTTCCAAAAGTTTTCCATAAAACGCTTTATAAGAAAAAATAAAGATAAAATCATAATCATGAGGGTTTCTTAAAATACACGAGTACCCATGAAAAACCTTTTATTAAAAAAACCTTTTTACCCTAAACAAGAATAATTATTCCTTTAAAACAAAAGATCATTGTTTTAACTTTTGAAATCAAAGGATTTCTAAAAAACTCATTTAAATGCATATAAAATTCATGTAGGTTACATGTGACATAATATTATTAAAAGAACTAAAATAACCATTATAATTGAAATAACCATTATATTCAATGTATAACATCATTATCTAGAGAACATAATCATTACCCAATACATTAGAGAGCTATATCAGGGTCACCCATCATCATGACATATATCAGGCTCAAATTTAACTAGAAAAATGTCCGAGGACTATAACATGCATGAAAAACATATAATTTTACATTTCCATCAACAATATCATAAAAATATCTTTTTAAACCGATAAGTAAAACATTTTCAGATATTGATATATCCATTTCCTTTAAAACCCACTTCTCAAAATTAAAATTATTAAAATTAAGGGAATGAGGGTTTTTATATAAATAAAACAAGTAAACTTATATGTGATTCCAAAACAGAAAATAACAGTCATGGTGGTAGGAAAATCAATTGATGTCGTACATGTCAAAACTGAACACCCCTTTTTCCTTTTTGTAATGAAAGTAAAGACATTCCATAAAAATATTAGTTTTAAAAACCTTTTTCAGAAATTTAAAATTTTACTTTATAATTCATTCATTTCTATATAATTACATCAATGAAATAATTTTATGGAATAAAATGATTTAGAAAATAAATCTTTGAAATATTTAAAATGTGGTTTTTGAAGTGTCCCTTGCCTCAAGTTCGATTCGTCATGAATATTATTTATATTCTTGAATAATAATCTAATGTTAATTATTTACTTGATTCAAACATTTTTAATTATTTTATTACTATTATTTTATTTATTACCATGATATATTTAATTAATTAATCAACTAATTTCACATCAAACATTTTGACGATATTTTACTCATATGTCCAAAATGAATTGGTATGATAACTATGGTCAAAGAGGTAATTATTACATTATATATAGGGTAATAATAATTAAATATTTATCATTTTTATATATTAATTTCAATTTTAAAACCAACCATTAAATATGGTTATGAAAAATGAACTACGTTAAAATCGTGGATATGGTAGGTCGTACGTATGCATGAGTAACGTTTCTATTTTTCAAAGAGAATGAGGGAAAGAAGTTAAGTTTCATTATATATTTAAATAATAATTATTATATCCTAAATATAATATTATATCTTTAAATAGACTTATATATTACATCCATGTGATGTAGTGATGAAAAATGAATCACATCACTTCATAGATGTGGCAATCCAGACGTACGCACGAACGACATTATCATTTTTCAATGGATGAAAAGTTAAGAATATATATGGTATATTATCTTTAAAAAGTTTTAATTATTACATGAATATCATATATATAAATTAAATCCATCATTATAACCAATTGTTATAGGGTGCGATGGAAAATGAATTAAATCGGTTCGTGAGGCGGTAGTCTGTCATACACATGAATGCCAATTTCCCCCCCATTTGATGGAATAAGAGATGGATATAAGTTATGAAATTAACCTGAAAAATATAAATATATTCAATATATTGGTTTTATTATTTCATCATGTTTTAAGAATATTTTATAGAGGTAGAAGAATATATAAAACACAAATATCAGTTAATAATTATATATATTGTTCAGGGAACCTCCATTAATTTAAACCTTAATCCCTAAAAAATTAGTATTTTGAAAAAAATAATACCTCTAGAATGCGAGGAAGGATTATAATAATATTTTTGGGTAGGTATTGGTAGAGATAGAGTGAAAAAATGGTCCAAGAAAAAAAGGATACAAGGTTCCCTTTTACAAGTGAGGGGCGGGACATTCCTTGAATTTCTTAAAGTATTAAATTAATATAAATTAATTTTCAGGTTAAAGTTGATCAAAAATGGTCCATTTAAAATTATTATAACATATATGGTCAAAATATGTCCATACAATCTAATTTTAAAATTATTTAGGTCATTTTAACCCTTATCTCTTTAGTTTAACCCTAATTAAACCTATTTTAACCTTAATTGTGGTAATAGATTTTTCCTATTTTTACTATTTTTTATAACCAAAATCAGTTGGATATTATTTCATAATATTAATTATTATAATTAAAAATATTTAATACCATTTAACAGATTCAATTTGAAGAGTTTTTATAATTTCATTTAAAATTAAACTCATAAAGCACGATGAAAAACAATTTTTTTTAAAAAAATCCTTTTTAAATATACAAATGTTTTTATAAGAAATTAAAGTATAATTTTTAATCTAATAAAATTAATTAGATTATTAATAATATTAATTAACTAATTTTAATTTTAAACCATTTTAAAACAAAATGTATCTCTGTGAACTCTTGAAACGAAAAGAAATGTTTTAATAAAAATTACGATATTCAATTTTGAGTATGAAATAATTTTTTTTAGAAAATTATACAAAATTCATCTTAGGTTAATTTTGAAATTATGAATGAAAAAATTATATTAAATTTTCCAAATTTAAATTCTATAATTTTGAAATAAATATCTTAAGTAAAAACATATAATGCATGAAAACCCAATTTTGTTAGAAAAAATCATTATTCCTTTTTACTAAAATATTACCTAATATTCTTATAGTGAATATAAATCAAAAAAATATATTTAGTGAATATTAATAATAAATTAAAATGTTTTATCTTAATATTACCCAAATTTTTACATTCTTCCCTCTTTTGGAAATTTCATCACTACAATTTTATTCATTACTAAAACAAGTGGTGATATTTTTCCTTCATAGTATTTTTTTATTCCCAGGTTACTTATTAAACTATATGGGGTTTCCATAGAACATTAACTTTATGAGTTAATTTATTCAACAATACATTATCTATATAATCAAGAATAAGTTTTGTTTTTTCCTCATAAGAAATTTTTTCTTCCAACAGAACTAATTTAGGGATCAAAACATGAGATGCATATGACACATATTTTATTAATAATGAAACATAGAATATGTCATATACCTAAGATGAAATTGGAGGCAAGGAAACTCAGTAAGAAACTAATCCAAATTTATCTTGGATTTCATATGGTCTAATAAACTACAGACTAAGATTATCTTTTTACTAAAATTCATAACACTTTTCTATAGAGATACTTTAATAAAATCATAATTGTCTATCTCGAATTAATAATATTTTCTCCAAATACTTTTATAAATTTTCTTCCCACTTTAATCTATAATCATATATTAATAAATCATCTTCATCTTCCTAATAATTTCATCTACCAATTCTAGTCCTAAAATTCATACACAAATTTTAGAGTTCGACACCATTTTCCATATAATGCCTTAAAAGGTGTGTTATGTATACTGGAATGAAAAATATTATTACAAGAAAATTTAACTAATGAAGAATTTTAATCCCAACTTCCTTGGTAATACATTAAACAAGATCAAATCATGAATTTCAAGGTCTAAATCATTCTCTTAGACTATCCATCAAATTGAGGATGAAAAGTTGATCTGAAATTTAATTCAGAACCTAATGACTTCTGAATTCTTTTGAAAAAAATTAGAAGTAAATCTAGTACTAAGGTCATATACAATGGTGATAGGAACTCCATGTGACCTGATTATCTCCTTGATATATAGTCACAAAAGCTAATCTAAATACATATTATCTAAAATAGGAAGTAAATTTATATATATAGTTAGTCGATCAACAATAACCCAAGTCAAATTATTACCCAAAGATGTTTTTGTAAATCCCATCATGAAATCCACAGATATATTTTCCTATTTCCACTCTGGAACTGGAAAATACTAAAACAACCATTTTGTAATTTACATTATTCTTTAAAAAACTGATAAGTCAAACATCTTTTGTTAAAGTAAATAATATAACTTTTCATTCCATCCCACCAGTAATACTCTCAATGTTCATTATATATCTTTGTGCTTCTAGTATGGGTAAAAACGGGGAACTTTGAGCATCACTCGACAATTCTGTCGCCAACTGGGAAAATCTTGGCACAAAAAACCTATTTAAAAATGTTAAAACACCTTCATAATCAACATTAAACTCTATAAACTTACCATTAATGATATAATATTTCTTTTCCTATAAAACATGATCCTTCTTCTATTCTTTCTTAGTTCAATTTGACAATGATAATTGCACAGACACCCAAAAAAATAGAGGATGTTCCTGTATACATAATTTCTAAGTGAAAATTCATCAAATCATTAAAAAAGGGTTATGTTCAAATGTAACATGGTTAATGTGTCATTACATTTATAACTCAAAGCATCAACTACTCTATTTTATTTTCTTGGATAGTAATTAATCATGAAGTAATAATCCTTAATATTTTCCAGCCATCTTATCTACCTCAGGTTCAACTCTATTTGAGTGAATATATACATCAATATTTTATGATAAATATATATTTTAAACATTAATTCATATAAACGATGCCTCCATATTTTTAAATAAAAAATATAGAATAAAATTTTAGATCATGGGTAAGATAACATTACTCGTGAGGTTTTGGTTGATGTAAATATTAAACAATTACCCAATAATTATACATCATAACACAACCAAAACATTGAAGATGAAAAATTCCCCATTTCTAGATAGTAGGGAAAAAATAGAGAATTCAATAATATTCTTTTCAGTTCCTTGAAAAAACCATTACAAAATTTTATCTAGATTAATTTAACTCCTTTTTGGTTAACATAATTAGTGGGCTATATAACCAAGAAAAGGTTTCAATAAACTACAAGTAGTAACCCAATAATCAAAGAAAAATATGAATATTTTTAAAATTTTTAGGTCTCGTCCATTCTTGAACTAATTTAATTTTAATTGGGTCAATAGTTATGCCACCTTTAGAAATAATATTTAAAAGGAAAGAAATCAGTTGCATCAAAAAACCACACATACTAAATTTTATATATAGATTCTTTTATTTTAAGGTTTTCAAAATAATCCTTAGGTTTCTTTTATGATACTCATGAATTTTAAAATATACTAGCATATAATCATTTAAAATAACCAAAAAATTATCTAAATGTTCATGGAATTTTTTTTCTTAAGATCTATAAATACATCTAGTACATTATACAACCCAAAGGAAAAAACTCATAATGTCCATATCTAATCTGAAATTCCATATTCAGAATATATTCATCATTTAACTTCAATTTATGTTATCTTAAACCTAATATTAATATTCTAAAAATATAGTTATCCCAAGATATGATAAAAAAAGTCATCAATATAAGGAAAATAATACTTTTTCTTAATAGTGATGTTATTCAAGGATCTATCGTTAATGATAAGTATCATTGAAACATGTTTTTTTAAAAAATAAAATAGGATCACCCCATGGTGTAGTGTTTTGATGAATTGATCCTTTATCTAGAAACTCTTGAAACTAATTTTTAAATTCAAAAATTTCTACTTGATCCACTCAATAATGGGGTTTTAAAACTAGATTAGCGTGAAATACTAAGATAATAATAAAATCAACTCTCTAATGAATTATAATACCATAAAAATCATCAGGAAATACATTTAGATATTCATTCACTACCGGTATATCATTGATATGAACAATATCTCTATTTTCAATAGTATGTTCAAGATAACTTCCATTTTCATCTTTTAACATTTTCTCATCTTCTTTATATGTAATCAAATATATGAATTCTTTATTAAAAAAACAAGGAATCATTCTAAAAAATAACTTCTTTATCTCTATAATATATATTATCATGGTATATAGAAAGAAAATCCATACCCATAATAACATCAAACTCTATAAGGGGAAGGAAAACATGGTTTCCAGGTAAATCATTTCCATAGAAAACAATAGAAATATTATAATACTTTTTTTTTTATTAATACATCCCATAAGCATTTTTACCAAAAATATGGCTTAATTTCTTAAGGTTAAATTTATAATTTATCACAAAATTTCTTGGAAATAAAATAGTGTGTAGTGTCTAAATGAAATAGGACATTGGTATAATCCAAATAAACAAGTAAAGTACCTAACACCACATCATTGGATGATCCAACATATATTGAAGTTGTTATAACTGATTTTTCCACACCTTTCAATTTGTGATCTTGATGATTTCCATCTTTCATTATTATCTTTGGATGCATACTGACATAATTACCAATATCATTATAACTAAACAATATTACCACAATGTTTTCTTTATTTTTCTGATAATTTCTTATAGTCATGAGACACATGTATAGACTTTTTACATCATAAACACTTCCTATATTTTGTAAGACATTCTACAGGGTTATCTTTACCACACTTATCACTATAGGGAAACTTGATTTTATTTCCTTTGAATTTCTTTGATAAATTCTTCCTTATTTTCTGACATATGGAAATTTTATTCTTATTGTATTATTGATATACTTTATTATTGGAAAACTTCATTTATACCTTCTTATCATATCGAAATGTTTTCTTATAAATTTTAAATTTAGGGGAAAAAAATTTACTTTGATATATTAGATTCAATCCAAAGTAAAACAAATTTATTTTACTATCAATATTCTAGATAAAATTTGTTAGGTACATTACTGATTGGGTAAAGTTTTTTTCATACACAATCATTAAATCTTCTTTATTCTATCTTAATTCCAAGAATTGTTTTTCCATACTAAGTTAAATAGCCATAAAAAACATTTCTCAAAGAAAATATTCTTAAATTCATCCCATTCGAAGGTATTGAAATCTTATATTTCTTTGATATTCTTAAACATTGGCCATATTCACCATCAAAATGATAAATAAAAATAGACACCTTTTGGTGCTCTAAAAAATCAATGAATTTTAATATATTTTCAAAGGATTTACTCCATAACTCAAATACTATAGGTTAAGATAATCCACTAAATGTTGGAGGGTGTTATTTTCTGAAATTATTAACTGTAGAAATTTTTATCTATGGTGAAAAAAGTTTCTCTACCACATGGATACCACCACCATTTATAGCTTGTGCCAACTAAGCCATAAAAAAATAATCTGCTATAATTTCAACCATTCAAAATCGCATATTCAGAAGGATATTTTCCTCTTGGTGCTTCCTAATTCAACTTACATATTTCCTCTATGGAAAACCATTATGAACACACATATTTTACATGAAGTGACATGGTAATATTTAAATTCTATATCATGATAGCTATGACACCCATATTTATTTTTGAAATATTTTCTCTAAATAATTTTAATTATTCAATATCTTGCATTGCACACAATCGTGACTTTAAATGAACCAGTAGAATCCTTAGTATAAAATGACCATTTTAAACAAGCCATTAGGTTAGAAGTAATAAATATAAGCAACATATGAAAATGTATGGTGAAGTAATTCGCTACAAATTATTTAGGAAAAATATAAATCAATTATATATTTGTATTTGTTTACTAATAAATTTAGAGATTCACTATTAAAAAATGAAATTAATGAAATTAATGAAATATATATGTTATATAACTAATAAAATATTTTTTATATTTATCCAATATATATTATTTTCATAGTGTATGAATAAACTATATTTGATGTATAAAAAACTATATTTTTCAAAATGGTAATTTTCCGCCTTTTAAGGGAGAACCCCTTTTAAATTAATATTTTCAGACATTAATAATTTTTATATGACATAATAAATATTTTATTTTGAATTGAGATATAAAAATTTACCTTGGGTGAATTTTTAATATTTTTCTAATAACTTTCAAATTTTGATGAATAGTAAAAATACAATAAATTTTAATTGAAAAAAACTTTTTTTCTTAAAAATAATTTATATTGTTAAAATATGCTATTTAATGGTTTTAAAGAATAAATTGAATATATTTTTATCATTAAATATAATTTATGTCATTATTATTAATTTTACATTAAATTCAGATGTAAAACTATTTCAATCTTTTGCAATGGTTTAAATTTTAAAAAACTCGTTCTCTCCTTCCAAAAACCTGATGGATTTTAAATTAATTACTAATATTATGTGTTTTTAATTTTAAAAAATGAACTCCATATTTTTAATCATTAGGTACAAATTATATAAAATATATTTATTTTATTTTTCGGCAATATGAATAGTGACTTCAATAACTTTTATTATTATGAAAAAAGGTAAAATAGGTAACTAAGGGTAAAAATACTATTATAAAATTACCATAACACATATTGTAATATAATTTTATGAGTGTGTTTCTACCAAAATAATACTTAGGTTGAAATTTTGTCCTTTAGAATCCACTTGGATGAGATTAGTACATTTAATTTATTTTATTTAAAGAAAAATTAAATATGTCTCGCTCAAATTTTAATAACAAAATAATTTTTTACATAAGGTTATACAAAAGATAAATTTTATTATAAATACTCATTTGAAATATAAAATGTTTTTATATATCATGGTAATTTATTTTTAATTTTTAGTAAATAAATAATTATCTTAAATACTTATACTTTGATGATGTAAAGATTAATTAATTGATGAGAAATCAATAAAACAATTTTTAGTAAAATTATAATAACCATCAAAAGACCCAAAAAATTGAAAAAATATAAATTTTCAATTATATCTCAATCATAATCATCAAAGTGTCGAGTTAGTGACCATTTGGAGCCTTATAGAAGATATTGGGACACTTATATTATTTTATTTAAAGTGATGTCAAAGTTGTCACATTAATAAAATAATAATTATAATATTTTAAATATTGGATTTTATAGATGAAAAATCCAACTAAAAGTATTATTTTAAAATCTTGTGGATTTACATTCATCATAATATTTTATTTTTAATTTTTATTCAACAAATATGTATATTAAATAATTACACAATATTAGTGTAGTAATTATTTTATTAATGGGGATATCAAATAAATGTTATAAAAAATATTAAAAATAAATATAATATAAATTAATTAAAATGTCAAATGATTTTTTATATTACCTTGACCTATTATAAATATAATAAAATATTTGGTTCAATGTTATCTTATTATATTAATATTTTTAAAAATCAATGAATTGAATAGTGTAAAAATTGATATTGTTGACTGTTTATCAAAATAATCTTTTATTAAATTATTTAAAAATCATAAAAAAATTTAAAAAAAATTTAATAATTATTATATTTTTTAAAATATTCTAATTTATTTATTTATGGTCTAATTGACATCAAATAAGTAAATATGGAACCCTTTTATTATTAAAATATCATGTTGTACTAGTTAAAAATAAAACAAAATAACTAAGTGTTAATTAAAATGAAAAGGTTTAAATTGACATAAATATAAGTATAAAATCTATTTTTTTTGATGATATTACAACCCTATATCATTTAATCTTCAAATTTTGTACATTTTGGAGGTTTTTGGATGATATTTTATTTTATTATAAATTATTATTTTTGGAGATCCCAAAAGTGACCCTCACCTCAATTATTAAAGGGAACCTCCTCCCTCACCTATTCACTTCATGTTGATCCTTAAAGCTTAGACATACCCTATAATTTTACCTTCTAAACTTACCTGGTCACATTTTATATGTTCTAGTATTTTTTAAAGACCAACTCTAGTGATCTAAGAGGAGATTTAGAGGAATCACATCAAAACAGAGGTACTCTTCTCAACCGATTCTTTCAAAACAAATTATTTTTATACTTCATCTTTATGATTTGTTTAATTATAAAGTAATAACTGAAGTATAAATTATATACTGAGATTTTATTATAATTATGAAACAACCATATTCCACCTTTTATCCATCCTACAAAAAATGAAATCACCACGCGTGCGTACATACGACTTACCATCTACATACCGTGGTGTAATATGTTTTTCACCAACACATTACTTGGATGGGTATAATGATGTAAATAATAACTATATATTATTATTATTATAAAAATATATTAATTCAGAAATATTTTACACCATCCAATTCAATACCATTCACTAAATAGGAGAATGATATTATCACTCGTGCATACATACGACCTACCGTCTCTACGAGGCAATGTGATTCATTCTACATGATCTTCATTAAAGCATGATTATATAAATGCAAATAATGAATAAATATGGCATATATTATGTTAATTTCATTTTTTAGTTATATATGTGTGACCTAATAAAGATAACCAAAACTTATTTGACAAAACATGCATAAGGACATAAAGCAGTTAACATCCGAATAACGAGTAATAATGAAATGTTACTAACAAATAGATGATAATATGATCATATATGATATCATAAAAATGACTATGATTCTAGAATAAGTAAATGAAATTATTTAAATAATTATACAGGAGAGTAGTATACATATGAAAGAAATCAGACCTAAGGTAAGGGATACTTTCACAATCTCATTATTATCCAAGATTGTTTATCCGTAAGTATTTACTGGGGTATTTTTATCATCCACATACATGTTTCGTAAATATATAATATTATTTATATTATTATTCAATTTTTTAAATTCTATTTTACCCATTTGTGAATTTTTATTAAAAGTTATGAAATGAATCTTTTATCTTTATTCGATACGAGGTATTTTTTTTGACTTTTTTGGAAAAAGTATGAGGAGAGTGTTTTTTAACTCATACGGAATGAATAGATTTTTACATCTTCATAATGGATTACTTACATGATTATTCCTCTATAAAATTTCTAGTTTATTTTAAAATAAATTTTTTTTTTACAATTGTATGACATTTTTAGAAAATAAAATGTTTTTGAATAAGAAAAGATATTTTCCTTAAGAATTGATATCAGGTGTTTTATAAAAATTAGTTACCATCTAAGATGAAATTATTTAAATATGGTTATGTATATATCCCTATTATTACTATGGTTTTATTTTTTTTATGATGGAATGATATTTATGAAATACATTTATTTTATACGGATTATGATGGAATGATGTTTAAGAAACCCATTTTATTCCTTTAGTTATGCTATGATGAATGATTTATGTTTTTATGGCACACATAAGAATGATTACATTATGAAATGGGTGGGACCTATATCTATCTCCAATGAATTGGGTAAAAATTTATATCTAATTATATAGACATGTATAGAATGAGAAATGATCTTAGTTCAGTAATATAGGGCTGGAATGAGAAGTGAACTCAGTTCAATAATAGACTTTGTCTGCTATGATGGTTTTGGAAATGAGACTTAACTAATATTAAATGGTTTTCTATGATTATGTATATCCAAAAAAATTTAATGTATTATGTTATTACTTTTGGGATTATGTTCATTGATTCTTATGAAATTTAATGATTTATCCCATGGTATGATATCACTACTTTCATATACAGGATAATATTTTCAAATTATATGTTCTTATGTCTTATGATTATGATATGAATGATATTTCCCTTGTTTAACATTACTGAGCATCTGAGCTCACCCTTTCATATGTTTTTTTTCCCTAGGCCATGAATAAGGGTATTAAGTTAGATATGTAAAAAAGGGTATAATTATGATAAAATAAGTGGGAGACAATGAAGATGTATTATGAACCAGTTTTTTATGTTTCCCATTTTCTAAAGACACTATAACTATATGGTCATGTCATAGATTTGTAATATATTGCAATCAATATTCTTCAACTTTGAAGTAATATCATTTTATGTAAATTATGGGGAATTATAGTTGGTATTAGAGTAAAGGTATAGTTAACCTTTGGAAACTAGGATGATAAAACCTTAGTTAGAACCCTAAGGATATAAATATGTATAGGTTAAAATCCTAGTGTTTTAGAAATGATCATGAATAACCCAGGATAAAACCCAAAGTGTCCAAAGATGAAATTTAATTCTTGATTATGTTGTTTTTCAATTATGATTAGTTTTTCTCACACTATGATTCTTGGTTTTAGTCAATGGATGGAACCCAAAGGAACCACATTAAAGCTTAATGTGACAGGCAATACAATGGATTTCCTCTCAAGAAACCAACTGTTATGGGAATTGAAATGAAAAATACTTTATCTATTCTCACACAACTTTATCAATTTATGAACTATGTAGGACTTCCAAACGATCGAAGGAGGGAACAAATTTTTTTTGAGTCCTTCATGAGGAAACGACCACCTTCTTTCAGTGGGTATTCTGATATATTAGTGGCTGAACAATGGATCAGTACCACAAAAAAGATATTTTTAGTTATCTAATGTTCAAAACATGATAATGTCATCTTAGAAATATATCATTTGGTAGGTGAATTTGATCAATGGTGGAACCTTATCAAGAATATGAGTCAAAGAGATGAAATTGAATCCAAGGAATGGGACGAGTTCAAGAAATTATTTTTCAATAAATACTTTCATCGTATTCTTCAAGCAAAGATAGAGGAGTTCCCTGAGCATAATAAAAAAGACGATAAATATGTTGGTACCTATGAAGAAAATTTCAAAATACTTGAAAAGTATTATTTTATAATTATTATTTGACTTGAGATTAAAATTGATCGATTAATTAGTATCATAAAACTATGTCTCCAAAGGGAATTATCCATAAGGGACTTCAATAGCTATGAAGAAATTGTTCGATGTGCTCTCAAGGTTGAGATGAAAATTGGAGTAACCCATCTATCCTCTGGGTTTTATAATAATAGAAAAATGGAATTTAAGGGAAAATAAAAAGACCGCACTAAAAAGAAGACGAGTTTTCCCTTAATCTCAAAGTGTGGAATGAAATATGGATGAAATTTTTTAAAGGGGCTAATAAATGTTTTCAGTATGGAAAAGAAGGACATCGAGAAGTTGAATGCCGATGTGATGGAAAAAATATGTCAAATGATGTGAATAGAGAAAAGGAAACACATAATGAAACTCCTACACTTCATTGTTACAAGATCAAGGAAATGGGGAATTATTCCAATAGATGACCTAATTAAATGGTTATTGATGATGATCTACGTCATCAAACTCTTAAGACCAAAGAAAAAGGAAAGTTACATGCAATCACAATCGAATATGTGGAGTATGATAATTAAGTGGTGAAAGGTACACTTACCATCCACTCTAAAGTAGAAAATGTTTTTTTAATTATGGATCCATCCACTCTTTTATTTCTTAAAATTTTTCTAATTATATCATCGTATTACCTCAATAATTAGACGTTGAGTTAGCAGTGACAACTCCTAATGACACAATGGTCACATCAAAAGTTTATAATTATTCTCTGATTGATGTTTGTGGAAAAGTGCTTCCTAAAAATCTTGTGATCCTTCCTATAGTAGAATTTTATGTGATTCTTGGCATGGATTGGATTTATATATACGAAGATCATATCAATTGACATGGAAGGGAAGTCACATTACATATTCCAAATAAATCTACGATTATCTATCGATGCAAGTATGAGTATGACCATCCAATGAAGATTTATTCCATATTATGGGTCTTGATCCCTATAAAATAAGGCTATCAATCTCAAATGGTTGTAGAGAAACTCAAAATTAAGAATACACCCATTGTATGGGAGTCTAAGGATGTCTTTCCAGAAGAATTACCAGGTCTTCCACCAAATCATGAAGGTTAGTTTTCAATAGATACCAGGTGATAATCCTATTTCAAATAAACCTTATAGAATGGCCCCAATTAAGTTATAGGAATTAAAGAAGAAACTCCATGAGAATATTGAAAAGGGATTCAAACTCCCTAGTGAGTCACCTTGGGGTGAACCTTTTCTATTTTTTAAGAACAAATATGGATCAATGAGACTCTACATTGATTATTGGGAATAATACAAGAACACTATCAAGAACAAATATCCTCTTCCCCACATTGATGACTTATTCGAACAACTATGAAGAGATCAATACTTATCCAATATTGATATTCATTTAAAGTATCATCAATTAAGGGTCAAGAAGGAGGATATACCAAAGATGACATTCTATACAAGGTGTGGACACTATGAATTTATAGTGATACCTTTTGGTCTTACTAATTCCCCTCTTATCTTCATAGATCTAATGAATAGAGTCTTTAGAGACTATCTTGATCAGTTTGTGGTAGTATTTATAAATGATATTCTTGTATATTAGAAGAGAAAGGAAGAATATGAATATTACTTGATAATTGTATTGAAGACCCTTAGAAAAGAGAAGATTTATGAAAAATTTACCATGTGTGAATTTTGGCTTCATAAAGTTTAATTTTTTGGTCACATAATCTCAAGAGAGGGGATATTTGTGGATCTATGAAAAATATAAGTTTTTGAAAGCTAGAAAAGGAAAACAACGGTAATTGAGATATGATGTTTTCTTGGTTTTTGTAGATATTATCAATGTTTTGTGAAATATTTTCTATGATTATCTAATCCACTCACCACGTTGAGTCAGAAAGGAGTTAATTTTGTATGGACAGAGGAATGTGAATATAATTTCAAAGAGCTCAAAATAAGGTTATCCAGTGCACCTGTGATCACAGTATCTTGTAGTGGGGAAAGTTTTGTGATCTACAGTGCTGCATCCATGAAGTGGTTGGGTTGCGTTATCATGAAAAATGATATGGTGATAGCTTATTCCTCACGAAAATTGAAAATCCATGAGAAAAATTACCCAACTCAAGATTTGTATTTATTTGTGGTAATCTTTGAACTAAATATATAGAGGAATTATCTTTACGGTGAAAGGTGTGATATTTATACTGATCATAAAAGCTTAAAGTATATTTTCAAACAAAAAGAGATGAATATGTCTCAAAAGAAGATGGTTGAAGATGATTAAAGATTACAACTTCTTAATACATTACCACCCTGGGAAAGTGAACAAGGTGAAAGTGATTTGAGTTGAAAGGACCATGATAGCCTATACATAATGAGGATCATAAAAGATCCATCATTTATGGATTTGAAAAGGATAAATCTTAAACTATTAAACGAAGGGGGGAAATATTATCTTTATCAAATGAATGTTAAACCATATATACAATTAAATATTAAGGAGGAACAGAATAAAGATGTATAGATACTAAATATGGTGGAAAATTCTCCTGAATTCAACCTTGATTGTGATGGAATAATAAGGTCTAGTAATCAGGTTTTTATTCCTTCCATACTAGAATTAAAGAAGGAGCTATTGGATGATGCTCATAGTTCTTCATTCTCTATTCACCCAAGAAGCACAAATATTTATAGGGACTTGATGTAACATCCCAGGTAAATAAATAATATTACATTCTAATGTTTATCAATATTTGTGAATAAAATGTTAATACTAATTTAAAGGGAATGCTATGCTTGATGGCGTACCCAATACGCAACAACGAGTTTCTTTGAAATCTTATGTTGCACACTAATAATATAATAATATTATAATAGTTAACACATAACCATTGTAATGGAGGGAATGAATATAAATAACTAAAAAATGATTACATATGTTTGTAAAATATTTTTACATTTATCCAATAAATGTTAGAGGCTTAAAATCCAAATGAATCCAATTTTAAGAATAAATACTCTAATATTTTTAAAAGATTGTTTTACTGCCTTTTGATGGAGAACCTTTTTTAAATCTTACTTTTGAAAATTTTATAAGATCTATTTGTAAAAATAAACTTATTCTTTATGATTGGGATATTGAAATTTACTTCAGTTAAATTTTTGGTATGTTCCTGACAATGTTCATTTTTTTAATGAACAGTGAGAAATATTGCATTTTACATCAAAACTGCTTTTTCATCTAATTTAAATATTTGGTTGTATTATCTTTTTAATCGGTTTTAAATTTAAATTAGAATTTATTTTTATAATTTAATTCAATTGTGGTCATTAGAATTAATTTTTCTTTGAAAATGGACATAAACAAGTGCCAAACTTTTCATATATATTGCTTCCAAAAAACCCGCTATTTTTTTTAACAGCGGGAATTAACTATATGATTTATTAATAAAACTTCTATGTTTTGAATTTGGTAAAATGGAAATAATTTCTGAATTTTAAATATCAAATATATCTTAGGGTTAATTTTTGGTATTTTTATGATAAATCTTTTTTTAATGAATAGTGAAAAAATACAGTTTTTAATTCAAAACTGCCTTTTCATCCAATTTATTTATATATTTAGATTTTTTTAATTGTTTTTAAAGTATAATTGAATTATTTTTTTATCACTTAATACAATTTTGTTCATTGGAAGTAATTTCACTTTTTAATTGGATGTAAAAACAAGTCAATCTTTTGATAAATTTTACTTCTTAAAAACTCGTCTTTTATTTTGACATCGAGATTTACTTTTAAATTAATTACTACAATTTATGTGTTTTGAATTGGATTAAATTGATTCCATATTTGTAATCAGAAGTTACTAATTATGTAATCAAGACTCTTTTGTTTTTGGACGTTATGAATAGTAACGACGATAATTATCTTTAATTGTCGTGTTTAATTAGTAATCGGGTAATTAAGGGTAAGAAAATAATATCATAAAAATATAAAATGACCCCAAAATGTGTCCTAATGCAATTTTTGGTGTCATTGATGACCATGGGATGGCTTGTGCCAACCTTGGGACCCCATGGAATCACTTTAGTGTGATAATGACCTTTTATCATATTTTTTTAAAGAAAGGAAAATGTAACCAAAGTATGTAACACCTAAGTAAAATAATTTTAATTTTGTATAAATAAATTATTTATTAGACTATAAATAGTAATTGGAAAGATAAAAATATTTCCTACATCATGATATTTTTTTTTATAATTTTTAGACATTAAATGAATTATTTTATTTATGACACCGTGATGATGCAGTAATTACCTCATAAATGAACGATTTAAATAAAATGAGAAGATAGGGTGAAATATAAGTCTTAAACTTGTCACAAACCTATTATATGGGTGGATTTTTAAACCTTATCACCTTATCCTAGAAATATATCCTTTTCGGACCTTTAAAATTTGAAAATCATTTTATAATAAATTTATATTTTATAACTTTCCAAGAGTGCCCCTCCTCTTCTCTTATAAAAGGCCCCCAACTCTACCACCTTACCCACACCTCTCAAGCCTTTGGGTCGGCCAAAACCTACCCATTTAATCTCTCCACATATATCTATTCATCATTGAAGCCTCACCTTTGGCATAATTCTCTTAAAGAAACCCTTTTGGTTCAAACCAAGAGGAGTTACCCGATTTAAAGGTAATGTCTTCACTTGTGTTATTTTGTTTTATTTTGCTTTTCCAAACCACTAAACTCTTTTTATTCCTTTATTTTGTAACAAAACCAGTATCTTCAGTATACTAGGATTTGGTTATGTGAAATATTTGAGCTACACTTACACACACCTCCGTCTAATGGTTAAAGAACATAATGTTTCTATGGATAGCGAATTACTGCCTCACGAAACGATGATTGTTCAATATTCTATTAACACATTTAATGGTGGCCATTATGATGTCACTGTATTTTATATATGATATATATGGTATTTATGTTTTCTATATGCTTCTGTATTTTATATTTAAAACATACCTTTATTCTTTGCATGTTGTGCAGATTCGATAATTTCATATGAGGAAGTGTGGACTACCGCCCCCCCATGTGATGTGACTCGTTCATACAATACATGGAATGTATAAAGAATGGAATTAATGAAAATATGTGACCTATATAACATATATATTATACTGGAACGATAATATATATATTTATATCTCATTTATTTTTAGTTCTATTAATATGACAAAGACATGAAAGTAGCGTTCATGAGTATGTACGGCTTACCGTCTCCATGAACGGTACATTTTATTTATTATCTCCAAATGTTATGTACTATTATAAGTACATATATATAATGTATATATATTTCATATATTACATCTACATGATGGATATCATTCTGGAACTATAATATATATATCTCTCTTTTAGCTTTAATTCCATTAATATGACAAAAAAATGAAAGTAGCGTTCATGCGTACATATGGCCTACCGTCTCCATGAACGGTGCTTTTCATTTTTTTCTCCAAATGTTTTGGAATAGTATAAAATGAATATTTACTGGATATATATGATATTTTAATCATTAATACTATTCTGTAAATTATTTACTTATAACTACATGGACAATCATTTTCAAACAAGTTCATTTTTGACTCATGTACCAAACATCGGCAAAAACGTATGATATGAAATAAAATTATTAGACAATTATTATAAAATTATAATATGTGATATGAACTGAATAATAATCTTTAAAGGATGTCCTTAAGAAATTTTAAATTTACCAAAGTTTATTATTCAGGAATATAAAGAAACGAACAAGACAAGTCGGACTTGAGGTAAGGGATCCTACCTCTCTCTTTCTTTTTAAGTACTATCTTTTATGTCATTTATTTTAAGCTCATATTTCTTATGTTTAGGGATGTTATTTTATATTCCTAATTCTGTACTTTTTATGTTAATATTATGATAGACCCTATTTTATCTCATAAATCCATTTTTGGAAGTTTTATGTGGCGTCGTTAGTCTGTCGAGTTTTCGTAAGGGATTTTTCATCTCACTTTTATTCCCATGAGATTTATGCTACATTGGACACTATTTCCTTTTGTGTGGTGTATGTACTGACCATTATTTTACAATTTGTATAATATAATCTCATTTATGGGTATTTACATCTTCATTGTATGACCCTTATTTCATGGGGTGTATGTTGCGAAGGTTGCCCAAATCGGTAAGGGAACCTTTCAAACTCCTCTTTTTAAAAGACTTATTTTGTTATGTCTTTTAATTTACATATTTTTATGTTGGTATATGTTCTTATATATCCTTATTTATGTAAATTTTATATCCAAGTGATGAGATACTATTTTCTCTCTCATCAACTAATTTTATGAATTTTAAAGTGACGCTGTTAGGCTGTCAAATTTTACTAAGGGAACTTCTTAACCCAATTTCAATTTCTTTGGGTTCAACTTGTAGTTATTGAATATGTCATCCTATGAATATGTGTGAATGACCTATGATTGGTTTACACTTAATATTCACTTATATTGGGTGTATTTATATTTTTCATGCATAATTATGAGATTGATTTATCCTTAATTTGAGGATACCTTATTTATAAGGGATTTCATCTCATTTTACATTTCTATTGAGGCTTCATTATTGTTATGAACCAATTCACTCTTATATGGTGTATATACTGTCCTTTGGAACATTATATCATGAATAAATTTATTTTAATGATATTATAATGTTTTATTAAATGTTATTCCTCAATTATTTGTATTTAAGTGTCTCTCATTTTTTTAAAAACTCTTTTACAAAAAATATCATTTTAAATGTTTTAAAGATTTATTTTTATAAATCATTCTCATTAATGTCCATGTTTTCAAAATGGTTTTAGGATTTATATATATGGACATTAATGTTTTAATATTTTAATTCCTTTAAAAGCTTCAAAGTGGTATGGGACACTTTGATTCAAAAATCACTTTTTAAATGGTTTTTTGAAAATGGTTTGATAAGGCATTGATTTTGTAAATATCTTGAAATGATATATTGTGATTGTAATGTGGAAATTTTATCTTTCCTTTATTCTTGTTCTATGTGATATGAATTAGTTATGGTTCATGGGCATTGTTTATGAAGACGGGTGGTTCCGTGATAAACTAAGGGCGGGGGAGCCCGATATAGCTCTCCAATGCATTGGGTAACACAAAGGAGTTAAACGCTAAGGTTTCTCCGAAGAGATTTAGGGAATATACTGTGATGAGTATTCCAAACGTAACCATGAGGGTTACTCCCTATGTAAGAATGTTATGAATGCCTCAAGTTACCTTTATGCATTATGATTTCTATTGAGTTATGCATAAATCTTATGATTTCATGAGGTATGTCAAATTGCTTATATTCTATGAGTAAAGTATGATTTCATTTATTATTATGTATACATGGACTGATGTTTTCTTTCCGTACTATTATAACCCTTACTGAGCTTTTTATGCTCATCCCAAGTTTTTGAAATGTTTTCACAGGAAGTAAAGTTGAATAGGGTCAAGGATGGGATCAAGGAAATGTCAGGCTGTCTAAAACAAGGAACTAGACATGAATCTTTTGTTCTAGAGTTTTTATTTTTGTGAAAAAAAGGAAGCTGAGTATATGCATCTACTTTGTAATCTTTGAGATGTAATAGTTATGTCCTAATTCTCTAAAACTCTAAACCTGAAAAGATACTCAATGTTAATTATTCATTTAATTCAATAATAAGTAATGTTTAAGGCTAGGTCCTTATAGTTGGTATCAGAGGATGGTTTAGATAACTTTAGAGGTTAGAGTGTTAAGTGACAAGTTGTGTATAACCACAATGGTTATTATATTCGATAGAGTCATTGTTATTTTTGAAGGTTGTAATGAGTTTGAGATAACTTGGATAAGTATATATTAGTGTTTATCTTCCTCTTTAGTACATAATGATTTTGTTGATATACTCACACTGAAATTTCTGGTTTTAGTAAATGGATGGATCTAGAAGGCACCAAAGTGACAATGGGTTTGAAGGAAACTGTGGTGGTTCTCTAATTAAGAGACTGGATGAAATGGGTGATTCAATGAGAAATATCATGGGTATTCTAAACCAACTATCAGGTGTCATGATCAACCACTTGAACCTTGGTGGATCCTCTAATGCATCATGTACGAGAGAACCAACTCGACATGGAAGTTCAGGTAATAATTATAAAGGTAACCATTAGGGTTTATATGATCCTTACTTTTGAGGTAATTATGGGTTACTATACGTTATGATGGAATATGAATGACATGAGATAAAATTGAGGTTAAATTATGTTATGGTTATTTTTGAAGATTTTATCTTGTTTTGGGGAATGTTTTAAGAATTATATAGTTTTGGAAAAAGGACAACACGCAGACCATGTGACAACCCGTCGCGTCGGACAAAGCTATGAGAATCGAACCCACAACCAAAGTGCAACTGGTATTTATCGCCAACCATTGGACTACGTGAAGTACCTGGTTAGTTTTAATGATTCTTTTTAGTTAGATGATTTTATGAATTAAGAGTAAGTTGATTTTGGGTTATCAATGGAAATGATTAGCCTATCATGGAGGATATGTGATTTGGTTAATTACTTTTCAGTATGAGACTATAAGAGTAACTGATGTTATTTCAGAGAAAAATGTTAATATTTATCTGAGGAGACTATGTGATTAAATCCTTCAAATATTTGGGTTTCAATCTTAGTTGGTTTTACTTTGAATAATGTTATGGATAGATGTTTATTGAATGGTCTTTGTTTAACTTTGGGTTTTGTTTGAAAAATTTTAGAGATTAGGAGTGGTTTTTCTTTTTGTAAAAAAAAATATTTTTTGGGTATTATCTGATCTCGTACTAAACTTTTTGGTTTGGTTTTGGTTGATATCTAAAGACATGGGAAATATATAGTTCTATTTTGTGGATTATCTGATTCTCAAGAAGTTGATTATAGTACTCGTAATGCAAACAAGTCTTCCTAAATACTTGTCTTTTGGAGAAAATATGAGTTTGATTAAGGAATCTAGTAAAAGTTGAAAGTCTACGTGACAAGTAAGTATGTTTCATTATGATTTAGTTAAGCACAAAAATAAATTCCTCAATGAAGATTAACTTAAAAACAAAAATGTTGTCTGTTAACTTTTCCTACTGGGGAATCGAATACCGTTTAACCCATCACAAATTTGTGATTTTCTTGTGGTTAACTTACTCCTAGACATGTTTACTATCACTATCCATCAGAACATGACCCTTTTTTTTCTCCTACATATCCATATTTTCATACTTCTAATCCTAGTATGGGTTAACTCAGGTGACCTTTGTACTTCTCTCCCTTTCTTTTAAAGTGATAGTTTTACTGACTCTTGTTCTGATGTGGGACTTTCAATGAAGTTTCCAATCCCAATTTTGAAATTGCGAGGACTCAATTCCCAAAAGGGGAGAAGGATGTAACATACCAGGTAAATAAATAATATTACATTCTAATTTTTATCAATATTTGTGAATAAAATGTTAATACTACTTTAAAGGGAATGCTATGCTCGATGGCGTACCCAATACGCAACAATGAGTTTATTTGAAATCTTACGTTGCACACTAATAATATAATAATATTATAATAGTTAACACCTAGCTTTTGTAATGGAGGGAATGAACAGAAATAACTAAAAAATTATTACATATGTTTGTCAAATTTTTTTACATTTATCCAATAAATGTTAGAGGCTTAAAATCCAAATGAATCCAATTTTAAGAATAAATACTCTAATATTTTTAAAATATTATTTTGCCGCCTTTTGATGGCGACCCTTTTTTAAATCTAAATTTTGACAATTTTATAAGCTCTATTTGTCAAAATAAACTTATTCTTTATGATCGGGATATTTAAATTTACTTCGGTTAAATTTTTAGTCTGTTCCTGACAATGTTCATTCTTTTTAATGAATAGTGAAAAGTATTGCATTTTACATCAAAAATGCTTTTTCATCTAATTTAAATATATGGTTATATTATATTTTTAATTGGTTTTAAAGTTTAATTAGAATATATTTTTACAATTTAATTCAATGGTGGTCATTAGAATTAATTTCACATTGAAAATGGACATAAACAAGTGCTAAACTTTTCATAGATATTGCTTCCAAAAAATCCGCTATTTTTTTTGACAACGGGGATTAAATATATGATTTATTAATGAAACTTATATGTTTTGAATTTGGTAAAAAGGAAATAATTTCTGAATTTGAAATATCAAATATCTCTTAGGGTTAATTTTTGGTATTTTTCTGATAATTCTTTTTTTAATGAATAGTAAAAAATACAGTTTTTAATTCAAAACTACCTTTTCATCCAATTTATTTATATATTTAGATTTTCTTTTTAATTGTTTTTAAATTATAATTGAATTATGTTTTTATCACTTAATAAAATTTTGTTCATTGGAAGTAATTTCACTTTTTAATTGGATGTAAAAACAAGTCAATCTTTTGATAAATTTTACTTCTTAAAAACCCATCTTTTGTTTTGAAAACGAGATTTACTTTTAAATTAATTACTAAACTTTATGTGTTTTGAATTTGAAGAAATGGATTCCATATTTGGAATCAGAAGGTCCAAATTGTGTAATCAAGACTCTTTTGTTTTTGGGCATTAGGAATAGTAACGATGGTAATTATCTTTAATTATCGTGTTTAATTAGTAATCAGGTAATTAAGGGTAAGAAAATAATATCATAAAAATATAAGATGACCCCAACATGTGTTATAATGATATTTTTGGTGTCATGGACGACCACGGTATTCCTTTTACCAACCTTGGGACCCCATTTAATCACTTTAGTGTCATAGTGACCTTTTATCATATTTTTTTAAAGAAAGGAAAATGTAACCAAAGTATGTAACACCTAAGTAAAATAATTTTAATTTTGTCTAAATAAACGATATATTAGACTATAAATATTAATTAGAAATCTAAAAGGATTTCCTACATCATGATATTTTTTTTATAATTTTTAGACATTAAATGAATTATTTTATTTATGACACCGTGATGATGCAGTAATTACCTCATAAATGAACGATTTAAATAAAATGAGAAGATAGGGTAAAATATAAGTCTTAAACTTGTCAAAAACCTATTGGATGTGTGTATTTCGAAACCTTATCACCTTCTACTCGAAATATATCATTTTGGGACCTTTAAAATCCGAAAAGCATTTTATAATAAAGTAATATTTTATAACTTTCCAAGAGTGCCCCTCCTCTTCTCTTATAAAAGGCCCCCACCTCTACCACCTTACACACACCTCTCAAGCCTTTGGATCAGAAAAACCCTGCCCATTTCATATCTCCACATCCCTCTATTCATCATTGAAGCCTCACCTTTGGCAGAATTCTCTTCAAGAAACCCTTTTGGTTCAAACCAAGAGGAGTTACCCGATTTAAAGGAAATGTCTTCACTTGTGTTCTTTTGTTTTATTTTGCTTCTCCAAACCCCTAAAATCTTTTTATTCCTTTCATTTGTAACAAAACCAGTATCTTAAATATACTAGGATGTTGTTATGTTATGGATTTGAGCTAAAATTACACACACCTTTGTCTAATGGTTAAAGAACATACTGTTTCTATGGATGGCGAATTACTTCCTCACGAAACGATGATTGTTCAATATTCTCTTAACACCTTTCATGGTGGCCATTATGATATAAATGTATTTTATATATGATATATATGGTATTTATGTTTTATATATGATTATTTATTTTATATTTAAAACATACCTATATTCTTTTCATGTTGTGCAAATGAGATAATTTCATATGAGGAAGTGTGGACTACCGCCCCCTCATGTGATGTGACTTGTTCATGAAATACATGGAATGTATAAAGACTGAAATTAATGAACATATGTGACCTATATAACATATATATTATAATGGAATTATAATATATATATATATATATCATTTATTTTTAGTTCCATTAATATGACAAAGAAATGAAAGTAGCGTTCATGCGTACGTACGACTTACCGTCTCCATGAATGGTACATTTCATTTCTTATCTCCAAATGTTATGTAATATTATAAGTACATATATATAAGGGATATATATGTCATATATTACATCTAAATTATGAATATCATTCTGGAACTATAATATATATATCTCTCCTTTATCTTTAATTCCATTAATATGAAAAAAATGAAAGTAGCGTTCATGCGTACATACGACCTACCATCTCCATGAATGATGATTTTCATTTTTTATCTCAAAATGTTATGGAATAGTATAAAAATAATATTTACTGGATATATATGATATTTTAATCATTAATACTATTATGGAAATGATTTACTTATAACTACATGGACAATCATTTTCAAACAAGTTCATTTTTGACTCATGTACCAAACATCGGCAAAAACGTCTGATATGAAATCACATTATTAAAAAATTATTATAACATTATAATATGTGATATGAACTGAATAATAATATTTAAAGGATTTACTTAATAAATTATAAATTTACCAAATTTTATTATTCTGGAATATAAAGAAATGAACAAGACAAGTCGGACTTGAGGTAAGGGATCCTACCTCTCTCTTTCTTTTTAAGTACTCTTTTTTATGTCATTTCTTTTAAGCTAATATTTCTTATGTTTAGGGATGTTATTTTGTATTCATAATTCTGTAATTTTTATGTTTATATTATGAGGGACCCTATTTTATCTCATAAATCCATTTTTGTAAGTTTTAAGTGGCGCTGTTAGGCTGCCAAGTTTTCGTAAGGGATTTTTCATCTCACTTTTATTCCCGTGAGATTTCTGCTACATTGGCCACTATTTCCTTTTGTGTGGTGTATGTACTGCACATTATTTTTCTATTTGTATAATATACTCTCATTTATGGGTATTTACATCTTCATTGTATGACCCTTCTTTCATGGGGTGTACGTTCCGAAGGTTTCCCAAATAGGTAAGGGAACCTTTCACACTCCTCTTTTTAAAAGACTTATTTTGTTATGTATTTTAATTTACATATTTTTATGTTGGGATATGTTCTTATATATCCTTATTGATGTAAATTTTATATCCAAGTGGTGAGATACCATTTTCTCTCTCATAAACTAATTTTATTAATTTTAAAGTGATGCCGTTAGGCTGTTGAATTTTACCAAGGGAACTTGTTAACCCAATTTTGATTTCTTTGGGTTAAACTTGTAGTTATTGAATATGTCATCCTATGAATATGTGTGAATAAAATATGATTTTTTTACACTTAATATCCACTTATATTGGGTGTATTTATATTTTTCACACATAATTATGAGATTGATTTATCCTTAATTTAAGGATACCTTCTTTATAAGGGATTTCATCTCAATTTACATTTCTATTGAGACTTCATTATTGTTATGCACCAATTCACTCTTATATGGTGTATATACTGTCCTTTGGCACATTATATCATGAATACCTTTATTTTCATGATATTATAATGTTTGATTAAATGTTATTCCTCAATTATTTTTATTCAATTGTCTCTCATTTTGTTAAAAACTCTTTTACAAAAATATCATTTTAAATGTTTTAAAGATTTATTTTTATAAATCATTCTAATTAATGTCCATGTTTTCAAAATGGTTTTAGGATTTATATATATGAACATTAATGTTTTAAAATTTTAATTCCTTTAAAATCTTCAAAGTGGTATGGGACACTTTGATTCAAAAATTTCTTTTTAAATGATTTTTTGAAAATGGTTTGATAAAGCATTGATTTTGTAAATATCTTGAAATGATATATTGTGATTATAAGGTGGAAATGTTATCTTTACTTTATTCTTGTTATATGTGATATGAATTATGTATAGTTCGTGGTCATTGTTTATGAAGATGGGTGGTTCCGTGGTAAACTAAGGGTGGGTGAGCCCGATATAGCACTTCAATGCATTGGGTAACACGAAGGAGTTAAACGCTAAGGTTTCTCCAAAGAGATTTAGGGAATATACTGTGATGGGTATTCCAAACATAACCATGAAGGTTACTCCCTATGTAAGAATGTTATTAATGCCTCAAGTTACCTTTATGCCTTATGATTTCTGTTGAGTTATGCTTAAATCTTATTATTTCACGAGGTATGTTAAATTGATTATGTTTTATGAGTAAAGTATGATTTCATTGATTCTTATGTATACATGGACTGATGTTTTCTTTCCGTACTTTTATAACCCTTACTGAGCTTTTTATGCTCATCCCAAGTTTTTGAAATATTTTCATAGGACATAAATTTGAATAGGTTCAAGGATGGGATCATGGAAATGTCAGGCTATCTAAAATAAGGAACTAGACATGACTCTTTTGTTCAAGAGTTTTTATTTTTGTGAAAAAAAGGAAGCTGAGTAGATGCATCTACTTTATAATCTTTGAGATGTAATAGTTATGTCCTAATTATCTAAAACTCTAAACCTGAAAAGATCCTCAATGTGAATTATTCATTTAATTCAATAATAAGTAATGTTTAAGGCTGAGTCCTTATACTTGAAAGAGTATTTCTGGTGGGATGGAAGGAAAAGAGATTTTTCCGAATATGTCTCCCGGTGCTTGGTTTTTTAGTAAGTTAAGGCTGAGAGATAGAAGTATGAGGGGATGTTACAACCATTACCCATACCAGAATAGAAATGGCGAAACAACACTATTGTCTTTATCGTCAGAATTCCCAAAACATCTAAAGAACATAATGCTATATGGGTTATAGTTGATTGCCTTAGAAAGTTGGCACACTTAATTTCTATTAGATAGGATTTATCTCTTGATCATATTTCTAGGATATATGTAATGGAATTGATATGATTTCATGGAGTACCACATTCTATTATATCTGATCGAGATCTGAGGTTTACCTTGATGTTTTGGAGAAGTCTTGAGGAGGATGTTGATATAGAGTTATGTTTCAGCACTGATTTCCATATATTGATAGATAGTCAGTTGAGAGGATAATTAAAACTCTAGAAGACATGTTTAGATCTTGCTCTATAGATTTAAAAGGTGGTTGGGATCAACGCTTTCCTTTGGTGAAATTTTACTACAAAAATAACTTTCACTCTAGTATTCATATGGAACCTTATTAAGTCCTCTATGGAAATAAGTAAAAAACTCAAACTTTCTGAGATGAAGTTGGGGAAATAAATCTATTAGGACCTGATCTTATTGATGAAAAGACAGAAAAAGTTAGATCTATTCAATAACACAAAAGAGAATCTCAGAGTCGAAAAAAACATTATGCTGACAACCGAAGAAAAGACCTATATTTTAAAGTGGGTGAAAAGGTGTTTCTAATAATATCTTCATGGAATAGATTAATGGGATTGGGAAAGAATGTAAAGATGATCCCAAGGTATATCAGTCCTTTTGAAATTCTGGACCGTGTTGGGAAAGTAGCTTACCGATTGGTAATTTCACCAAATATATTTCTAGTTCATGATTTGTTCCATGTATCTCTCCTAATAAAGTACATAAATGTTCCTTTACATGTACTAAACTCAAAAATTTATACCCCTAGAATAATAACTTTCTTATTAAGAACAACCGATAGATATATTGGATTGTAGTGAAAAAGTTCTACAAAACAAGACCACTCATTTGGTTAATGTTTTGTGGAAGAACCACCAATTTTAGGAATCTACATGGGAACTTGAGGACATGATGAGGGACATATATTATTATCTGTTTATATACAAGTGATGAATTTTGAGGGAAAACTTCAGTTTAAGGGGGCAGGATGTGACACCCAGATGTTTTTATGAAATATTTTATCTAAATAATTTTAATTCTTCAATTCCTTTCATTGCATGAAATCGTGAGTTTAAATGAACCAAAAAACACATTAGTATAAAATGAAAATTTTAACCTATATTTTAGTTTATCAGGAATAAATATAACTAACTTATGAAAATGTATAGTGAAGTCATTTGCTACTAATTATTAATGAAAAATATAAATCAATTATATATTTTTAATATCTTTGTATTAATAAATTGAGTCAATTACTATTAGTAAATTAAATTAATGGAAAATATATCTTATATACTTAATATAACATTTTTATGTCCATCCAATAGATATTTTTTTCATAGGTAATGAAAAAACCCTATTTGATTTATAAAGACCTATATTTTTCAAAACGGTAATTTTCTACCTTTTAATGGAGAACCCATTTTAAATTATGATTTTGACACATTAATAATTTTAATATGAAAAACTAAACATGTTATTTGGAAGTGGGATATAAAAATTTACTTTTCATGAATGTTTAATATTTTTCTAATAACTTTCAAATTTTGATGAATAGTAAAAATACAATAAATTTTAATTGAATTTTTTTTCCATCAAAATAATTTATATAGTTAAATTAAAATATTGAATATTTTTAGCATATAAATTTAATATATTTTTATCATTAAATGCAATTTATTTCATTAGCGTTAATTTTACATTGAATTCAGATGTAAAACCTTTTCAATCTTTTGCAATGTTTTAACTTATAAAAAAACCGTTCTCTCATTATGAAAACAGGATTGAATTTAAATTAATTAAAAAAAATTATGTGTTTTGAATTTTGAAAAATGGACTCCATATTTTTAATCAATAGGTCCAAATTATGTAAATATATTTATTTTTTTGGGCATTATGAATAGTAACTTTGGTAATGTTTATTAATACAGTAAAATGGTAAAACAGGTAATTACAGGTAAGAATACTATTATAAAATTACCATAACACTTGTATTAATATCATTTGATGAGTGTGTTTGGAACTAAATCATTTTTGGGTCTAAATGGTTTCCTTTGTAAGCCACTTGGATGAGATTAGGACATTTAATTTATTTTATTTAAAGAAAAATTAAATATGTCTCACTCAAATTTTAATAAATTAAATAATTATTTTTATAAGTTAATACATAACATAAATTCAATTTTGAATAATAATTTTAAAGATAGAATATTTTTAATTATCATGGCAATTTATTTGTAATTTTTAGTAAATAAATAATTACCTTACAGACTTATACTTTGATGATGTAAAATTTTATTAATTGATGATAAATCAATAAAATATTTGTTTATTAAAAATATAATAACCATAAAAAGACCCAATCACTTGAACAGATATTATTGGTCAAGTATATCTCAACCATAACCATACAATGGTTTATTTAGGGACCATTTGGATACTTATATAATAGATTGTGACAATTATATTATTTTATAGAAAGTGATGTTAAATTTGTCACATTCATAAATAAATAACTATAAAATTTTAAATATTTGATTATATAGAAGATAAATTTGACAATAATTATTATTCTAAAATATAGTAGATTTAGCTTCATCAAAATATTTTATTTTTAATTTTTTTTCAACAAATAATCAAATAAAATAATTACACAAAATTGTTGTAGTAATTATTTTATTAATGGATATATCAAATAAATTTTATTAAAAATATTAAAAATAAATATAATATGGGATAATTAATATTTCCAGTGAATTTTTGTACATTTCCTCTACCTATTATTAATATAATAAAATATTTGTTTTGAAGTTAGCTTGTTATGTTAATATTTTTAAAAATAAATGAATTGAGTAGTGTCAAAATTGACATTATTGATTGTTTATCAAAACAATGTTTTATTAAATTATTTAAAAATAAATAAAACATTTTTAAAAATATATAATAATTATTATATGGTCTAAATTTTTATAACATATTTATTTATGATCTAATTGACATAAAATATGTAAATATGGAACCCTTTTAATATAGAAATATTTGATACACTAGTTAAAAAAAAAATAGAATAACTAAGTGTTAATCAAAATTATAAGGTCTAATTTGACATAAATACATGTATAAAATCTATTTTTTGATGATATTAAAACACTTTCCCAAATCATATTAAAATTTTATACATTTTGGAGGTTTTTGGATGGGGTTTTATTTTATTATAAATTAATATTTTTGGAGATCCCAAAAGTGCCCCTCACCTCAATTATAAAATAGAACCTCCTCCCCCACCTCTTCACTTCACATTGACCCTTAAATATCATAAATAGCATTATATTTACCTTATACAATTCACTAGTAACATTCTATAGGTTATGGTCTTCTTCAAAGACCAACTCTTGTGACCTAAGAGGAGATTTAGAGGAAGCACGTCGAAGAAGTGGTAATCTCCTCTACCGATTCATTCAAACTTCTTTATTCTTATACTTCCTATTCATGAATTTTTTATTATAAATTAATATATCTAGTATAAATTATAAAATTATATGTTATTATAATTATGAAACAACCATATTCCACCTTCTATTCATCCTACTAAAAATGAAATCACCTCACGCACCTACGTACGACTAACCATCTCCACGTCGTTGTGTAATATGTTTTTCACCACCACCTTACGTGGATGGGTATAATGATGGAAATAATAACTATATATTATTATTATAATATAATATTAATTATGAAATATTATACACTATATAATTCAATACCATGCAAAAAATATGGGAATGATATCGTCCCTCATGCGTTTGTACGACCTACCATCTACACGATGCGATTTGATTCATTCTACATGTTATTCAGTAAATACTGATTATATAAATTTACCGAATGAATAAATATGGTATATATTATGTTAATATCATTTTTTAATGATATAAGTATGACCTAATAAGGATAACCAAAACTTATTTGAAAAAACATGCAGAACATAAAGTAGTGAATATCCGAATAACGAGTAATAATGAAATGTTACTAACAAAAAATTAATAATATGATCATATATGATTTCATAAAAATGAATATTATTCTGTAATAATTCAATGAAATTATTTAAATCATTATATAGTAATTTTGGATTCATATTAAGGATAGCGTACCTAAGGGAAGGGATAATTTTTCAATATCATTATTATCTGAGATTGTTTATTCATAAGTATTTACTGGGATATATTTATCATTCACATCCATGTTTCTTAAATATTTAATAATATTTCTGTTATTATTCAAATTTTAAAGTCAATTTAACCCATTGGTTATTATTTATTAAATGATATGAAATCCATCTTTTCTCATTATTCGATATGAGGTACTTTTTTACTTTTCCAGCAAAAGTATGAGGATAATGTTTTTTTAACTCCTACGACCTGAACAAATTTTTACATGTTCATAATGACTTATTTCCATGAATATTAATATACAAAATTTCATGTTTATTTTCAAATATTTTTTTTAAAATTTCCCTACATTTTGAGAAAAGAAAATGTTTTTAAAGAAGAAAGGATATTTTACTCAAGAATTAATATCAAGTGTTTTATCAAAATTATTTTACATATAAGATGAAATTATTTAAATAGGTTTATGTTTCTATCCCTATTATTACTATGGTTTGATTGTGTTTATGATAAAATTCTATTAATGAAATCCATTTTTTATATAGATTATGATGGAATGATGTTTAAGAAACCCATTTTATTCCTTGATTTATGCTATGATGAATGATTTATGTTTTTGTGGAACATGTAAGAATGATTTTATTATGAGATGGGTGGGACCTATATATACCTCCAATTCATTGGTTAAATATTTATATCTCATGAGATAGATATGGATGGAATGGGAAATGATCTTGGTTTAGTAATACAGGGGTGGATCAAGGAGTGAACTCAGATTAGTAATGGACTTTATCTACTATGATGGTATTAGAAATGAGCATTGACTAATATGAAATGATTTTATATGGTTATGTGTATGACACACAATTTCACGTATTATGTTATTAATTTTGGTACTACATTCATTGTTTTTTATGAACTTTCATTATTTATCCCATGACATGATATCACGATCTTTCATATATAGGATAAGATTTTCAAATGTTATGTTCCTATGTCTTATGATTATGATATGATTGATATCTTCCTTAATTACCCTTAATAAGAATCTGATCTCACCCTTTCATATGTTTCTTTTACCCGGGTCATAAAGAAAGGTATTAAGTAAAATATGTCAAAAAGGGGTCTAGTTATGATGAAATAAGTGGGATAAAATGAAAATTTCTTATGAACCATTTGATTATGTTTCCCAATTTCTAAAGACACTATACCTATATGATCCTATTGTGTATTTTTCATATTTTTAAATGAATATTCTTCAACTTCGAATTAATTTAAATGTATGTAAATTATGGGGCGTTATAACAACCATAAATTATAATCTCATAAGGGTATATAATTATATGATTCTAACCTCTAAAATTGTTAAAAACTTTCTCTCATACCAACTATAAGGACCCAATCCTCATTCAATATATAATTTCAATTTTAAAATAAGAATTCATTTTTTTTCATTCCTAGATATCTTTTTAGGATTATATTTTTAGAGAATTAGTTCATAACTCTAATATAAAAAATCCATACATTCAAATTTTACACTTTCTATTAATATCCATTTTTCCACAACACAATAATTTTAAAAAAAGAACACATTTTTTTCATGAAAAATATTTAATACATTAAACATGACTTATTCCATGTTCCTACTCATCCACACACCTGTAAGAAATATTATAAAAAGTGGGATAAGAAAAAAATCTCATTGTGGGAAAATCAAAATCATTTACTTACACATGAAATAATCTTTACTTACCATAGTATTTCGTAAAATATGTTATAATAAAAAATAAAGGAAAAATAAAAATCATGTGGGTTAATAAGAATAAATGATTACCCATGAATTTTTTTATTAAAAATATACCTTTTACCCTAAAGGTACATAATTGTTTCTAAAAAAAGATTATTAGATTTCCATTTGAAATGACACGATTCCTATGAAAACTCATTTAGAAGAATAGAAAAGGAATATAGGTTCCTTGTGAAATAATATTAATATAACCCTTAAAATAACACTTATAGTTGGAATAACCATTATGGTCAACTTACAACATAATTTTCTAGAGAACATAATCATTACCCAATGAGTTGGAAAGATATATCCAGCTCACCCATCATCATATGCTATATCATGTTTTCTTATAATCCTGTGCTATATCAAGATCACCTATCATCATATTTTTTTTGAGAACTATAAAATTCATAAAACAAATGAAATATTATATTTCCACCATCAACCTCATAAAAATATAATTTTGAAACAATAAGTATAACATTTTTAGATATTGATATATACTTTAATTTAAACCCCAATTTTCAAAACTAAAATTCCCAAGAGAAAGGGAGTGATGGTTTTTACTTAAAGAAAAAATGGAAGCTTATAAATTAATCCAAAAAATAATATTATTGTTGGCGGAAAAATTCATTGATGCTATATATGTTAAAATAGAACATTCCTTTTTTCCTTTTATAAAGAAAGTGAAAACGTTCCATAAAAAGATTCATTTTGAAAACATTTATAGGAAATTAAAAAAGTGTAATTTTTAATTAATTCATATCCATATAAATATATCATTAAAATAATTTCAATAATATGGACATGGAATAAAAATATTTAAAAAATAAATTTATAAAACATTTAAAACATGGTTTTTTAAAGTAGTGTCCCTTACGTAGAGTCTGAATTATCCCTTATGTTCTATATCTTCCTGAATAATAAAATCATGTTAAATATTAACTTTCTTGATCATATTTTTATATTTTATTATTCATTTTATTTTATTATTTACCATGTTATATTTAATTACATAATCAATTAAGTTAAATCCAGAAAATTTGATGATTTCAGCTTATATATCTGAAATGACTTCGGTAGGTTGACCTCGGTTAAAGAGGTCATTATTCAATAAAATATATAATAATAATAATAATGAAATAATTTTTATTTTTATTAATAAATTTTAATTTTTAAACCGATCATGAAATATGGTTATGAAAAATGAACCACGTTACAATAATTATGTTGGTAGGCCATATGTACACATGAGTAACGTTTCCATTTTTCAAAAAACATAGGGTAAATAATTTAAAGACAATTTTATCTTTCCATAATAATTATTATATCATAAATATAGAATTATATCAGTAAATACACTTGTATATATCATTTAGGTAATGTTGTGAGGGAAAATGAATCACATCACTTCTTGGGGGTGGTAATCCACACATTTGCATGAATGATGTTATCCTTTTTCAATAAACTGGAAGGTAAAAAAATAGATTATATATTATCTTTATAAAATGTTAATTACTTCCTAATCATCATATATATAAATTAATTATATCATTATAACAATCCATGAGATGTGGTGATGGAAAATGCATTACATTAGTTCCCGAGACGATAGTTCACTGTTCACAAGAATGAAGGTTTCCTTTCCCATTTTATGGAAGAGGAGATGGATATAGGTTATTAAATTAACATAAAAACATATTATTATATAGAATAAAATATTTTTATTATTTAAACATGTTTGAAAAATATTTTAAGGATGTATAAGAATAAATAGAATGAATAATCTTGGTTAGGAACTATACCTCTTCTTCAGGCAACCTCCTTTACTTTACACCTTATGCCATCTAAGGTTGGTATTATACCCAAAATAAAACCACTAGAACATGGGGATTGATTTTAAGAATGTATTTGGGTATTTATTTTTGGATCAATAGTTCTCAAATTGCGTGAGTAAAAGATGAGAGGAAGTTCCCATTTATCAGTGACAGGAGGGACATTCATAGAATTTTATAAAGTTTTTTAATTAATATAAACTAATTTTCAAGTTAAAGTGGCTAAAAATGAAAAATTTAAAAACATTATATGATATAGGTACGAAATAGTTTAATTAAATATAATTTATACAGGTTTCTATATTATTTAAACCCTTATCTCTTTGGCTTAACCCCCAATAAACATTTTTTAACAATAACTGTGCTAACATATTTTTACTCTTTTTACTAGAAATTATAAAAAAAAATTAAGTTGAAATTAATAAATAATATTAATTAATATCATTAACAATTTATAATCTATTTTATCAAATTAAATTTACATAATTAGAAGAATTTCATTTATAATTAAACCTGTAAAATGGGATGAAAAACAGTTTTTCAGAAAAATGGCTTTTAAGTATAAAAATATTTTTATACTAATTTCAAGTATAATATCGATTAAAATTACCATAAATATATTTTTAATAATATTAATAAACTAATTTTACTTTTAAAACAGTTTAAAACAAAATTTATCTTCGTAAATACTTGAAGACAAAAAATGTTTTTAATAAAAAGCAGTATTTTCATCATTCATTGAAAAATAAAACTTTTCAAAAAAAAATATAAAAAAATATTCCTAGTTTTATTTATAAATGGTAAATTCAAAAATAATATTAATTTTATCAATTTAAAATTATATAATTTTGAAATAAATATTTTAAATTAAACCATATAATGCACGAAAACACAATTTGGTTAGAAATAAAGCTTTTTTACTTTTAACAGAAAAAATAACTAATGTAATTATAGTGAATATATCTCTATAAAATATAATTCATGATTATGAATAATATATGAAAATTATTTATATTAATATTACTTGGGTTGTTACATTTTTTTGGAATTGTAGTTGTTTTTAAGTGTTTGAAGGTTTTCATTATACTTACGTTATATAAAGTTAATGTTTTACATTAAAAAGATGATTTTTATACCTACGGATTTATTAGTACTTATTTATAGGAAATTTTTGTACATTATTTTGATATAGTTATTGTGTGTTAATGTGTAGGGGGGACTGAATGGAATTTTCAAATGGTATTATTTTTAGAACATATGTTTAAGTAATCGTTCAGGTGTTTCATGATGCTAAATAAATGGTTTTGGGTTATAAGTGTTTATATTTTGCATGATATATAATTTAATATGAGTGAGGTGTATGGATGATATTATGTTTATTCATTAAATTTATAATTTTGAAATGAATTGAACATGTTTTAATGAATGTGTCTAATGATTACTAGTTTTTTATTAATAATATAAATGAGTCTTAAATGGAAATTATTGATTTATATTAATGGTTAATATGCATAATATAGTGTTATTAATTCCAATTTTATTTGTTTAATTTTATTTAGTTAAATTAATGTTGGTTTTGATCATTTATTTTGAAAATATAATTTTATTTAGTTGATTTAATTCATGTTTGTGTTTATGGAAACTATTATTTTTTGTTTAAGGGTGTGTTTGGATATATGAATGATTAAAATCCATCCTTAATATAATAAAATAATTGAATTTTGATAAAACTTATTTTATAGTTATTTTTAGGTCTCATTTGGTTTAAAAAAATGGATTTTATTTATTATATCTAGCATATATTTTATAACTAAAGATATGTTATTTTTTAAATTTCTAAATTTTGATTTTTTTTGACATAAAACCAGTTATTTGTATAGAAATTGGTATTTTTATGGTATTATATTTTAAAATATATTTCATTATGATATTTAATTATTACAGGACTGTGTCATTGTTTATTAGTTCATATGCATTTTATTCATTTTCCTTACAAAATTTTCAGAGATAAATATCCTTGTCATGTTTATTATGAATTGAATTTTGTTTCTTTGGGAACTTTATTTTAAACAAAATTCAAATTATTTATAATTTTATGTATATCAGTTTCATTTAGGACTTATTTGGATGGGTTTAATAGATAATGATGGTCCAATGTATTTTGGGATTAATATATTTTGGTATTCTTATTGAATAGTATAATTATGTTAAAACCATTGGAGTCAGATGATTTTGGTGAAATTAGATGGATTTGATTCTAATTTCAATGGTTATTTTGGATTTTAACCATTTTGGGATATGTGTAGGTAAAAATGGATGATTAATCTAGTTTCTTTGATGAATGATTAATTAAATGATCATTTGGATTGAATTGTGGTAATGGAATATTAGATCATGTGACATTATATTATAATAGATAATTGGAATGTTATTTGATGGATGCAGAGTGTAGATCATGAATATGAGTATGTGAGTTGTTTAGTTTGTTTTTTATATTAAGGTATGTTTTTAAAGAGGTATATGTTTAAAAAACAATTCATTTTGATATTAAATGATTTAAACTCATCATTTTGTTTTCATATATTGATGTTGGAAGGTTAAGTTTGATGTTTTAGGGAGAGATGGTGAAAATAAACCATAAAATGTTCATTTTTTAGAAAAAACATGATCTATATCATATTAAATGTAAGACTTGTATGTCCCTGAGTACCAATCCACCCTAAAATTTTGATCCAGTAGAGTTTTTATATTCCCATGCATGGTCATTAATATAGACCGTACATGTTTAAAAATTTGTTTCAGTGTAACATAATGAAAAGATAAGGGGTTACAATTGAAAATTTTACTACCTATGTTAACATGGAGAAACATTATTTTTGGGAGCCTAAATAATTAATACTCCAAATCTAAAGGGGTTTTTTTAGAGTAGTGATTAGGATAGGTGACCTCCTGGGATTTTTCCCACGGTGTGAGAATGTGAGGAAAAAACAAACTAGAAAGAACATGTGTTAGCTTGTGAGGGAATTAATTATCCTGATGACCTATTCAAACAAGTGGATAGGCCTTAGGGAGTGTAAAATATGTGTCTTTAGGGAAACTAGGGTTCCTGTGGGGCCTAGTTGTTACATTGGAATCATAGGAGGAACCCAATTGGAAGTGCAGTGGCACTTCCTAGATTGAGATGTAGGGTCAAAAAAGAGAACATTATGATCTAAAGGATGAGAGGGTGACTACAACACCCCAAAAATATAAAGGGTTAAAAGGATAAATTATACTACTAATTTCATAAAGCTGAACCTTTCTTTTTTAGGATCCTACTTGATTAGAACTACAAAGTCAAATAAGTTTGTCTTGGTATAATGATTAGGATGGGGAACTTCTTGGTAAGTTTCCCATGGTTTGTGAGAGTGAAGAAAATTCACACTAGAAAGAACATGTTTTGACCTATGGTTGGGCCATAGGTAAGAAAAAATATGTGTCTTTGGAGAAGCTGGTGTGACATTGGCCCCCAATTTTTTACATCCATTGCATTCTACCTAATCAGTGCATGGTCAAGTGACCATGTACAACTACAATGTAATGTGAATTTTTCGTATTAACTATTTCATGATTATTTTTTTATATTATAAACTCATATATTCCTTAATAATGTTTATTATACTCATTAAATGTCTATAGAGAAGTTGAAATATATAAATTTAACATGTAATTGAAGACACTTTTGATCTGGGTGGCCGTTTAGATTTCAAGAGCTATCCGATAAAATATTTTGAGGGGATGATTGATGTATTATTTGCGAGATACCCTTTATATAGTTTTTCCGTAGTTAAAGGACATCCATAAGGTCTCTGAAACTATTTTTCATGTTAGTGTGACCTAATTTTGAATATTTTTCAATTTTTCTCTCTAATTGACAAGGATCCCCATGTTCTCTTATACTTGTGTTTAGATTTATTACTTAGATATAGATACCTATTCTAAAAATGACATTTAGGATCTTGTAAATTCTAATAGAGTATATATAGTTTGATGGTTTATTTAATCATTGAGTGATAGTGAATATAATGGATTAATTTAATACTGTTTCTAGAATGGTGTTCTTGGGAAGTTGGTGAAAAGAGATTTATGAGGTATATTGTGGGAATATCCATCTTATTTTTTGCCTATATTTTGAGATTTGAGAGGAGTTTTTATTTGTTTATGTTATCTTTCAATTTATATTCTCATGATTTTTTATCATTTGTGATTCATTTTGGTATAATCCTTATATAAAATTGTGTTCTTCCCATTTCATGTTAAATTAATGAGTGTAATACCTCATTTATGTTCATTTCATGAAGTTGTTTATGTTATTTTTTTATTGTGGATTTTATTTTTTTGTGAACTAATAATTTTTTGGACTTCATCTTATATATATTCTTATACCTCCCCTCAATTACACATGGATGCTTATTCATGATAATGTCATGGATTGAACTTCATTGAAGTTCATAGTGAAACTTTTGTATTCATGGGCATTTCTTATGGTTGGGCGGTCAAGGTTAGAGTTGGATGATTGAGAAATTAAATTTTAGGTTATTTGAGATATATTGGTGGAAAATATACCTATCATGTCTATAATTATGAATGATTATTATTATGTGAGGTGTATATATAATACAAAATAAATTTTGAAATGGATTTTTTTAAAATTAGATGGAGTTTTTTAATGTTTTAAAATTATTTTTTTAAATTGATCATGGGTCCTTAAACATTGTGTTGAATCTTATTATGAGGATGTGTCTTTTAATGTGTAGAGTATTTTAAAAATTATGTTTAAGAAATATAGAGTTTAATAAAGGTTCTCTAATAATTGAATTTTAAAATTCACATTATATTTTGATCCAATGGATTTATGTCAAATGGGTTTATAAAATTATAATAACATTTAGGGGATGGAAAGTTTTTATGATGAATATAATTATAATAATCACTTTTTATTAAAAATTTAAATAAAAAAATTTAATGATATTTTTGATAAAATGTTTTAAATTTTAAAAACATTAAAGTGAATGTTTATTATTCATATTCATAGGGGATTATGTAAGGTGACCAGGAAAGTTAATTTTTTCATCTAATTGGTAGTACATGTCCAAGTGCACGATCTTGGGGATGGTAAATGGAAACTGTGAACGTTGTTAAGAATATTCCTTAATTTTGAAATTGTACTCCTAAAAACGTTGGGATGGGTATTTTATTATTATAATACTTTTTAAAAATTTAAGATGTGATTGAAATTACATACTATTTCAATTTTCTAAAGCATATTTAATAATTATTTAAATGAAAACTATATGTTGAGTTTATTTATTTTTTAATAAATGTGTTTGGTGGCCGTGGATGATTATTTTCATTTTAAGATATATTTATATATATTCATAAATGTATTATTTTTATAAATTTATTATTATTATTATTATTATTATTGTCCTTATTTTTGTTATTTTTGTTTCTGTTCTTCTTATTATGTTGTTTTTTTATTGTTATATTTTATTTTTAAAAAGAGGGAAAGCCTCATTTTTCTCTCCACATTGGTAGTTGGTATGTACAAGTTGGGGAGTCTCCTTATACTTATTCTTCTACCATATCTATCTATTTTTTATTCCATGGAAACTCAAGGCTAAACAAGAGCTAGTTCTTCTCTCAGCATTTCTCTTTATCTTTATATTCATTGATACTATGTTCCCTAATGAATATTTTCTATAAATATAGGGATCCCATTTTGAGGTTTCTCCATGGGAAGGAGAAAACTTATATTTCAAATTGATATTTTACCTTAGGATAGAAGATAGGGTAAAGTATAACCCTAAACATTTGATTTAGAGCCAAGGTGTTATTTATTTCAATATTGGTGAGTGTGATAGCAAAAACTTAACAAAACCATCTTCTTTCTTTGAATAAATTATGGTTTTGGTCTCTAATATTTTATTATCTACTGATAATTGATTATATAGAGTGACTTCTTTGTGTTTAACTTATATATATATATATATATGATGTACCAAGGTAGATTTTTTATACCACTTTTATGAATTAATAAAACCTTTAGAGATTTATTACTTTTAATCATATTTGTTTGATATAAAAAAATCATAAAATAAATATGATGTGGTTTGAAAAATTATATGATGAGCTTCACTTTGTGGAATTTTAACAAGGTTTATGTACTTTTTAAATCCTTTAATTTATATACTTGTTTTATAAATTAATACCAATTTTTTGTGAAATAAACAACTTGGATTTTTAAATAGAAAATTTAAAGTGTTTTCAGGAAAAGATGTTTCCTAATCTTTAATGAATTATTAAAGTGATTTTATAAAAAAATTTAAGAATAAAATGGTTTTTGGATGTAGTTAGAGTGTTTTATAAAATTTGATATGATTATGTCACAATTCCTCTATTTAGATTGTGATGTAATTATGAATTATCAATTATGTATATTAACTTATTATCTAATTGGTAGTATCATGGGAATTATTTTAGTTTTTAAATATTATTAACTAAAAAAAATTCTTGGTAATTCCTTGGGTACTTAAAAGGGATTGTAGTATAAGTACATTCTGGGGAATGATTTCTCTCTACCCAGTTTTTCCCAGTCTAGTTTAATAATTTACTCTAGATAGATTAAACTAGTTTAATATTGCACTAAAACTAGTTCCATTATAGGAATTACCACTATTTTATGACTATGTTCTCTCTAGTAGTTTTCATGAATATGGATAAGGTTATAGATTTTGTATAATCATCCCAGGTTTCCCTGACTTAATATTATAAGTACTCTCCTATGATGAATTGATAAAAATTTTATTTACAATTATTTTTACACGCTTTTATGTTTTTTGTTCACTTATATATTGTCCCTTACATGTAAGTTTCTTTCATAAAGATGATATGGTTCCACATATTTTGGATACATGATCCCCAATACCTATAATGATTTATTTATTCATTCATTACATATTTTCATGTTGGCTTCACTATTTTTTGTTCATGTAAAAGATGGTATAGTCTCTTTAGATTGACTATGGGGGGGGGGGGGTGGGGTTCAAGAATTGTTATATAATTATTCACATCAGGTTAACCATTTTCATCTCTTATAGAAACTCCCAATGACTCCCACATCCATAATAAGTAACATACCTGCTTACCAAAGGCAAGTGATCATGTTGGGTTTCTAACCCAATGACTCTTAGTAACTAAAACTATTTGATAAGATGGGAGGTCAGTCTCATCAAAAACTTTTGGGGGGAATTATTTCCTATTATGTGACTCTCTTATTAATTTAATTTATGTTTGTTAATATCTTCCATATCCTGATTTGAGATTGGTTACCCTAAGTAAATGACTAGGTGTTGAATCATTCTACATGTAAAGGGGGTTATATTGATGAGATCATATTTATTTATCCAAGGTTCTCTATCAGTTTTGTGTTATTAATTGGAAATGGGTAGCTACTTATATTTTAAAGCTGTATAAACAGGAACTCTAGAGCTCACTGTAACCTAGGGAGGTGATTGGTTGTTCAAGGATGGTATTGATCCTTCATGAGATAGCCAAAATATTTTGTGTATAACAGAAATAAATAATGATGCAGTTAATTTAATTTTAAGTTGTTCTATTTAATTTCATGTAGAAAGGAAATATATGAGGTATCTTAGGCATTGAGTATTAAGCTCAAGCCTTAGTCATATTGTAGTAGGAATCAGAGTCTTTTTAGTTCAGTATATCCTTAACCTGTTGATGAGTGGTGACATGTAATTTAGGCTAGTCAGGGTTATTACCTTACATTTTACCAATATGGGAATAAATTCCGGACTTTTATCAAGGTGGATTTCATTATGTATAGGTAGTCATATCATGTCACTTAACAGAGATTACACTCTAAGGTGGCCCTAGATGGGGAAGAAATTTATGATACAAGTGATATGATCATCGAAAATACCTAATCCCACACAAGTCATGTTTGGTGTGATAAACAAAGGATATCAAGTTATTAGAATTATCGTATATTGATACAAGACTCATGAATTGGGGTGACACTAATGGGGTGTTTAATACAAAGATCAGGCCTTAGGAAGGCATCGTACGTATAATACATATAACAAGAATCATATTATTTGTATTTTAATTAGATTCTTAATCTGGTGATGGTTGTGGAATAATAATAAACCCATAGAAGAGTTTGGGTCCCATAGGTTATAGTGTCTGAGACATGGAGGGACTTACACTAATGTGGATGCCCATCAAAAGTTATCTTACTCTTACCCTCTATGAATAAAGATTAGGAACCATGAGTGGATAAAAGATCATGTTCGGATGAGGATCCCATAATACCCATAGAACTGTATAGGTATCCATTATCAACCCTTTATGTAAACTTAATATATGAAAGGGAAAATCCTATCTAAAGACTCATAGTTTGGGGTTCACATAGTTTTAGGTAACATTCCCAAGTATTCCTACTAGACAAGGCCGACATTTCTACTGGTTTCCACTTAAAATTTCTTGATTTCCTGCCTGACATGTCTCGGGTGTATTCCGACATGTTTTTAGTGTCTTGTTGACATCTCTTGAGTGTTTTCCTGACAAGTCTGAAATGTCCCAAGGAACTACACATGATTAAACGTGACATTCAAATGTTATGTCACATGACAATGATAAAATGATTGAGGTGATTTTAATGTTCAAAGAAAACATGTCTAGGTACTTCAATGTTATCAAGGTCAATATGTTGGAGGGCTACCACATGATCTAGATGACAAGTCTTGTGGACTATCACAAGACTTGGATGATATGTCCTGAGAACTTCACATGACTTGGATGACATGTCAGACAGTTTCTACATGATTCAACTGACCTATATGATGATTCTTCATGTCATCAATTTATATAGATGCAAGTTAATCATGTGATCAAGGATGATATGTATAGAGTACTTCACAAGGATTGGATGGCATATCTGGGGGTTACCGCATGATTTGGATGATATGTATGGAGGAATGTCACATGACCTGGACGACATGTCTAGGTGTTATCTCATGAGAAATGAATAATTCACACGAAGAACATGATCCCATCACATAAAAATCATCACATACATCCTCACATAAGGCTTCAAACTTTTTCATCCTTTATCATATAAATGCTTTAGTGTTCATCAGGAACTAGCCTGTTGAGTCATCACACAACCAATATGGTACATGAAAAGTCCTTTGAATTATTTTTATGGTGAACATTAATTCCTTAACGTGACCAATAGGGTGATCACATGAAGCATATATACATTCTGTGTAATCCCTTAAGTCATTCCTTGATTTTACAAGGTAGAAGACCCTTTGCAATTGCATGGATTTTCACTCTGAGAAGTATTCTCTCACCTCCACACCTCTGTGTGTGTGATTTTTATAAGGGGGAGTAATTTATAAGCCTCAATATCGTAGATCTAAACCTCTTTGTATGACATATATATTGAAGATATGGGCTTATTTTAGTTTAGCATCAAACATTTTTCGTGAAATTTCATTGGGCCATCTATAGGGTCATATTTTTGTTGCATTAAAGACCCCATACCAGATTAGGTTCCACTAAGAGTGTAAGGGGGGGGGGGTGAATCAGTGGTACACTCATTTTTAAAAATTCATTTTTTACTTTAAATTAAACCTCTTTAACATGTTAAGGTTCTTGATACACTTTGTAATTATCTCTCAATCTCAATTAGTGTGCTGTAATAAAATAAGAGAGGGTAGCACAAAATATTTAAAAGGTTCAACAATGAAATACCTACTCCTTTACATGTTGGTTAGACACCCAACATGGATTATTCACTATAAAAAAAGTTAATAAATTTATTCCATCTCAAATTGAGAGGATTTTAATCTGGATCCAACTAAGATAATCCATTTTCTTTTGGCTCCAACTAAAATACTTCTTTTTCATAATTCCAACCGAGAGACTCCTTCTACTCTTATCTCCAATGAAAATAATTTAACTACTATCAGAACCCACAAGAAGAATTTAAAATTTTCAAAGTCTTTAATTCATTATAATGTAATCTTTGATATTTCTCAATGAGATTATGGGATCTTGTTTCCTCATTAACTTACTCAAGAGCTTCTTGATTTGGTAAAATCTGGATTCTATTCTTTAAATTATAAGGTATAAGAAATCGCATTCATTAAGAATTTCCCAACTTTTCGTCACTCTCAAAATTATTCTTACACAATGGATGCAAGGTGTCCCAAAATGATCTTGTAATTCTATAAATTTTCTCATTACCTATGTGCACATATTTATAGAAAAAACAATACATTCCATGGGATCTTAATAAATTATATGATTTAGATTCATTATTTAAATCCTAATGTAAATGTGTTTATTAATAAAAAAATTATTCTACTTCATAAAAAAATACCCGAATGATGATTAGGAATTTATATTTCTCATTCTAAATAACCCATTAAATGTGGGTATTATTGGAATCATTTAAATACCTCATAAATTTATTGGGGATTCAAATTTTCATGAAACTCATAAGTAATATTCTTGTATTTGGGTATAATTATTTCTTCTCATGAACTTCCATAATACATGAACACAATGTGTAGATTCATTGTTAAATTCTCCGAAAGGTTTCTTTATTTGATCACAAACATATATCTCCTCAGTATTCATGCATATCAAATGATACAACTCATCACTACCATTTAGTGTAGTATATAAAATATCTGAGAGACTCGGGTTATTTATTATTATCATAGTAAACAACCTCTGCAACTCACTCAAACATGAATACATTAAACATTCCCATACAACTCATTTGTTATTCACATTGAATACCTGAAGGAATCAGGTTTTTTTATTCTTCATGTGGTAATCAAGATCATGTGAGGGACATTTAAATACCCATATAATATTATGATCAATTTTTCTTCAAAAGGGATAATAAATACCCATGGAATCTCATTATCATCAATAACTACTCATTGTTAATGTATTACCAAAGTCCTTCATTAAATCCTCATTTCAAATTCATCTTTAAATTCCATAAGAATCAAAATTTCTTCAAGTGGGATCATTTAAATATCACTAATTATAATCGAGCACTCCCCTTTTCATTTTATTTACATGCATAAAAGTAAAACTACATGCTTGTATAATTATTGTGGACATAATTCATGCATAATCATCTTATTAAAATCATCTGAATGCTCTGTTTCATCAGAAGATAATAATGGATTGGTATCCTTATCTTTATGAATGGTAGGGCATGAATTTTGAATATAATGTGTTATTGAATATCACCTAGATCTCTAAAGTTCCATGTGGCCAGCTTAAATTTGTTTGTGACCTTGGTTTTATCTAAGGATGTTCGGTCGTGTTTCATAAATGGTGGGTCAACCCACTACGTAGATCCCTCGAGTGATGGAGGAAGAAAAAATATCACTTCCCACTTTTTTAGATGGCTTGGATATACTGGATGAAATAGCTCATGATATTTCCATCATTTTAATAAAAGAATAAAAATGTTTCAATGGAACTTTCCCACATCAATATGTAACTTTTTATACAGGTTATATATAAAATAAATACTCACTTTAGGTGAAAAAAAGTGACTAATGGGGTGAAATCTTGAACCCATACAAGAACTTCCCTATACCAAATGTCCTTGCTGCTTTGCAGCCCCACAAGGTGGCACCACTACTACTCCCATGCACTCTATGTGGGTGCTCTCTCCTCTGCGGGCCTTATACATGATGTAGGAACCCAATTTTTCTTATGAGGTATAAATCTTTTTATTTTCTATTTAAATGCTTTTTTATGGTATAATGTGAATACCCTTTGAGATAAAGGGTGTATCAGGGGTGTTAAAGGATTATTTGGATCCCAGATCCTGGCTTTTTTAAAGAAAATGGCATGCCTCACAATTAGGAGAAATCATGAAGGGAATGTCACACGATTACTACTAACTATACAAGGCTGGAAAGAGTATGTATACAGGATGTACAGTTTGAGGAAACCATGAAAATGGATGCACACCTGTGTGGGGAACCTGAATTTTTTATCAGAGTTGATTTTCATTGTTTGTACATGTTTAGTGAAACCGTGTGTAGTGACTATGTGGGTTCCCCCTTAGCACAATAGTGGGTACATAGTTGGTGCATGATTTTTCCAACCATTTGACCAAACCACGTGACCTGATAATTCTTTAGGAAATTACCAAATTGACCATAATTAATCCTATAACCTAATATCCTTTTACTATTTCTATTATGTTGGTAGTTTCATGCATGTGATATCTCCTTTGATTCTAAAAGGTAGCTTCTGATCCCTCTCCTCTGCCTGAACTCAGAATCAAGAGTCATCAGTCTCTTTGGATCTACATCTATGAGTACTCAATTCCTTTTGTGTTGTTCTTCATCCTTCTTGGTATCGACTACACTCTTTAGGTTCAAGAAAATTTCCCTATTATTAGGGTGTTCATCCATTCTTATTTGTCTTCTGATATAAAATTAATCATAAGATGATACTGGATGGCCACTCTACTACAAACCTATTTAGGTGGTCTATACTTTTCCTGAGTGGTTTTGTGATTTATAGGTCTAGTTGATGTTGTTCATCCTTCCAGAATTTATGGCACAACCCAAAAAATTAATTGAGTAATTGAATTAAATGAAATGGAAATAAAACTGGATTGGGATTCCCTTTAGTTCTTTTGATACTTTTTGGTGATTTTCCCCAACCAAGGCCACCCATGGGGCGTGCCATGTGAATTGGCTTTACCCATTCCTTGTTAAACTACTCAAGGGGTGAGTTGGTTCTTGCATAGTTAGAGGATTCCTGCTAATGGTTGATTTTTTTTAATATGATATGGTTTTCCCCCTTTCCATGTTTTAACATGATTTTTTAATAGAATTACATGAAGGGAATATTTAGAAATTGTGAAAACGAATGGGTATACTCATGGTATGAAATAGAAATTGTTTATCAATGGTGAATTAATGAAATGTAATGAATTGAATGGTAGTGGATGCCTTGGTTGGAATTTCATGGATCCTAATTCCATTAGATTCCATGGATGTTTCTTATATGGGTCTTGAAAGGGGTAGTGGATACTTGGGATAGTGATTTATCCTTGGGTATTTATTTAGTGGGATTACTTAGGACTTTAAACTCCTTGGATCTAGATTTTTTGGGATCATAGTTGACATGGTTGGAAGACATACTCCTTAGACCCCAACTCAATCCTAACTGAGTTTCCATCGAGATGCTCCTAGGACTGAATGAGGATGAATTGGTCTTTTATACCTTAGATCTGGCCCTTCGTAGTCCAACACTTTCATTATACATCACGATCTTGGTAAATGGGAAATGATTGATTATATGGATCGATCGTGGTTGTTATAGAATTTCTGATTATACGACATGGATATGGTTTTTTGATATATAGATTATATGATAAGGTCACGGTTGGAATGATATGTATGGATGTAAGGAGATGCCATGTTAGTTATTTATATAATGTTTGTAGCTATCTTTTTATAGGATCTTGACCCACGTTTTATAGGTATCATTAATGGGATATTCAAGATCACATGTTTTTTTAGTAAAAATGCCATGGGTACTTCACTTTAATTTAATTCTTAACTGAGATTTATATTGAACTTTGCTTTAGATTATATTGAACAACCTGGATTGCTATAGTCATTTGGGTGATTACCTACTGGGATTGTATCTCACACCCTATTCAGGCCATAGTTGGGTACCCAAATAGACTTTTTGGTGTGGGTAAGGTCAACAGAAAGCGCCCACAATTAAATTCTTGATTTATTTCTATTCGTAGGAGAAAAAGATCATGGGACTGTGCTGAGGATCGTGATTTTATTGAGAGATAATGATTTTTGGTCTTTTTGGTATTTTGATACATGTACTGTACTAATTCAGCGCATACCTATTTTGGATTATTTGTACACATGACATGATCATCATTGTATAAGATATTTCTTTTAGAATAGGTTGTTCATATATGTCATTAGATGTTTATCTATTTTATGATTGATTTACTACTTACTCTAATGTTGTGTATGATTGTTATTACTGTGTTACACTCTAGTAAGAGGGTATAGTCTACCCATAGACACACCCTAGTCCCTTGATACTATTATGAATCCTTTGAAATTTGGGGAGATGTGTTTGGAAACATGTGGCCAACTAGGATCAGGGAACCGTTCAGTGGAACTCGGGTACGAGATGTTACGAAGTGGTATTAGAGCCCTTTTATTTTATAATTTATTATTTTGAGACTATAGAATGGGTATTATGAAGAATTAGAATTTGGTAATGAGATGTTCCTGGGAATAACTAGCCAATATATAGAGAAAAGCCTAATTTCCTTGAATGGAAATTGTTGTTTTATAGATTATAACTATTAATGTTTATTTGATTCAACTGTTGGGTGATGCAATTGGATTGTGAAGTTATTTTTGATATGATTTAGGGATCTAATTTTTTAAAACCTTATGAGATGAGGGTATGACATCTCATGCATCATTTTAGGAACTTTATAAAAATCACATGCCATGAATTATACCATGCCATATAAGATGCATTTCTTGTTTTCACGATGTTGTGATAGGTGATGTGATAAATATACCTACTGTGTGATTTAATTTTGTGTCGGTAATTGAGAATCATGGATGTTACATATAGTTCTATCCATAAACTAAGTAGTGTTTTCCTAATTAGACAATATAAAACACCCTAAGAAGACAATTGTGGCATGTTGAGTCACATACCATGAGTTACATGGACTGGAACATGTTATGTGTGGATTAGGTGGATTACATATTTAGGTTCATGAGGAGTATGGCCGCTTATGGATCATAATTTGGTGAAAATTTTTGTTTAAACATTTAAAATGTATGTAAAGTGAATATGAAATTAAAATGGAAAATTGAAATGGTAAATAGAGAACTTGGCCTAGTCTTGAATTTTGAGTGGTCAAGAGGTAGTGTATCTTGTGACTTTTGTGACCTTTCCCCTTTACCAGTAATAGATTTAGGAGTAGGATATGTGGTATGACCTTTTCATCGGAAGTTTTTTACTTGTAATACACTTTGAATTGAAAATTTTTTGTATCATTTTTTTGAGGCATGTGTTTGGCATTATAGAGGTATTTCACCATGAAAACCTCTAGTCGTATGCTAGGAGGGTGGTGACAGACATGATCTAGAAGTGGTGGTACATTAGCTACCGATGAATCCTATTATAGTTCTAGATGAGGAAAAAATAGTTTTTATGGACACAAGTGTTGAGGAAAACATCCATGAGGGGTTTTTCAACTTCATGCAGACTTTTCCGGGAGCACCATAACCTACCTTTTCTATGTCTAATGTAATTCCCCAACCCTAAAATATCAAATATGGTGCATTATTTTATTACATTATCATGATTACAAGGAATCAAATATTTAAGTACTAATCATTTAGTAGTTTTGTAAAACCACATTACCTACATGATACCCATATTATATTGAAAAAATAGAAAATATGACATGATACATAATAAAATAAAATAGAAAGCATCCTTGAAAGCTTATTCAAATAATTATTCTTCATAACATGGGGAGATGAAACAAACTAAGGGTGAACTCAAATAAAAATTAAGGGTATGTAAAATGAAATAAATAATGAATCAATGAGAATAAATCAAAATGGAAAGGTAAATAACTAAGAACACATGCCATTCAGATAACTGGATAAGGAAAAATCAATATGGAAAGGTATATAACTGAAACACATTCAATTTAATCAATAAACTGAGAATAAACAACATCCTTAGAAAATTTCCAAGAAATAACATAATGGATAAATAATAACTGAATATGAATGAGAGAAATTATTAATTACTAGATTCTATGTTTTCTAGTCACATGGAACCATTACCGTCAACACCTTTCACAAGACAGTTTATAGCATGTCATGTAAAAACCCATCTGAGTTGGAAAACTGATTCATATCTTGATACCACAGATGAATTGAGGGACTATCTATAACAAATACCAACCTATGTAATACCAATCCAAACCATTCATCATATATAAAATAATTAATTTAATTCATGAACAATGTGCCTTATCAAATATCCGTATTGAATAAAAGATACAGATTTATTAATAATTCAACTGGTAATTGAATAACTGTCAAAGTAAACACTGTATGAGAAAATGGTAAATGGTTTATGAAATAATAATATAAATTGAATGATAATGTGTAAATTTAAGATAAAATTATCCTAATATATTGTTTTAATATAAAGTTAATAATCACTAAATAAAGTAATATTTCAAAGAAAACTTTGACTACTTGGTAATTTTCAAGTCAAAACCCCTTGGATGATATAATTCAAAGAAAAACATAAAATAAAATAAAAATAAAATGATTAATGATATAATATATCAAAATGGGTAGTAGATTCATCACAAAAAATAATAAAGTGGAGAATATGACATTTATCTCATAGATTAAAAAAGTAAGATAAAACCCCTTACCTTATCCTTAATTTTTTGTGTGTGCTATTTCACCTACTTTATAATGCTTTAAACATGTTAATAACATATAATATTACCATAATAATATTTATTATATCATATATTATCATCTTACAATATCTTATTATTCATTTTTTAGTAATCTTTCATTATTTTCACAATTTTTGGTGTTAATTACCTAGTTTCTCGAGTATGTTCTTACTTTGTTATATGTTGTTCCTATAACTAAGATCATGATTTAATAATATAAATAATGAGAAAATTATTTAAATATTATATATATTAATTATTTATATATGATAATACATAGTATTTTGATATAGGAAATGAAATTCACTATTCATGGAGAATATAGGTCATACATATGCAAGAACGCCACATTCTTTTATTTTCCATATTAAAAGAATGGAAAATAAATGATATATATGTATATTATAATTCCAGTATCATATATATTTCATATATGTCACATATTTTTATTAAAATCATCCTTTATACATTCCATTTATAGTGTGAACAAATCAAATCACTTTGAAGAGGTAGTACTCACACTTCCACAAATGATGTGATTGTATTTACAAAAAATGGAAATCATGAGGGTATGTGTTAAATAAAAATTAAATAATATTGAATAAAAATTAAATATCATATATATAATATAAAAAAATAATTTCTATCATAATTACCACTATGGGAGGTGGAAAAGGAAAAAAAACAATCATCATTTCAAGAGGCAGTAGTCCACCGTACACATGAATGGTAAGTTCGTTACCCATTAGATGGAAGTGTGTGTATGTTTATGTATAACCCATATAATAAAAAATACCAGTATATCTAGTATAGTTAGGATATTATATAAGAATATAATTAAAATATTTGAGGGGGTGGAGAATTAAAATAAAATAAAGGATATTGTGGAAGGATGTTACCTCTTCTTTGGGTAACCCCTCTTGGTTTTCCCCAAATGGATTCTTTGATTGGATTTATAGAAAAGGTGAAGATTCTAGGATCTGGGGGTGGATTTTGGAGCTTATTTTATTTAATTTTTGGAGATAAAAAGGGTTTTAGGGGTGTGAATAATTGGCCGGGGTGAGTACTTTTTTATAATGGTGGAGTGGTATTATTGTAAATTTTTTAAAAGGGAATTCTGCCCCTATTTTCCATTGTAAAGTGGCTCCAATAATGAACAAAATAAGATCTATGGGAATATAGTGTAAACATATGTTTATAAAATTGATTTTAGAAAATCTTATAGGTTGGTTTGGCTCATAAGTTTAAGGATTAGTCCTTTGTTAAGAAATATTTTCTCTTAATCACTATAATTAATTTTAGTCACTTTAACGAATTTTTTTGGTAAAAAAACTAATTTTAACATATTATAAATTATAAATTATTTTGATTCTGAATATTAAATCCATTGTTCCAAATTAAAATTATATATGTGTAAGAAATTAATTTAAATATAATCCCACATACGGGATGAAAATGTGTGTTTTTACAATAAAAAAATTTAAAAGTTTTTTAAGTTATTATATTCAATTTTAATGTGAAATTGATTCCAATGACCTAAATTGGATTAATATATGTAAAAATTATCTAATTAATATTAAAAAAAAATAACAAATGTAATTTAACCTTATAAATAAATTAGAAAAATAAATTTTACTAAAATTTTGTATTTTTCACTATTCATCAAAAAATGAATCTTCTTAGGAAAATACCTAAAATTCACCCTAAACTAATTTTTATATTCCAATTAAAAAAATAAAGTTTATTTTGACATATAAATTTATAAATGTTCCAAAATTTATATTTAAAATAGGTGCTCAAATAACATGTGATAAAACCACTTTTATAAAAGTATAGGTTTTTATATGTAAAGTTGAGTTTGTTCTTATCATATACATATCAAATATATTGGATTAATGTCATAATATTTTATGGATTATATAACTTATAAATTTACCATATAAATTTTCTAATTTTTTTAGAATTTAATTAACTCTGAAAAACGTCACTAAATAGTGTTTTGTTTAAACAAGGTGTTGTGTGTGTTACAAACTAACTTAGTCTTACATGTTTTTAAATATTTCAACAAAATTAAATTTATTATAAAAGGTAAATAGGGTGAATTATTATGGTGGTACATTCTTCCATCCTACAAAATTTTTTTTCAAACTTTTATGGGTATTACCTTCTAAAAATATTCGGAAAGTTATTCTTCATAGAATACTCTAGTTCCCATGTTTCTTCTTCCATTTTTTGATTTTTACAGAGTAACTTTACCGGATGATTCATAAAATTCCTCAACACCTTTTCTTTGGTATAAATAATTTTAATGGTTTCTTCATAGTATGAAGTATTAGGTTCCATCTTTATTTCATCAAATATTAGCACATGTGTTGGGTCTGGTGTGCAATTATCATATATTTATGGAACACATCACATACTTTTGTGATATTTAGAAGAATTTAAAAATGATAAGACATAATTTCAACTCTTTAAAGAATTTTTAAGGTTATGATGTACCTGGTACTCTGTTTCCATTTGTTACTAAACCTTGTAACACCCTTCCCTAGAGATACCTTCAAGAAAACATGATCTTCCACTTAGAACTTATAATACTTCCTCTCATTTTCAGTATAACTATTTTTCCTATATTGAAAGAATTTAATATGAGATTTTATAATATTTTACTTTATATTTGTCTCTTCAATATGTTTGGGGCCTATGAGTTTCCTTTCACTAACTTCAGTTCAAAAAGTCGGTGTAAGAAAACACTTTCCATATAAATTTTCATACAACACCATTTGATTACGGATTAGAAACTATTATTATAGGAAAACCCAGCCTAAGGTAGGTACTAATACCACATACCCTTAAAGTCATGTGAGAATGTCCTCAACATGTATTACATTGTTTGAATTGTTCTTTCAGACTATCCATTCGTTTGAGGATGGAAGCAGTGCTCAAATGAAGATGAGTATCAAGAGAATTCTGAAAATCTTCCTTAATTTCAATGTAAAGTGGAGATATATATTATAATAAATTGATAAAGGTTTTCCAAGAAGTCATAATACTTCGTTAATATTGATACTTTCAAGGAACTCAAGTGTAAGGTCTTCTATTATAGAAAGGAAATGTGCAAATTTGGTTAGGCGATCAATTATAACTCTTGTTGAATCATTCTTTATATGAGTCTTCTGTAGTCCTATAAAAAATTCCTTAGTAATTTCATCCCATTTCCACCCAGAAATAGGAAGAGGTTACAATAATCCTTTAGGATGCTACCTCAAGGCTTTCACTTATTGACAAACCAAATATCTGGACACATAATACAAAATTTCTTGCTTCATGTTATCCCACAAAAAATGATCCTTTAAATCCCTATACATAATTGTGGTACCAGGTTTTATAAATAAATTTAATCTATTAAAATTTTCCAATAATTCCATTTTTAGCTCAGGTATATATGGAACACATAGCCTCTTATCAAAATTTAGAACACCATATTCAAAAACAAAGACTGGTAATTTTCCATCATTCACAACTTTAATTTTATTTTGAAAGTTATCATCATCAGATTGAGAATTCTTTATCCTCTTTAATCAATATTGTTTTACAATAATTTGAAAACTGATTGATGTATTCCATTCCTTAGAAATTCCAATATCCATATTTACTATATCCATGAACATAATATATTTTTCAATCTCCATTTGGGTTAGAACTCCATGATTCTTCCTACTCAATGCATCTGCTACGTTATTTGATTTACCTAGGTTGCAACATTTTGAGAAATCATAATCATTAAGTATATTGAGACATCTCCTTTGTATCATGTTCAACTTTTCGTTTGAAAATATTTATTTCAGGCTTTTATGATCTACATATATATCTCATATTTCACCATATATATAATATATCTATATCTTCAAAGTGACTACTATAGCCGCTATCTCAATATCATGGGATGGATAGTTCTATTCACGAGTCTTCAATTACCTTGATGTATATACAATAAAATTATCATTTCTCATTAGGAGATAACCAAGTCCCTTCATCGATGAATCAATATATATGACAAACCCATCACTCCTAGATGGTAGATTCAAAATTGGAGCATTGAATAATATTATATTTAGTTCATCAAATAATTATTCACATTCCCTTTTACAACAAAAATTAACCCCTTTATGTGTTATATGTGTTAATTTGATAGCTAATTAGGAAAAATTAAGAATGAATTTCTGATAGTAACCTTCAAAACTAATGAAACTACGTACCCTGATTATGTTTTCTTGGTATAGTCTATCTTTTGATAGCCTTTCCATTTGAAAGATCAACTGATATTCCATCCTTAGAGAAAAAAAGTCCAATTAAAGAAACTTACTAAATCCATAAATCACACTTATTAAATTTTCCATATAACTATTCCCTTTTAAGAGTATTAAGAATGATCCTCAATTGATTATCATGGTACTTATAGAATTTAGAATATACCAGAATATCATCAATGAATACCACAAAAAAATCATCAAGATATTCCTTGAATACTCTGTTCATCAGTTATATAAAATAAGGGGGTGAATTATTCAATAAAAATATCATTACTATAAACTTTTAATGTTCATACATTTTTTGAAAATATATCTTTAGAATGTCTTACTTATCTAATCATAATTAGGGATACCCAAAATGAAGATCAATCTTTGAAAAATATTGGGATGAAGTTGATCAAATAAGTCATCAATGTGAGTTATAAGATACGTGTCATTTATTGGAACAGATTTTATGTCACCAGAATCAATGAGAAGTCACATGGATCCATCTTTCTTCTTAATAAAGAGAATAGGGGCTGCCCATGGTGAAACACTAGGGAGAATATAACCCTTATTAACCAAATCATCTAGTTTTATCTTCATCTCCACTAATTACACAATGTATATTCTATAGGGAGTCTTTGATATTAGCCTTTCTTTGGGGATTACATAAATGGAAAATTCAAATTTATTCTTTTGGGTATTTCCAGGTAATTTCTCAAGAAATTCATCAATTTATTCATGAAAAATAGGAACATCCTCAATTTTAGTATTACCTTCTTCATAACTAGATATTGATTTCTCTTTTTCACCAAGAATTTCATTCAGTATAGCTATTGGTGGTTGATCTAGATAATAATCAGGTGAGGAAGATTCTACTCTAAAGATAAGTAATTCTATATCTTCCCCACATATCATATTTTATTTAATCTTGTAATAAATTTTTGCATAATATTTTAGAGATATTTCATAATGAGGATTATATAAAAGTCAAACATAGGTATGAAAATAAGGACAGTAATTAAAGAACATTTATATGTCATAATCGGGACTTCCAGAAATATATTTGTTGTAATGAGACTTCCCTAAGGGGTTTTAAAAGAAAACTCTCTTATTAAATCAAAAGAGAGATGTCAAAGTTTCATAGAAAACTCAGTAGATTTTAAAGAGTGAGATGATCCAGAATCAAAAAAGGAATTGGATAAATTTTAATATAGGATTAATGTATCTTCCATGATATCATTTGGTACTTCTACATCTTCTACAGTGATCATATATTCTTTTCTACATCCCCTTGGCCTCTTCTGTGGTAGATTTACCTAACACTTAGGGAAATATATTGTGTAGTTCCCCATATCCTTATAATTGTACCATTTAATTTCAGTGTTTTCCTTATACCCCTTGCATTACATAAAATTATGACCCCTATCTCCACATTTATTTAAAACCCCCATTCCCTTCAGGCATTTCCCATAGTGATTTTTTTCATTGTTCTTTAATGATGGGAATTTTTTCATCTTCATATTATTTTTTTGACGCATTTCCTTTATCTTAGTTATCATTATGCCTTTCATTCCCTGGGTTTCCCTTTTTCATGTATAACCTCTCTGATTACTTCTCCATTTGTATGACACATAAAACTATCACTTGTTATATGAAAAAGTCATAGAATCCATTTCCCTTTTGATATTTGTCTTAATACCTTAAAAAATTGACCAATATTGCACTCTGTGTTGCATATATAATCCGTAGCATACCTAGATAACCTTGTAAATGTAGCTTCATAATCTAAAACATGCTATTCTTCCTTTTGATATAATATAAGTAACTTTATCTTCAACTAAATTTTTTGATCACGAGAGAAGTATTTATCAAACAACAGATCCTTAAAAATTCTCCATTCCATGACTTGTATTTATTCTTCCACCCTAGTATTATGAATCAAACACCACCATTGATCAACATCACTATTGAGACAATAGATTGAAAGTGTAACCTTTTCCATTTCACTGTATCTAGAAGCCTTAAATAGGTTCGCTAAAGACTTAATCCATTTCTTAGCTACAATTAGATTAGTAGTCCCACTAAACGATGGGGGATTCTTTCACATAAGGTGACCCAACATTGCATATTATATCTATGGAATAGGTTTCTCTATTTGGGAAAGGTTATTTTTCATAACCTAATTAACTTTACCTAGTATATCAATAATTTTAACCATTACAATACTAGCTATATTGGTTTCCTTAGTAGAGAATTATTTACATTTTTTAGGAGTATTGATATTATTCGTCCTTCTGAGATCCATTTCTAAATAATGGAATATACAGTATTAGATCATAAAATCATAATGTATAATTACAAATATGGCATATAAAATAAGATAAATTTTTCTATCATAAACATTATAATCATTAACATTGGTTTATTTGGGGGAATCTTTACTTTTGAATCATTCATAACAGTAGGTAAAGATAGTGTGAATTATACAAAGTGAATCCCCATGGAGTGTCAAACTAGGCCTGTAGTATGTCCCATTATCATGTACGAGGTTATGCTCGAGTAAGGCCTGATGCAACTTGTCAGAGTTTTTACCCCAAGGTAAATCTATTCTAGAACCACATCCACTTGTAGTATATAGACAAAGATGCATGGCTAGGAAGACCCACATAATATCTACCTTAAAAAAATTATAGGATATTCTTATATACTTATCCTAAAAGTATATATTTGGGTTGTGTGACCTAATATAAATTTTCTAAATCTAGTTTAAAAGGATACTTCTAAACTTACTTTTATACCAACTATAATTCCCTGACCCTAGAAGCCTAGAGTCAGTGCATTATTTTATTTAATTGGAATGATTAAAAAGAATCAAATCTAAAAGGTAAAATAAATTTAGAACTCTTGGAAAACTAGATTACACACATGATACCCATATTTCATTAAAAAAATAGAAAATAAAACATGATACATAATAAAATGAAATGAACAGAATCCTTGAAATATTATTTAGTTATTTCATCTTCATAATATGGGGAAAAGAAAAAAAATAATGGTGAACTCAAAATATCAATAAGGGCAAGTAAAAAAAAATCATTAATGAATCAATGGTAATGAATCAACATGAAAGGGTAAATAATCGAGAACATATTCCATTAAAATAATTGGATAAGGCATAATCAATAGGGTAAGGTAAGTAACTGAAAAACATGGAATTTAATCAATAAACTAAGAATAAACTACATACATAGAAAATTTAAAAGTAATAATATCATCAAAAAATAATAACTAAATCTTAATGAGGGAAATTATTAATTATTGGTTGCCATGTTTCCTAGTTATATGGTCCCACTATCATCAAGACCTTTCACAAGATGATTTATAACATATCAGATAAAAATCCATCTGAGTTGTCCAAATAATTCGTCTCATGAGACTATCTATGAATTAAGAGGATGTCTATAACCGATAACCACCTTTTTTAACCATTACAAATAAATCCTCATATATCAAATAATCTATTTATTTTATGACTAACATTACTTTTCAAATATCTGTATTGAATAAAAGAAACATATTTATCAATAATTCCCTAGTTAATCGAATTACTATAAAAGTTAACACCATATGTAAAAATTGTATATGGTTTAAAAAATAATAATATCCATTCCATGAGAATATGTACATTTAATATAAAATTATCATAAGGAAGTTATTATTTCAATATAAAGTTAACAATCAAAAAATAATGCAATATTATAAAGATAACTTTCACCGCTTGATAATTTTCAAGTAAAAAACCCATGGATGAGATAATTAAAAGTAATAATGTAAATAAAATGAAGAAAAAATTATTCATGATATAATATATCAAAATGGGTAGTATATACACCACAAAAAAGAAGTAAGTGTTTAATATGACATTTATCTCACAGATGCAAAAAGTGAGATGAAAACCCCTTACCTTATCCTTTCTTTTTTTGTGTGATATTTAACCACATTTATAGCGGTTTAAACATGTTAATAACTTATAATAAAACCATAATACTATTTATGATATCATATATGATCGTTTTGTAATATCTTATTACCATTTTGTTAGTAATATTTAATTATTTTCACTATTTTGGGTATTAATTGCCTAGTTTCTCGAGTATATTTTGACTTGTTATTTTTTTGTTCATATTAAATATATCATAATTTAATCATATAAATAATGTAAAACATTATGTAAATATCATATATATATATATTATATATATATATATAATAATCTATAAAATTTGGAGATATGAAATGAAATGCACCGTTCATGGAGACGATATGTTGTATGTACGCATGAACATTACTTTCATTTATTATCCATATTAAATGAATGGAAATTAAATTATATATATATATATGTATATTATAGTTCCATTATAATATCTATGTCATATATTTAATTTTTTTATTAAAATAATCATTTATAAATTCCATGTATACTGTAATCTAATCACATCGCACCGAGGAGGCGGTAGTCCACAATTCCACAAATAATGTTATCATATTTAAATAAAATAGAAAGCATGAAGTTATGTATTAAATAAAAATTAAGTAAGTATGAAGACAAAAAAATATAATATATTTCATTTAAAAATAGTGTGTCCATCATAATTCCCCCCATGAGAGGTGGTAATGGAAAAATAAATAATCATCATTTCGTGAGCTGGTAGTCCACCGTACACATGAACGATAAGTTACTTACCCATTAGATAAAAGTGTATTAAAGTTAAGGTATAACCCTTATAATAAGAAAATTTAAGTATATTGATGATAATGAGGTTATTATATAATAATTTAATAATAATATTTAATGGGGTGGAGAAGAAAAATAAAACAAAGGATCTTGTGAAAGGATGTTACCTCTTCTTTATGTAAATCCTCTTGGTTTTCACCAAAGGGATTAATTGATTAGATTTATTCATAAGGTGATCCTTATAGTATTAGGGGAAGGATTTTGGGAGCTTATAAGAGTATATTTTGGGTGAGATAAGGGGCTTGAAAGGTGTGAATATCTTGGAGGGATGAGTGCATTTTTATAGTGGATGTGGTGTGATATTCTTCTAAATTTTTGAAAATGGAATTCCACCAACATTTTTCTCATGTAAAGTGGTACCAATAATAGAAATTTTTTTAAAACATATTATAGTGATAAATATGGAAATAAAATCGATTTTGGACAAGTTTCTAGGTTATTTTGGCTCTTCAGTTAAAGGCTAAATCATTTGTTAAGCTAATTTTCCTCATATTCACTATAATTAATTTTAATCACGTTCACTAATATTTTTGGTCAAAAACTAAGTTTATCTTATAATAAATTATAAATTATTATTATTTAAAATATGGAATCCATTTTTAAAAATTAAAATCATATAAGAAGAAAAAATTAATTTAAATATAACCTCACAGACGGGACGACAATGCTTGTTTTTAAGGTAAAAATGTTCAAATGTTTTCTAAGTTATTATATCCAATTTCATAGTAAAATTGATTCCAATGACCTAAATTGGATTAATATATGTAAAATTTATCTAATTAATATTTAAAAACATTAAAAAATATAATTTAAAACTATGAATAAATTAGATGAAAAATCAATTTTCAACTAAAATTCAGTATTTTTCAATATTCATCAAAAAATAAATCTTCTCAGAAAAAACAAAAAAATCACCCTAACTGAATTTTGATGTTACTATTCAAAAATTATGTTTATTTTGACAATTTTTTTTATAAAAGTTTTAAAATTTATATTTAAAATAGGTACGTTATTAAAAGGTGGTAAAACTACTTTTATAAAAATATTGGTTTTTGTGTGTAAAATTGCATTTGTTATTATCGTATACCCATCAAATATATTGGATGTATGTAAAAATATTTTATTGAATAAAAAAATTATAAATTTATAATATAAATTCTATAAATTTTTAGAATTTAATTAACTAAAAAAAACATGACTAAATAGTGTTTTGTTTAAACTGGGTGTTGCACGCATTCTAAGATAACTCATTATTACGTGTTTTGTAAGCTATTAAAAATTAAATTTATTCTAAAAGGAAAATATTTTAAATTATTGGGGTGTTATATTTGATCTGATGTGTGTGTTTTAACAACATCATCCTCCCGTGTTTTCGGGGGATGGCGGTCCATAGGCTGCTGAGCTGTAGCTTGAGGCTACACTATCAATCTTCAAGCATATAGAGAAAAATCATGAGAGGAGAGTTAAGATCATGACTTATATACATTGAGAAGTAGAAAAGAATTTTTGGGATGTTCTGAACTAGTTTGATAGGCTGTGATATATGGTTTGGGTTGATTTCCAAACCGAGTTCTATGAAAACTTTTACCCCAAGACTCTAAGAGTAGAGTAGGCTAGTGAGTTCATGCATCTTGATTGGGGTGCTATGAAAATGATGGAATACTTAGAATTATTTATATAGTTTTATCATTTTGCATCGGCATTCCATGATGATGAGTTTTAGAGGGTGATACACTTTGTGGAAGGTCTCTGATATGTCATTTGATCTTACCTAAACGTGTTATGATTGACCTCTATTATTAATATTTTGAGCCAGAAACTAATTAAAGAGAAGAAACTGAGGGAATATGGGGGATCTAAGTATATCCACATACTCTCTCAACCCACTGGTTCAACATCTTTAGGTAGAAAGCATCGTTTTGAGGCTTCTCATGGGATGATCTCCAGCCAGACTACTAGTGCTGGCAGTGAATTTTCTATCATCAGTGTGGAAGATGAGGAAAAATGAAGAATCCATGTGATCACGACCTTATAGAGTGCCAAGATTTCAGTAGCATGGGCCACATGTAATGTTTTTAGGACCTTCCATTTAGTAGTGAGTGGTAGGGGGTTAGCTATGACATTAGGTTTAAGAGCATATTTCTTGGCTCCACATTTGGAAGGGAGATAGATTAGTACCGGTCGATCAAGAAGAGGTGGTGGTGGTCATGGCTGAGGAAGCCAACCACAAGTTACATCGAGACAATAAAGTAGTCCTACTTCGGGTAGTGAGGTTGTTTCATAGGTCCGTAGTTTAGTTTAGATCTATTATGTACAACCTACCAATGAGGAGAATGGCACCAGACCATCTATGAAAAGAGGTACAATCTTAGTTGACTCAAATCTTATATATTCTCTTTTTGGAAGAGGTGCATCATATAGTTTTATATCTATACCTATTATGAAAATACTTGTGGTAGTGGTTCCTTTTTCGGAGGTAGTTATGATGCTTATCACACTATTGGGTATCATAATGGAGGATGTACATCCATGCATGGAGTTCCACCTTGGGATTGGTGGGTGTAACATTTTATAGAATCATTTTGTCCCTAAGGTGATAGGGTTTGATGTCATAATCATAATCTAATGTCTAGTATCTTATCAAGAAATCATTGACTTCTATATATAGAGGGCGAACTTCACATCCCCAAGGGGTGTATTTTATACTCAAAACAATGAATGGGATTGCTAGCTAAGTTGAACTGCACTAGATCATCATGGTATGGGCGGGATGACAACCTAGATCGCTAGTTTGTATCTGGATGATCGGGGATCATGTTATAAAAATTCCCCTCCAATCATTGATCGTTTCATGGATGTTTTCCCAAATGACTTTTATGGTTTACCTCATGATAGAGAGGTCGAGTTTTCCATTGACCTAGTTCTAGGAGCTGCACCAGTATCCATTCCTCCTTACAGGATGGATATGATAGAGTTGAAAGAGATCAAGATGCATCTAGTGGATTTTTAGGAAAATGAGTTTATATAACCAAGTACTTCTATGTGGGGTCCTCCAGTCCTTTTTATGAAAATCATGGATGGTACCCTTAGTCTATGTGTGGATTATCAGAAATTGAACCATCTCACGGTTAAGAAATGGTATCATTTTCCATAGATAGATGATAGCTTTGTTCATATTTGAGGAGCTCATGTGTTATCAAAAATTGAATTGAGATCCGATTAACATCAGGTGTATGTTCAAACTATTGACATACTAGATAAATATTTTCATAGAAGGTGTGGTATATATGATTATCTGGTTAATTCTTTCGATCACATGAATGCACTAGCAGTTTTCATGGTGCTGATGAACCAATTTTTCCATCCTTATTTGGATTAGTTTTTGGTGGTTTTCCTAGATAATATCTTGGTGTATTCTCACAATCAACATGACCATGAAAAACATCTTGAGTTTATTTTTGATACTCTAAGAGAGATATGTTATATTCTAAACTCACAAAGTGACACTTCTATATGTATAAGATTTAATTCCTAGGAAATATTATCTCTGAGACAAGTGTATCAGTACACCCAAAGAAGGCGAGAGCTATAGTTTCCAAGGATCATCCCAATAATTTCTTTGACATACAATGTTTCTTGGGGATACCTAAATATTATAGGAATATTATAAAATACTTATCATTCCTACCATAATTGTTTATGGGCTTAAATAAAAAGGGTTTGATTTTTTAATAGACACATACCTGTGAGACAATATTTCAGGAGTTGAAAGGGTGGTATACTTCAGCACCAGTCCTAATTCTTAAAAATCAGGGTAGAAGATACTCTTTATTTTGATGCATAAGGTATCTAGATTAGTGTTGTGATGGTGCAGGGATATAGATTCATGGTGTATGAGTCTTTATATTTGAGTACACATGATATAAATTACCCGATTCATGATCTCAAGTTAGCTGTAGTTGTTCATTATTTGCAATTTTGGGACATTATTTACTGGGAGAGAATTTCATGGTGTACACGAACTATAAAATCCTCAATTATATATTTACAAAGCGTGATATTAATCTAAGTAAACCAAGGTGGGTGGAGTACCTACTGTTTTTGACTTTGATATTTTTTACATTCCTTGGAAGGAAATCCATTTTCCAATGCACTGATAAGGAAGATTCAGATACAGGAAGTTCAGAAGGACATTAGCGAGTGAAAGCTTATGGATTTGTTCTTTGAGATTCACTTGGAGGTTAAATATAGTCAAAAGTTGTATTTTCTTTAATAATTATTTGTAACCTCTACCCTACTGGATAAAGTGAGTGTGATAAAACTATTATATATTGAGTGAATATTTCAATGGGGGACTGTGGTAGGTGAGGACCCACCTCCTAGTTGGACTATAGGATAGGATGATATTTTGTGTACCTATGGTTGTTTTTAGGTTCCATTCAACATACATGAGGAGTTTATATGGGGGTTTCATGCCTTATTTTAGGTAGTTCAACCTAGCTTCACCAAGATGTACCATGGATTACACAATCAGTACTGGTGTTCAGGTATGAGAAGAGAGGTATTTGGTTTTATTATAATATATTACACCAGTTAGTAGGTAAAGGTAGAATATCAGTGACCAAAAATAATTTTAAAATAATTACATATTCTTGAATGAAAATGGGATTATGTCATGATGGAAATCATGGCCATTTTAACGAGGTCTCCTTGAGGTATCAAAGCTGTGTGGGTTTTTGTTTATAGGATCACGAAGGATGATCATTTATTACCAATCAAGGTTTCCTTTAGTGTATATGATCTTAGGAAGTTCTATGTTAATGAGATAGTACGAGTTCATGGGGTCTCGTTCACTATCATTTTAGATAAGGATGGCTGATTTATGTCTCATCACTTGTAGATTTTGTAGAGGCCACTGGGTACACAGGTGATTCTAAGCTTAAAATATCACCCTCAGACTGATTTATAGTCAGAGAATATGATACTGGTGCTTGGGAACATGATTCATGCACGCGTCCTGGATTTTGGGGGATCTTGGAAGAGGCATATACCCCCGATTGAGTTATCTTACTATAAGTGTTATCATTAGACAATATAGATAGAAACTTATAATGATTTTTATGGTAGGCCATGTTAATAACCCTTGGTCTATTTAGAGGAAGGGTAGGTAGATTTACTAAGAACACGTATTGTGTATGAAACTTCATAGTAGTTATAGTTGATTAGGAAGAATATGGATACTACATATCCTCGAAAGAAAGCATACACTGTTTGCTGAAGATGACCTCTAGAGTTTGAGGTTAAGAATCTGGTATTTGTATGCATATTACCATGTATGGGACATAGACAGATTAGGAGATAGGTTAATCATTCACCATGATATGTTGAGCCATTCAATATTATGGAGAGAGTCTGGACGGTGCCCTATCAGCTGCAGTTACCTCAGATGTACTAAACCATGAACAATGTCTTCCATTTATCTCAGTTGTTCCATTATCAATTTGACTAATTTCATGTTCTTCACCCCGAAGTGGTGGATTTAAAAGTTAATGTGTCCTTTGAGGATCATCCTATTCGTATCATTGACATGCGCACAAAGGATCTCTAGGGCAAGTCAGTTCCTCTAGTATGGGTTCTATTTCAACACGATCATTTCGTAGACGAGACTTGAGAGTGGGAGGCTGACGTATGTGATAAATGGTTGAATTTAATCTTAGATGAATCTTGAAAACCATTTAGAGATAAATTAGGGGATAAATTTCTTTAAGGGGGAAGATTTTAAGAACCTGGGTTTTTGTATGAGGTATATATCTTTTTTTTGGATTAAATGCTTGTTTACGGCCTAATGTGAATACCCTTTGAGGTCATGTGTGTATTGGAGGTTTGTTTTGTATTTTTTAAAGATAAAATCTTGATTTTTTGAAAGAAAAGGATAGGACACATAGTGACATCCAAATTCAGCTAGGTTTTATGGTGTAAGCGGTCGCTTGTATTACAGCTTGGGTTAACAAATCCTCAGATACCTAAGAAGAAACCTAAAAAAACATATATTCTATAGTGGCGATTTGTCTATGAAGTTGAAAAATTGGGTTCAAATTGATTTTATTATCAATGATTTTTATGTAATTCAGTGGATTCAACATAAAAATAATGAATTAATCCTTGGTTATTTCTTGGGGTTGATTGGATGCATTTCTTTTTAAATTATCTCAATGTCTTAAATTCAAGAATTTCATTCAATGAAATATGAACTTCCCAAATCATTGATGGAATTTTGAGTTTTCACTATCCCAAGGTAAATAAAATATATATTTGGAGGATCATATTAATGATAACTCCAATTTAGATTATCTTTTTAGCACTCAGTATGTGTAGCCTAAAAATTAGTGAGATCACCAGTGAACACCATCATTGATTGAAAATATCAACAAAAGAATTGATTATAAGTTATTAAAATGAGAAATAAAATCCAATACTTCCAATTGAAACTCCCTTGTATAAAACCATAAGAGGGTTATCCCTCTATTTATTATATTATATCTATGTAAGTGGGTAGTGGACTCATGAGGGTGGAATTGAATAAAAAACAAATAAATAACAATCACTCCACCGTTGTGTGAAGAGTTTGAAAAAAGACAAAGTTAATATCCTCACAACCTAAGGAAATGATATCAAAGTGTTATAAAAAATTAAATAATAAATAAATAAGAGGAATATTAATTTTAATTAATAAATAAAGGTGAATGAAAAACTTATATGAGAATAAATGAACGCACGATTACAAAACAAAATCTTAACAATATAATTGAACGAAATAAAACACGAATCATAATAAATTCACCAAAATATCTTTATATAAGAATATTATGAGCCTAGTGTTGACCCCTAAATAATAAAATCCTTCCACATTTATTAAGAGACTCAAAATGAGGGTGAGAAATCAAAGGAAATGAGAGTTTTTCAATATTGACCATAAAATTCAACCAGATTCATCCCCCTATTTGGAGTTCGAATATGTCATTAAAGATAAAAAATATGAGATTGTATTAGAATAGAAATATCTTCTTCCTAGTTTCCTCTAATATCTTTTAAAATTTCATGAAAATTGGGTCATATTTTCGAATGTTATTCTCTAAATAGTTGGATGAATTTATGTTCATTCAAATATTTACCAAAAATTAAATGACCACTTGGGCTCTTTAGATTTCTTTAAAAACATCAGAGTTATCTCTGAACACAGTTGAATGAAATTATACCCATAATTTCATCATTATACATCTAAAATTTTAGCTTCATTGGGATTTAATTTTGGGATCCACTTCTATTTGATGGGCCTAAGGGTTATTATGCTTTGTACGTAAATTTCAACGTTCATGGAAAAAACTCTCCATCTTCCATTATAATTAATTCATTGATCCTAAAAGGTAAAAGTGTTCCAATCAATGTGATAAATAATATCCCAAAATATAAAATTAAAATAATTAATATAATTTTTTCCAAAAATATATTTTTTATTGGGGCCAATTTTTTACTTTAAAAACATGAATTGCACATGTGATGAGAAATGAAGTTCAATTTCTAAAATTCACTAAAATTGGTGTTTATGGAAATTGAAAAAAAATGAATATTAAAATATTAAAAATGAATATTATCCTTTTTTAGTGGCTAATCACACCCCCAAAACTCATGTTTTGAAATTATTGAGAAAAAAGTATCTCAAAAATATGATATTAAATTCCATTTTTTTCAAAACAAACAACCAATGCTAATCAAAAGACATCTTGTCGAACAATCCTAAAACACATCAAAATCATTTCACAAATTCTAGGTTCTCAAGAATATCCATTGCCCAAACCCATTACTTGTTTAAAATTAATCACAACATTTAATCTAATTTCAATTAATAATGATTATGTGTTGTGTATCTCAAAATACACAGGGCCTGTTTTCTTGTTCAAGGGAAAAATCGAAGTGCTTGGTGAGAATAAAATTAAAAATTAATATGATTATCCAATTTTACCTTTTATTTTTATTTATTCTATTCATATTTTTATGGATGGATGGTTGGTTTGTTTCTTTTTTAACCACAATAGATATGAAAAGAGTAACTATGGGAAAGAAAACTATGGAGTCACGATCCCCTAGCACTGGATTATACATAGATTTTCAATTACATTATCTAAAATAGAGATGTAATTCCAAACTATAGGAAAGAAAACTATAGATTCATGATCCCAAAGTGATGAATGACACAAATTTGGACAAAAAATTTCTCTATACAGTCATTATTTTCATTTTTTGGATATTCATATTAAATTGAAAGTGACCCCAAACCCCATTTTATGATGAAAGTGAACCAAGAAATGAAAATTACACCCAAAATCCAATAAAAGTGCATTGTAAAATTTTTATTAAAAGGATGAAAATTTTTTCACGGAAAAATCAAAATAGACAACCAACCTTTAAAAAAACTATGCTCGTGATCATAAAAATGCATTAAAATCAAAATCAAGGCATGAAAAATCATTTGACATTCAGTTTTCATATTTCAAAATGTACATTATTTCATGAAAGTATAATGAATTGACTTTTTTTCTCATAAAAAATATCATATTTTCACACCCCAACATTGAATAAAACTTCTCTCAGTGTTGAAAGTGAATAGAAGTGAGTGTTTAGAATTGGGAAGAAAGAGGGGGAGATAGTGATTTGAAATGAATTTAGGGAACAAAATCACCTAGTCTGAAGTTGGTGTCCCATCAATAATCAATTTATCCCTTTGGCTTTATGTCACATGTAGACTCCTTAGGGATAGTTGAAGGTAAGTATGAATTCTGGAAGGCATGTGTTTCATTTGTAAATACAAAAATGATTCGTTTTATAAATCTCACACATAAGAAACATTATATCACATTGGAAACCCTAGGGGGTTCCCTAAATTAAAAAAATATAAAAAATTTTCCTATTTATTTTGAAATTCCAAACTCTGAGTCAATAGATAGGTAAAAGCTGGGTTGCCTCCTAGAAATAACTTTGTTTAATGTCATTAGCTCGACATGGACCCTAAATATAAATGTTTTTGTCTAATTAATTATTTGGAACAATTAACTATTTATCATTTTATTTTTCATTGTATGATCAAATTAATGGTTTTAAAACATGACCCTTTACATTGAATATCTAACAACTAGAGTGGTCCTGAATCTCTACTACTCTATGGGGGTCCATATGATGCACCATGTAAGGCCCTGACCATCACGACCATAACTTTCTTGGGTGTAAATGAAGTTTGGAACTATTCAAGAACATAAATTTTCCAGGTTTAAAGTGTTTGACTTTGAGATTCTTAGATTGGTAGGCATGAAATCTAGCTTTATTGATCCTTGAATTTTCATAAGCCTCTATCATAAGTTCCTAAAGGTCATTAATGTCTAATTTCTTCTTTTTTTGACCAAAGAAATGTCAAAGTTCATTTTTTTTGATTTCCAAAAAGGACCTATGTTCAATATCAATATAAAAATGGTTGGTTTCTTCATATACCAACCTATATGGTGACATTCCTAGGATGGTTTTGAAATCCATACAATATCCCCAAAGTGAGTCCAAGAGTTTTTCATATCAATATTTCCTTGAGGAATTGATAGTTTGTTCCACAATTTTCTTGATTCCCCTATTTTCCAACTCAAAAAAAATACCATTCTTATACATGAGTTATAAGTAGGGACGGTTACAAAAATGTGTTCCACAATCACTAATTATAGCCCTAGAAATTCCAAATCTCGAAAAGACATGTTATGTTAGGAATAATATCACAAATTGATAGTCATTTGACTTGGTGGGAATTGCATAAACCCATTTAGATATGTAATAAACATATACAAGGTTGTTTATATACCCCCTAGATATTGGGAAGGGTCCCATGAAATAAATTCCGCAATAATCAAGGATTTCCACAACTAGAATGGGTGTAAGGGGAATTTGATTTCTTTTGGATATGGATCTTAATTTATGACAAAAAAGACACCATTGGAGGAATTTATAGGAATACTTAGTGTAATTATTCCATAGGAAACCACCTTGGAGGACCTTTTAGTTGTTTTATTTGTGGAAAAGTGTCCTTCACAATACACTTCATGATATAATTAAAGAAATGAATCTTTCTCCGACTTAGGAACACATCTCATAATGAATTGACCAGGATAGAACTTAAAGAGGAATGTATAATAAAAAAAATAGTGTTTGATATCATAAATTAATTTCCTCTTATCATGGGTCCTAATAAATTTTGGAATTACACCCATAACCAAGTGTTTTTTTTATGTCAGCCTACCACGGGCAGTTACTTACAAAATAAAGGTGCTCATCTAGAAATGAATCAGAAGAAGAAAGGTGATGTGATTTATCTTTGAATTACATCCAAGAGAGGTGATCAATTACAAAATTTTCGAAACCATTTTTATCCTTAAGAGTTATATCAAACTATTTAAGAATAATGACCCACCCAATCAATCTAGTCTTGACATCTTGGTTTTGGAAAATGTATTTCAAAGCTGAATGATCTGTGAAGAAAATGATGGGGGATCCTAATAGATAGGACCTAAATTTTTCTAAGGCAAAGACAACAACAAGAAAATATTTCCTGGTGGTGGTGTAGTTTATTTATGCATTATTTAATGATTTACTTGCATAAGTAATGACATATAGAGTTTTATCACAAAGTTTTCCAAAATCTGCTCCTACAATGATGTCACTCACATTATACATGTGTTCGAATGAAAGTTTCTAGTTGAGATATTACATGATAGGTGGAGAGATAATAGATGAATTGAGTGTTGAGAATTATTACTCATAAATTTTTATCAATGAAAATGGAGTATCTTTAACTATAAGAGCACAAAGTGGTCGGAAAATTGAGCTAAAATTTCTAATGAACCTTTTATAGAAACCAAAATGTCTTACACATGACCTCAAATCCTTAAAAGTTTTTAGAGATAAAATGTGACTAATGATATTAATATTATATTTATTAAATTAAACACCTCTACTAGAGACCAGATGGCCAAGAATAAGTCTTTCTTTTATAATGAAATGTAATTTTCCTAGTTTACGATGATATTATTATCATTACATATAGATAGAAACCTTTCAACATTTACTATAAATTCCTAAAAAGTATCCCCAAAGATGTATAATTCATCCATAATGACCTCTAAACAATCCCCTACCATATCGAATAAGATTCCCATGATGCATTTCTAGATGATAAAATGGGAATTACATAGCCCAAAGGGAATGAATTTGTAGGAAAAATTGCTGAATGAATATGTGAATGTTTTTTTCTTTTATCTTATAAGGATAACTCAATTTTATTATACCCTAATAATATATCTAGGAAACAATAGAACTGATGTCCCACCACTCACTTGAGGACTTTATCAGTGAAGGGTAAATAGAAATGGTATTTCTTGGTGAATGAGTTTAACTTTATATAGTCATTGTACACTTTACATCCACTACTCACCCTTGTCTGAAGAAGATCACCATCCTCATTGAAAATCATAGTGATTCCAGCCATCTTGGGAACAATTTGAATTGGTATTACCCACTCACTCACAGCAATGGGGAAGATAATATCCATTTTCAACAACATTAGAATTAATTTCCTTAAAAAATTCATAATATTGGGATTTATTCTCCTCTAAGGTTGATGACATGATTTTGAGTTAGATTCTAAAACAATCATATGTGTTCCAATTAGTGGAATAATCCCATGAATATTAGAAAGGTTATATCTGATTTCCTTCTTGTGGTTTCCCATGATATCCAAAAGCATACTATCTTGATTAGTTTCTAGAGAATAAGAAACAAAAATAGGTAAGGTTTTATTGTCAGAAAAGAGATCATACTTGAGTGGTGAAGGTATGAACTTAAATTTGAGATCAATTTTATTAAGATGTTCAAAATAAAGATGGGACTTTACATCAAAATCATTGTTTCTTTAGATTTATTGATAGAATTGGTTCCTTTTGAACAAAATTTTCAACTGCCACATTTTCTATATCAGTGTCAATAATGGGTATGGACATTTTTTTACTAATTTAAAAAAATGGTATCATTTATTTGTGATCCTGAAAAATAATCCAAGGAGTCATCAGAAATATATTCAAGAAAAGGAGTAGGATTTCCCTCATATAAACAAAGGAAACAAATCTTATCTTGACTTAGATATCCTTTAATGATTCCTTAATGTTCTTATGGAACAAAATCAATACTACCTATCTAATTAACCTCATGGATCTCTTAATCATCCCCAATTTTAGAGTTTTAATTTTAGATATCTAGATCTAGGTTTATATTTAAAAAGGTTATTGTCATGTACCCATTCCTAAATCGGATTAATAAGTTGATTGTTTCTAAAAAGGTATGACTGGGGATGATGGGGGTTTTCTCTCTAGGTCATAAGCTTTGGTGATTTTCTAAGAAAATGAAGTAAGTTGGTGAAATGAAATTTTCACAATTCACCAAAAAATATTTTAAGATCTCCTTAGGAATATGAACACTATAATCTATATGTTTTAGTGTGATAAAAGTTGGTTGGAGATATTTAAGCCCTAATTGAAAATAAATAGAATATGGAATGAGGTTCACTGTAACTCCTAGATCATAGAGAGATTTGACAACTTTTTTCTCTCTTAACTCAATGTTGATGTATGGATATCTTGGGTACTTCAAATTAGGAGTAATTTTCCCTTGAATAGTGGCACTCACATTAGAATCCAAAAGTAGTTGGTTTTATTTGAAAATTTCCTTTTAAAAGTATACAAGTAATTAAGTTAATTTGATTAGGTATGAATGGTTTTGATTCAATTGAGAAGGTGAATGTTCAGTTTAGCTTGAGAGAGTATTTCCCACAATGTCTCATTCAGTTCAGGTTTATATTTTCCCCTCATGCATTTAAGGAAGGGAGTATATTTTTTATTTTTTTTTGGTGTGGTTGTGGTTATTTTACATTCTCATTGGAATTTTTAGAACCTAAGGGTGATTATCCAAAATTTTCAGGTAATATTGAATCTTTTAATGGTTTTGGAATGGCTTTTTCATGTTTTTAAATGCGTTTCCCAATTTTTATGATAGTCACTACTTTTATTTTTTCATGAGAGGTTTGTCTATATCTGGGTTCTCTCCTTAAGGTTGGGGATGGGACAACCTGAGTAGGCATGGGTGCCTTTCCAGTTTTGATTTTTTGTAATTATTTTTTGAGTGATGATACTTATGATTTCATTTTATCTATTTTTTTAAACAAATGTTCAATTACTAAGAGATTGATAGGTTGGGAAGGGGATTGTAATGGTTGTTTTATCCCAGGAGGATACTTTGGTTGTTGGATTGGTCGTTGAATGGGATATTGGTAATAAACATGAGGATTTTGGTATTAGACTAGTTGTGGGTGGAACTGACTCTGGGTTTGAAAATTTTGTTTATGGTAGGGGTTGATACATTGTTTTGGTGTTGGTTGTTGATTTTTTTTCCAACGGAAGCCTAGATAGCCATTATACCTTGGATTTAAAGTGTCTTGGCACTATTAATTTTGAAAGTTAAAATCATTGGCCTATTCTAGTGGTCCTCATAAAATAAAATCCTTTATATAAATAATGGTTGGGAAATTATCACTCTTTTGGTCATGTTTGTCACAAATTTTTCAAATAGGCTCAACAATTTGGATTTCACAGACCTTCCTAAGACTGATCTCCTTGACCTTCCAAATGAGTGAAAAAAGGTATTTTCTAAATTTTTTTTCTTTTAAAAGATTGTGAATTTCAAAAAATTTGGATGGCTTCACTTAGTAAGTTGTTTTTTCCCATTTATTGTTTTGTTCAAAAATATTTTCCAAATAATTATAAGCATTATTTGGGGATTTTTTTTGAATGTTCCATCACACATCATATTAATAAACTGTTTATTTCCTGGACCTAACACTTCGTAGAACATTATCACTTGTTATGTGATTAAAAATCAATGGTGTGTTACCATTTTTAATTTCTATTTGAACATTTCCCATGTTTTATATAATTTTTCTCCCTCTTTTTCAAAAAAAATGGATTATCATTTTAATTGCAATTTTTTTGTGATGGGGGTGTATTTTTTTTATATAATTCTCATTGTAGTTGGCCCCAAGATTGAATGGATGATGATATCAAATTATTTAACCAATTATTTTTAAAATACTTAAAATAACAAGGAAATAGTCTCAGGTTATAATATTCAATTTTTTTAGAGGGAACATGGGTTCGATAATATGATTGAATTCTTTAACATGATGGTAAGGCATCTCAGACTCCATCCCATGAAAGGTTGGAATCTGGTTTAGGACATGGGGTTAAAAAATATATTGGCCATATCATATGGTATCATGCCTAATTAAATAGGGTGAATTGTTCTATTCAAGTGTGAGGTAGTCATTCATGGTTTGATAAAAAACATTCCCCATGTTTGGGGTTTCCTCATTTGGATTTCCATTTTGGTTCCCACCTAGGTTGATGAGTTAGTGTATTTGAATAAACTTCACTGGATCAGGATCAATGATTGAATTAAAAGTATTATGAAGATTAAGATCTAATAGAAATATACCCCTAGGTTTACTTGACTCCCCAACACCAAGACTATCCACCCTAATTTGATGATTTGAATGGTCATAGGTATAAGCAGACATGCACTAAGAAAATATGGGAAAAATGAAAAAGGAAAAGATAATAGAAATAGGATGAGAAAATAGAAATGAGATAGAATATAATGAGTTTATAGGGTGATTTACATGGGTCCTTAGAAACTATGACAAAATTTGTTGATGCCCAAATTTACCAAAGTTTTATGGTGTAAGCGACCACTTATAGAACATCTGGGGTAATCGAATCCTTAGAGAGCTAAGAAGAAACCTAAAGAAAAATACATTCTATAGAAGTGATTTGGATATGAAGTGGAAAAACTAGGTTCAAATTTATTGTATTATTAATTATTTTGAGATAATTAAGTGAATTTAATTTAAAAATAATGAGTTGACCCTTGGTTATCATTTGGGGTGTATTGGATGAATTTATTTTTAAATTATTTCAATGTATTAAATTAAAGAATTTTCTTCAATGAAATATGAACATCCCAAATTACTCATATAATTTTAATGTTTTCACTATCCCAAGCATAATAAACTATAAAATTGGAATATTTTATACATTATCACTCCAAGGTAGATAATTTTTTTAGCACTTAGGATGTGTAGCCTTAAAATTAGTGAGATCAATGGAGAAGTCACATCACTGATTGAAAATATCAACAAACAAATTGAATATGAATGATTAAAATGAGAAATATAATCCAATAATTAACTTTTATACTCCCTTGGTTAATCCCACTAGAGGGTTATCCCACTATTGATGTTATTATATTAATGTAAGTGAGTAGTATACTCACGAGGGTGGAATTGAAGAAGAAAAACAAAGAAATAATGATCACGCCACCATTGTGTGAAGAGTTTGACAAAAGATGGTGCGAATAGTCCCACTCTATAAGATAATGGTATCAATTTTATATATAAAATGAGATAATAAATTAAAAAGAATATAAATAACTCGTATTAATAAATAAATCTAAATGAAAAATGTACATGAGAAAAAATGAACACGCAATTACAAAATGAAAGCTTAATAATATAATTGAAAGAAATAAAACATATATATTAATACCTTTACCAATATATCATTATATAGGAATATTATGATCCTAGGTTCTACCCCTCAATATTAAATTCCTTCCCCATTGATTAGGGAGTCAAAAAGAGGGTGAAAAATCAAAGGAAATTGGACATTTTCATTTTTTTCAAGAAAATTCATCCAGATTCATTTCACTTTTTGGTGTTCAAATGTGTCATTTAAGATGACCAAATCTAGGATTTTTTAGAAAATAAAAATATTATTACAGGTGTTGTTTATTAGATTTAAAAATTTCATTCCAATTTCATTATACATTCAGATGTTATTCTCAAAATGATGGGTTGATTTTAAGGGCCTTCATATCTAGGCCATAGATTAAATGTCAACTTGGGATCCATGGATCTCCTTGAAAACATTATAATTATCTCTGAAAATAGTTTAATTAAATTATCCCATAAATTTATCATTTTACAATTAAAATTTGATCTTCATTGGGCTTGAATTTTGGTCTCCACTTTTATTTGACGGGCCTAAGGCCCATTATGCTTTATATATAAATTTACATAGTCATGGAAAAAAATATCCATCTTCCCTTATGATTCATCCATATATCCTAAAATAAAAAATTCTCCAATCAAATTGATCAAAAATATACCAAAATATGAAATTCAAATAATGAATATAATGTTTTCCACAAATAAATGATTGATTGGGAAAATATTTTCACTTTAAACATGAATTGCACATGTGATGAGAAATTAAGTTCAATTTATAAAATACACTAAAATTGGTGTTTATGGAATTTGAAACACATTAATACTAAAATATTAACAATGAATATTATCCACTTTAAATAGATAATCACATCCCTAACATGACTTTTTCTAGTCCCATGAAAAAATAATCTCAAAAATATGATATTGAATTCCATTTTTCAAAAACATTTTAACATACAATACTCACCAAAAGACATCACATAGAACAATCATGAAACCAACAAAAATAATCTCACACAAGCTAGGTTCACAAGAATATACCAATCCCAAAACTATTCCTTTGTTCAAATTCATCACCACATTTCATCCAATTTCAATTAAGAATGATTATGTGTTGTGTATCTCAAAATACATGGGCCTCATTTTCTTGTTCAAGGGAAAAAATGGAAGCCCTAGGTGGGAATCACATTAAACCTTAATATTAGTATCCAGTTTTAACTTTTTTTCTTTTCCTTGTTTTTTGGTTTGTTTGTTTGTTTTTTAACCACAATAAGGATGAAAAGACAAACTCTAGGCAAGAAAACTATAGAGTCATGATCCTAAATTGTCGTACGCTACACATATTACCAAATATATTCTCTACAATAAAGATTCAAAGATTAATTTTGGGCAAGACAGTTATGGAGTCATGATCCCCAAGTGCCTAATTACACACATTTGATTAAAAAAATTCTCTATGTAGTATTTTTTTTTATTTTTTGGATACTCAAATTAAAATAAAAGTGATCCCAAACCCCATGCTATGATGAAAGCGACTCATAAACTCAAAATTAGACCTAAAATATAACATACATTAATTGGGGGAATTTTGATTGAAAGGATGAAAATTTATGCTGTGAAAAATCACATTGGACAACTGCACTTTCCAAGAAAAATGATCATGAAATTAAACATGTATTAGAATCATAATAAATGTATTCAAAATAATTTGACATTTATTTTTCATGTTTAAAAATGTAAATTAATGCACAAAATTATAATGAATTTATTTTTTTTTTATAAAAAGATCTCATATTTTCACTCCCCCAACTAGGAATGGAACTGCCCTCAATGATGAAAGAGAATAGAATAGAGAGTTCAGAATTGGGGAGAAAGAGGGGGAGAATTTTATTTGAAATAAATTTAGAGAACAAAATAACCGGGGTTGAAGTTAATGTTCCAAAAAAAAATCAATCAACCTATTTGGATTCATATACCAAGTGGTCTCATTGGGGATGGTTGAAGGTAGGTATACATTATAGAAGGCATGTGTTTTATTTGGAAATATGAAAATACTTTACTTGCTAAATCTCACACACAATAAACATTAGATCAAACTAGAAACTCTATGGGGGATCCCTAAACACAAGAAAAGAAGAAAAAAATCCCTTTTTATTTTGAAATTCCAAACTCAGAGTCAATGGATGGGTAAAAGCCTGGTTGCCTCCCATAAATCAATTTTTTATTGTAATTATGTCGACATGAACCCTAAATGTAAATGTTTTTTTTTCTGGTTTATAGGTTGTATTAGTTAATTCATCCTATATTTATTTTTTATTGTATGATTCAATTAATGTTTTTAACCTATGACCGTTAACTTTGAATATATAACAAGTTGAGGGGTCCTAAATCTCTACTACTCCATGGGGGTATATATGATGCACTGTGTAAGGCCCCAAACACCTCTACCTTAAATTTCTTGGGTGTAAATGATGTTTGTAAATATAAAAGAGCACAAATTTTCTTGGTTCAAAATTTTTAACCCTTATATTCTTAGATTGGTAGGCATGAACCCTAGCTTTATTGATCCTTGAATTTTCAAAAGACTCCATCCTATGTTTTTAAAGATTGTTAATGTCAAATTTTATCTTTGTTTCATCCAAAGAAATGTAAAATTTAATTTTTTATTTCCCAGAAGGACCTATGTTCAATTTAAATAGGTAAATTGAAGGATTTTTCATATAAAAATCAATATGGTGACATTCCTAGTATGGTTTTGAACACCGTATGATATTTTCAAAGGGAATCCAAGAGTTTCTCGGATCGATATTTCCTAGAGGGATTGAAATGTTTACACACATTTCTTGATTTCCATATTTTCTAACTCAGATTGACCATTGGTTTGAGGATTTTAGGTAGTGGAATGTTTTGGAGAAATCCCAAACATAGACATGGGTGTTGAAAACAGACGGATGTAGAAATGGGTTCCACGATCACTAATGATAGCCCTAGGAATTCTAAATCTAGAAAATATGTTTTCTTTTAGGAACCAGATCAAAACATGATGGTAATTTGACTTAGTGGGAATGGAATCAACCTATTTATAGATATAATAAAAAACTAAGTGTATATAGATAAATCCCCTAGATATTGGTAAGGATCTCATGAAATCAATTCCCCAATAGTAAAATATTTCAACAACCAAAATGTGTGTAAGGGGAATTTGATTTATTTTTGTTATAGATCCAAATTTCAGACATTGAAGAAACAATTGGAAGAAATTATTGGAATACATAGTGTGATTAGTCTAAAAGAAACTACTTTTTAGGGCCTTTTCAGTTGTTTTATTTATGGAAAAGTGGACTCCACATGCCTCTTAATGAAAAAAGTTAAGAATGTACTTTTTCTCAGAGTTGGGAACACACATCCTTATGAATTTATCAATACATAACTTGAAGAGTTTAAGATCATAAAACACACAATGTTTGAGATCAGAAAGGAATGTACTCTTAGATTGGGTCATGAGGAATTTTGGAATGACACCCATAACCAAGTGGTTTTATATGTCAGCATACTATGGTCAGTCACTCCCATAATAGAGGCAATCATCTGAAAATGAATCATACACAGAAAGGTGATGTGAGTTGTCTTTTAATTCCATCTTCAACATTTGATCAACTAAAACATTTTCTACACCCTTTTTATCCATAATGCTTATATCAAAATTTTTAAGAATAATGACCCACCTAATCAATATATATATGGAATATTGTTTTTGGAAAAAGGAATTTCATATATGAATGATCTATGAAGACAATGATGGGGATCCTAAGATCTATGACTAGATTTTTATAATGCAGAGACAACAAAAATAAAGTCCTTCTCAATGGTATTATAGTATATTTTTGCATAATTTAATGATTTACTTTATAAGTAATGACACATGAAGTTTTATCACAATGATTTCCTAACAATTCTCCCACAACGATGTCAATCACATCACACATGAGTTTTAATGGAAGTTTCTAATTGGTAGATTTCATGATAGCTGGAGAGATAATATATTAATTGAGTTTTGAGAATTATTACTCATAGATTTCTATCCATGAAAATGGATCATCTTTCACTAGAAGTACACAAAGTGGTTGGGTAATTGAGTTGTATTTACTAATGAACCTTTTATAGAAACCAAAATGTCCTAAGAATGACCTCACTTCCTTGATAGTTTTTAGAGATGGAAGGTGACTAATGATATCAACCTTAGATTTATCAACTTTAATCCCTATACCATAGACCATATAGACTAGAAAAAGTACTTACATTTCAATGAAATGAAATTTTACATTGTTTAGGATGATATTCCTATCCCTAAATCTAGACTAAACCCCTTAAAAAATTTATTAGGAATTCCTCAAAAGTATACCCAAAGATGGAGAAGTCATCAATAAATACTTCTAAATAATCCCCTACCATGTTAGATAAGATTACCATAATGAATATTTGGAAGTTACCAAGGGAATTACATAACCCAAAGGTCATGTGTTTGAAGGAAAAAGTACCTAATGGACAGGTGAAGGATGATTTAACTTGATCTTCTTAGGAGACCACAATTTGATTATACCCTGAGAACCCATCTAGTAAATAGTAGAAATAATGAACCTCCACTCACTCGAGGACTTGATCAATGAAGGGTAAAGGGAAATAGTATTTCTTGGTGAATGAGTTTAACTTACTATAGTCAATTCACACTATCCATCCACTAAACACCCTTGTTAAAAGAATATCACCATCTTCATTGGTAATCACAGGGATTTTAGACTTATTGAGAACAACTTGAATTGGGATTACCGACTCACTCGGAACATTGGGGTAGATGATACCCATTTTCAACAACATTATAAGTTATTTTCTTACAACATACATATGATTTGAATTGAATCTCCTCGAAGTTTGATGACACAGTTTGGATTCAGATTCTAGAAAAATCCAACGAGTTCCAACGAGTGGGATAATACTAAGAATATCAGACAGGGTCCATCCAATTTATTTCTTGTGCTTTCCTAGGAAATATAGAAGTATCCTCTCTAGATTGGATTCAAGAGAAGAATAAATTACAACAAGGAAGTACTTATTATCTTCTATGAATTCATACTTGAGTGATGATGTTAGGACCATAAATTTTAGATTAGGTTGGTTAACATGTTCAAAAAAGGATGGGACTTTGAATCAAACTAAATGATTTTTTCTAGATTTATTAATAGAATTGGGTCCCTTTGAATAGAATTTTCGGCCACCATATTGGATATTTACATGTCAATAATGGGTATATACTCATTATTATTGATTTCACTAATGGTATCACTAATTGTAGATCCTAAAAAATCAAAAAATGATTCATCTGAAATAGATTCGAGCCAAGGAGTTAAATTTACCTCATATGGAAAAAGGACATCAATCTCATCTTGACATAGAAATTCAGAAATTATTCCAAGATGTTCATTTAGTACAAAATCAACACTACCTATCCAATTGAACTTATAGATATATTCATCATCCCTAATTTGATAGTTTTAATTGTAGTTGATTAGATCGATGATCATGTTTCCAAAGACTATTTTCATGTTCCCATTCCTAACATGGATGATTGAGATGATTGTTTCTAATAAGGGATGACCAAGGATGATGGGTGTTTTATCCCTAGGACCAAATATTGGGTGATTTTCATGGACAATCAAGTCCATAGGGTAAATGAAATTTACAAATTTCACCAAAACATATTTTATGATCCCCTTAGGATATAAAACAGTATGATCTACAATTTGGAGTGTGACAAATGTTGTTTGGAGATATTTAATCCCTAATTGACAATACATGGAATGTGGAATGATGTTCACACTAGCTCCTAGATCATATAAGGATTTCACAACTTTGTTCTATCCTAACTCAACATTGATGTATGGAAATCCTAGTTCTTTCAACTTCAGAGGAATTTTCCCTTAAATGGTAGAACTAACATTAGAAGCCAAAAGTAAATGGTTTTGATATGAAAATTTACTTTTAAAAGTAATTAAGTACTTAAGGTAATTTGAGTAGGTATGAATGGTTTGGATTTCATCGATAAGGGTAATGATCAATTCAACTTGAGATAAATTTTACCTCAATGTTTCATTTAGTTCAAGTTTATATTTTCCTCTCATAATTTGAGGGAAATGATCATATTGTTTGATTTTTTGGTGAGGTTGTGTTCCCTTCACATTATCATTGGACTTTTCTGATCCTGAAATCTATTCTTTAACATTTCCATTTGATATTGAATCTTTTAATGGATATCTAATGTCTTGTTCAGGTTTTTCAATGGACCTATCACTCCATAAGATAGCCACTTATTTTAGTTGTTCATGAAAGGTTTGTGTGTAATTGGGTTATCCAGTTACGGTTGGGGATGAGACATCCTGAGTAGGCATGGTTTCTTTTATTGTTTTAATTGTTTGTAATTATTACTTGAGTTATGAGATATATCTATCCATTTTCTCTATTTTTTACACAACTGTTAAAGGACTTGGAGAGGGATAGATTGGGCAGGGGCTTGTATAGGTTGGTTTATAATAAGATTATACTTTGGTTTTTGGATTGGATATTAAATGGGTGGTTGGTACTAGAAAGAAAGATGTTGGTATTGGACTAGTTGTGGTTGGAACTTATTATGGGTTTGAAAACATTATTGAGGGTAGGGGTTGAGACAATTTTTTTGTTGGTTATTGACTGTCCTTACAATATAAGCCTAGATGGTCATTATACCTTGGATTGAATGTTTTTTGGTACTGTGGATTTTGAAATTTCAAATCATTGGACTCTTTTAGTGGTCCCCCCACTACAACATAAATCGCCTTTAGCGACAGTTTATTAAAAACTGCCACTAAACCCCATTTTCTTTTTCAACGGTGACACATCCCCCAGACCCTGAATCCCCTTCTCCCTCAGACCCCCACGAGCGATCCCCAAACCCCAGCTCGCCTCCCAACCGTTGGCCAGCCATCTACACCACTTCCCCCCAATACCCAACACCCGACCCCAAACCCCCTTCTCCCCCCGACCCCCACAACCCCACCTTCTTCCCCAGACCCCCGTGATACCCAAACCCTAGCTCACCACCCTGCATATGATGAATTTACTTAGGTCAGTGTTTCCATTTCATTCAATTTTATTTAAGATATTTATGAGTGATTGGATTTATAAATTAATTTCTAATACAGATAATGAGGGTTTGGGTTATCTTGGTTTGGTTTATAATGTTTTTATATAACTTAACTTGGTTTCCATGTGGCTTAATGGTTTTAATTTCATTTTTAAATGAAATTTTTATTTAAATTTGTCTTTTATACATTCAACATGTTTGATAAAATTAAAATAATGGTTTTATATAAAAACACATAGTCATTCAATTTTAAGGGAAATTGGTTTTTCAAAGTGGTTTACCCTTTTGGGGTTAAATGGTTACAATGTTTCAAAGGGACATGTTGTTTTATGAAATGGAATTGTGATTAATTTGGGTTATTTTGGTTGTGTTTTGGAAATGATTATGATTTCCCTTATATTAGTGTTTGGATTCCAAAACATGTTAAAAAGGGATTTACAAATGTATATATTATATGTGATAAATTATAGTCTTGGATGACACTTTATGATGTGATATTTGAGTTAATTGGTTCGTTGTTCCCTTGTTGAGCACCTTTTTATTTATTTATGATGTCATGTGTATCCATGAGATGGTTGTTTGTGATGTGATTCATGATTTTATTATGATTGGGGGCTCATTATAATCTAAATGTGGGATGTGGGAAGGACTTCATTATTATGATAGCCTTTGGCTATTATTATTTTCATTGTATGAAATTCACTTTAAAAGTGTATCACATCCTTTAGTTATTTTATAGGTAACCATAGGATACTAAGTGGGAAGTCATGGAATGTTTCTAGGCACATTTAGATTACACAATTTCTAGTTACCACTAGTTATACAAAATACCGAGCCAATGGGGCATCACAGATGAGATTGGGTTTAGATTGATTTGTTTGATGGATGTGTTATTGTTAACCTGATGGAATTAGGTCCACCTTTTCATGTATTATACTTGTCCCATTAGTTCCTAATGTGATTCCTCATGATATTTATCATGTGTTATGACTTTACTTATTTATTAGCTTGTGTATTGCTTTTTTACTTGTATGGAATTTCATTGAAGCATTGATACTCCAATGATTTAGTACTGATATTGAATAGTGTTGTTCTACTTGTTTATGGCATACTTTATGACTTTCTATAGGGAATTTTTCTTCATAGTTATCCTTGTTTCCTTACTTACTTTGAGTTTGTTGTGTAAAATCTTTCTAGTGAGGGGAATTTTTTTAAATTTTCTAGCCATTATTAGAAATTCCTTTGATATGTTTTTAAACCATGTAAGGGTTTTTTTATAAAAGGGGTGATGTTTTAAGGATAGATGAATGAGTTTTGAATTGGAATTGGTTCTGGAAAAACATCTTTATACCATGTTTTATAAATTTTGTGTATTAATAAAGTGTATATTTTATATTTTATTTATTTATATATCATGTTAATGGAAAAAACCTATTTTTATATATTATTCTCAAACTAGAAATTATAGTTCTTCTTATAAAAGGAATAAAAGTCAATGACTTAAACTGAATATAATTAATAACTTTGCATAAAAGTCGGTTCAGTATACTCTCATGAATTATAAATGATAATACTTCCAATTCAACTAACTGCTATATCAGAATGATCAACTTGAAAAATATCTCAATGATCTGCAAGTTGACTTATAATATAATGATTCAGCTTAACTCCAAGCATTTTTACTAATTCTAAACTTTCTCAAATATATCTGAAAATACTCACTATCTTCTTAAAATATATATTTCCTAAGAAAATAGTCACTATCTTCTTGTTTCTTCAAGTGATTTTGTAAACACATGTGTATAAGCATACACATGCATGCACATATATACTTTGGTTTTCTAGCAGGTGATTTACCATATGAATTTATATAGGAAAACCTTATGTAATATATTTATATATTTTTTCAACTAGTATATATGAATCTATTTCTCTATTTAGTAGTAACTATGTGTTTTGATTTTTTTTAATATTGTGTAGGCACATTATGAAATACATGGATAAAAGCTGGATCACATTACCAAGGAACACAACTTAATATGTTAAGTCTTTGAAGGAGTTTTTAGATTTTGAAACTTCAAATCGATCCATTGAAGGTAGAATAAGATGTCCATGTCCTAAATATAAATTTAGAAGATGGTTGAAGAGAGATGAAGTTTATGAACATTTAATACTGAATCAATCCCCTGATCAATATTTGTGTTGGATTTGGAATGGAGAATTGAACGTCACGGAAAGGTTGAGCACAGATGTTAATCCACATAATGAGCTCCCAACTTCGTCGAAAATGGAAAATGAAATGAAAAACCTCATAAATGATGCATTCAGCACTGCAAGACACCACTATCAACATCAAAGCATAACAGAACAACCAGATGAGGGTGCCACAAATTGCAATGTGACAAGTGATGTTTTTGAGACTATATCACAACCAGATTAAGATTGTAACATATCATTGGATCCTCCTCTTGATTATGTGGAGGGAAATGTAAGTGAAAAATTTACTGAGGAAAATACGTTTCATGATTTAGTTGACGATAGAAATCAAGATTTTTATAGCGGATGTTTGAAACATTCAAAGATTTCTTTTATACTGAAGTGGTACTATATCAAATGTCTATGTGGAATTACAAATAAGGCAATGTCCATGATATTGGAATTTTTGTGTGATGCATTTACGGAAGCAAAATCCCCAAGAATTTTTATGATATGAAAAAATTTGTTAACAAGCTTGGTCTAAATTATACAAAAATACATGAGTGTCCCAATGATTGTATGCTTTATTGGCGAGAGGATTCAAGTAGACAGAATTGAAAAAAATGTTCTTCTTCTAGATGGAAGTCAATGGGTGATGTTTGAAGTCAAAATCAACATACTTTCATGAAGAATAAGAAAGGTAACACACCTGTAAATGTTTTTCATTACATTCCTTTAAATACTTGATTGCAAAGATTAAACATGTCATCGAAAACCCCAGAACACATGAAGAGGCATTCTATAGATAATAACAATGATGGGTTAATGAGACATCCACGAGATTCACAATCGTGGAATAAATTTGATTCATTACATCCATATTTCTTAGTTTATCATAGGATTGCTTGATTGGGATTGGATGCCGATGGATTGAACCCATTTGGGACTTTGAGTTCTAGTTATAGCATTTGGACAATTGTTTTGATCCCTTAAAAGTTTCCTCCATGGATGTGTATGCAACAAACATCTTTTATCATTTCGAAAATTATTCCTGAAAAAAAATGCTTGGAAATGAAATTGATGTATACTTACAGCCTTTTATTGAAGAATTACAGGAGTTATGGAGCAATAGTGTTGACACATTTGATGCTTCTTCTAAAAAAATGTTTAAAATGCATGCTGCTTTAATGTGGACCATTAGTGACTTCCCTGGGATTGGGAATTTATCTGGTTGGAACATTTACACAGGTTTGTCTGGTCCTGTTTGTAACTTTGATTTTGATACCAAATGGATACCTCACAATAGAAAATGGTTCTCCTTGTGCCATCAAAGATTTTTGGATGCATCTCATAGATTTCGGATGAACAGATCGAAATTTAACGGTTTCATTGATCGTAGACCACCTCAAAAGTTGTTAACTGATTCTGAAATATTAACAAAACTTGAAATGTTGAAAAAAAATTTGGAAAGGTTTGTCATTTGATTGATAGTGGGAAACAGGTTCGAAGTGCATCATCAAGTGAAATCAGAATGCAACAATGGATGAAAAAAATATATTCTTCAAACTTCTATATTGGGAATTTAATTTGTTGCAGCATAATTTTTATGTGATGAATATTGAGAAGAATGTCTATGAAAAATTGATTTTCACATTTCTTAATGAGCATGGAAAGTAGAAGGATCATCTTAGTGCTCACAAAGACTTATAAGTAATGAACATAAAACGTGATCTCTGGCCTGATGAGAATGAAAAGTTTTCTCTGACAATTTTTGCAACGAAAAATAGGGATAAAGATATATTAAATAGATTTTTAAAGAATGTGAAGGTATCTAATGGGTATTCAAGTAAAATATTGAGGTGTGTTGACTTGAAGAATCGTAAGTTACATGGACTGAAAAATCACGATTCACACATATTTTTTACAACAATAACTACCATTGGCATTGCGTACATTATTACCTGAAAAAGTTAATGCTGTTATACTCCAATTATGCACATTTTTCAGAAAACTATTTGAGAAATGTCTACATCTATTGCAGCTTGAAAACCTCCAGGAGAAGTTTTTATTAAACCTTTGTGCAATAGAGATGATCTTTCCTCTGTCGTTTTTTACTATCATGATGCATTTAACTTTGAATTTGGTTGTGAAAGCTAAATTAGGAGGCCCCATTCATTATCGATGGATGTATCCAATTGAGAGGTACTTTATTTATATGTTTTTCAGTTAAGTAAACAATTTTATTCAAATAATTAAATTCATAATTATGTTTATTTTATTTTAAAGATATCTTGGGCATTTGAAATCATATGTGGGAAATAAATCTCAACTAGAAGGATCTATTACTGAAGGCTATTTGGACAAGGAGTGTCTTACCATTTTTTCTAGATACTATAATGATATCGAGACAAGATTTAATTGAGTTAGACATGTTTACGACACATCGACTCAATCTCAAATACATCAAAAATCAAAAATATTTCCTGTTATTGGCCGATCAATTGGGAGGACCTCAAATGTGACACTGATAGAATTTGAATTATTACAGGCACATAGATATGTGCTACTGAATAGTGGAATTGAAAATCCATTTATTGAAGAGTTGAGGATACAAACAAAGAGACTAATGAGAGGCCAAACATGAAATGATAAAGATATAAAAAAAGCTGTTAATAAAGAGATTGTAGAATGGTTTGCATGACTTGTAAGTTTATAAATATTGCAATAAATATGAATATTAGTTTTACACATATATTTTGTAAATCTAATAAATTATATTTCTATTTTTATATCATGAATACTAATAATCAATTATAGTTGTCAGAAGATTTGAATTTTCTTGCTCCAGGTCCTCTAAAACAAGTTATAAAGTTCGACGCTTACAATGTGAATGACTTTAGATTTCATACATTTGATCGAGAAAGGGGTTTGAAAACACAGAATAGTGGTATATTTACATTTTATGAAGTGGGATACTATGGAAAGCTGACTGATATTATTGAATTAAACTACCACAGGCATTTTTTAGTTGTTTTATTCAAATGAAATTGGGTTGATATTATCAGAGGTGTTAAAATAGATTCCTTGAAATTTAATTTTGTGAACTTCTCTCTCCTTATGGATGTTAGTGATCATGAATTTCATGATCCATATATCTTATTATCGCAAGAGAAAATGTTATATTATGTGAATGATGTTGTGGATGAAGGGTGGAGTGTAGTTTCTCACGTAATACAAAGAGATTTTTATGATATGGGTGATGAAGTGGAAGATATGACCTCTAAAATTGAATCTCATCAATAAGAAGAAGCATAATTATTTGTCCATCATGATATTGAAAATATTAGTCTAGCAAGTATGAATGAAGTGGATGAAGTAATAGAGTAGGAAACTGATATGATTGAAGGGGAAAATGATTGTATTTATAGTTATTTATTCATTCAGCAACCACTTATTTCATTTGTCCAGCCATTCATTATCATTGTTATGTATATTTTGTTTGTTAGTACTGGGAATCTATTATAATTTTTAAATTTTTTATGCATATTTTTTTTGAAATATATGTTCTAAACATAATTTTATTTTATTAAATGATAGAAATTCCAAGGAGGAAGCGACACACTGTTTCATCCACTACTGCAACAAATGACGATCCATCTGTCTCCCTCCCTACAACATATGAGCCACCAGCTACCTACCCCCTACAACATCTCCCCCACACCATCTCTCACACCCTCTATGAGTGTCCCTTTAGAATCTGAGTCGTTGACTCCCCCTTCAGCAGCCTAAGCAGCGGGGCGGCGACGCGCCACTTCTAGTTTATCACGGGCATACTGGAGGGTCACTGTTATAGGTACAAATTTTAATATGAATAAATTTATTGCACTTTTTTATACTAATTTTTTGTTCATTAAAGATGAAAAAAATGAAAATGTGGAGAAAAATATAAAAATTTCAGATGTGTGGAATATGAATGGAGAGAATATAGTTGTCCCATTTGATTCATATGGGGTCTCTACGGATGACACCGTGGGATTACTTGTCCAAATTTTAGGCCTGATGGAAGCGGAGCCCATTTCCCTTCTTATTTCTTATGATGATTGGAGACATATGCCTCCAAGTTGGAAAAATGAATTTTTTGATTCCTAAATAAAGTTAATTTTAAAAAATTATGGTGTAATTGAATGTCATGTTATTAATATGTTCAAAATTAATTTCCGTATACAGATGTTTTTCCACTTTACAATTACTGATGTGATAGCATGAAAGTGGATATTGAAAAATCTTGGAAAGAAATGGAAATACTTCAAATGGAGATTGTGAAGCGCTCGCCCATCAGATAGTGCCGCCAAGTCTTCAGAGCGAAGACCACTGCTGCCAACTCCAGGTCATGAGTGGCGTAGTTCTGCTCATGCGGCCTCAACTGACGTGATCCGTAGGCGATCACGGCCCGCTCCTGCATCAGGACGCACCCGAGTCCAGTCCCTGATGCATCGCAGTAAACTACGTACCCAACTCCCTCCTCAGGCAACCTCAAGATAGGCACGCTGGTCAATCTCTGTCTCAGCTCCTGGAAGCTCTGCTGACATCTGTCTGACCACACGAAGGGTTTCCCCTTCTTCGTCAACGCTGAGAGTGGTGCCGCAACTCTGGAGAAGTCCGGCACAAATCTCCGATAGTATCCCGCTAGGCCCAAGAAGCTCCGCACCTCTGTCACGCTCCTGGGTGGCTCCCAAGCTAGAACTGCCTCGATCTTCGCGGGATCCACTGCAACTCCCGCCTCAGACATGACGTGCCCCAAGAAGTGGACCTCACGTAACCAGAACTGGCATTTTGAGAGCTTTCCATAAAGCTGGTGCTCTCGGAGTGTGTCTAGCACAACTCGCAGGTGGTAGGCATGCTCCTCCTCAGTCGTTGAGTATACCAAAATGTCTTCAATGAAGACCACGACAAATCGGTCGAGGTATGGCTGGAAGATCCTGTTCATGAGGCTCATGAACACTGCTGGAGCATTGGTTACGCCGAATGGCATAACCAAGAACTCATAATGGCCATACCGACACCTGAAGGCCGTCTTCTGCACGTCCTCGTCTCGAACTCTGAGCTGATGATAGCCTGACCGGAGGTCTATCTTCGAGAACCACCGCGCTCCCTTGAGCTGATCGAAGAGGTCATCAATCCGTGGCAGCGGATACTTGTTCCTCACTGTCACCTGGTTCAGGCGACGATAGTCGACACATAGTCGCAAGCTCCCGTCCGCCTTCTTGGCGAACAAAATCGGGGAAGCCCAGGGTGAAACACTGGGTCGGATAAACCCCTTGCTCTGCAAGTCCTCCAACTGTACCCGCAGCTCCCGAAGCTCGGCGGGGGCCATCTGATATGCTGGAGTAGATATCGGGGCTGTCCCGGGGTACAAGTCGATGTAAAAGTCTACCTCTCTACGAGGAGGTAGCCCTGGAACGTCGTCGGGAAAGACGTCCACGTACTGGTCCACCACTGCAGGAAAAGCTGGACTCCGCACGTCCACTGCTCCTAGGATGAGGCTAGCCAACTGATGAGAGATAGGCTGCACTCTCCTCCGCGGAAGTCCATCCTGTGCTGCAAAGGTTCCCTTCTCGCCGGTGAAGGTAAACCTGCTCCCGTCGGTGCGAACACATCGCACCTTGCGCCTAAAACAGTCGATCTGGGCATGAACCGTGGATAGCCAATCCATGCCCAAGATGACGTCGTAAGGCCTCGACGCCGCTACAAGGAGATCCCAGCCGAAGCTCTCGCCTCCTAGAGTAAGCTCACACTGCCGGCACCAGTGCGTAATCGTCGAGTCTGCTCCCGTAGGAGTCTCTAGCCGTAAGGATCGAGCCAACGGCTCAGTCGGAATCTCCGAGCTCCGAACAAGGGCAGAGGCTATGAAAGAGTGACTCGCTCCTGTGTCTATAAGTACTGCAGCAAGGGTGGAATAGACACAGATCGTACCTCGAATCATCTCTGGCAAGTCGGGGTCGTAGGCCTCCACTGCCTGGAGCTGGGCCTGTCCCTGCCCGCCAGCTCCATGTGGTCGAGGTGGCCCTCCTGGTGGTAGTGGGGGTAGAGCCTGGAAGCGTCGCCCACCACCCGCTGCTCGGCCAGCTCCTCTGCCTCGTCCGCCTCCTCCCTGCGGACCGCCACGGTCGACCCTCTGCCTCTGCCTGGGTGGCCCCTCCACCGTCTGCTGCTCCTCTGGTCGGCGAGTCGGGCAGTCACGAGCCATGTGACCCTGCCCGCCGCAGGTGTAGCACAGCCTGCCTCTCGGAAGGCTGGCACTCCGCTGTGTGCCCCGTACTGCTGAGCCGGTGTCCTGAGGCCGTCTGCGTGGGGGTCTGGTCTGCCTGGACCCGAGAGTCATCCGTCGGCTACCTGCTGCCGAAGACTCAGCTACCTGCCGCCCTGCGCTAGGTCTCGCTGCTGAAGAAGGCTCTGCCAGGAAGCTCTCGATCAGGAGGGCTCGCTCCAGCACTCCCGCCTGGGTCGGAATGCTGAGGGAGATCAGCGACGCCCGAATCTCCTGTCGCAAGCCCTGCTCGAAGGTCCGGGCCCGGAAGAAGGGGTCCCGTACCATGTCGGTCGAGTAGCGGGATAGGTCAGTGAACCTCGCCGCGTACTGAGCTACCGTCATGCTGCCCTGGCGCAGCTGGAGAAGCTCCTGGATGCGCACCGCTCGGAGGGTGGCCGGGACGAACTCAGAGCGGAAGAGGCTCTCGAAGTCCGTCCAGAGCAAGGATGCCTCATCGTGAACCTGGAGCATCAGGCTCCACCATCGTCCTGCCGCTGCCTGCAGGAGGCTCGCTGCGAGAATCACCATGAGATCCGCTGGTGTCCTCACTAGCCTAAAGATCCGTACCACCGCCTCTAGCCAGTCCTCGGCGGCCTGGGGGTCCGCCTCACCGCGAAACCTGGGCGGTCGCTGGCTCTGAAACTCATGCAGTGCCCTGAGGCGACGTGCATCGTCAGCGTCTGGTACTGGCAGCATCGGTGGCTCGGCGGGTAAAGCTACCGCCGGTGCCACTGCTGGCAAAGGGCCCTGCACCGAGGCCTCGTCGCTCGGTGGGCTGCCGTCGCGCCCTACACTCGGAACCCTAGCTGGCTGTCGTCGCGGGGCCATCCTGAAAAGGAGAACAAGAGCACCACAGTCAGAACAGTATACCTGGTGAGCTGGCACAAGTAATCACAGGGAAAACTTGAGACTTTCATAAAGCAGATCAGTATACCCGGTGAGCTGACACAAGTAATCACAAAGAAAACTTGAAACACACACGCAATCAATGTTTTCATGCATTAAGTCGGAAATCAGGAGTCAGGGTCCTGGTGTACGGATACGTCGGCCGCCGCACCAACACTGGGCTCCCTGAACTGATAACCACACTCAATACACTAAACACTATTGCTTCACATAGAAAGAAAGGACGATCAGAGTCTGCGGTAGAACCGACCGCCTCTGATACCAATTTGTCACGACCCGTCCTAGGGGCCCGTGCCGTGACTACCCCAAGCCCGCCTTCCATAGGCCAGGGGCTGGCGACTAGCACCAAGGCGTAAAATCCCAGTAAACAGGGAAGGCATTGCCTTTATAAGTAACAACCACACAGAGTCAGCAAGCGGAAAGTAAAGTGCAGAAAAGTAAAGGGGGCCGGAAATACAAGCCCAACTGTAAAGTACAACTGAAAAGTAAAGTACATCAACTGAAGAAAAGACGGCGGCCTCGTGTCGTCCACTGGCAATCCCACCTGAAGGGTGGGTACAGATAGCCTCCAGGCTCCTCGGGTCCCACGTCCGCTCCGAGCACGTCCCGCCCAGTGGTCCACCTCCAGGTACCGTCCTGCTCCACGCCCCAACCGTGATCAGCGCTGTCCGTCGTCTGCAACCAACACAACAAGGTGCGGGCATAGCCCGTGCAGGGGTGAGTACAACTACTCAGTAAGGACCCCGAGACCCCCGAAGGTCTCCCGAAATCCACAAAGGATATAGCACAAAAGAAGGATGCAATCACGAAGTAACATCTGACTCGACTTAGGTATATGCCCATACATATAGCTAAGTCCCCAATTCCAGCTCTGCTCACGAGCTCAAGAACAACTCAATCCACAAAGGAAAGCAAGACTCAAATCCACAAAGGAGAGTAAACAGTAAATCCACATAGGATAGTTCAACACAATCCACAAAGGAGAGTAACATAAGATTCAGCTCAACCAGGTATACTTTTTCAGATGACGTCAAAGATGATCACTGATCCATCTAAGTCGTCGGACCCACGAAGGATCGATAGGTACTAACCCCCGCAAAAGACCCACACAGGATCGGGCTCAAACAGAACCTGTAGGCAGTGGCTCACACAGAACCGGTAGTAAGGACCCACATAGGATCGGGCTCACACAGAACCTGTAGTAAGGACCCACATAGGATCGGGCTCACACAGAACCTGTAGCACTGATCCACGTAGGATCGCTGAGTGCAGTAGTCGACGCAGTCCACTGAGGATCTCTGCTCTGTCGTCGCCGCAGTCCACGAAGGATCTCTGCTCTGCCGTCGTCGCAGTCCACGGAGGATCTCTGCTCTGCCGTCGTCGCAGTCCACGGAGGATCTCTGCTCTGCCGTCGTCGCAGTCCACGGAGGATCTCTGCTCTGTCGTCGAAGTCACAGCCAGCGCTAGGGTTCCCGCACAAAGCGAGCTCGTTTAGGAGGGTCCGCTCCACGAGCCGAGAGGCTGATACATCAACTGACACGTAGTCCGAAGTTGATGTATCCAAAAGTTCCGTATCGACAACAAGATCTCAACGCGACAGACGGCGCGTCAATCGGACGCCCGGTCTGAGAGTTATTGGCATTTTCGTCCCAGGGGCCCGGTTGGTTTTTAGGGCAAAACCAACCCGACCGTACTCCGCCTGTATCCGATCCTCGGGTGGAGTATGCCAAAAGTTCCGCCTCACTTAGAGGGAACTACCACAGCTGACGGTACGTCGTTCGGACGCCCGTAGCTCAAGTTATGAGCGTTTCCGCTCCGAGGGCCCGGTTGGTTTCGTGTACGAACCAACCCGGCCGAACCCAAAGTCTTCCGAAACCTTGAGTATAATATACCGAAACGACCGTCTCGATCCAAGGATCGCGTAGCCGCTGACGGTTCGTCAATCGGAGGTCCCAGGCCCAAGATATGGGCGAAAGACCGAAGAGGGCCCGAAACGGGGGTTCTGGGCCCGGGGCGACCCGGCCCGAACCCCCCCCCCCTGGGTCGGCCGAACCGGGCCGGCCCGAACCGGCCCGAACCGGCTCGGCCGGGTCCGGTCCGGCCTGGGCGCGGCCCGGCCAACCGGACCGGCCGGCTCGGCTTCGGCCGAGCGGCCGAACAGACAGCCGCGGGTTTGACCCGCGGCTTTGAGGGAAACGCGGCCCCCGCGGGGGGCCGCCTGTCACGCGGACGCGGCCGGGCCGCCGCGTCCGTTCCCGGTTCCGCGCGGCCGCGGAACCGGCCGCCGCCGCCGCGGCTTCAGCCGCGGCGGAAGTTCTCCACGGCGGCGCGCCGGGCGCCGCCGCCTCCGGTCGCCGGCGCCGCCGCGCCGGCGACCCGCGCCGCCGCCACCTTCCGCGGGCCGCCGGAGTTGCTCCGGTGGCCCGTTTTGCCTCCCGTCTGCGCCATTGTTCCTCCCGGGACGCGTCCTCCACTGTGGAATCAACAAATGGCCCTTGCGTCGTGCTTTTGCCGTCGCCCGCCAAATCCGCACATAAAGGAAGATCGGCGGAGGGTTGCCGGGTCTTGTTCGTTAGACCCGCACCCTCCGCATTAGTCATAAACAACGGGAGAAACAAGGAATAACCAAATCAACAATTTTAAATAAATTTAAAATTGTTCCATGATCGGTTCTTTATTTTAAAAGAAATAAAATCACGGGAAAGGAAAATCAAGAAAATAAATCCCTACCTCGCAGCTGTCGTTGCCGAACGGGGGATCGTCGCGGGATTGCTCGTCGCGGATGAAGGGGTTCGTCGCGTCGTCGCGGTATCCGGCGTCGCGTCGCCAATCTCCGGATCAAGATCAAACGGATTTAATTAATTTAAATCCGTTGATATCGAATTATAAAAAGGGGAGAATTTAGAAGTTTCGATTCTCACCTTTAACCGCCGATCGCAGGTCCGCCGCGGAAGAAGAGGCACCGAAGAAGAAGAAGAAGAAGAAGGTCGCGGAAAAGTTGTTGACGTCGCGGATCGTGCGTCGTTGAATTCCGGTTCCGGCGTTCTTCGCGTTCTTCGCGTTCTTCGCGTTCTTCGCGTTCTTCGCGGGGAGATGAAGAAACAAGATCCTCTCAAATCCTTTCAAAGGATTTTTAGGTTGGTCTTATTTTATAAACATGCCAACATATGAAACCGGTTAAGAAACGATCCATTAATTCGAAAGAAACGACCCATTTAATTCACGAAGAAACAGTCCATTTAATTCACGAAATAAACCGCCCAATTAAATGGTCTGTTAAGAATTAAAGAAAACGCGTCGGTTGACTTTTCAGTTACTTTGACGGGTTTTCGCAGGTGCGTTACTTAGCGAAAGAAACGGCGGGGCTCGTGCGGGCCCCACTGCACAAATATCCTACCAAGGGGTAGGATATTTCTGGATAGCATCCTATCCAGTTCAACTCAGTTCAAGCCGTCTTTAAGTGGCTTCAAGTGGCTTCCAACAGCTTAAGTGAAATAAAATATAGTTGTCGCACAAACTTTATTTTATTTCTGACTTAAAGCCGCAAAATTTAAAAACCACGTCTGAGCAAACGTAACTCCGGAAGAGGCGTTTCTAAGCAAATACCGGCGCTGCGATTTCATCGGTGCCCTCAGAATTTGATTCCGGGCACCGGTTCAAAAGATAGAAAAACCCGCTCGTCCGTTCACTGAACGTACCCGAGCCAAACTTCGGAAATTGATTCCGGGCACACCGGGCCTCGGAATCAGGTGCCGTCTGAAGCTGCGCTCTTGTAAAATTCCAAAGAAAATTAAGAAAAAAAAAATTTCCTTGAAATTTGCGGGTCTTTACAAGGGAGGTCCGAAGGGATGAGGAATCAGTAATTAAAGAAGTAAGTCCCCACATTATTAATTTAGCATTACATTAGTCAAAGTTCCAAGAGTTTTTTTATATTTTAGGTGAACTTTTTTATTACTTAGGGTGCCATATAAATAGAGGAGAAAAGGGCCACTTATTTCACTAATGACTTAGACCTTTATAGCTCTTACGATCACTACTCTCTGCTTCACAAGACCACTTCAAGTAACACCATAATGATAAATATTCCTGATATCAAATAAAATGATCTACTTACATGATTGTGTCATATAAAAACCTTTTAAAACACACTAAAAACAAATTCATGGTAAACCAATTGAACCTCGACACATGTTCTTGAACACTTGGTTGTCCCACTAGATTCACATGAATTACAAGATCTGTCACATGATCACTTGATCATTATGCAATTTTGATGAACACATCATGGTAACATGATTTAAAGTCTTGCAATGGATCATTCAATTACGAGATTCTTTATGGGGAATACGATTTTGGAGACCTAAATAAGGTCTTTCAGTCACGATCCCTTATGTGGTTCATGTGATTCACATGATGATATTGAAGAAATGTATTTATATTAGTAAGGATCCTTTCCCATATAACATAATCTTCGTGATATTGTTTTCATTTATTCATGGAGGGAGGTCCTATAAGGATTATATCATCATAATTATATGATTAGAAACATGGAATCCGACCAACGTATGGTCATCTAGTCATATTGGGTGCAGCTATCAAAACTAATGGGTAAAAAGATCCTTGATTATTCTCATTTAGAATTGTTACCTATATACAGGTTTGGAATAAAAAATGATACTCCTATTATAAAAACTTAGTAAAATATCATTCCTTCCTCTTGGATTTTAAAGACACATAACATATTTAGAGAAAATATCTCTAATGGGAAATACTTCATTTACAAGAAAAAATACTCTGATGGTTACATATTAAATTTCATGCCAACAGACTTCAAAGAAGTCCATCATGAATTTGATCATCACAATCATATGTACTAACAGATAATGAAAAAATACTAAAAATCAGATGTTTGGATGGTTTCCTAAATGGGACCTTTGATCAAGAGAGATATTTGGAATAGATTGTGTTTGGCCTTTCTGGGCGCAGTATACTACCACAAAATTCATAGGTAAGTTCAGGAAAAATGGAATGTATAATTCCACTAGGATATAATAAACTATAAATTATTATAACAAGGGATTAATGATTGAATTAGTAATATGGTGGAGTCCAGACAAAAATAAATTTCATCTGACGCACGGTTAGGTGAGTATCATTCTATGAGACGTTGAAAAAATTTACAGCATACCAATTTTAGGAGATATATATGATGATTTTATCCCTCCAACATCTACTTGGGATGATACATATCTGACCCCATTTATTTTCACTAAAAAGATCAAGCTTACTAAGAAGTCCCTAAATAAGCCCCCACTTCCTAGGGTAGACATCCTGTTTGAACAATGAGTGGGATACTTTATGATGAAGACCATTTCAAAACCCAAATCCTAGAAGCTCAAGGACTACCCATTGCAGGAGTCTCGTGGGGCTGAAGGAGACTATGTGACCAAGTTTAAATAAGGGATTTTGAAAAAATGGGGTATGGGATGTCATTCTCAACATTGATCCACCTGTACAACTAGATGGATTTCTTACAATGAACCTGAGCCGGTACTTACTCCTGACCTGAGAAAAGGGTGGATTCAAAGTTTCTATTTTTAAGATGGAAGTGGCTATTATAAGAGGAAAGATTGTTTTTTTGGTAACTCATGTGTTGGATATACTATATCACTAACTAAACCATATTTATAGGGGAAGACCCCTAAACAAAGTCTCTGACTACTTCTATGTGGTACAGGGTTTAATGGGGGATCATCTGGGCAGATAGGAGTATCAGAGTGCCCATAATATCCTCAATGATCATTTTAAACCCTTTTTTAGTGTATTAGTGGGGTTATTCCTACAATTTTTAAGGGATGGGATATCATAGCTCACCTGAATCACTACGAACACTTCTTTTTATGCCTTATGTGGCACCCACTAGTAGTATAATCGATAATGGTGAAGGTTGTTTTGAAGCTTGTTCTTACATGATTTTAATTTATGAAGGCACCCTCTTTACTTGGATTGATGAGAAACTTCTTTAAGAATTGTATGCACCTTGTTAGTTTGGTCATTAATTTCTACAAATTTAGATGAATTTTCCTACTTCGCTATACGTATGATTTGAAAAGCACTCGATGGTAGCTCACCAGTTTTGGCTAATGTTCATCAGGGAGAAGACTCAAGATGAAGTAGACTTATCTCTAATATATATCTTGATATTGTTATTTCCCAGCACTATTTTGAGACATGGATCCACTCATATTTGAATGGAAAACTATCTTCATTGTTACCTAAAGCTCTAGAGATACTTACAATTTTTGAAGCTAACCTGAGACTCGGTAAGCAGCTGGCTTCCAATACACTAACCACTTCAGATATTCCTAATAAATAAGTTAGGAATCTAGAATCACATTTTCTACCAGGATGTGTTTCAGTTGTCATGGATACAATAATAAATGAAATTATAAGTGAATACTCACCTTGGATGACATTTCCCATTGTATATTATTAAATGGGGAATTTGGAGGTATAATAACTCATATTCCGAAATATAGGGTTTGTTATGTCAAGTGAAAATATACATGATGGTCTTTGAACAAATAAATTCTCACATTGACCTCACCATTAAATAAAAACATGATGGGGGTGATTCCTTACTTCAAAACCTTGATGTGGTGTTACAAAATGTGAAAGTTCAAGACCACTATTTACCTCGAGTGGAAAATATGAATGTCCCTAGAATAGTTGTAGTTTTCATGATTGGGGGAAACTAGATTTTTCCAAAATAAGTGGCAAGACTATGTTCATGAAAATACTATAATGAATATATCACAACCAAAACTATGCAAGAAATGTTTTACATCTTCTTGGGTATAGTTGGGTGCTGAAATAGATCTGTCACTTCCACATTCTTCAGTATATTCTCCTAGAGGTACAGTAGCTTGAGATAACTTGGATGATGAACAAATGGCCAATGATGAAGCCTCAATAGGTCAAATGGATCTAATTAGGCTGGAAGTTTACATTACTAGGGTTTCATTATCTATAACCTCATCGACACCACCCTTAGTGGATTCAGTTTTATCTCTTTTCATGGGCCCTTCCATGGAGAGGAAAAGGAAAATAAAAAGATAGTGCTCCAAGTCATCAATGGTTTCTCATCAAAAATCATCACGTAAGGATAAAAATTTATTTATACTTATTTTTTAGACATTTTAGTAAATTATTATAATAAATAAAAATTCAAAAGTTCCCACCAATCCCATGTGGCATAACATACATCTTTTCTTAAGAATATAGGTTGGCCTTATGTCATTCTAGAAGAATGTTTAATATTGGCCTCGATTTATCAAAGAGTGGAAATAGTTGAGGTGATATTACATTCCTGACTGAAACATCAAGAAGTGGACAAGATCGAGGTTCCAACATGGTCATACTTAGTAATTTCTAATGACACTCCAATAGTTTTTTCTATTTGGTATTGCATAAGAAACCCCACTTTTGTAAGTGGTTTATGTTGGTAGTTATTCTTCTACTAATTTATCCTTGAAGGAGGCATATCTAGGTGAAGGTGAGAACTAATTTAGATACCAAACATGTTGTCCACTTTCTATTATTTTTCCTAAAATTTATTCTTTATTACAACCCTTAAAGGTGGTGATAAAATCATGTTAACAAAGAAAACATCAGTGGTGCCACCAAGTTTCTTGTTGGAAGAGGGTGTCACCTCTTCCCATAAATATGGGGTCGGGACAGTAGACACCACCAGTGATGAAATTGGGAAAGGTCTTTTGCCATCATTTATCATGGATATTGACTATATTTCATTGTCATAACATTCAATTATTCACTGATAATCCTTCACTCCTATTGTTATAATACCTTCAACTCAGAGCTTAGATGCTCGAGTCCCTTATTCTTCAGGATTTCCCCTAACTGAGCAAAATATGAGGGTTTCTGCATGATTCAGTTGACCTTTATGATGAGTCTTCAAGTGATCAATTCAGACACATCTGAGGGTGTTTAGTGATAAAAGATAATATATACATAGGACTTTGCATTACTTGGTTGATATGTCCAGGTTTACCACATGATTTGGATAACATGTCTGGAGGACTGTCACATGAACTTGATTACATTTTTGGGTACTATCACATGGATAATTATTGGGTCACATGAAGCTTGTAATCTCATCGCATGAAAATATACATATCCTTATTCACATAAGGCTTCTATCTTTTTCATCCATTATTTCATAAAATCCTCAATATTCGTCAATAATTATCCCATTAAGACATCCTGAAACCAAGTTGATAAATAGAAACTCCTTTAAATGAACCAAGTTCCATAAATTTGGATGGTTTTTTATAAGTCCTTCATGTGATAAATAATGTGATCACATGTAGAATTTGTACATTCCGTGTAATCCCTTAAGTAATTCCTTATGTTTACCTAGTGGAAGACCCTTTTTATTTCATGGATTTACACTCCAAAAAGTCTTATATCACCTATGGGTTCATGTGTGTGTGTTTTTTGTGATGAGGGGGAAGAAATTCATAGGCCTCTCCTCCAGATAAATGTTTCTTTTAACAGAATTTATATCATATATATGGTATTGAGTCAATAGAGCATCATTTGTTTCATATGAACCTTCTACAAGTAATCTATGGCATCATCTTTGTGTCGTTCGATAAAAAATGGCCACAAAATCACTCTATCAAATACATATTTAATAAACCCCTTACCTGTTAAAGGTATTTTTCATAATCAAATATATGTATTAAATGGCCTTATAATAATCAAATCAACTTGTCAAATGGTTGTCGTAAGATCATAATGACATGTTAGGGAGTCTTCGTGAGATAAAAATACTATCAAATAGGCTTTCATGTGATGTAGGGGGACTTATATGAGGCCCTTAACATGATCAATTTTGTTGTCAAAGGTCATCCACATAAAAAATAGTGTAACTCTCTTTCGCATAAATGCACCTCCTTTTTTGTTTTTATTTTACGAAGCCTATGGTGCTCACCGATAGATTATATATTAGGGCGTCACATGATCAAATGTAAATGTTTAAGATCCTTCATATAATGGAGGTGACATGTCCAACTACTATTACATGACAAGGATGACATGTTATTGGGGTTTTTAAATGATCAATGGACTGATCATGTAGACCAAATCTTATCTTCGCATGAAAAAATAATGCTAAATGTTTTGGCATGAGGTTTTCTCCTTTTCGATCTTTTTATCTGATATTTTACAAGGCCATTTAAATTAAACCCTTGATTTTATATTATGGAATCACATGATCAGTGATGAATATCCTGATGGTGTGCGAGCATTGTTATGGACGATTTTTTATCTTGTTTATGGTGTGTCACATGATCAATGCTAGATCTCATAACGGTGTGCAAACATTGCCAGCAATAGACGCTCTATTTTTCTGTGGATCTAAAGGGGCATCACATGATCAAATGGAGGTGTTCAAGGGAGTTCATATAATTAATGTGACATACAAAAATGCTTTATCATGGAATGTCTAACATTCCACTAGGGATCTCACATGATCATTAAACTAATACCGTGATACTTATAAACCCTTCATATGGAAATAAACATAACTTCAATTTCATAAAGGTTATGTATTTTTCATATTTTATTTTATAAGGGTATTATGGTGATTGTTAGGAGTAAATCTGTTGAAATATTTCATGATTAGAGGAACGTTTTTGGAAGAATTCACCTAATTACAAGGGGTTGTTAGAAGGGATTTATGTGATGAGGTGGGATGTATGATGGGGCTTTGTATGATTATAAGGACACACATAATGGGATTCACATGATCATTATCAGATCATATGGAACACATGATATGAATGCATGACATTACGAGGGGAATGTGATCACGTGTCCTCTTGGGGGTCACACAAAACACGTAACCTAGCAGCCTGATCTTCATGTATCCATACTACTCCTTCCTCTATTTATAGAGAAAATAATACCTATACTTTGGGTAATTTTTTCAATCATAGAATTACTGATTCTCATTTGGAAGGTTCCAAAAATGACTAAATTTTTTCAATTTTAAAGAAATATTTAACTTCATTTTCTTTATTATGTTAATTTTTTTAATAAAATATGATAAATAGATACTTTTATATATATAGTTCAAACTATCATTGTTGGTTTATCCTTATATGAAATTTTTATATAGACGTTTAGAGAAATCCCTACTATGTATGAGTATAATGACCCACTATATATTCATTTTGATGCATATATAAACATGTGTTCGATTTTTGGGATTTCAAGTAAATATTGGTATTATTCATGGTACTTATTTTAATTGGAAATATTTCTCACATGGATATTACAGATGGGTCGACGGCGTTTTATCATGGAAACTTTCCAATTTGACTATGTGTATTTTTTTCATTATTTATTTATATTGGATAAAATGATTATTATATTATGACATTGAACTTTTCACGAGCACATATTTTCCAAAAATTTTATTTTATGTTTCAACGGATATAAATTTTTTTAATTAGTATAGCTTGAGGAAAATTATAAGCCTAAAATGTAATATCATACCTCATTTCTATCCTCTTTCCTCTAGAGACCAGGGGGAGTGCTCCTATGTTTAGGGGTGAGTAATCTTAGATTTGGGGTAAATATTTAGAGATTCATTACAAATACTATCAGATTAAGTCTAAGGGGTTTATTCAGTGGTAGGCATGGAAATATGAGCATCAAGATTCAAGATATATATTACTAAACATATATAGACATAATCTTTTGTGATGATATTTGATTTATCAGGGGACATCTTGGTGAGAGTGTTATTTGGGGTAATTTATAAAAGTTGTTCTTTGCATTAATTTTATTTTTCTTATGTTAATGTGTTGTAAAAAACTATTGGGAACATGTTTTAATTTGGGTGTCTCATACATCATATAAGAATTTAGGGATTATATTACATGTGTAGGTTTGATTTTTATTATTTATTATTGTGCATTGTGCTATGTAATTTTTTATTTTTTCTTATTTTGAAATGATGTGATGAGTGTAATTATAATGTTTATTCAAGTTTTCTATTAGGATTATATAAATTGGGATTATTATTTGGTTAATTTAATGGTCATTAAAAAATTTCATAACTTGGGTTAAATAATTTTTCCTAAAAAAGACCTAATTGATCAAGGATTTTCAGCCCGGTTTACATATAATGTGATCCATGCAATGTGATTACATTATGGAACTCTTGTTTTTTGGGTGTGAAAATTAAATTTTGAAAATTTAAAATATTTTTTTTATTTTAAAAGTATAAATGATAATTATTTAATGTAAAATTCTGATTTATTTTATCTTTGTTGTGTTTTTGATGGGTAAGTTTTATATTTAAGAGTTTTTTATGGTATTTGATTGTGGGTGTTAAAACATTCTATATTTTTAAAAATTGAAAGAATATTTTATGTCAAAAAATTTAAATGAGTGTGTCAAATGGTTTAGAAATTGGTTCTAATATAAATCTACTATTGCATGCATGTTTTATCCCATTATTCATTGAATATATAATTTCATTTAAACTTAATAATTAGAGTTAAAGCATTTTAGTTTTGTTTCAAAATCACATCAATCATTGAAAAGTGTTCATTCATTTTGGTATTAATTTAATTAAAAAATTTAAATTTCATGGTCACCATAATGTTTTTTATAAATTATATTTGTTTTAAATTCTAGTAGTTTTTGGTAATTTATAAATGTTTTCATTACACTTAAACTATAAACAATTATTGTTTAACTTTAAAATGTTGTTTTTAAACATAAGTATTTTTTGATAATTATTTATGGGATATTTTGTACATTATTTTCATATAATTATTTTATTCTTATATCTAGAAGTGGTAAAATGGAATTTCAAATGTTATTATTTTGATAAAATAGGTTTAAGTAGTCTTTCAATTATTTCATGATTCTAAATAAGTTATTTTGGGTCATAAGTGTTTAAATGTTTTACAATATAAAATTTTACATAAGTGAGGTGCATGGGAGATATAGATTTTATTTAATGAAGTTTTTATTTCAAAATGATATTAACATGTTTCACTGAATGTTTTTAATGATTAATAATTTTTTATTAATAATATAAATGATTTTAAAATGGGAAATATTGACTTATCTCAAATTTTTATGCATTTAATTTAGTTTTAGTAATTATATGTATATTGTTTTAGCTGTATTTTATTTAATTAATGCATTTTTTATTCATATATTTTGAAAATATAATTTTATTTAGTTTTTTAAGTCATGTCTGTGATTATTTAAATTGTTATTTTGCTTTAATGGTGTGTTTATATATATAAACCCAAACATATATATTTTTAAATTAATAAAATTACTCAATTTATATAAACCTTTTTTATAATGATTTTTTTGGAAATTATTGTCATTTACTAGTTTTGACATATTTTTTTTAACTAAAGTCAAGTTGATTTTGATAATTTAAAATTTTGAAATAGTTTTTCACATAAAACCATGTTTTTCTATAAAAGGAAAGTATTTGAATGGTTTTTTATTTTAAAACTCATTTCATCATGTGCTTATTATTTATTGGATGTGTTAGTGTTTCTTTTTTGATATGTATCTTATTCATTTGTCTTAATCCATTCTGGTGAGGAATATCCTTGGAATTGTTTATATGAATTTATTTTTGTTTCTTTTGAGTCTTTATTTTAAAATAAAATCAATTTATTTCTTGTTTAGGTTTATTGTTTTATTTTAGGGATTATTTGGATGGTTTTTATAAGTAATTGTTGTTTTATGTATTTTTGGATTAATGTAGCTTGGTATATTTATATAATGGTGTAATTTTATTTAGAAAATTGTGGAAAGATTGGTTTTGTAGAATTATAGGGATTTGATTATAATTTCAAAGGTTATTTTGAAGTGTAATCATTTTTAGAGTTGTTTGTGTAAAAATGGAATAATGAGCGAGTTTCTTAGATGAAAAATAAAGTCAATGATTATTTTAACTTAATTGTGGTAATGGAATATTGGATAATGTGTCTTTATAAAATAATAAATGACTGGAATGTTATTTGATGTACGTGGGCTTGGATTATGAATATGGGTTTTAAGTTTTTTATTTTGGTTGATTTTTTAATAAGGTATGGTTTTTTAGAGGTATATGTTTAAAATACCATTCATTTTGAGACTCAAGGATTTCAAAATCATATTTTTTTATATATTGATGTTGGGAAGTTAATTTTTATATTTCAGGTTCATATTGCGAAAATCAGCCCTAAATTGAGTATTTTTAGAAAAAAATGACGATCTATAGAAAGTAACACAGTAGGCTCACATGATCCCATCAACCATTCCACCATGAAGTCTTGATCCTATAGAGTTTTTAGGGACATTCATAGGTATTGTTCATGTTTGAAAATCTATTCTAGTCTATTCCTCACAATCGATGCATGATTAAGTGACGATGTATAATGATGGCGAAATGTGAATTTTTCAAGAAACCATTGACACATTATTTATTATGAAACAAATTTAATCCTTAATTATGATCCTTATACATGTTAAATGTGTTATGAGAATTTGAAAATAGTACTTCAACTTCAAAGGGACATAGATTTTGATATGTGTGTGTATTTAGAATTCAAGAGTTTTCAAATCAAATCTTGTAATGAACTCTTCAACATATACTACCCAAGTTACCCTGCAACTAGTTTTTTATTGGTTAAAATATGTACCAAATTTATCCAAAAAATATATTCATTTTTTCCGAATTAAATACAGTAGTCATTTTCTCTTGTGGTTGGGTTATGATTTATTCCTTGTGTTTAAATACCTATTTTCGTAATGGTATTGAGGTTTTTCAAAATTTTATTAAAGTATATATGGTTTGATGGTTTCATAACAATTTGAGTGACAATGAATATCATGGATTTATTTTAGGGAATTTTTAGAATAATTATCTTATATTGTCAATAGAAGGAGACCTATGAGGTATATTATGGTAGAAACCCTCTTCTTTGTGTCTTATGTTATTATTTTTGAGGGGTTTTATTTTTTTAAAGAGTTGTTTCAGTTTAGATACACATGAAATGTTTTATATTGTTATTATTTTTTAATCTATTTATATCAGGGATTTTTTTATACCATTTCAGGTTGAATTATGGAGTATCCTACCTTACTTATGTTTGTTTCATGAAGTTTTTTATGTGATTATTTTATATTGTGACTTGTTTTTGGTGTGAATTAATGATTTTTTGGACTTATTTAATATGATTTATTATGAATCCCATCTATTATCCTTGGATTATTCTTCATGGTAATATCATGCAATTAACATGGTTTAATTTTATGAGTGAACCTTAGTAATTATGGGAATTACTTTTGGTGGGGAGTTCATGATTGGAGTTGGATGATTAAGAAATTGAATTTTAGATAATTTGAGATATATTAGTAGTAATGATATATCTCATAAATATTATCAAGAGTGATTCTTGTTATGTGATTTTAAATTATAACATAAAATATTATTTTTATTTTTTATCAAAATTAATGAGAGTTTGTTAATGGTTTTAAATTATTGGTTTTCAAATTGATCATGGATCATTAACCACTATGTTGACTGTTATTATGAGGGGGTGTATTTTAAAAAGTACAGGATTTTCAAAATAATCTTTTAAATAGAGATATATTATTAATGTTTTTATAATAATTGAGTTTTAAATTATATATTATACTTTTAACCAACGAATTCATTTCAAATGGGTTTGTTTATAAACTTACCATGACTTTATAGGGATTGGAAATTTTTATGATGGGGATAATTTTAACATTAAAATTTTAATAAAGATTTAAATAAAATATATTAATTACAATTTTGATAAAAATGGGTTAAATTTTAATCTTTTTTAAGTGTACGATTATGTTTGATAGTCATAGGGGGACATTTAAGGAAACCCTAAAAGAAAATGTTTAAAATCTCATGGGTAGTGCATTTTCAACGGCACAGTCTTAGGGACCATGAATTGAAATTGTTCTTTTTATAACTATATTTGGGTTGTATATTTTAATATTACAATACTATACTAAACTTTAAAAGGTGATTGAAATTACATTAAAATAAAGGGAGTGAGTACTATTTCAAAATTTTGAAGTGTATTTGATATTTTATTTAAATGTAACTATATTTTAAGTGTATTTGTTTTGAAATAAATGAGTTTGGTGTGTGTGGATTTTTATAATCATTTGAAGATATATATATATATATATATATTATTTTTATAACAGAATTATCATCATTTTCATCATCATTATAATCTTTTTATTATTTTAGAAGAAGAAAAGCCTTCTTTTTTATTTCCCTTGGTGGTTGATAACACAAGTAAAGGAGTCTCCCTCCACTTATCCTTCAACCATATGTATATTATTTTTCATCTTTTTATGTCATTGTAGCTCACAGACAATCAAGGGTTAGTTCTCATCTCAAATATATTTCTCTAATTCTCCTCTACCTCTAAATTACCTAACACATGGTTTCTATAACTCTAGGGATTTTTTTAGGGTTTATCCAGCTAAATAATTTTTCTTTATCATGAAAGAGTGGATCAATTATTACACCACACACATGATTTTGAGTTGAGGTATTGCTGATAAGATGCTTGGTGAGTATATGAACATATAATCTATAGATAAACCACCTATTTTCAATGTAAAAATTATTATTTTTTTATCTTATAGTTTATTTGGTGTAAATTCATGATTATATAGTGTGATTTATTAGTTTTGTACTCATATACATAATGTGAAGAGATATAGGTCCTATACCTTTTCCATAAATTGATAAAAAATTTGATTCTTGATTGTTTTTAACCTTATTTGTCTGATATGAACACTTTATAAGATAAATATTATGTGCTTTTTAAAACTACATAATGATATTCAATTTTTTTGTAATTTTAATATAATGTATATTTTTTTTAAACATCTAACTTCTGCACCTATTTTATAATTTCATACAAAGTTTTTGTGAAAATTCAAACTTGTATTTTAAAATAAAAAAAATTTATCTTTTGGAAATATGAATTATGATTTTTGAAGGATTATTAAAGTATTTTTATAAATTTATTTAAAAAATAATGCATTTTTTTGGAATTATTTAATTTGTTTTAGAAAATGTAATATAAATATGTAATTATATTTTTTATTTAGATTTATATGGAGTTATGAACTATCATTGATATATAATGTTAGGTTGTTTAAGAGGAAATTTCATGTGAAGGTTTTTAATTTTGGAAACTCCTTGGCTACGAAAAATTTCATGGTGATATCTTTGGTAATTAGGATAAAAGATAATGCAAGTATGTTATTAGGAATGTTTTTTCACAACCATGTTTGAACTAGTATAGTTTAGTGTTTTACTCTGGCTAGCATGGAGTAGTTTATTATTCCCCAATATGACTAGTTCCATCATGTAAATCACCACTATTTTAATATTTCACTCTGCCTAGTGGATTACATGTAGATGAATATGGTCATGGATTTGGTATGATCATCCTAGGTTCCCTACCTTTATCCAGTAGGTGCTCTCTCATAATGCATTGATACAATTTTCATTTATGCTTCTAAATCCATTATTTTATATTTTTTATTCACTTTTATACATTCCATTAAATATATAAATGTGAGTCTTTTGAAGGAAATATTTAACAATATTTTATTTATTATTTTACTTGTCTTAATAATAGATTATAAGGAGACACTTTTATATTTATAGTTAAAATTAAAATGACTGGTTGATCCTTCTACATAATAATTATAGAACACTTCATGGAAATTCCTATATGATTACAATTAGTTGTATTTCATGAAATATAATTCCGTATAAATTAAGGGATTTAGATACAAGATTATAGTATAGTTAATTTGAAACCGACCAAATGTTCTTTGTATGTATGTTTTTTTTGAAAACATAAAAATTTGACAATGGAGAACACCATGGATAATAATACATAATTGGTAAGTCTCAAAGAACACTACATAATGAAAAAAGTATGTGGGCCCTAAAAACCAAACTTGTATAAGAGGTGTAAACACTATAAGGAGAATCACATGAAGAGAGTGAAAGGTTTTAATAAGGATACTAACACATGAAATAGAACTGAAATATTAATGAATCTTATCTTAATACCATAAAAAATAAATGAAAAACCTGATAATAAAATAATATAAAGTTAAATTTTAAAATAATTTTGGAATATTTGGAAAAATCATGAATTGTATAACTTATGGTTTTTTTGTGTCTATTAATAAGAATAATCACCAACACCTTGGAGGGATTCCAAACATATTCATGTGATACTGGTAACTCCAAAGAAAAATAATGTAAAAAGGGATGATAAAGACACTACAAATTCTCTCAGATGAGAAAAAATAGAGAACTATCTTAGATAAGGAGAACTATAGAACTCTAAGAACCATATATTATTTATCATAATGAAATGAAGACTGCACACCACATTATTATTTATATTAATAGATAAATCTAATTATCTCTAAAGAAACTAAACTTATAAAAAATAAAATGATATGAAATTGGGAGTCTCTAAAGACCATTTGGAGCATTAAATAAACTTAAAAAGTGGATAAAGGGTTAAACCACCTTATTAAGTGCATTTATAAGGCTTCAAATGGATTAAAAATAACAAAAGGTGTTAAATGACTACTTAAGTTAGATATATGAGATTCAATCATGTAACAAATCCCAAAATCTCATTGTATTATCCCCATGCTCAAATCCAATTTTATCTTAAATATTTCATTATATTTATTTATTAATAATATAAATAATTCATAATTTATATTATAATATCACATTAATAATTTAATTAAATAACTATTTATCAATAAAATGTTTCAAATGTGAAAAATAAAAAACTTATTTATGATTTTTATAAACATAAACGTTTTAATAGATGGACTAATCAAATTAATATAAAAATTATCAATTATCATTTTTTTATTTAAGATCCAATGGAACTTTTTAAATATTGTAATGATTATGAATCCCATTCTTAATAAAAAATTAATTGTTTTACCTAGAAATATATCATATTTATCCAAATTAGAAAAAGTGTATATGTGATATAATCCATCACATATCCATATGAAAAGTTCAATTTCCATTAAAATATAGATTAATAATTAGACATGGATAATTTAAACCCTGTATAAACCCACATGTACAAGAATGATTTTAATCCTCTTTATTTATTTTGTCATGGGGAAATTTTTTATCAATTGTAAAATAATAGGAAAAATCACTTTTACTTTCTTGGAAATATGGTTTCAAAGGATTATTCTTTATTGAATACTAATGTATAAATTTTCTAAATTAAGTACTATGTATTTTTATTCACATAACATGGGTATTAAGTCAATGTAGTTTTTTAGATGTGAACCATGCTATGTGACATTTTTTATCTGGTACAGGCCTTCTTTCCAATGGCATGGGTCACTGTTACATACCATCAAAATAATGATTTGTACATTATATCAATAGAATGTGATTTCATGATCATTTTCACCCATTTGAGGGTGTGTGGGGGGGGGGGGGTTATTACCTAATCCAAGACTCTATTATATATTTAAATATGTTCATTAATCCTTCCCAATAATATTGATAAGACTACTAGTTACCCTCATTAAAATGATTAGTCATTGACATACACAGATGGGAACACATCGTTGGGTGTTATAGGTTCCCTATATTTTCTTTTATTACTTAGTTAATTATGATTTGGTTTCAACCCACATATCAGGATGCCATAGAATTTATCACCATACAGCGATATAAAATGTGTCATAGTGTTAGGATCAGTATCATAACAGGGCATTCCTTTACATCCCCATGAAAGGAATTGGAACCCACATAGTTCAATACCACTTAATGAGTCAGGTGTAACCTTTTAAGGCCATGTAATGAGGATCAATGTGGTTCATTTTAATTTCATGTGTACTTGGACAAGAGAAGTTCCTTTTAAGTTCATGCATCTAGGATTAGTTCCTAATAGTTTATCTTCATCTAGAATAATGTTGTGGTAGTAATTTTCTAGTCAAGAAACTTATAATTATAGATTAAAAGTGTCTAAAACCATTTATTGAAGGAATTACACATGAGAAGAAATTTCTAGATGAACTAAAAAGGAATATTCATAGAGAGTTTAGATATGGTCTCATTTGTAATATGGTCTAATGGGAGTGTTTAATAGGGAATATGGCCCTAGTAAAGGTGTATAATTTAGAATATGGATTCATTAGAAGGATATTATAAAACTCAAATGGAATATAGCCCAATGAGGTGTGTTTATGGAACTCAAAGGGAATATGGATCACTAAGGATGTTTTGTGGACTCACAAGGAATAAGACCATGTTAGAAGGTGTACATTGTTTAATTGAAGAGATATTTCCCCAAAAAGGAGAAAGGAGATAGTGATGTTTTTGGGACTTAACCTTTTTGTGGAGTCTTATGGAATCTATTGGATTAGGAATCAAATCCCACATTGTTCAGATGAGCACAGTCTGAGGTCCTATGATAGAACTGGTCCATTAAGTTTATTTTTGTTTGGTAAGAACAATGGTATGGTCTTACACCTAGTAGTAGGAGGCCTAATACTTTCATGAGATAAGTAAGTATATGTATGTGAGGCTTATTCATGGCCACCCAGATATTACTAAGAAGTAGAAAGGATACATATGGTATTACTTTTTAGATTTTATTAAGTTCCAAACATGATATGTGACATAGGTTAAGGTGTGTTTTTGGAATTACACCTAGAAGGAATCCCATTTGTGTGTCCATATTCAATCCACTAGTGGATAATGAAATATGACTATGCACACAGAGAATATGGTATCATGTGGATGATTTAGAACATACACTAGATTATAGGATCTTCCTTGTGTAATTGGATTATTAAATACTCATCATGATGAAATCATCAATGTGAACATGATTTAGACTGATATATAAGGATAAATCCTAAATATACAAAAATTATTGAGTATACTAGGATGAAAAAATTGACACTTCACATCAAACATGAAAAACAAGAGCGGAATTTTTTTTACATCACCTAATGCTAGGGACCGAGGTTATCAAGGGACTACATGATCGCTATCAACTTTATATCCCTATGGGTTATGTGGTATTTCTCAAAAGTAATATGTTAGTTGGAGTAGATTACTCAAGAGGGGAGTAAATTGAGTATCTATAAAAATTTTGGTTAAAATTTGACTCTTTGAAAATTTACCCCAATTAAAAATATAATCAAAGTCAGTTTGTAGTGAATTTATAAAAGTACTTAATTTTCAATTAATTTCTTATAAGATTGATTAGTTCTTAGCTATACTAATTTGAAGATTAATATAACTTTTTAAACTAACCTAACTGTTCAACATAGATGTAAACACAAGCTAAACTAACTATCATAGTTCACGTTAGTTTTATATAAAATGTAATAAACACATTTTAAAAACTAAATGATAAAAGAACAATGGATATAAACAAGTGGTTCAGTCCCAAGATGAGACATAGTCCTCTCCACTTAGTGATCAACAACCACCAAGTAGTTTAATTTAATAAACAATTTGATCTACACCCTAGATCGGGTTTCACAATAGCACACAAGGCTGTCTATGTCACACCTGACCTCTACCACAATTATTTGTGGAAAAAATAGGTCTCACTTGACCTCTTCCACTATTATATGTGGGATACAAAAGATAATAACGAGGATGTGTTTGAGGATATCAGGAATCCTCCAGTTATTCACAGGAGATAGTGTATGTGTTAGAGAATACACACACAACTCAAAAAGTATGTAAAAGACACAAAAGAGCTAATGATGTAGATAAAGGTTAAGAATAATTTTTGTATTGTGCAGTGAAGCTATGGAATCAATTGATGTAGTGGAAATTATTTTTTAGTCCTCTTCTAGAATTTGGATTCCAAACAGAGTATGGTAGCCTCTGTAGTATGGATTTCTGGAGTGAAAAGATCAGGTCCTTGATTTTAGGATGTTTGGGTCAGCACAACAGTTTTTTCTTATCATGTTGATCTCCTTATATTCTCTATATTTGAGTTCTTGTGATTTGGAAGAAAGCATTGTGAGTTTTAGGAGTTTTCAGTTCTTCTTATCTTTTTTACTTTTCAGCACATTCCTCATCACTACATAAAATAACTAGTGTGTAGTTATTTTATACTTTGAGGTCTAGCTGGAATCAAGATCTCCCCACGTGCATGTACCCCATAATATCTACTGATAGTCCTAAAAATAACATTAAATAATGTTAGAAACATTAATTTTGTCTAAATATGATAGTTAGATATAAATTTGAATGAATAAAATAAAATAGTTTTTTTAACTACTGGTGAGTCATAAGTATTGGTGACTCATTTTTATCGGTCTATCATCATTAGTCTATCATAATTAGTCTGTCATCATCAGTCTATCAGCAATGGTGACTCCGTGTATCAGTGAGTCTTTTCCATTGGTATCAATGACTTGGTGAATCGGTGAGTTGTTTGTGCTATCGGTCGATCCGGTCATCAGTGAGTCATCATCGGTGACTCGGTTTAAACTATGAGCATGTCACCCATCGGTGACTCATTCATCAGTGTGTAATCCATTGATTACTCATTCATCAATGTGTCTTCCCTCAGTGACTCACTTAAACTATCAGTTCGAATGATCCTCGGTGAATCATCCATCAGTGTCTTCTTTGATCGGTGAGTCATCATCGGTGAGTCGACCAACAATGACTCCTTTTGAACTATCGGTGCCAGGGACTCTGAAAAACTTATAAAGTGTCCATATTACATAGAAAACTACCAAATTAAGTGACATCCATAAACACATGTAAATATACACTTGTAAACACATTGAAAGATAAATATTCATAATGTATTGACTTATTAAAATTTATTATACAAAGTGACTTAAGTTGTTCACTGATGAATAATTATAGTAATGATTAGATTGAGAAATAACATAATATATGAATTACTAGAATTTTTAGATTGGCATGATTTGTGATTATGAAAACCAATATTTCACAGAGAGTCCAACAATCTCCTCCTTTTTCATAATAAGAAATTATGGCATAAAAATTATGTTAATGAATATTTAATACTTGACTTATCATACAAATTTCAATGTGAATTTTCCATATAACTATTGATTTCCTTTTAATCCCCCCCTTAATTTTGTAACATTGTAAATATATATATATATGTGTGTGTGTGTGTGTGTGTATTAGGTGTCTTGATATCAGAGCATGGCCATTTAATTTGAGAAGATATAGATATATATATATACGATGTTGAGTACATGCACTACCAAAAAATAGGTCAAGGGAAGCACTACCTTTATCAGCACTAAACAGAAAGCGCTGATAAAGGTTAGATTTATCAGCGCTAAAATATGCACTGATAGTGGTGTACCCTTTATCAACGCCTTTTTTAGTGCTGATAAAAGGGTACATTTATCAGCGCTTATTTTAGCACAGAGAAAAGTTTTTATTCTTAATTTATATAAAATTATAACATTTATCAGCACTAAAATAAAATCGCTGATAAAACATAAATTTATCAGTGCTTTTTAAGCGCTGATAAAGAGCTACCTATATCAGCGCTAAAAAAGCGCTGATAAATTTACGTTTTATCAGCACTTTTATTTTAGCACTAATGAAACATACCTTTATCAGTGCTTTTAATGAGCGCTGATAAAGGTTCTAGTGGTTTTTATTTAATAACCCTAACATGACCTCCTCTCTTTCATGCGATAAAGATTTCGCGGAAGCTAAACCATGACCCTTTTCCACCGCCGCTTCTCCTCCTCATTCTCTTCCTCTTCCACGTCCTCGTCTTCCTCCTCCTCCTCCTCCTCCTCCTCATCCTTGTCTTCGTCCTCCTCTTCCACCGCCGTTGGGTTTTTCTCCTCTGTCGCTGCCTCCACGCCACTGGGTTTTTCTCCCCCGCTGTGACCACTACTGCCTCTGCCGCCGCGACTGCCGGTGCCTCTGCCACCGTGACCGCCACTGCCTCCGCTGCCACTGTCTCCACCGCCACTGGTCAGTGTAGGAGTATTTTTCCTTTTCTTTGGTTATGATAAATGAGAAATGACGATCCTTGAATGATTATTATGACTTATAGTTTTTTTAAAAGTTATTTGAACCTATGTATGGGTAGTTGGGGCAAGAGTGAGAGCCTAGGTGGTGAGACCCTTGTATTGCAGGTTGTTTTAGATAGCGGGTGTGTGAGAACCTATAGTAAGTTTTTGGTTTGGTTCACTAGATTATGTGTGTTTTGAGGTGGGGATAAGAGTGTCACCCTTTGGCTAAGGATTGTGTAATAATTGATGTAAGGGGTTTGTGTGAGATCTAAGTGGTCATTAGAATGTGACTCAGGATGGTAGCGAGTTAGTTAGTTTTGGTGGTTGGGGGAGACTACTGAGTGGGGTTATCTTGGTGTTATGAATACCTTAGATACATAAATCCAAGGTAGATTCTTTTACATGAGGGATTGATGCATATTAGGTGTTATCAAGTTGATAGCGAAGGAATGGTCATGCCTTGGATTTGTATAAGGGAAGCACTCTCTATTCTTGAGTTTTGGTGTTATTATTGGGTTGAGGGACATGATCATTTGGATTCCTAACCCTATTGATTTATATAATGGTTCTAATGTGACCATCACTATTGAACCTAGATGTATGGGTTTAGGGTAATGAATCATGGGTATATTCCTTTGGTTTTGGAATAATGTTGGGTAAGTGGTGATCGTGTGGTGAGTTTTGGAATGGTGTGATGTTAATATTGGAAAAGAGTACTAGGGGTGTCCCATTAGAAATATGTGCATTCCCCCTAATTTTTGACAAGATGTATGGGTAGGCTCATTGAGTTTGAATAGGGATATGATCCTACTCACTAGATACCACATGTTGTGTTGAAAAGATTGTACCATGAAGTTTAAAGTCATGCAATTAGGATGTATGTGTAGTGAAAGGTGTGATAACAGAGGATTGATTAGGGCTTACTCATTTGGGATATGCTATCTAGAATAAACTTGGGGATTATACCTAGTAAAGAGGACCTATTGGTTAGGGCTTACCCACTGTATGTTCATCTTTTATATTTTAAAAAGTCTGTTGAACTCGTTCTATCGAAGGCAGGTTCTATAATTTCTTATTATCTTAAGGTGTGTTTAACCATGGTGTGATTTGATTTCGGTTTTAGTGGGTTCTTGGGGTTTGTGGGATGTGGTAAATGGTGTACTCAGTTTTAGATTATTTTATTCTCATGAGTTTCCCCTATTTTATGTTTTCTTTTCAGTTGGAAATCTTCTCTGTTGTGCACCTCTCCTCTGCCACGAACTCACCTCTGCCGTGTACTTAACGACACCTTCGAGGTGAGTTTTCTCCTCTTACTCATTGGTTTCCTCTTATTCGCATGTTATTACTGTTTGATATTGATGGTTATAATGTGAAATGTACGGGCTAAATGCCCCGCTGAAAATCATGGCCATTGGTGGTCCTTGTTTGCGCACTAAATGAATTTCATGTTTGTTGGTTCTTGTTGAACATTTGAATATAAAAATTGGTCATTTACATATACTTGAATTATGAATGAATGCCCTAGGATGATAAAACATTTTTGATAACCCCTGAATTAACAAAAAAAACTGAATAAGGGATGCTTTGTAAAATCTAAAATTGAGATTTTTTGGTTTGTATTGTGTTGTTATTGTGAGCATGATTGTGTTTTTGTATGGTATTTCGGTTGTTGGCATGATTTATATGCCATTTTTTTCCATGTTGTAGTTCTTCCAGCATTTAATATCAATCCAAACTTTACCCATTTCAATGGCGCCACCACTTTGTTACTAGTGTAATTCCACTGAATCCTAAAAAACCACTTCTAGAGGACTCTATGAGACACTTTATGATGTGAAGATGATGTTATTCAGATTCTATATATTTATAAAATACATGGTATGTATTCTTGTTAAATGGAACATACTTCACCAAACATGGATTTCATATAGATTTTAATTCCAGAAAATAGTTATCTCCAAAATTTACACCACATGACTCGTCTTCTGACTCAAACTTGGAATAAGTTTTATTTTAAATGTTACATGTCATGTGAACATAGGTCACACAAAATGTATTTCCAAGACATATACTTCAGCATGAAACTATGTACATGCCATGAAATAATGGTAGAACAATATGATATGTGTTTTACTTCACTCACACCATGTATAAATACCATACAAACTTGATGTGTATAGACTATACACCCACAATGGTCATGTAAGGACTACATACCATGTATTCCACAAAAAATGTGATGCATATCCGGTGAAGTGACTCATTTTGTATCTAATGTACACACCTTTAGCTCAAGTTGTTCTATATGTCATGTATTTTCAAAGGCATCATGCAGTCTTTGTAAGACTAACTTGGAATTAATTTTATATATGTCAAATTAAATAAGGTATCTTATCCATAGATGATGTTCACCCTACTGGACACACCATGTATATGGATTTCACATGAGTTTAGAAATGGTAGTATACAACCAACCTTGACTGAGAACCCTACACATTGTATATCCATTTAACAAATTGTGTGCTATGTTAATTTCATTATTATTATTATTTATTTTTCACTTAGATGATAATATTTCATGTATGAGTAACCCATTATAAATATATTCTCATGTTGATCACAATATTATGATTCCCTCATTCATTGGAAATTACACACGATGTGGTTTGGATATTTTAATTTTCTTCACTCTGCTTGAGAGTTGACAAGTGACACGTGAGATGTTTGGAGAAAATATGGAGTATGGTACTCCCCCATGTTTCAGTGAAGATTCCTCCATGTATAGGTTTTAGGTACTCCATGGAGATATACAAAAGACAAGGAACAGTCCCCCATATATAGATAGATTTCAAGTGCTTTCACATGTTTTGGGGTAGGTTCCTCTATTTCATTTTATAGGAATTTGTACCATGATTTTTTTATAAAACCCAAACAATTATACTTGATTAATTAAAACATAATATTAGTAACGTTCGAGATCAAACCCATATAGACAATGAATATGAATAAATAATGGATTAATGCTAATCAGTTGACAAAAGAGTATGAAGATGGCGTGAAAGAGTCTGTCAAATTTGCAGGAGATCATGCATGTGACCCTTCTCAAATCCTTTGTTCATGTTTATGCTGTTGTTATTCAAGAAAAATTAGTCCAGAAGAGTTGGAAGAACACCTGATCTATCACGGAATAGATCTAAGTTATACATGTTGGAATAAACATGGGGAAAAATGAATGTAGGTAGTGGCTTAGATAACATGACATTTTATGGATGATCTGATATGATTACAAGTTTGAATAGTGAAGATGATCGTATGGAGGGTGTGGTTACATATGTGAATGATGGTGAATATTGTGTTGATGAAATGAAAAGGACAGTTTAAGATGAACTTTGTGATTGCCCAAAATTGTATGAGAAGATAAAGAGTTGTGAAAAAACGCCATTGTATGCAGGTTGCACTAAATATACAGCATTGTCAGCCGTACTGAAGCTGTATAACTTGAAAGCAGGAAACAGGTGGAGTGATGCCAGTATTACGAAACTACTTTCTCTCCTGAATGACATGGTCCCAGAAGATAATTAACTCCCAAGGTGAAAATACGATGGAAAATGAATGCTACGATCGATGGGTATGATCTATGAAAGAATACACGCTTTCCCGAATGACTGAATATTGTTTCTAAAGGACCAAAAATAACTTAAAGAATTCCCAAAGTGTGGTGCTTCTTGATACAAGAAAGATGATTATAGTCCTACAAAATTTGTATGGTACTTTCCAATCATTCGAATGTTTAGGTGCCTATATGGAAGTGAGGAGACTGGAGGACAATTGACATGACATGCAGATACAAGAATTAAAGATGGGAAACTACGTCACCCGGTAGAATCTCCTCAGTAGAGGAGAATTGATCACAAGCATCCTGAATTTAGAAATGAGCCAAGAAACCTTTGTCTGGCGTTATCTATGGATGGTGTGAATCCTTTTGGTTTTCAAATCAGCAGTCACAGTACATGGCCGGTTATGTTGGTAAATTATAACTTACCCCCGTGGTTATGCATGAAATGAAAACACATCATGTTATCTATACTTATATCAGTACCAAAATAACTGGGTAATGATATTGATGTTTATTTGACTCCATTAATAGAGGATTTGAAAATATTGTGGGATTTAGGTGTTACGTTGTATGATACTTAAAAAAGGAAGATTTCACTTTGAAATCCATGATGTACGAGACGATAAATGACTTTCCTACTTATGGAAATTTTTCAGGATATAGTATTAAATGAACTCAAGGGTGTCCCATTTGTGAACAAGGTACATATTCAATTAGGTTGAAACATTCATCAAAACCCGTGTTTTTAGGACATCGCAGATTTCTACCCTGACGACATAAGTACCAATCTTGGATGACATCATTCGACGAAAGTTCAGAAGAATATACAAAACCGTCTCCACTAATAGGTGATCAATTGATTGAGAAGGTAAAATATTTGAACACTACTTTTGGTAAACCGTTGTCGAAAAACCTTACGAAAACTGGTTGGAAAAAGAGATCAGTTTTTTTGAATTACCATACTGGAATTGTCTGTATGTCAGAAATTTTATTGATGTTATGCATATTGAAAAAAATGTATGTGATAGTGTCATCAGCACGTTGCTAAATTCACCCAGAAAAACGAAGGATGGAATTAACGCTAGATTGGACATGGTTTATATGGGAATACAAGAAGAGTTGTCACTAATGAAGGGTGAAAAACGAACATTTCTTCCTCTTGCTTCTTACACTCTTTCCAGGCAGGAGAGATATCAGTTTTGTAACTTCTTGAATGATGTAAAGTTTTCAGAGGGGTATTCATCAAATATCAAGAACATCGTGTCAATGAGAAATTTAAAATTAAAGGGTCTGAAATCACATTAATTCCATGTTTTTATGCAAGATCTAATTCCTATAGCTTTACATTTCATTTTTCCCAAGAATGTCCACCATACATTAATGAAGCTCTGTTTCTTCTTCAAATATATGCAGCAAAGTTATAGACCAGGAAAAATTGCCAACTAGGGAAAGAGAATTTTCCGTCATATTATGTGAATTGGAAATGTTTTTCCCGCCGACATTTTTTGATATGATGGTTCATTTGATGGATCATTTGGTGAGAGAGATTCAACTATGTGGTCCTATACATTGTAGGTAGATGTACCCCATTGAACGGTATACAAAGATTTTGAAAGGGTATGTCAATAATCGAATTTAGCCAAAGGGTTGTATTGTGGAGAAATATATTGTTGAGGAAGCCATTGAATTTTGTACTGAATACCTGTCTGGTGTGGAAAACGTCGGCCTACCGAAATCTCGTCACACTGATTGGCTTGAGGGTGAAGGAATTTATGGAAGATAAGTTTTCACAATAAATATTATAGATCAGGAGTAGGATCACCTTTACATTTTGAATAACTGTTTCGACGTTGACCCATATGTTCAAACCCCCAAAGAAATTCATAGGTGTTTGAATCCATCTAGGGCTAAAAAATGGATATCAGATTCACATAATCGACAGTTTATAGGATGGTTTCAGGACCATATTTTGAAGCAGTTAGATGAAAATCCAGACTCAATTTCATAACGACTTCGATGGCTAGCTGAAGGATCAAGTGTGTATGTATTATCTTACAATGCTTATGTAGTTAATGATTATAAATTCTATACTAATGAACATGGTGAAGAGATTACCATGAAAAATAGTGGGGTTACACTTGTGGCTGAGACGATGCATGTTTTCGGTGCTAAGGACAAAAATCCAATTTATGCGAATATTTTATACTTTGGCATCATCAAACAAATATGGGAGTTGGATTATATGAAATTCAAAGTGCCGATTTTTCAATGCAAGTGGGTCGATAACAAGAGTGCTCTTAAAATCGATGAATTAGGATTCGTGAAAGTTGATTTCAGAAAGGAAGGGGAGAAAGAAAAACCATTTACAATGGCATCACATGCAGTACAAGTATTTTATGTTCCTGACCCCACAAACCGAAATTGGTCAATTGTTCTGTTATCAACCAAAACAACCGAAGGGTCAGATGAAAGTTCAATGGAGGATGACCCTTTTATAGGGACTTCACAATCATTTCGCAGCAGTCCCAATGTAGACGGTGTTTTTTATGTCAGAGGAGACCACAATGAAGGGATTTACATAGTCGATAGAGGATTCAAATATCTTAATCCTTTAAAGAAAAAAATAGAGTACAATAATCAGGTTATTTTTTTATTGTAATATACATTATGTTACGTTATGTTATTATCTGTCCGCTACTGCTTTTATGTAATCTAAATTAATTGTTAAACCAATTATGCAGATAATGACTTCTGCACCTACTGATGCACCCAATCCCAAGGCACAAAAGTTCTCTCAACCACTTTCCGCTGGTCCCAGTGCAGAGCAACAACAGGTTTCACAAGTAGCTGCTGGTGGTTCTAGTGCAAATCAACAACAAGTTTCTCAACCTGTTGTTGCTGGTCCTAGTGCAGAGCAACAACAAGTTTCTCAACTTATTTTTGTTGGTCCCAATGCTGATGCTAGTGCTCCAAAGAAAGATATTGATGATACTTCGGAGGAAATGGTAGGAAAATAAAACCCTGAAAGCACAAAAAAAACAAGAGCTCCATAGTTTGACAATATTATCCAAAATACTTAAGGCAAAAGAAAAAGGCATCAAATTTGAGATGGGATGGAATAAGCGGGGCCAACATGTTAACTCCAACAGAGTCATCTTTAGTAACTACATTGAAATCGTCACTCACCAACACGTGCCGATTGATGTACAATCGTGGAACCATGTTGTCACCGGTCTTAAGACACTAATGTGGGAAGAGATTACGATAACATTATGATATCATTTTTTTAATTTATTAAAATAGAATACCAAACCATTGACTTACTCTCCATCATCCATTACAGAATGCATTTATAGTAGATTCCTCACACAAGGAATATGTATTAAGAGTTGCAAGAAAGATTCATAGTGGTTTTCACACAATTTTAATGAAATATCATCTTAAAGATACTGAAGGGAAAATAAAGCCGCACCCACCTCCTCTTTATGAACACTTGATATCCCAAGGAGCATGGGAAGCATTTATCAACCATCGTGGGGAGCAGAATTTTCAGGTACATTGTGTGGGGTAATACGTTGTTTGGAGTTGCTTGTATTCATTAGTTTGATTGACAGTTTCTTATTTATGAAACAACAACTGAGTGATGAAAATAAAAAATGCATAGCAGAACCAGTGTACCCTTACCGTAAAGCAAATATGGGGTACACTTCACTTGAGCAAAAACCGGTACGTCTTTCAAATGTACCGTACTACTTATATGTGACATAAAACAATACCACATCCATGTTTCTCTGTTTATATGCAGATTGATGAATCGAAATAGAAAGATAAATTCATCCCACGCCATGTGCTATGGAAGGAGGCTTGTGTAAATAAATAGGGGATACCGATAGATGAAAACACACAAAAAGTGTGGGAAACATGTGTAAGTATTACATAATATAATTTTGATTTTTTTTAAATCACTATTACATTATAATGACTACTTATTTTAAAATATTTTCAATCTGACATAGTCACAGGAATCAACAACACTTGTACCAGATGCAGACATACTTTCAGCAGCCTTGAAGCTGCTAGACCAGTATGGCCACGTCAGAGGTGTGGGTTTTGGGGTGACACCCCAAACATATTTTCAAAAACAAAAACAAGCGGAGGATGAAAATGAAAAAATGGAAAAGCTGCAAGAAATATTAGCTATTTTTTAAGAAGAATTAAAATACCAGAGAGAGATTATAGCAACATTTATGGGGGAGAGGAAAATAGAAGAAACAACGCAATAATAACCCGTGCATGATGATCCCTCCCCACCCCCACCATCTTTGAGGCAAGCCATTCCCCTAAAAAACCTGAGTTAGCTGAGGCAATCATTGTTTTAATAATTGTATTTGTGAAATGTGATTCACATAGATAATGATACCTTTCCTGTACTAATATTTTACAGGGTGAAAATGACTGTGATTTATATCTATCAACTCCCACCTATCGCCTTGTAGCGAGGGCTACAGTGTTCAATACACAGAATGACATGCTTCAAAATAGACAGCTTCCAACAGATCATTTCAGAGTGTCAATTAATGTAGCTAATGAGCCAACTAGCATGCTACCTATTCCAAATGACTATGACGATATTCATACGGTTGAACGAGCTATTGGAACATTCATCTCATGGCCATCAGTTCTTGTAAAAAACATGTCGTCAAGGAGGTATCCATTTCTAAGTTATTTTTCAAGCTGGACCTTTAACATTTAATGAAAAAAGGTCTGAACCGATGAATGTTATTATAGAATGACAATGAGAAGGGGGTGAAACGAAATATCAGCACAAAACTATCTCAAGGATCAACCAACCAATTGAAACGGTCTACTGAGAGCACCTTCACCCCGCCTGTTCTATATCCATAGTTAATATCATTGTAGGACTACATGGATAAAAAGTTGATAGAAAACAATGCTCAAACAATTTATTTTGAAACAAATATGAACGGAGGGGAACCATCAGATTTCATTAGTGATGAAAATGTAAATGAAATCCTGAAGTATGAATGGCTATTCACCTCAGTTGTAAATGTATACATGAGGTATGTTTTCATGATTTTATTTTACAAAATATGATATACTATGATAATTATGATTAAATACATTTTATATTTTTTGCAAGAGTATATATGAAAAAAAATTGAAGGGATTTCCCCATGAACAAAAATTTGGACTCGTTAGTCCTCAAACCAACTCTTCAAAAGAAGAAATAGATTCTGATAAAGAGGCTGCAATAATTTCATCCCTGCTCAAATCGTTTGAAAACAAAATTATGGATGACATACTCTTTTTAATACCAATGATGCAGGGGTAAAACTCTACAATTTAATCCATTCAACTATATTTCCATTTGTTTATTTACTTATTCCTTTTTGTACTTTTAAGGAGCATTAGATACTGATTGCAGTCAATTTGGATACTCCAAAGATTTATTTTCTGGATTCAACTCATGGATATCCAACAAACTGACCACGCATGATGGCGTTTGTTAATTTGTAATACACTAGAGCAAACATTTTAAAACTAAACATCTAGTTATATAATTTAAGTTATCTTTTAATGAGGATTCTGTTATGATAGGGTGGTGCATCAATATCATCTAATGCATGGAATGAATCCAGGGCATAATGATGAGAAAGCCTATAAGAAATACAACTGGAAAAGTATCTGGGTATATATAATAACATTGCTCTATCCAATCACATATAAAAACAAATTACTTTTTGTTGTTGATGTTTCTACAGTGTCCAAAACAAACAAATGGAAAAGACTGTGGTTATTATGTTTGTAAATTTTTGGAAGAGATCATATTTCATCAACAAACTAGCATCCCTAACGAGGTATTTTCGAAAATAATTACGAGTTCATTTAAAATATTTATTAATCCTTTGTGTATTTATATTTTTCAGTACTACCATGACTATCGTAAAAACTCATATTGACAAGATGATATAGATGTGTTTAGAAGCGAATGGGAAACATACCTGATGGAATATTGTACACAAATATGATGAAGGTGAATTCTTACTAATTTTATCCATATATGATCATTGATATCTCCCTTTTTACACTTATTGAGCATATAAAATCACCCTTTATTATGTTTTATATCCTTAGGTTATGAAGAATGGTTTTATATGTGATTTGTCTTTCTAGTAAAGCATAACTCATTGGAATACACTCGTCGATAGTGTGGAAGTCTAACGATGTATAGTCATTCAGTCCACTCATTAGCATCTTAAAATCTTGATGGGAACCAATATCTTGGATTTTCAATTTTCTAGTTTTATTTTCCATTAAATATGGGTGGGGGTGTCCAGGAGGGAGGGGGTGTCCAAGAGTGGGGGGGGGGGTGTCCAGGATGGGGTGTGTCCAAGAGGGAGGGGGTGTCCAGGTGTGAGGGTGTCCAGGAGGGGAGGGAGATCTCTTAATCCAATTATAAGGAGGAAATCCTCTATGTCACACTTCACAAATCCCTATATGGAATATCCTACTCATCACAAGTGACATACAGAAAACCTAGAAAACACATTCATATTGTTCTGATACTTTAGGAAAACGATCCATGAGTCATTTTTGAGGTGTACGAATCGACCACACCTCAATCCGACGCACGGTGTGATCATTAAGGCTAAAAGTGTCTGATATCAGTTTGAAATTGATATTAACTTTAGAAAAAAACACTACTAACATATGGAAAACCAAGAAAACGCATTCAGATTGTTTTGATACATTAGGACAATGATCCATGAGTCATTTGTGACATGTACGAATAGACCGCACCTCAATCCGATGGACGGTGTGATTGGTATGGCTAAAAGTGTCTAATATCAGTTTGAAATTGATATTAACTTTAGAAAACAACACTACTGACTTATGGAATACCAAGAAAAAACATTTGGATTATTTTGATACTTTAGGACAACGACCCATGAGTCATTTTTGACGTGTACAAATCAACCGCACCTCAATCCAACGCACGGTGTGACTGGTATGGCTAAAAGTATCTGATATCAGTTTGAAATTTACATTAACATTAGAAAAAAACACTACTGACATATGGAATAGCAAGAAAATGCATTCGTATTGTTGTGATACTTTAGGAAAATGATCTTTGAGTCATTTGTGATGTGTACGAATCAAACTCACCTCAATACAATGCATGGTGTGATCGGTATGGTTAAATGTGTCTGATATCAATTTAAAATTGAAATTAACTTTATAAAACAACACTACTGACATACATAATACTGAGAAAATGAATTTGGATTGTTTTGATACTTTAGGAAAATGATACATGAGTCATTTGTGACATGTACGAATCAACCTCTCCTCAATTTGATGCACAATGTAATCAGTATGGTTAAAAGTGTCTGATATTATTTTGAAATTGACATAAACTTTAGAAAACAACACAAGTGACATGCAGAATACCAAGAAAATGCGTTAATATTGTTTTGATACTTTAGGAAAACGATCCATGAGTCATTTCTGACGTATAAGAATCAACCGTACCTCAATCCAATGTACGGTGTGACCGGTATAGCTAAAAGTGTCTGATATTAGTTTGAAATTGACATTGACTTTAGAATAGAACACAAGTGACATATGGAAAACTGAGAAAACACGTTCAGATTGTTTTGATACTTTAAGACAACAATACATGCATAATTTTTGAGGTGTACGAATTGACCGCACCTCAATCAGATGCACGGTGTGATCGGTATGGTTAAAAGTGTCTGATATCAGTTTGAAATTGACATTAACTCTAGAAAACAACACTACTAACATACAGAAAACCAATAAAATGCGTTTAGATTGTTTTGATAATTTAGAAAAATGATCCATGAGTCATTTGTGACAAGTAATAATTGACCTCACCTCAATTCGATGCACGATGTGATCGATATGGCTAAAAGTGTCTGATATCAGTTTGAAATTGACATTAACTTTAGAAAACAACACTACTGACAGACAGAATACTGAGAAAATGCGTTCGGATTGTTTTTATACTTTAGGAAAACGATACATGAGTCATTTTTGACATGTAAGAATTGACCGCACCTCAATATGACTCATGGTGTGATCGGTATGGTTAAAAGTGTATGATATCAGTTTGAAATTGACATAAATATTAGAAAACAACACTACTGACATATGGAAAACTAAGAAAATGTGTTAGGATTGTTTGATACTATAGGACAACGATCTATGAGTCGTTTTTGATGTGTATAAATCAACAGTACATCAATATGATGCACGGTGTGACCAGTATGGCTAAAAGTGTCTGATATCAGTTTCAAATTGACATTAACTTCAGAGAACAACATAAGTGACATACAGAAAACTATGCAAACGTGTTTTTATTGTTTTGATAATTTTAGAAAACAATACATGAGTCATTTTTGAGGTGTAAGAATCGACCGCACCTCAATCCGATGCACAGTGTGACTGGTATGGCTAAAAGTGTCTGCTATTAGTTTGAAATTGACATAAAATTTAGAAAACAATAGTACTAACATACTGAAAACCTAGCAGACACATTAAGAATGTTTTGATACTTTAGGAAAATGATCCATGAGTCATTTTTGACGTGTATGAATTTACCTCACCTCAATATGACGCACAATGTGACCGGTATGGATAAAAGTGTCTGATATCAGTTTGAAATTGATATTAACTTTAGAAAACAACACAAGTAACAAATGGAAAACTAAGAAAATGCATTCGCATTGTTTTTATACTTTAGGAAAACGATCCATGAGTCATTTGTGAGATTTCTGAATTGACCACACCTCAATACGGTGCATGGTGTGACCGGTATGGCCAAAAGTGTCTGATAACAGTTTGAAATTGACATTAACATTAGAAAACAACACAAGTGACATACAGAAAATAGATAAAATGCATTCAGATTGTTTTGATACTTTAGGAAAACAATCCATGAGTCATTTTTGAGGTTTAAGAATCTACCAAACCTTAATCCGACGCACGGTGTGACCGGTAAGGCTAAAAGTGTCTGATATCAGTTTCAAATTGACATTAACTTTAGAAAACAACAAAAGTGACATATACAAAACCAAGTAAACACATTAAGATTGTTTTTAAACTTTAGGAAAACAATCCATGAGTCATTTTTGTGGTGTACGAATTGACCGCACCTCAATCTGACACACGGTGCGACCGGTATGGCTAAAAGTGTCCGATATTAGTTTGAAATTAACATAAACTTTAGAAAACAACACTACTAATTTAAAACCTGGAAATTTCAAGGAAATTTTTTTCAGAAATAATTTGGAATTTTTTGAGTCTGTGGCTTCTGACGGAACTTGATTCTGAGGTCCGGTGTGCCCGAAATCAATTTCCGAAATTTAGCTCAGGTACGTTCTGTGAACAAACAAGCGGGTTTTTCTATCTTTTGAACCGGTGCTCAGAATTGAAATCCGAGGGCACCGATCAACTCGCATTACCGGTAATTTCTTAAGAGAACTTTTACAGTAGATGAGTTTGCTCAGGAGGTGAAGTTAAAATTTGTGGATTAAATGAGAAGTGAATAAAATTGTGGGACAATTTTATTTTAATATCTTAAGTGGTTATATCCTACATGGGGGAGTTGGGATGGGACCCACAGGCTCCTAACTACCCATGTAAATATAAATATATTTGTGAGGTGGGGCCCACACTATCCCTAACCTTTCACATTCCCATAACTCTCTCTTAACTGTCATAAAACCCCCCCTTTAAACTTGACAACTTCCATAATTTAATGTGGAGCTTTCCTCTCTCCCTCTCACTTCATTAAAACTTTCCAACACACAAAGCTTAATTAATTAATTTAAACTCTTTCATTCATTAATTAAGTGTTTGAATTTTTATTTTGAAATGCTTTTCTAATTTAATTAAAATAAGGTGTGACCTTATTTTATTTTTGGGTTGGCTTGTTGTGTTGAGATTTTGGGGAGAGAGCTCTTTAGTTTCGAAGAACGCTTCATCTACTTTGTTGAAGAACGCCAACTCTCCGATGAAGAACATCGACTCGGTGACCCCGGATTCTCCATCCCCTTCTTCCTCCATGACAAGGGAGGAGACACCAACGTAGGATCTCTCCAACGATGTCTTGACTTATAATCTTCTCTCCGTGACAAAAGGGGAGACCCCGCTTCCTCCTCGGGCGCACTCCGTCGTCACTTACGGAACCTCACCCCGCGATGCCGTCTTCTGTGACACCCGAAGTTCGATATCTTTTGTAGAGGTAGGGGTTTATTCTTGAAAGTGGATGTTTACATACCCCATTCTTATTGGAAATCATTGTTAAATATGGCCTATTGCTATCGTTTTACACAGAGGGTGCGGACCGAATGAACACGGTCCGACAACCCTCCATTGTTCTCGTTTATTAATTTAGAATTGGAAATTGATGGTTGAGGAAGCACGACGTCGTCGCGCCATGCTAGGAACATGATGAAAGGAACCGGTGCCATCACACCGGTTGTGCGGGAAGAACCACGACCCGTTACATGGGCCACTTCGGCGGAGGAACCGGCCAGCCCGTCGGCCAGACGGGAGGAGCTAGACCGCGACGCCGGGAGGGCGCCGTTCTGGAAGACTGGCGGCCCACCCATACGGGCCATGTGCGCAGAAGACCGGCCGGTTTGGGGAAGGGATACTCCGCTTGTCACCACTGGTGTGGAAAACTGGGGGGGGGGGGGTCGCACCCCCCTTTGAACCCGCTCGGCCTTCGGCTGAGCCCGCCAGGCCGTGCGCCCAGCTGGGCCGCACCGGGCCGGGACGCGCCACTTCGGGCCTGGTCGCGCCACTTTAGGCCAGGCTGCACCCCTTCGGGCTGAGTTGTGTATTTCTTCGGAAAGGTCTGACAACCTTGCTGGGTTGGACCCGTCAAACTGGGTCAACCCGAACCGTCAGCCCACTGGGCTAAACGGGCCGAGCCCGTTATTCACTTAAACGTGAATAACTTAAGGATCGCGCGTCTGATCGACGCGCCGTCTACGGAACTAGGACTATTTTGATGAGATAGACCTTTTGAGATACTCTAAGTGAGTTTTGGATGAATTTGGATATCATCAGGGTTAGAAAAAAACATATTTCTAACTGGGCCCCTGGGATGGAAATGCCATTATCTCTCAGACCGAGCGTCCGATTGACGCGCCGTCTGTTGCACTGAGTTCCTTTTGACGAGACAGAACATCAGGATACATCAACTCTAGACTTCGTGATAGTTGATGTATCGACCCCCTTGGCTCGAGGAGCGGACCCTCCCGGAATCGAGTGTGCTCTCTGCAGGAACCCTAGAGCTGGCTGCAACTGCGACGACGATGATGACTGTAGTTGGATCCTATGTGGGTTCGGCAGCGAGGACGATTGTACTTGGATCCTCCGTGGGTTCGGAAGTGATGAAGACTGTACTTGGATCTTATGTGGGTTCGACAATAATGGTTACTATACTTGGATCCTAGATGGGTTCAGTAGCGACGACTTCTGTACTTGGATCCTACGTGGGTTCGACAAGGAAGATGATTCCGAGGCTACATCTATCATCTCCACCCCTCTTCGTGAGTAGTATACCTGTGTGAGCTGAGTCTTGACATTCAATCATTATCATCGATGTGATTGACTATCTTTCCTGTGTGGACTGGGTTGTGCTTTCCTGTGTGGACTGGGTTGTACTTAGGCTCGTGAGTTGGAGCCGAACTGAAATTGATGACTTAGGAATATGTATGGGCATATACCTAAGTAGAGTTGGTTGATGCTTTGTGTTTGTATCTTTCCTTTGAGTTTTATCCTTTGTGGATTATGGGAGACCGTCGGGAGTCTCGGGGTCCCTACTGAGTATCGTATACTCCCCCCTGCACGGGCTATGCCCGCACTACGTTGTGTTGGTTCCAGACGAAAAACAACACTGATTGAGGTGGAGTCTTATGGAGTAGGACGATACCTGGAGGTGGACCACTTGGCGGGACGTACATGGAGCGGACGGCCGAACCCGAGGAGCTGAGGAGACCATTTGTACCCACCCTTCAGGTGGGATATCCGGAGGACGACTCAGTGGTTGCTGGTTTACTTTACTACAGATGTTCTTTCTTTACTGTTGTACTGTAATTTCAGTTGGGTTTGTATTCTGGCCCATTTACTTTCCAACACTTACTTTTGTACTCATTTTACTTAGTGTTTACTTCACCTTGCATACTCTATTGTGTTTTTTTACTTATATAAAGGAAATGACTTCCCTTTTATTGGGATGTTTGCCTTTGGTGCTAGTCGCCAGCCCCTGGCCTATGGAAGGCGGGCTTGGGGTAGTCACGACACGGGCCCCAAGGATGAGTCATGACAAATTGGTATCAGAGGAGTCAGTTCTACCGTAGAACTTAGGACTCTGATATTTTTTTTGTGAAGCAATAGTGTTATGAATATTGAGTGTGGTTATCTGTCCAGGGAGTCCAATGTTGGTGCGGCGGCTGACGTATCCATACACCAGGACCCTGACTTCTGATTTCAGACTCAGTGTATGAAAACATTGATTTCATGTGTGTTTCTAAAGTTTTCATTGTGATTACTTTGTGTCAGCTCACCAGGTATACTGTTTGACCATGGCGCACCTGTTTCTTTTCAGGATGGCCCCACGAAGGTATATAGCTAGGGTTCTGAGATTTGTGCGAGATGGCATCCCACCAAGCGATGAGGCCTCGGTGCAGGGCCCCATTACAGTGGAGGCACCAGTGGTACCTCTACCCGATGGGCCACCGATACCACCGGCACCAGCAGCGGAGGGTGCACGTCGCCTGAGTGCGCTGCATGAGTTTCAGTGATAGAGGCCGCCCGGGTTCCGTGAAGAGATAGACCCTCAGGCAGTCGAGGATTGGTTGGAGGCTATCGTCCGAGTCTCCAGATTGGTAAAAACACCAGCAGATCATATGGTGATCCTTGCAGCGAGTCTCCTACACGCAGCAGTAGGTAGATGGTGGAGCCTGATTCTCCAGGTGCAGGACAAGGCATATCTACTTTGGACAGACTTCGAGAGCCTCTTCCACTCAGAGTTCGTTCCAACCACTCTCCATGCGGTGTGCATCCAGGAGTTACTACAGCTGCAACAGGGAATCATGACAGTAGCCCAGTACTCGGCGAGGATTACCGACCTCTCGCGCTACTCCACGGGCATGGTAAGGGACCCATTCTTCCGGGCCCAGACCTTTGAGCAAGGACTGAGGCATTCGATCAGGGCTTCGATGATCTCCCTCAGCATTCCGACGCAGGCAGGAGTACTGGAGTGAGCCCTTCTTGTGGAGAGCTTCCTTGCTGAGCCTACTCCAGTAGTGCGGCCTACCCCAGGGCGACATGCAGTGGAGTCTTCTGTAGCCGACAGTAGATAGATGTCTCAGAGGTCCAAGCGGACCAGACCATCAGGTGGGCAATGTCAGGATACTGGTTCGGAGGTGCAGGGCTCACGCAACAGAGCCAGTCATACGAGAGGCAGACAGTGTTATGCATGCGGCGGGCAAGGCCACATGGCTAGTGACTGCCCGAACTACCTTGCAGAGGAGAAAAATATGGTTGAGGGACCACCCAAGTAGAGGAAAAGGATTGACTGTGGTGGTCCACAGGGAGCTAGTGGAAGAGGCAGAGGAGCTGTCCGAGCAGCAGGTGGTGGATGACGCTTTGAGGCTCTACCACCACCACCACCAAGAGGACCACCCCGACCACAGGGAGCTGGAAGACAAGGGAAGCCTCAGCTCCAGGCAGTCGAGGCCTATGAACACGGCACATCTGAGATGAGTTGAGGTACTATCTGTATCTACTCCACCCTTGATGTAGTTCTTATAGACACAAGAGTGAGTCATTATTTTATTACCGCTACCCTTGTTCGGAGCTCAGAGATTCTAACGGAGCTGTTGGCTCGATCCTTATGGCTAGAGACTCCTACGGGAGCAGACTCGACGATTACACAATGGTTCCGACAGTGTGAGATTACTCTAGGAGGTGAGATCTTCGGCTGGGATCTTCTTGTAGTGGTGTCGAGGCCTTACGACGTGATCTTGGGTATGGACTGGTTATCTACAGTCCATGCCCAGATTGACTGTATTAGGCACAAAGTGCAGTGTGTACACACAGATGGGAGCAGCTTCACCTTCACCAGCGAGAGGGGAGCCTTTGTAGTGCAGGATGGACTTACGCAGAGGAGAGGGCAGCCGATCACCAATCAGTTGGCTAGTATCGTCCTAGGAGCAGTTGATGTGCAGAGTCCGAGTGATCCTGTTGTGGTGGATCAGTATGCAGACGTTTTTCCTAATGACGTTCCAGGACTAACACCTTGCAGAGAGGTAGATTTCTACATTGACCTGTACCTTGGGATATTTCTGATATGTACTCCAGCATATCGGATGGCTCCCGCTAAACTTCGTGAGATATGGGTACAGTTGGAGGACTTGCAGGGCAAGGGATTCATCCGATCCAGTGTTTCACCATTGGCTTCTCCGATTTTATTCGCCAAGAAGGTGGATGGGAGATTACGACTATGTGTCGACTACTGTCACCTAAATCAGGTGACCGTAAATAACAAGTATCCACTCCCAAGGATAGACGAACTCTTTGATTCGCTCAAGGGAGAATAATTGTTCTCGAAGATAAAACTCAGGTCAGGATATCATCAGGTTAGAGTTCGAGACGAGGATGTGTAGAAGATGGCCTTCAGGTGTCGGTATGGCCACAATGAGTTCTTGGTTATGCCTTTAGACGTAACCAAAACTCCCGAAGTGTTCATGAGCCTCATGAACATGATCTTCCAGCCTTACCTCGATCGATTTGTCGTAGTCTTCATCGATAACATACTGATTTATTCGACTACTGAGGAGGAGCATGCATACCACTTGCGGGTTGTACTGGACACACTCTGAGAGCACCATCTTTATGGTAAGCTCTCGAAGTTTTAGTTTTGGATTCGAGAGGCCCACTTATTTGGGAACGTCATATCTGAGGTGGGAGTTGCGGTGGATCCTGCGAGGATCGAGGGATTACATGCTTGGGAGCCACCCAGGAGTGTGACAGAGGTGCGGAGACTCCTAGTTATAGCTGGGTACTATTGGAGGTTTTTTCCAGACTTCACCAGAGTTGTAGAACCGATTTCAACATTGAAGAAGAATGGGAAAACCTTCATGTGGTCAGATAGATTTCAGTAGAGCTTCCAGAAGCTGAGACAGAGATTGAATAGTGCACCCATATTGAGACTACCGGAGGAGGGAATAGGGTACGTAGATTACTGTGATGCATCAGGTATCAGACTCGAGTGTGTCCTGATGTAGTAGTGGGCAGTAATCACTTATAGCTCACAATAGTTGAGGTAGTAAGAGAATAACTACGCTACCCATGACCTGGAGTTAGCAGCAGTGGTCTTCTCCTTGAAGATATGGTAGCACTATGTGATGGGAGAGCACTTTACAGTCTACTCAGACCACCAGAGTCTCTAGTACATCTTCTCACATAAGGACCTGAACCTGAGATAGCGGCGATGGATTGAGTTCCTCCAGGACTATGAATTTGAGATAGTCTATACTCATGGGAAGGGGAATTTGGTATCTGCTGCTCTCAGCAAGAGACCATGCATTCAGCTACTTGGAGAGGTGACAGAGCAACTAGCAGTGTTGCAGATATCCTTTATGGATAGAGATGGAGCAGCCTTTCTACAGTCACTCACAGTCACTCCTCCACTACTTCAGCGGGTCAGAGAGGCACAACGTGGGGACATTGACTGTGAGATGTGACATGCACATATATCCATAGGACAGGCGCCCGATGGATTTTCTAAAGGTGAAGACCAGTTCATCCTCTTCAGGGGACGTACCATGGTACCAGTTTCACTACAGGAGGAAGTGCTGAGGGAGTTTCACACTTCTCCTCTTGCGGTACATCCAGGAGTGGTGAATATGTACCAGGATCTCAGACGACAACACTGGTGTCCGGGTATGAAGAAGGCTGTGGCAGAGTTCGTTTCAAGATGCCTCACCTGCCAGCAGGTGAAGGTGGAGTACTAGGTACCAGTAGGCTTAGTTCATCCCTTAGAGGTCCCAGAGTGTAAGTGGGATGAGATATCCATGGATTTCATGACCGGGCTCCCACGTACTTCTAGGGGACACAACTCCATCTGGGTGATTGTCGACGACTCACCAAGTCGGCCCAATTCCTACCTATCAGAGAGCAGGGATCAGTGGAGAGCTTGGGATGCCTCTACGTTCTGGATATCATATGACTTCAGGGGGTTCCATCGTCTATCGTCTATGAATGAGATGCTCGCTTTACTTCCCGGCTTTGGAAGGGGTTACATGATTCTTTTGGGATGCAGCTACGCCTGAGCACCACCTTTCATCCTCAAATGGATCGCCAGATAGAGAGGACCATTCAGACACTCGAGGACATGCTCCGTGCATGTGCCCTCGACTTTGGTCGTAGTTGGGAGGATCATCTACCCTTGGTGGAGTTTGCGTAAAACAACAGCTATCACTCCACCATCGGGATGGGACCATACAAGGCACTATATGGTCGACCATGCAGATAACCTCTGTGCTGGACTGACCCTGGGGAGTCAGCACTTGTAGGACCAGAGATGGTTCAGGCTATGACGGAGAAGGTGTAGATCATCCAGGAATGGATGAAGACTGCACAGAGCAGACAAAAGTCCTATGCTAATAGAAGGCAGAGACCACTGGAGTTCGAGGATGGTGACCACATTTTCATATGGGTCTCACCTTGACGTGGATTACAGAGATTTGGCTGGGGCAGTAAGTTATCTCTGTGATTCATCAGACCATTCTGGGTTCTTAGTAAGGTAGGCCAGCTGGCTTATCGCTTAGCCCTTCCACCTCAGTTGCACCTGGTGCACGACATCTTCCATGTATCTCAGCTGAGGAGATACGTGCACGACCCGACACATATCATTGATCACAGGGAGATGGAAATCGATGACGGGGTGAAATTTGAGGAGGTCCTGATGAAGATTGAGGATCAATAGGAGCGGGTCCTACGTGGATGGTCGATTCCTCTGGTGCGCATTCTTTGGCAGCACGAGAACCTCCAGGAGAGCACATGGGAGCGGGAGGCTCAGATGCGTTCACAATACCCTCATTTGTTTCCCTAGTTTATGATGTAGCTTTACGAGAACATAAATACCTGAGGTGGGAGTAATGTAAAGACCCTAAAATTTCAAGGAAAATTTTATCTTAAATACTTTGGAATTTTGTGAGTCTCTGGCTTCTGACGGAACTTGATTCCGAGGCCCGGTGTGCCCGGAATCAATTTCCGAAGTTTAGCTCGGGTACATTCAGTGAACAAATGAGTGGGTTTTTCTATCTTTTGAACCAATGCTCAGAATTGAAATCCAAGGGCACCGATAAACTCGCAGCGCCGGTAATTGCTTAAGAGAACTTCTACTGTAGATGCGTTTTCTCGAGAGGTGAAGTTAAAATTTGTGGATTAAATGAGAAGTGAATAAAATTATGGGAAAATTTTATTTTAATATCTTAAGTGGTTATACCCTACATGGGGGAGTTGGTATGGGACCCACAAGCTCCTAACTACCCATGTAAGGATATTTGTGAGGTGGGGCCCACACTAGCCCCAACCTTTCACATTCCCATAACTCTCTCTTAACTCTCATAAAATTCCCCCTTTAAAATTGACAACTTCCATAATTTACTGTGGACCTTTCCTCTCTCCCCCTCACTTCATTAAAACATGCCAACACACACACCTTAATTAATTAATTGAAACTCTTTCATTAATTAATTAAGTGTTGGAATTTTTATTTTGAAATGCTTGGATTGTTTAATTAAAATAAGGGGTGTCCTTATTTTATTTTTGGTATGGATTGTTGTGTTGAGATTTTTGGGAGAGAGCTCTTGAGTTTCAAAGAATGCTTCATCTCCTTTGTTGAAGAACGCCAACTCTCCGATGAAGAACATCGACTCGGCGACCCCGGATTCTCCATCCCCTTCTTCCTCCATGACAAGGGAGGAGACACCAACGCGGGATCTCACCAACGACGTCTTTCCTTATAATCTTCTCTCCATGACAAAATGGGAGACACCGCTTCCTCCTCGGGCGCACTCCGTCGTCGCTTACGGATCCTCACCCCGCGACGCCGTCTTCCACGACGCCCGACGTTCGATATATATTGTTGAGGTAGGTATTTATTCTTGAAATTTGATGTTTACGTACCCCGTTCTCATTGGAAATCGTTGTTAAATATGACCGATTGCTATCATTTTATGTGGAGGGTGTGGGCCGAACAAACACGGCCTGACAACCCTCTGTTGTTCTCGTTTATTAATTTAGAATTGGAAATTGATGGCGGAGGAAGCACGACGTCGTCGCCCCATGCCGGGAATGTGGCGAAGGGAACCGACGTCATCGCGTCAGTTGTGTGGGAAGAACCGTGGCCCACTTTGGCGGAGGAACCGACCGACCCGTCGGCCGGCCGGGCGGAGCTGGACCGCGGCGCCGGGAGGGCGCTGCGCTGGAAGACCAACAACCCACCCATGCGGGCCGCATGCGCAGAACACCGGCCAGTTAGGGGAAGGGCGACGCCTCCTGGCACCGTTGGTGTGGAACCCCCCCCTGTGCCAGCAGGGCCACGCCGGGCCGAGCCGTGCCAGGCCAGGCCGCGCCGTGCCCCGCTGGGCCGGGCCACGCCCCTTCCGGCTGAGTTGTGTATTTCTTCAAACCGGTCTGACACCCCTGCTGGGTCGGACCTGTCAAACTGGGTCAACCCAACCCGTCAGCCCACTGGGCTAAACGGGCCGAGCCCGTTATTCACTTAAACATGAATAACTTATGGACCGCACATCCGATTGACGGGCTGTCTACGAAACTGGGACTATTTCGATGAGAGGGTCCTTTTGTGATACTCTAAGTGAGTTTTTGATGAATTTGGATATCAGCCGGGTTAGAAACGAGCGTATTTCTAACCGGGACGCTTGTAACGCCCCAACTCCAGTTACCCAGAGTCGGTGCATTATTACATAACACTAGCATGATCACAAAGATCAAGTCTCAAAAGACAAATTAGTTTAGTAGCCTTGAAACACTAGATACATTCATAAGTTTTACATTACATCATAAATTAATACAAAACTACAACAACATCTTGTCTTCATATCCCCTCATATTATCCCTTCAGGTCATTCATAAAATACTTCTTCACATCTTGGAAAATATTAAAACATTAAAAGGGGTGAGCTCAGATGCTCAGTAAGGATAACAATATTGCGGAAGATTTCATAAATAAACATAAACATTTAAGTCAATGTATAACTAAAACAAAAGCCTTATAAACTTGAAGTTCAGCATAATATGGAAAAAGTAAAATGAAATAATGCCATTTACTTATTCACATGGATATTCTACTAGTCGAATAATCACATGAAATGTCAATAACCACTTTCATAATGATGGAATGCATAATGCCAGACAATCATAACCACGTAGCCAAGGCCTCATGCCAAGACTAAAAATAAGATTTTGTCAAGGCCTCGTTCCAAGACACTAGTTTCTCTCATGAGACCTACCGATGCATCGGGGTGCTATAGCGGGCTCCACCCATCACTTATTAAGTCCAATGAATTTCTCATATGAACAGGTTTAAACAAATCATAAACCATAACATAATCGTATCACATTAAACATGAATAAAAGAAAAATAACATTTCCACATTTCAATCACAAGATATCAATACAACACATTGATATAATAAAACCACTTTCAAAACAATTTTCAATTGCAAAATTAAAGAAAATTAAAACTTGGTATTTTTTTTTCATTTTAAAATGGTTATGGCTTGTAGAGGAACCCGAAACTCAAATAATGGTCACGGCGGCAGAGAAGTCGTTGTCGCCGCATACGTAAGACAAAAAATTCCTTTTGTAGTTTAGTAAAAACTCTTCGTATAAAAATATTCCTTTTTAATAAAATTAAAAGTCAAAGGGGTTTATACACTATATAAAATAATGTTGTGTATAAAACAAAATATGCCTCATTGAAAGGAGATTGAGACGAAGTCCCTTACAAATATGGTTTTTCTAAATAAAATAGATATATTATGTGTATTCACTATAATTACACATAAATAAAGTACAAATACATGATAGGACATAATAATATCATGACATAATTTGAAAGTAGGAGACTAACCCAAAGAACATAAATTGGGCTAAGAAGTTCCCTTACCTTGTGTCCAACATGACTCGATCGTTATTTAACCTCCTGAATAATAAAATAGAGTTAATTTATAATTTCTTAAGTACCTTTTTCAAGTTTATTATTCCTTTTATATCACTTATTACCATGTTATGAACATTATGTAATTATTTATGTTAATAACGGTCGTTTTATCGATCTTTGGTACCCGAGTCAAAAATAAACTTCTTATAATTACAAGTTGTTAATGTGGTAAAATATACATTATATCCAGAATTATATTCATGATTTAGATATCATATATATCATATATATCCAGCATATACATTCATTCATAATATTACGTAGCATTTAGAGGTAATAAATGAAATGCACCGTTCATGGAGACGGTAAGCCGTACGTACGTATGAACGCTACTTTAATTTCTATTTCATATTTAATGGAATGAAATAATAATGATATAAATGTGTATTATAATTATAGTATAATATCATATGTAATATCATTTACTCCATTCTTTATACGTCCCACATATGGCATTAACGATTCAAATCACTTTGAGGGGGCGGTAGTCCGCACTTCCTAAAATGAAATTATCACGTTTACCCATAATGGAAATCATAAAGGTATGCCATAAATTAGAAATACAGAAGCATAAGGAAAACATAAACATTATATATATCATATATAGAAATATTGTAATCATAATGTCCACCATTAGAGGTGTTAAACGAATATTGAGCAATCATCGTTTCGTGAGGAAGAAATTCTCCAACCACAGAAACAGTATGTTATTTAACCATTAGACGAAGGTGTGTGTAAGTTTAAATAAAATAATATCATAAAAACATCCTAGTATATTGAATATACTGGTTTTGTTACAAAATATAGTAATAAAAAGAGTTTAGGGGTTTTTATAAGAAAAATAAAACAAAAGAACACAAGTGAGACATTACCTTTAAATCGGGTAACTCTTTTTGATTTGAGCCAAAGGCTTCCTTGGGAAGACTTCTACCCAAATTGAGGCTTCTAAGAGTAATAGAGGGATGTTTAGAGAGTATTTGGACAGAGGTTGGCTGAGCAAAATTTCTTTGAAGGTGTGAATAAGGTGGTAGAGGTGGGGGCCTTTTATAAGAGGAGAGGAGGGGCACTCTTGGAATGTCATAAAATATTACATTATTATGAAATGATTTTCAGATTTTAAAGGTCCCACAATGATATATTTCTAGGATAAGGTGATAAGGGTTCGAAATATACTCATACAATAGGTTTTTGACAAGTGTATGTCTTATATTTTACATTATCTTTTCATTTTATTTAAATCGTTAATTAATGAGGTAATCGCTGCATAATCATTGTGTAACAAAAAATTTACTTTATTTAATGTGTAAAAATTATAAAAAAATTACCATGATGTAGGAAATATTTTTATATTTACAATTAATATTTATAGTAAAAATTTTAACTTATATAACCCCATGTAATAATTGTTTTAGTAAAACAACACATGTTTGTGACAATTTTATTTTTACTTTAAATAAAAAGTTATTAATGTCATTTTCTTACCCATGTGGCTCCATGGGGTACCCAAGTTGACCCATGGATTTTCTTGGTCGGCTACGAGCCATAAAATAATGTTAGGAAATGTTTCAAGATATTTTCATATTTTTATAATATCATTTTTACCTTAAATTTCACTAATTATCTTTAATTACGATTAATAGAACTTAAAAGTTACTATTCACAAAAAATTATTTTAATCCCATTGAACCACATTTTACTTCCTCATGACAACCATGTATGTTGGATATTTTAAATTCAATAAACATAAGTGGTAATGTTTCATTTACATGAAAAATTAGTTTTTAAACTACCACTTAGTGGTTTTACTATTCATCAAAAATTGAAGTTTTTCAGAAAAATACCAAAAATTAAACCTAAGCTATATTTGATATTCCTAATTCAAAAATGTTGTCTATTTTAAAAAAATCAAAACATATAAGTTGGTTTAATTAATATAATAATTAATTCCCGCTGTCACAACAAATACCGTGTTTTTAAGAAGCAATATATATCAAAAGATTGACAATTGTTTATGTCCAATTCCAAAGTGAAATTAATTCTAATGACCACCATTGGATAAAATGGTAAAAATATATTCTAATTATACTTTAAAACAACTAAATATTATAATTTATCACTATAAATTATTTTTATTAAACAATTTGTTTTTAAGTATTTTCTCTATTCATAGAAAATTGGAAGTTCTCAGAAAATTACAAAAAATTCAACTTAGGATAATTTCAATATTCCGAATACAAAAATATAGTCCATTTTGAAATATAAAATTTATATAATTTCAAAAAGTGGGTATTAATATTCATAACTGCTACTTTGATTGGTCGCGTTGTGTTAGAACTCGAGGGTGCGTACAACACATGTTGCTCTATTATTCAAAGAGAAGCGTACCATGGAAGCATGAGGTGTTACACCCCAAGGATGGAAAAGCCATTATCTCTCAGACCGAGCGTCCGATTGACGCGTCGTCTGTTGCGTTGAGTTACTTTTGACGAGATGAAACTTTGGGATACATCAACTTTGGACTTCGTGATAGTTGATGTATCGAATCCCATGGCTCGAGGAGCGGACCCTCCCGGAATCAAGTGTGCTATGTGCGGGAACCCTAGAGCTGGCTCCGACTGTGATGACGATGAAGACTGTACTTGGATCCTACATGGGTTCAGCAGTGAGGATGACTGTACATGGATCCTTCATGGTTTCGGCAGCGATGATGACTGTACATGGATCCTACGTGGGTTTGACAGCGATGGTTACTGTACTTGGATCCTACGTGGGTTTGGCAGTGACGACTTCTATACTTGGATCCTATGTGGGTTCGGCAGGAAAGATGATTCAGAGGCTACATCTATCATCTCCACCCCTCTTCGTGAGTAGTATACCCGTGTGAGATGAGTCTTGACTTTCAATCATTATCATCGATGTGATTGAATTGCTTTCCTATGTGGACTGGATTGTGATTTCCTGTGTGGACTGGGTTGTACTTGGGCTCGTGAGTTAGAGACGAACTGGAATTGATGACTTAGGTATATGTATGCATATATACCTAAGTAGAGTTGGTTGATACTTTGTGTTTGTATTTTTCCTTTGAGGTTTATCCTTTGTGGATTATGGGAGACATTTGGGGGTCTCAGGGTCCCTACTGAGTATCATATACTCACCCCTACATGGGATATGCCCGCACTACGTTGTGTTGGATGCATACGAAAGACAAAACTGATCGAGGTGGAGTCTTGAGGAGCAGGACGGTACCTGAAGGTGGACCACTTGGCGGGACGTACACGGAGCGGACGATCGGACCCGAGGAGCTGAAGAGACCATTTTTACCCACCCTTCAGGTGGGATATCCAGAGGACGACTTGGTGGTTGCTGGTTTACTTTACTACAACTATTCTCTCTTTACTGTTGTTCTGTAATTTCAGTTGGGTTTGTATTCTGGACTATTTACTTTCAAGAACTTACTTTGGTACTCAGTTTACATAGTGTTTACTTCAGCTTGCATACTCTTTTGTGTTTTTTTACTTATATAAAGGCAATGCCTTCCCTTTTATCAGGATTTTCGCCTTTGGTGCTAGTTGCTAGCCCCTGGCCTTTGGAAGGCGGGCTTAGGGTACTCACGTCATGGGCCCCGAGGACGGGTCGTGACAACTAACATAAGGAAAACTGAGAAAATGTGTTCATATTGTTTTGATACTTTATTAAAATGATCCATGAGTCATTTGTGACGTGTAAAATCGACCTCACCTCAATCCGACAGATGATGTGACCGGTATGGCTAAAAGTTTCTAATATCTGTTTGAAATTGACATTAACTTTAGAAAACTACACAAGTAACATACGAAAAACCGAGAAAACATGTTCATATTGTTTTAATACATTAGTAAAATGTTCCATGAGTCATTTGTGAGGTGTACGAATCGACCGCACCTCAATACGACGCACGGTGTGAACAGTATGACTAAAAGTTTCTGATATCAGTTTGAAATTGACATTAAATTTAGAAAACAACAGAAGTGACATATGGAAAACCAAGTAAACGTGTTCAGATTGTTTTCATACTTTAGGAAAATGATCCATGAGTCATTTGTGAGGTGTACAAATTGACCACACCTCAATCAGACGCACAGTGTGACCCATAAATCTTTTCATTAGATAAAGAATCAGTATTTATTAAATAAGATAAATCATCCAAAAACATATTGATTTTACATTATTCCCTTTCATTGTTATCATAATGAAAACATTTGAGTTTATCATTTCCATATTTTAGTTTCACATTTCCATATTACTGTATTCTTTCATATTAATGTTTTAATTTATTTCATTACTGTATTACTAACATAATATTTGTTTTCTTATATATGTGAATTTTTTTCCTTGAGTTTGGATGCTTTGTTCGGAAACAAATACCGTGGATGAAAATTTTTGAGAGGATCACAGATATCAAAGGATGAAACATTAATGTTTATAACTGTTGTTGGATAATTGTAATTTTAACCTTGTAAAACATTGTTTGAAATGTGTATAGGAGTTTTTTTTTATTAATGATATTAAGTAAATGTATATAGTATTTTTTTTCAATATATTATGTGCGGGTGTTGTTTTGTATAGGTGTGCAGGTGTTGTTTTGTGCAGGTGTGCAGGTGCAGGTGTGCAGGTGCAGAGGTGTTGGTTTGTGTATGTGATGGTTCTGTAGGTGTAGGGGAAGGTGCCTTTATCAGTTCTTGTTTAGTGCTGATAAAGGACACATTTATAAACACTATCTTGAGCACTGATAACAAGACCCTTTATCAGTGCTCAAGACATCGCTGATAAAGGCACCCTTTATCGGTGCTAAAAAAGTGCTGTTAATTCCGGCGTAGATAGGGGGGGCTTTATCAGTGCTCCGAAAATCATTAATAAAGGAGACCTTTATCAGCGCTAAAAAAATGATGATAAAGTGTTTCCTTTATCTTCTCTTTTTTAGCGCTGATAAAGTGGACCCCCTTTATCTTTCCTAGCATTAAAAGTGCTTTTTTAGCATTGTTAATGTCAGTTTTTAGCACTGATAAAGGGATAAATTGTAGTAGTGATTCCATGTTTCCTATGACCCCCCTTAGATTAAGAATTTTTTATATGATTCCACTTAGATGAAGAATTTATGCTGAGAACTTTATTCCCCTTTTTAGATTAATAAAAAGAAAAAAATAAATAATAAAGCGAAATAACAGAAAGAAAATGACAAACATAGTGATGACAAAGGTTTTTATTAAAGTGTAAATTATAAAATCATCAAAATAAAGGTACAAATCCCTATAAAATAAAAAATCCAAATCTAAGTCTTTATATTTTGAGGTGATTTTACTTTATTTAAAAGATCAGAAGTAAGGTCAGAAGGTGTTGGTTTGGATGTAAGTGTAGGTGGTAAAATAGAAAAACTAGGCAGGGAAACACCACTTGGAACATTTGCGGCAAGGCTAGGTCTCCTTTCTGATAGAACATGACTTTGAAGTTGTTTCTGAATCACTGGATGAATTTGAAAGAGGGTCTGAGAGATAATCATCTAAGAAGAAGGTCAAGAACTAGTTCTAATGGAAGAAGCAGGTGGAACCACGATGGCTTCAGCTTGAAGTTGTAGGTATGGCTTGAGAAGCTTGATGAAATCATTAATGATTTGACCACCATATTTCATTTACTTCTCGAAATCATCATTTTTATCCATTAATTTATCCAAGAGATGAGTAAACTCCTACAACTGTGCCACTTGTTTCTTGAAGGCTTCAGTTATTGGAAGAATTTTTTGATTTTTACCAAGTATTTGACATTATTGATCAGATCATAATTGGTATTGATCTTGGTAAAATACTTATCCACCTTCTCTCTAACCACCTTCTGAGAAGTAGAGGCTTCATTTTTTCACCGCCTCACCATATTGTAAACAATATAGATATTTTTATGCACCTTTTCAAGGGATTATTTATCCCAATCACTCTGAATATTCTTGAGTTCTTCTCTCAGCACAGCCCTAAGAGATTCCAAATCAGCTGCAACAACCTTGTCACCTTTACAACTAGATGGACCGATAAACTTCTTTCCAAGTTCATCATAAATTTATTCAAATATACACTTAGTAGACGTGTCACTATGTTCCAAAGAACCTTCATCAAACCACTAAAATGAGGCTTAAAATTAGTAGTTAGAGAGTTCAACTCATTTATCAACATCTTCACTTCTTCTCTCAGCATAGTATTGTTTCTGATGATAATCTCATCTTTAGTATTGAGATTAGGTTGAATCTCATGAATCACCATCCTATCAATTTTAGCAGCATCAGCATCTGAAATTCTCATGGAAGTAGAGGCTTCATTTCGGGCTCCAACTGAGGCTCTCACTAACTCACAGATATCAGCTTTGAATTTCTCTAAATCAGCCTTAGTGGTATAGTCAATAGGAACTGGGTGTTCTATGGTCTCAAATGTCAGAGCTGAAATCGGTGAAGCAGGTGAAATAGGATCAAATTCATCTTGAGCTTGTGGAGTAGGCGGAGGAGCCATCATCCCCACATCTAAGTCATAATCTAGTCTAAACAAAATATAACCTGGATCTCTATTCCACTCACGAGTATACGTCCAGTCTCTCGGATTCACTATATTAATATGAAATCTTTTTCCCAAAGGCTCAGCTACAATCTCATCTTCATATTCTTCTTATTACTTACCTCTAGACAAAAAATATTTCTAGTCACTAATACCAACTAAACATGAGGTTATGATTTCATTCAAGCCACATCATCTACTCCAGGTACTTCCTCAACCTAAGGCATAGGTGAAACCTGATACTCAACCTCTTCCTATTGGCCAACAAACATAATTTCATTTATCTCCTGAATGATTCATTGATATTCTTCAATAGGATGGATAGTTCTATCCTCATCTCCATCATCTTTAGTAGCCTGAGCAATGTCATCCTGTTCAATAGGATAAGAATCCTCAGGTCTGTCAGCCTGATCATCAGCTCCATGCACAAATTCCTCACTTGATCTATCTACTATTTTTGAACCACTTTTAATCATTCACTAACATGCTCATCATCACCTTCCCCATTATCATCATCATTATCCTCATCATCTGACTTACTTACAAAGCCTTCCACTCTAGTGACTTCTGTCACTTCCTAATCCTCATCACCTAACAAAGGTTCCCTAGTGGGTAGTTTCAAAGGTGGACTGGTAGGCCCATAATACATGTACTTTGGGCTCTAAAAAATATCAGGATCACTCTTGTCATCAATAAGAGACCCTTTATCACTTGTAAGTTCAGCTTCAGCTTCCTCATCTGAATAAACGAATTCCTCTCTAAGTTTAAGGCCTAGATTAGCTTTATCTTTTAGTCTGGTAGGATGGTCAATGAGATTTTAATCTTCATATAATTTATCTTCATATCCTAAACAAAACTTATCCCATGGGTTCCAGAAAAACATCATCCTCTTGCAAATTTCTTTGTGAAGGTAGAAGCCACTGCAGGCACTAATCACTTTATCTCCATCTTCCACACATCCCAACTTCTTTAGCATTGCAGAGATCATCCTAGGGTAGCAAAAAAGTTTCTTTCTTGGAGGGTTTATCATATCAGAAATGTGTACCATTAGGTACCTAAATAGGTTTACCTTTATCCCATTATTAAACAGAAAAATCAGGAAGACATCCTGATATTTTTAAAAAAAAATTCTCCCTTCCTTGGGAAGATTTGATGTTGAATGAACCTAAAGAGAAGTCTAGCCTCTCCATCCAACTCTTTAGTAGTATCTATCCTTGAATCTTCATTCATAGTCAACCCTTTTAAATAATCCTCATATAAAAATAAGTCAGATATTGGAGGTATGTTACCCTATTTTTCAGCATAGATTCATTCTTGAGGCATTTCCAAAAAATTTGCCCATTCTTTTGATGAAAAAGAAATCTATTTTCCCTTCAAAACTGACTTCATCCTTTCTTCCTCAGCTCCATTCAAAAATATCTTTATGTTGAGATAGAACTCGTATACCAACTGGGGTAAAAAGGTCAATCATTATTCAAAATCCAATCAAGACAACCTTAAGATTCCAACACTCTCACCAAAAGAGAATTTCTTGAAAAAAATCCATTCTGAAGACACTACTTTCTTAGATATTACTACTCAGCTACCCAATAATATCTTTTCATTACCACAAGATTCACCTTTTTTCCGTTTTGCTAATAGATATTCACTAATCTCTTCCATCAAATGATTCGTCCTTTCCATTCTGAAGGTTTGAGTTTGAAGGGAGTCAAATGTTCGTGGGTAGAAAGGTAGAGTATTGAAGAGTATAAGGTTCAAAAGGTAGTGAGGTAGGTGAAAAGTCAAAGTGGATTGAATTTATTTTATCATTTAGGGATTGTAAATCGTAAAAACACAAAATTGAAAAATGGTAAAAGAAAACAAAACTATCTCATTTCAATTAAAATAGAAAAAATTAAAAAAAAGTCCTTAAAGGCATTAGCTTTACACGAATGCTGTTACACTATCAGCTTCATATGATTGGTTTTACATGATAAGTTTCACGCAAATGGTTTTACATTAATAGTTTGATAGATCGGTTTTACAGACAAAGAGATTTTTCCTAAGGGGAAAGAGGGTGGATATAATTTAGAGATTAATCATTACTAGTTCTTGTCTAATGTAGTTTATTCTCTCAAATATTAAGGGTTTTCTGAATATGCCAACAAGTTGATGCTCAATCCAAATAAACTCAAGGGTTGTATAAACTTTTTTATAATTATCTCTCAAAAAGTGATGTCTTACATCAATATATTTTGTCCTATAATGAGAAATTTGTTTTTTAGATATGTTAATATCACTTGTGTTGTCACAGATTATGGGGATATGTCTGAATTCAAATCCATAGTCTAATTAAGCGTGTTTCATCCACAAAATTTTTGCATAGCAACTACCAGCAATAATGCACTCTACTTTAATAGTTGATAATGAAACCAAATTTTTCTTTTTACCACACCATGATATTAGAGACTTTCCCAAAAAGTGACAAGTTCCAGAGGTACTCTTTCTATCTAACATTCATCCACCAAAGTCAACATCTGAAAAAATAACCAAATCAATAGGTTTTCCTCTAGGGTAGAATAATCCCAAATTAGATGTATAGTCGAGGTATTTGAAAACTCTTTTAATAGAATTTATATGCGACTCTTTTGGGTTAGCTTTAAATCTTTCACACATACACAAACTAAACATAATATCTGACCTACTAGAAGTTAAGTACAACAAACTCCCAATCATTCCTCTATAAGTAGTTTGATCAACAAATTTCCCATTTTCATCAATATATAACTTACATTTAGAACTCATAGGGGTTTCACTAATATTAATGATATCAAAGCCATATCTTTTTAACATATCTTTAGTATATTTACTTTGATTTAAAGTAATAATTTCTTTATTTTGAAATATTTGAAATCCATGAAAATACATAAGTTCACCCATAAAACTCATTTCATATTCACCTTGCATCATTTTTAAAAAATAATTACATAATGAATTTTTAGAATATCCAAAGATAATATCATATAAATATATTTATGCTATTAAAACTTCTTTATAATTTTTTTTAAATAATGTAGGATCAACAAATCCTTTGGTAAAACCTTTTGAAATAAGGATGTTACTTAACCTTTCATACCAAGCTCTTGGATCTTGTTTTAAACCAAATAGAACTTTAGATAATTTGAAAAAATTATTTGGAAAAAGAGGTTTTGTAAAACCTTGGGGTTGTTTAATAATAACATCCTCAATTATATAACCATTTATGAATGAAATGTTGACATCCATTTGATAATGTTTAAAATCAATGCGTGCTGCATAGGCAAGTAATATTCTAATGGTTTCAAGCCTAGATACTGGTGAAAAGGTCTCTTCATAATCAATTCATCCTTCTTGATTATATCCATGTGCAACAAACCTAGCCTTTTTTAAATATATTTCTAGATTCGTACACTTTATTCCTAAACACCCATTTAGTTCCTATGGTCAAAGTATCTTTTGGTCTTTCTACAAGATTCCAGAATTTATTCCTCTCAAACTAGTTAAGCTCTTCTTACATATCCATCACACAAAATTCATCATTGATTGCATTATTGATATTTTTAGGTTCAAGTTGTGACAAGAATTCTTGATGTTCAACCTAATTTCTCAATGAAGAACTACTTTGTGTTAATCTATCTAAATCTCCTACAACAACATATAAGGGATGGTTTTTAAGAGTCTTAGTTAGTCTAGTAAAGGTAGGACCATTTATTTTAGGTTCATCATTTTGATCTGGTTCGTTATGGCTATATTCTAGAGAATTTTTAGAATTGAAAGTTTTCATAGATTCCTTTACAGGTTGATTTTAATTTTTTTTAATAATTTATGGATTGTACATATCCTCTAAAAGATTTTCTACTGAGGTCTCAGATTCATGTGGGTTTGTTTCATCAAATATGAAATGTACATATTCTCCCACACATTTAATTTTTCTTATTAAAAAATCTATAGGCTTTTCCTAATGTATAATATCCAAGGAATATTCCTTTATCACTTTTGGAGGAAAATTTATCTAAGTTGTATTTAGTATTTAGTATATAAACATTACATACAAACACATTAAAATAATTTAACTTGGGTTTCTACTATTACACAACTCATAAAGAGTTTTATTAAATATGGGTCTGATCAAGACTCTATTTATTATATATCATGCTATATTGACAGCTTCATCCCAACATTAAATTGGTAGGTTATATTTATTAAGAATATTTCAAGAAATTTCTTGATGGGAATTATTTCTTCTTTCTACTACTCCATTTTTTGAGGTTTCCTAGTAGTAGAGAAGTTGTGCCTATAAGCATTTTGTGGGAAAAAAGATTCAAAGTCATGATTTCCAAACTCACAGCCATGGTCACTTATTAGGGATTTAGTTTTAAGTCCAATATGATTTTATACAGTCTTAGCATACTTGGTAAAGTGAGAGAAAGCCTCACTTTTGTGAGCTAAGAAAAAGGTCCAAGCATACCTAAAAAAGTCATCTATAGGTACATAAACATAGTGCTTCCCATTGAGACTTGAAAATATAGATGGTCCAAAAAAATCCATCTGAACCAACTCAATAGGTTAAGAAGTAGTCACTTCTTTCTTTGGTTTGAAAGATATTTTATTTTTCTTTCCTTTTTGACAAGGATTTCACACCTTATTGTATGGAAACTCTAATTTGGATAAGTATTTAACTAAACCTATTGAATTTGACTTTTTAAGTGAGTGAATATTTCAATTTTCTAGTCTCTTATTCCAAATACAAGACTCTTTGTGAAAAGACCTTAGACAAGAAACATTCTATGAGGCTAGTGTGTCTAAATTTCTTGCATATACATTATCATTTCTAAGAGAAATAAATACTACGTTATTCGTGGAATCAAAAACATGGAATGAATCATTTTAAAATTTAACATTGAATCCATCATCACATAGTTGAAATATGCTACGAAGGATATACTTTAGTCCATTAACATAAAGTACTTTTGAAATTGAGATAGAGTTAGGGTTACCAATCTGGCTTAGGCCAACGATTTTTTCTTTACCATTGTCACCAAATATGACATGTACACCATTAATTTTTATAATACTTTTGAATCTTGATTATTCTCCTATCATGTGTCTTTAACACCCACTTTCCAAGTACTATAGATTTCTACAGTAACTCTTTAGACATTTTACCTTCAAAACAGTTTATCCAACAAATGATTTTGGTACCCATATTTGTCTTGGTCCAGAAACATTAGTAATAAAATATGTAATAACCCACACTTGTCTTATGGGTTTCCAATAGTTAGAATATATACTATTTTAAAAATAAGCTATGTTTGGTCTAGAAGAACTAGGTGCAGTAAAAGATTTTTTAGAACTGGAACTTGCAGTAAAATTATAGTTTTTGTATAAAGAAGAAAATTTTCTAGATTTGGTCATAAAATGTGTTTTGGATACGTTTCTTTCTCCTGGTTCATATCCTATTCCAAAAGTGTTCTTAGGATAATATTTTTTACCAAAACTCTGAGTAAGTGTATTTTCCCCAGTGGTAAACTTTTCTAAGTCCTTATTTAATTTGTCATTAGACATTTTTAACTCACTGTTTTCATTGAGAAATTTAGAAGTTTTCACTTTTTTAGTAGTATGTTTAGATTTAATAGTTATGGTAGGAGCATGTTTTTTATTTAAAGATTTATATTTATCTTTTAACTCATTACATGTTTCTTCCAACATGTTGAAATATTAAAATAATTCAGAATTTATCATATTTTCAAACTCACTTTCATTTTTAGAATAATAAGAATTTTGGATATGAGACTCTATGATTACTTCATAAGTGTTTGTCAAAAAACACATATTATCCATATCATCATTCGCATCATGAGAAGAAAAATATTCACTATAGTTTTCATTATAGGTACTCTAGGTTCTCTTCATTGCTTTCATATATTTTATATCCTTGTTCTCATACTTCATTTTGTATTTGAGCTTGGGAAAGTCAACCTTGATATGTCCTTTACTTTTACATTCGTAGCACACTATCTTTTTTGATTTTTGATTTTTCTTCCAATCCTTTTTACAATTTCCCATATTGTCATATTTTCTTTTGTAAATGGGATTTCTGAAAAACATAATTTTCCTATAAAATTTCTTGAATCTTCTAGCTAGCTAGGCCATTTCTTCATTACTGTCTGATGCTAATTCTTCAATAATTGTGCTCTCAGTAGCAGCATGAAATTTTTCTTTTTTCTTGTTATAGATGCAGTTGTCTTGAAGGCTACAGACTTACTATTAGGTTCATCATCATCCTCTTTGTTTAATTTCAACTCTTCTTTATACATTATTAGATTTTTAATGAGTTATTTAATAGGTAATTTACTAATGTAACCCAATTCTCTAATTGAGATAGAGGTTCCTCTCTATTTTTTAGGTAAACATAGAAGAATCCGCATGATTTTTCTATTCTCTGTAACTTCTCTTCTGAGAGAAATCATTGTGTTCACTATTTCATTCAACCTAAGATAAATATCAGAAATAGATTAATCAGGATTCATTATAAAATTATCATATTTATAGTTTAAGTATTTAATCTCATTTTATTTACATTATATATTCCCTCATGGGAAACAGACATAGTGTTCCATATCTCGGGTGTAGTTTTACAAGAAGAAATGTGACTAAAATATTCATATCCTAATGAACAGTATATATCATTCATTTCTTTAAAAATATTGTTATAGGCAGTCTTGGTAGGTTCATCCTAAGAGTTTCTAGTAGTTTTAAGAATTGCATATTGACTTTCAATAGCAGTCCAGATTTGAAATCCCATGATTTATAGATGTATTTTCATTTTAAGCTTCCACTGATCACATTTGGTTCCATTAAAAAAATGTGGTCTATTTGTAGTATCCCTTTCTAGTATATTTTCCTTGATATAAATTATAAACAAAATTTCGAAGAGATAAAAATTTAGAAATAACAGAAATTGTAATATATTTGAAATATAACTACAATCACAGTTGAAAAAGACTTAAAAATCTTTGAATACTGAGAGTTTTCTAAATCCTTTAATACCAAATGTTGTTCAGAGTAGATTACTCAAGAGGGGGGGTGAATTGAGTATCTATAAAAATTTCTGTTAAAATTTGATTCTTTGAAAATTTCACCCAATTAAAAATATAATAAAAGTTAGTTTGTAGTGAATTTATAAAATTACTGAATGTTCAATTAATTTCTTAGAAGATTTATTAGTTCTCATCTATACTAATTTGAAGATTAATATAAATTTTAAAACTAAACTAATAGTTCAACATAGATATAAACAAATTCTAAACTAACTATAAAGGTTCACTTAATTTTATATGAAATGTAATAAACACAGCTTAAAAAATAAAAGATAAAATCCCAAAAGATATAAACAAGAGGTTTAGTATCAAGATAAGACTTATTCCTATCCACTTGGTGATATACTTCCACCAAGAAGTTTAATTTAATAAAAAATTTTATCCACACCTTGGATCAAGGTTCACAACAACACACAAGGCTATCCAGGTCACACCTGACCTCTACCACAGTTATTCATGGGAAAAATAACAAACCGGTCTCACTTAACCTCTTGAAATGTTTTAAGTGGGATATAATAGATTATAATTAAATTGTGTTTGAGGATATTTGGTATCCTACAGTTATTTACAAGTGACAGTGTGTGTGTGTGTTAGAGAATAAAAACACTTATCAAGATGTAATTAGATGCCACAACAAATCTAAAGATATAGATAAAGTTTTAGAAGACTATGTGTGTTGTGTTGTGAAGATATGGACTCGATTGATGTAGTGGAAATGATTTTTGAGTCATTTTCTGTAAGTTGGCTTCAAAATAGAGTATCGTAGCCTCTATAGTCTAGATTTCATGAGTGAAAAGATCATCTCCTTGATGTTAGGATGTTTGTGTTATCATAGTAGGTTTTTCTTGTCTTGTTGATCTCCCTGTATGCTCTAGATTTGAGTTCTTGGGATTTGGAAGAAAGCATCCTGAGTTGCAGGGGTTTTGTGTTCTTCTACTCTTTTTTACTTTTCAGTATATTCCTCGTCCTTGAAATAAAGAAAAATTATATAATGCTTTTATACATCGAGGTCCAAAAAAAATGAAGATCCCCCTAGGTGCATATACCTCATACTGTCTACTGATAGTCCTACAGAAAATATCAAATAATGTCAGAAACATTAATTTGTCTAAATAAGACCATTAGATATAAATTTTAATAATAAAAAAAACAAAATAGTTTTTATGAATATCAGTTAGTCATAAGTATCAGTGACTCATTGGAATCAGTCTATCATCATCGATATTGTCAGTATTGGTCTGTCATTATCAGTGACTCTGAGTATCGGTGAGAATTTTCCATTGGTATCGGTGAATTGGCGAATCACTGAATATCCTCTATCTCTTTCTTAAATAATTTCCAAAATAAATGACACCAAAATCATAATAGTTTTTAGAATTATATTTTAATATTCTTAAGATAATAATAATTATCTATAATATGTGATATTATATCTATTTAAATTCACGAAACAATAAAAATATTAAATAATATTCTATTACATGTGTTTTATCTTCGTCATCATTTATATTTTTACCATATTATTAAATAATCATTAATTCAATTTATATATAATTATCTTCTTAGTTATAATTATACAAATATACCAAGAGAGACTAAATCATGATTATAACATATTTTTCATAGAAATAAAATGGAAGAATCCGATCCCCTAGCTCATGAGAAGCTTTCCAGATTTTACTATATCTAAAACAGAGGAAATAAAATGGATGCATGCTAGTTAGAAAATTATAAGAAGAACATGAATGACTACAAAAGGTTTTGAAGACTCTAATAGGGAAGGTTTTATGGTTCTAAATTGAGATAAAATAGGAGTAACGAATAATTGAAAGATATAGTATTTCTTAAGAATAACATTTATGTTTTCATATATCTCCAAGAAAATCATTCAAAAATTTTATTTTAATCTACATTAATTAGGTTTAGATTAAACACCATTTAATTCCTTTTAAATTAATCATTTAAATCTCCCACTATTAATCATTTCAAAGATATAACCCATCATGAATGATTAGAGTTTTAAATCCCATGATTTAAGATTTTATTTCAATACATTTGTTAAAAAATAATTTCTACATCATTCTAGGAAAACAAGAATTTCTTTCTACTTAAATAGATGGCCGACTGTATAAAAACCCAATATTTTTATACATAAATATCACAACCATTTAGATGAATAATCAATATATACCATTATGATCCACCCCAGATCCAGAAAGGGTTAATGTCATTGGATTCAAGATAAAAAAATATATTATTTAGTAACATTCTTTATAATATCTCATAATTCTCTTATAACTTTTTAACCTTCTTGAGAAACCCCACATAAAAATATTCTTAATAACTTGGAGAAAATAACCATAATGAATGTTGAGTTCAGATTCCCAATAAGTTTAAACATGAGAGATATCAATGAATGATAATATGAAAGAATAAGATAAGTATAAGGGTATGATATCATGATCTTGGATTAAAAATTTCATAACCCAGATTTCATGGATCAGAAAAATTAGTCATGTAATATAATTTTATCATTTGAAAATTACTGGATCATATGAGTGAGGAATCATCATAAATCATTGATGAACCATAAGTTCAGATCATAATCACAAGAACATGTAAAAATAGCGTGGTGCCATCATTGTTATAGAAACAATTTCATATTTCAAGGTTATCTACTAAGTCAATAAAATCACAGTGGATCGGGTATCAACACCTGATTCCCAATTCATAACTGATTAGACCTCATCACATATTTCTTATAGTAGGGAAGGCATTCCTACCCGTTTTCATAGTGAATCAAACATATCAACTTGTTTTTGCATAATTATATCATGAAATATAAACATTACTAAATTCATTGGAGGGATATATAATTCCAATATCACCTTTAACATTATAAAAATTGTACATATGTGTGACACAACATTATAAAACATTTATTATATCATAACTCAATAAAATAAAATCAGTTTAAAAATTATTTCATAAATTCATCACAGGATAACCCATACAAAATAAAAAGGTTTCATAAGAATATCATCATTATAATAATAAACTACCCAGATAATTAATAAGGATGGTATCATTGGATTATATCCCTAGTAAATAATTATTAATATCAAAGTATATCATCTTTTATGAAAATTTATTAACGATATTCCGATAATATTTCATGACTAAAATACCATTGTTATCTAAAAATAAATTTTTTAAAATAAAAATAAATTATAAAATATCATGGAAAAAATTTTAATTGAAAATATGATTAGAAAATTATAAATGAATATTTAAAAAATTTAGTGTTCATTATGGTAGGAAATTCCATTCATGTATTGTACATTAAAACAAATGTTCCATTCATATTTTTAGTAAAAAGTAAAAAGTAACTCATTCAGAAAATGAAAATATTATTACTTTGATTTTTTTTATAAAAATTTAAAATTAAATGTAAATTCATTGTAGAAATCATTTTTTAATAATAAAAAAACATTTTTTAAAACATTTTTAATAAAAAAATGTTATATAAGAAAAATATTCCTGACTGAATTATAAAATATAGTCGGTTTTCCTTAAAGAAATATTTTTTGGTGTCTTGAGTACCTAAGGTGATTCAAATTAAAATAAAACATATATTACCCTAAAATAAATATAAGAGAAATAAAATAAATGGATTTATCATATAATGACCATATAATTTCCTCAATGTAAATTCAATGATAAACAATCTCGAATAAAATGATATTGAGACGCAAATCCATTGCATATAGTCTCATATTTATTCATAAATGTTCAGAACTCTTATTTAATAAAAATATAATTATTATACATGTATTCTAGAAATATTATCATACATATCATGCCATATATTATTTACTTATAACACTTTTCACCTATTTAAAAATTATTTTTTATCAAAGTCATTGTTTCAGGTGATAACTGCTTCTTTTCAGGCATGTTTTAATTTAGTAGTCCAAGTCCTTGTACTTTTATCATGATTACATCACCTAAAATTTTTTAATGATGATATAAATAACATATATATTAATTTAATATATTTTTATATTCATACATAAAATTTAGAGTTATAAAAATGAGTTACACTGTTCATAGAGACAGTAAGTCGTACCTACACATGAACACTATTTTTTACTTTTATATGGATAAAAAAAGAAATTTAAATAATAATTCCCATTTAAATAATACATATTATAATTTATATATTATTTAATATATTTTTATTACCATATATATAAAGTGTAAATGAAAAACAAATAACATCACTTCATTGAGGTGGTAGTCCACATGTACACATGAGCGACATTATCATTTTCCAATAGATGAGAAGTTAAGAAGGTATATATGATATTATAATTAAAAAAGAATAATTTTATCATAAATACCATATATAAAAATTAAATCCATCAAAATATTCATCCATGAAATTTTTTAATGTAAAATGAATTGTATTGCTACATGGAGACAGTAGTCCACACGTATGCACGAGCGATACCTTCACTTACCATTTGATGGAATGGTGGGTGGATATTGTTCATACCAAAATTATAATCAAAATTTAGTATATTTATTATAATGAAGTTATTATTTTATGATCAATTCCAAAACTTTAGAGGAGGTAGATTAATAAAAAAATTTAAAGGGGTTGGGTAAGACGATTAATTATTCTTCGGTAATACTTCTTTAGATTCTTTCTTAATAACCCTTGGAATAATATTTTAAGAAAACCAACACCCATAATTCATGGATAGGATAGCTCAAAACATAATTTATAGGTTTTTTACATGATAGATGTCAGAAAGAGTGTGAGGAATAGATGATTAGAGGTTCCTGTTTATAAGTAAGGAGAGGGGAAATATTGGAAATAATTTGTAACGGCCTGGACCTCTCTGGCCCTTTACTTTGTCGAAAAGAAGGTCATGAAGTGTTCTGGAGGGTAAAATGGACTTTTCCCACACTTTTCAGAATTTTGTAACTACACGCCGTGTAGTGTGAGTACGCGCCGTGTAGCCCATACTACCTGCCGTGTATTCCCTCCCCGTATACGCGTTACCCTCAAACTCTATGTTGACCAGTCAACGGCCGTGTGCTGTGTTGAAGTCGTGTCCTTTCTGTGTGAAATAATTGAGTACACATCGTGTAGCCCATACTACACGCCGTGTAGTCCCTCCCCGCGTACGCGTTACCCTCAAACCGTGTGTTGACCAGTCAACAGACGTGTACTGTGTTGAAGCCATGTCCTTCCCGGGTGAAATAAATGAGTACACTCCATGTATCCCATACTACACGTCGTGTAGTCCCTCCCCGCGTACGCGTTACCCTCAAACTGTGTGTTGACCAGTCAATGATTGTGTTCCGCGTTGAAGGCCATGTTGGATGCCGCGTGGCGACCGTGTGAAATGGCCAAGTACATGTCGTGTACTAGAAAGTACACGCCGTGTACTTTAGTTTTTATCACCTCTAAAAGGAGGGGGTATCTCCTCTTTTTCAAATCATTCCTCTCCTCCCCATTCCCTCAAGCAGAGCTCTCCCGAGAGAGACTCCAAAGCTCCTTTATTTTATAACTTCTTTATCTGAGCTTCGATTTACTATCCGTCAGCGGCCACGGGATCGTAACGATGAGGCGGGACTTCTGAGCTTAGATATGTTGTCTCCCCTTTGGCATTTCCTTCCCATATTCCACCCAAAGAGGTTTTTCCGAGATTTGATAGAAGAGACGGACGTCGACGAACATCTTCTAAATTTGACCCAGGGGAGCGTTGTGATCAGAACCCGTGGAGGTAGGGATCTTACCTTCATCTCTCTAAATTTTGTATCATTCAGGGTGGGTGCACTCTTATTTACGTGAAACACTTTTGAACCGGTTTAATAAAGATAATAACTAGCTTAAAGAATTGGGATGGGGAAGTTGTTATGTTTATCTTTATTTATCCTATTGTTATGTTGTGAATTGAATAGGATTATGCCTACTAAAAATCACGGTCGTTGGGGGAATTTTCTTGCACAATTAAATGCTGACCTATCTTTCTAGACTATTTATGGATGGAAACTTTGTGGAATGTGGGAATTAGTTAATCACGCAAAGTTGGCTGATTAAATGAATAACCAGAACCCTTGTGTAATCACCATGGTTGAAGAAAACTGAAATAATAAACATGTGGTTGATGGTTAGGGTTTATTTATTTGAAGGGGGTGTTTTTTGGGTTGTTTTGGATTGGCTGAGCAGTGGGGAAGTGGTTGGCTTGGTTGTGGGTTGGCATGAATGCTATGTTGGTGGTTGGAAGTGGGGCTGTAGGGATGGGTTTGAATGTGAACGAACTATGAGTTGTCAATAATAAATAAAAGTGGAAGAGTTAATGAATTTTGGGGCATGGTAATGGAATGGGAATAATAATCAATGGGGATGGTTGGTTAATAAGAAGGGACTTGTTTGTGTTGCTTTTGTTTTCCTAACATTATTTGCATATGGAAGAGATATGTTTTACGAATGATTGATATGGTTGGTTTTGGATAATTGCCCAGTAGTTAAGGAACTAATAAACTAATTCTGTTGAATCATGAAAACCTAAATGGGGTTAGGTTTGTTTGTTGTATGCATGCTTCGATATAGCAGTTATGAGGCACGTGCTCAGTTTCTCTGTTTAGAAGTTATAGGTTGGGCTGTGTGTTTGGTATACATATATATATGTATCCTTGTGTTTTGTTTCACCCCACATATGTTGAGCACTTAGTGCCGAACACTCCCATTTCATGGGAGAGGGTGTTTTCCCCCTTAGTTACTAGCTCCTTCCTGATCCTTCTTCCATAGGCTGTGATGGCTTGAGGCGACCTTACACCTAAGACTCTTCAGGTAGGTTTTGATTGGGGAGGTTTTAGCCAAATACTCTTTGGGAAGGTTTACTATTTCCCAAGAATCTTCGAGATGAGGCCTAGGTGTGTTCGGGCGGGATATATGGTTGTGAGTCCCACGTGTGTGTGGCCGGGATATGTGGTTGTGAGGACCAGGTGTGTGGGGGTGGGATATGTGGTTGTGAGGCCCAGGTGTGTGCGGGCAGGATATGTGGTTGTGAGGCCCAGTTGTGTACGCGGGGGAAGAGTGTGGTAGCGTCCGGACATTCGCTGTTAGGAAGAGCAGCTAACTAGTGGGAAATGGGGTGGGGTACCCAATACTCTTGTTCTTATATACTACTACCTGTTGTTTTTTGTTTTGGTGAGTGTGGATGGTGAGGTTGGGTGGATAGAATTCCTTGATAGGTTTTGGTTTCTTCTGTTGTTCTGACGGGACATTAGGATGTCCCCCAACTTGTGCACGAGAGCTTTAGGTTTCCCTACTGAGTATAGTGTATGCTCACCCTACGTTTACTTTCAGGCTTCCAGGAGGACTACCAGGGCTATGCGGGACCCTACTAGTCAGGACAGTTGGAGTTGTTGTAGTTTTTTGTACTCTTGTTTCTTTTGGTATTGTACTTTTGAGCTTTTTTGTACTTGTTCCTTGTTTTAGAACTGTTTAAACATGCATGTGGGTAGGGTTTGGGTTTATTTACTTGTTCCTTTTTCTTTTGGTGTTTTAATCATCCTACTTCTGAATCTTAAATAAATAAAAAGGTTAATGCCTACCAAATTTGTGAAAAACTCATACCCTTGGTGCTAATCGCCACTCCGGGGCCTACTGGAGGTGGGACTCGGGGGTTATTATCTCCCTTTCACCATTGCCAGCTCCGGAGGGGCATCTTTGGTGGGAGGGGGTCATGACTGAATGGTATCAAAGGTGATGGTTGAGAGATATGATGGAGTCGAGAGTTAGGCACAGTGTGGATTTCATGGTATGGTAGGGCGGTAGTGTTGGCTGATCATGGAGCGTGACATAGGCCAGGGAAGACCGGCTAGGAAACGGGATTTTAGGGCCCCCCGTGATCCGATGCAAGGACTATGAGCCCTACCAAATACCAAGCGAGACTACATTAATTGCAGGTTAGAGACCCTAGGGAAGGTACATGCATCATCATAATTGTGTTTTACTTGATTTGAGTGTTCTGGGAAAGAAATTGAATAAAATGATAAAATGAAACCTTGAGAAATTTCCTTACTACTTGGGCTTAGGAGATCTTTGTTTACAGTAGAGCTATGAAACCTAGACGTCATCCCCAGGTGGCTCAGACAGCCAAGGCCCCACATATTCAGGTGGTTGATCAGTTGTGGATTGACCGAGAGGAGGAATATAGCCAGTGGAAGAAGAATCTCCATTCTTTCCAGCGACAAACCCTCAAGAAGTACGAGGGTAGTACTTCTGATATGGAGACGGAGGGGTGGGTTGAAGAGATAGTGATCGCTTTTACTTTGATCCATGCTCCAAGGGAGTACTGGGTTCCCCTAGCAGTCAGTCAGCTGAGAGGTGAGGCACGATGGTGGTGGACACTCTACCTCAGAGAGAGGATAGAGACAAAGGTTCCATGGGATGACTTTGAGAACAAATTTCGAGAGGAATTACTTTCTTCCATGATCAAGGAAGAGAAGTGGCATGAGTTACTCTCCCTTTAGCAGGGGAGTATGTTAGTACGAGATTTGGGGATCAAGTTCAAGGATCTCCTACGCTTTGCTCTGGATCTCTTTCTGTATGAGGAGTCTCGAGTGAGATGTTTGGAGGAGGTGATTTATGCTTCGCTCCAGTATGCTGTCACCCCCTTCACTCTTCCGACGTACTTGGTAGTACAGAAGAAGGAAGAGGTTGTAGAGAGTATGCACTCGCAGGGAGGTGCACCATGAGAGGGGATCCAACTGGGTTCGTTAAAGGGGAAGGCAGTCAGCAGCAGGTCTCCTGTGATAGGACCTTCCAGATTTAGGCTACTAGGGACCAGTCCCCAGAAGTTCCAGTTCATATCATCAGGTCCTTGTCCCTTTTTCATGAGCCCTGGACTGAAGTGTTTCTCTTTTGGAGGTTTCGAGGAAATTTAGAGTCGGTGCCCGACCTGAGCTCAGTACGGCGGAGGTGGGCAGGTTCAGCGCCCGCCTCAGCAGCACCAGTTGCTGGCAAGGCCCTTTCAGCAGCAGCAGGACCCTGCTCTTCCGAGGGCAGACTTTGTAGGAGGAGGCCGACCTCAGGGTGCTCCTTAGGGACCTCGACCAGGACGTGGTCAGGGAGTTGGTCGACATCAGAGAGGTAGAGGAGATGGGCATGGACAGTTTCACGCAGTAGAGTTTACAGCTCCAGCAGGACCATAGGTGGTGTGAGGTACGATTTGTTTGTTCAGCACTCTCGTTTATGCTTTGTTCGATTCAGGAGCTTCACACTCTTTTGTTGCACCCGGTCTAGCCCATGCTTTGGGTCTAGATGTAGAGAGAATTTCCATACTCCTGGTGATAAGTACACCAGTTGGAGGCCAGATCAGCGTATCTTGTGTTTTTCGGGGATGTGGGCTAATGTTGGGACCACATCAAAATATTGGGGACCTTATTTTTCTACAGATGCAGCCATACATTGTCATCCAAGGAATCAACTGGTTGTTTTCTGTTAGTTACATTATTGACTGCTTCTGAAGAAGGGTTGTGTTCTCCGACGTGGATGTGGAGCGTGTATATTTTTTTGGCGAGAGGAGTTATCAGGTGGGAAGCCGGCATGTGAAGCCTCTCCTTTCCTTTTTAGGCGGGTTATTAGTGGTTTCAGTTGATAGAGAGATGATTGATGTCCTAGAGGTTTTTGTGGAGTTCCTCGATGTTTTTCTCAAGGAGGTTGTGACTCTACCCCCCCCCCCCCCCGACGTGACGTTGAGTTCGGTATAGACTTTCTGCCTGGTGCCTATCCGATTTCGAGGGCCCCTTATCGGATGGAACCTTCAGAGTTGCGGGAGTTTCGGATTCATATTGCCAATATGATGGGTAAGGGTTTTGTTTGACCCAGAGGGTCACCATGGGGTGCTCCAGTTTTGTTCGTAAAGAATGCAGATGGTGGTCTTAGGTTATGCATAGACTACCGAAGGTTGAATCAGGTTACAGTCAAGAATGGGTACCCCCTTCCAAGGATAGATGATCTCTTCAACCAGCTGAGGGTATCAGGTTGGTTTTCTAATATTGATCTACGATCTGGATATCATCAGCTGAGGGTAAATGACAGTGACATCTCAAATACAGATTTCAGGTGCATGTATGGACACTTCGAGTATGTAGTGATGCCGCTGGGAGTTACAAATACACCATCTGTGTTCATGGGACTTATGAACCTTAACTTCAAAGAGTTTCTGGACCGGTTCATAATTGTGTTTATCGATCACATCCTGATCTACTCAAGATCAGAGGAGGAGCACGTTGAGCATCTCAGGGCAGTCTTGGAAGTCCTTCGACACCACCAGCTTTATGGGAAATTATCGAAGTGTAAGTTCTTGACACAAGAAGTATACTTCCTTGGGCATGTAGTGTCTCAGCATGGAGTGTCAGTGGACCCATCAAAGGTGGAGGAAGTTGTTTCTTTGGAGGAACCTGAGAGCGTGGCCAAAGTTCGTAGTTTCCTGGGGTTTTCAGGTTATTATCGGAGGTTTGTTTCAGACTTCTCTTGAGTTGCTGCTCCATTTATGGCTTTGACTAGGAAGAACCAGGTCTTCCTATGGAGCAAGCAGTGCCAAAAATATTTCGACTACCTGAAGGAGAAGTTGGTCAGTGCTCCCGTACTCAGGTTTCCAGAGGAAGGGTTGTTATACGAGGTGTTTTGTGATTCTTCTGGCCTTAGTTTGTGGTGCGTACTGATGCAGAAGAAGGGTGTGATATGTTATGGGTCTAGGCAGTTGCGCCCTCATGAGCGTAACTATGCCACCCATGAACTAGAGCTTACAGCAGTAGTGTTTGAACTGAAATTGTGGCAAAATTACCTCTTCGGGGAGTGCTTTTTGGTCTTCTCAGATCATAAGAGCTTACGTTATATATTCTCCCGGCATGACCTGAACTTACAGAAGTGGAGATGGGTTGAGTTTCTCAAAGAATATGACTTTGAGATCTCTTACACTAAAGTTAAGGGCAACGTTGTGGATGATTCCCTGAGCAGGAAGTCACATAAGGAAGTGGTTCAAGAATCTACTGATGCTTGGAGGGAAATGGGAGAGTTGTATGCCTTGTACTTGGATGAAAGGGTAGAGGGTGTTAGAGGCTGTTTGTTTAAGATGACGGTGCAGTCCTCCTTGTTGCAGCAGGTGGAAGAGTCTAAGTGGGGAGACTCTGAGGTAGAAGTAATGCAGGATCATATCGATCATGGAAATGCTTCAGAAGGATGGTAAGAGGATAGCTGACATCATATGCTTTTTCATGGAAGGATGTTTTTTCCAGAGGTGATGTGTGAGGGAGTTCTCCGTGAGTTCCATAGATCATCCTTGGCGGTACATACAGGGGTTTCCAAAATGTACTGAGGCCTGAGGGAACGATTTTAGTGGCCCGGGGTGAAACGGGCAGTGGCAGAGTTTGTGGCTAAGTGCCTAGTGTGTCAGCAAGTGAAGGCTGAACACCGTGTTCCCATTGGTTTGTTGCATCCTTTAGATGTCCCCGAGTAAAAATGGGATGACATCTCAATGGAATTCGTCATAGGACCACCCATAGCTCAGGGTGGTTATGATGCTATCTGGGTAGTGGTGGATCGAGTAACGAAATCATCTCACTTCTTAGCAATTAAGGAGTCAGGCCTGGTGAGTACCTTAGCACAGAGGTATGTAGACGAGGTGGTGCATTATCATGGAGTTCCGAAGACTATCGTCTCATATCAGGATACTCGGTTTTCCTCATGAGTCTGGAGGGGGTTACAACATGATTTTGGAACCCAGCTATGACTTAGCACTAATTTACACCCCCAGACCGATGGGCAGATAGAGTGGACTGTCCTGACATTGGAGGACATGCTGTGAGCATGCGTTCCATATTTTGGAGGTTTATGGGTTCGACACTTTCCTTTAATAGAGTTTTCCTACAACAACAGCTTCCAATATACTATTGGAATGGACCATTTGAGGCTTTGTATGGAAGACCATGTCGTTCACCCATTTAATGGGAAGAGGTTGGTGAGACAGGTGCTCTTGGGCCATAGGTAGTACAGAGCACCATAGAGAAAGTCCAGCTTGTGCGTGATAGGATGAAAGCGGCTCAGGACCGACAGAAGTCTTATGCTAATAGTCGGAGGAGGCCCTTAGAGTTAGAGGTGGGAGATCATGTGTTCTTGAAGGTTTCCCATCGATGGGGGCAACAGAGGTTTGGGAAAGAGAGTAAGCTCTCCCCTAGGTTCATTGGACCTTTTGAGGTGCTGAGGCAAGTCGGAGAGGTGGCATATCAGCTAGCCCGGCCACCTCAGTTGTAGAAGGGTCATCACGTCTTCCGCGTCTCCCAGCTTCATCGGTACTTACACAATGACTCTCACATTATCGACTGGGGAGAGATAGATATGGGAGATGACGGGACCTTCAAGGAACAACCAGTCAGAATTGAGTATCATAAAGAGAAGGTGCTCTGTGGATGAACTATTTCCTTGGTTCGTGTACTGTGGAGGCATGGCGGCCTCGAGGAGAGCACCTGGGAGCAGGAGGATCAGATGCACGCTCAGTACCCAGATTTGTTTTGACCTGTGTTTTTCTTTGTTCTTCTAAGATTTGTTTTGATGTTATACTATGTACCTTTGATATATGGAATGCTAGGCTTGTCGTTTGTGAGACTTTTTGTTTCCTTGTTCTCTAGAAGTGTGTAACATGTTCGGATGTGTGGGAAAAGGGAAGAACCTGATCTTTAATCGAGACACATTAATGCGGATGTGATTGAATCCATGCAGGTGAGTTAGTGCCGCCTAAAGTGGATATTATCTCAACATAAGATAAGGAATTTCCCCAAACCATGTGTTCGGGATGTGTGTTGGTTGTACGGTGTTAGGGGTAGTGCAAGTTGAAAAATCCTAATGTATGGAAGTGGGAAGACCCAATTCTTGATCGAGACGCATTAATGAGGATGCGATTAAATCCGTGAAGGCGAGTCAGTGCTGCCTAAAGAAGATAATATCTCGACATAGGAGAAGGAATTCCTAACACATATGATTAGGTTTGTTAGACGGGTTCCTATTATAACGAGAGCCCTAAGAGGTATCTTGATGGGTTCCTCTAGGCCAGTTTCAGAATTCTTAGGGATGAGAATGTTTTAATAGGTATCTGATGTAACATCCTGGACCTCTCCGGCCCTTTCCTTTATCGAAAAGAAGGTCATGAAGTGTTTTGGAGGGTAAAATGGAATTTTCCCAAACTTTTCAAATTTTTTAACTACACGTTGTGTAGTGTGAGTACATGCCGTGTAGCCCATACTACATGCCATGTAGTCCCTACCTGCGTACACGTCAACCTTAAACTGTGTGTTGACCAGTCAATGGTCGTGTGCCGTGTTGAAGCCATGTCCTTGCCATGTGAAATAAATGAGTACACGCTGTGTGGCCCATACTACACACCGTGTAGTCCCTCCCTGCGTACGCGTTACCCTCAAACCGTGTGTTGACCAGTCAACGACCATGTGGCATGTTGAATCCGTGTCCTTGCCGTGTGAAATAAATGAGTACACGCTGTGTAGCCCATACTACATGCCATATAGTCCCTCCCCGCGTACCCATTACCCTCAAACCGTGTGTTGACCAGTCAATGACTGTGTTCCGCATTGAAGGCCGTGTTGGAAGCCGCGTGGCGACCGTGTGAAATGTCCAAATACAGTCCATGTACTAGAAAGTACATGCCGTGTACTTTAGTTTTTCTCACCTATAAAAGGAGGGGGCCTCTTCTCCTTTTCAAATCACTCCTCGTCTGCCCATTCCCTCAAGCAGAGCTCTCCCAAGAGAGACTCCAAAGATCCTTTATTCTATAAATTCTTTGTCCGAGATCTGATTTACGATCCGTCAACGACCACGAGATTTTAACGATGAGGCAGAAATTCTGAGCTTGGATATGTTGTCTCCCCTTCAGGCTTTTCTTCCCAGCTTCCACCCGGGGATGTTTTTCCGGGATTTGACAGAAGCGACGGACATCGACGAACGTCTTCTAAAGTTGACTCGGGGGAGCGTTGTGATCAGAACCTGTGGAGGTAGGGATCTTACCTTTGTCTCTCTAAATTTTTCATCATGCAGGGTGGGTGCCCTCTTGTTTACGTGAAACAATTTTGAACAGGTTTAATAAAGATAACAACTGGATTAAAGAATTGGGATGGGGAAGTTGTTATGTTTATCTTTATTTATCCTATTGTTATGTTGTGAATTGAATAGTCTTATTCCTACTAAAAATCAAGGTCGTTGGGGGCCTTTTTTTGCGCAATTAAATGCTGCCCTATCTTTTTAGAACATTTATGGATGTAAACTTTGTGGAATGTGGGAATTAGTTAATCATGTAAAGTTGGCTAATTAAATGAATAACTGGAACCCTTGTGTGATCACCCCGGTTGAAAAAAACTAAAATAATAAACATGTGGGTTCTGGTTAGGGTTTATTTATGTGAAGGGGGTGTTTTGTGGGTTGTTGTGGATCGGGTGAGCAGCGAGGCTGCAGTTGTCTTGGTTGTGGGTTGGCGTGAATGCTATGTTGGTGGTTGGAAGCAGGGCTGTAGGGATGGGTTTGAATGTTAATGAACTATGAGTTGTGAATAATAAATTAAAGTGGAAGAGTTAATGAATGGTGGGGCATGGTAATGGAACGAGAATAATAATAAATGGGGCTGGTTGGTTAATAAGAAGGGACTTTTTGTGTTGCTTGTGTTTTCCTAACTTGATTTGTGGATGGAAGGGATATGTTTTACGAACGATTGATATGGTTGGTTGTGGATATTTTCCCATTAGTTAAGGAACTAATAAACTAATTCTGTTGAAACATTAAAACCTAAATGGGGTTGGAGTTTTTTGTTGTATGCATGCTTCGACATAGCAGTGTCGTGGCACGTGCTCAATTTCTCTGTTTAGAATCCATAGGTTGGGTTGTGTGTTTGGCATACATATATATATATCTATATCCTTGTGTTTTGTCGCACCCCACCCATGTTGAGAACTTAGTGATGAAAACTCCCATTTCATGGGAGATGGTGTTTTTCCCCTTAGTTACTAGCTCCTTCCTTCTCCTTCTTCCATAGGCTGTGATTTCTTGAGGTGACCTTACACCTAGGACTCTTCAGGTAGGTTTTAGTTCGGGAGGTTTTAGCCCAAGACTCTTCGGGCAGGTTTTCTATTTCCCCAAAATCTTCGGGATGAGGCCTAGGTGTGTGCGGGTGGGATATGTGGTTGTGAGGCCCATGTGTGTGGGGGCGGGATATGTGGTTGTGAGGCCCAGGTGTGTGTGGGCGGGATATGTGGTTTTGAGGCCCAAGTGTGTGCGGGTGGGATATGTGGTTGTGAGGCCCAGGTGTGTGCGGGCGGGATATCTAATTGTGAGGCCCAGGTGTGTATGGGCAGGAAGAGTGTGGTAGCGTCAGGACGTTCGCCGTTAGGAAGAGCCGCTAACTAGTGGGAAATTGTGCGGGGTACCCAATACTCTTGTTCTTATATACTACTACTTGTTGTTTTGTGTTTTGGTGAGCGTGGCTGGTGAGGTTGGGTGGATAGAATTCCTTGATAGGTTTTGGTTTCTTCTGTTGTTCTCAGAGGACATTAGGATGTCCCCCCACTTGTGCATGAGATCTTTAGGATTCCCTACTGAGTATACTTCTATTCTCACCCTACGTTTACTTTCAGGTTTCCTGGAGGACTACCAGGGCCGTGCGGGTCCCTACTAGTCAGGACAGTTGGAGTTGTTGCAGATTGTTTTACTCTTGTTTCTTTTGGTATTGTACTTTTGAGCTTTCTTGTACTTGTACCTTGTTTCAGAACTGTTTAAACATGCATGTGTGTTTGGTTTTGGTTTATTTACTTGTTCCTTTTTCTTTTGGTGTTTGACTCATCCTATTTCCCAATATTAAATAAATAAAAGGGTAATGCCTCCCATATTTGTGAAAAACTCATACCCTTGGTGCTAGTCACCACTCTGGGGCCTACTGGAGGTGGGACTCGGGGGTCATTATCTCCATTTCACCATTTCCAGCTCAGGAGGGGCATATTTGGGGGAGAGGGTCGTGACATACTTAAATTATTAAATTAATATAAATAAATTTTCATGTTTGAGTGGCTTAAAATTGTTATATTTAAAATATATACTGATTATTATTATAAATAATATCATAAAATAATTTTTTTAATTTTTGTAACGATGTTTTCACCCTTATCTCTTTGTTTTAACCCTCACCCCCACCCCCCGTTACAAATTTCTAGAATTACCACAGTATAAATGTTTTTCACTCTTTATGGGTCAAGTGAGTTACCATAAAAAGAAAATTGAGCCATAAATGGAACATGAATTATATTTTCAAACATTTCACATTAAATTGGGAAAATATTATATTTTTATGAATTTTATATCATTTAATAAAATATTGTTTATTATAAAATATCATTGATATCAATTGTAAAATTACATGAAATATTATAATTTAATATGTATCTAACTTAGGTAAAATGGTTCCAAAATTATATGGATTATAATATAAGGTATATGTGGTCTTAATATAATAATCCAATCAATTTTTGGTAGGTTTAAATATAATTTTAACCCATATATTGTTGTTTAACCCCGTGATTAACCAATTTTAACCTTAATTGTGGTAATAAAATATTTTTAATATTAAAGGGTTGTAATTGTACCTATAAGGTAAAATATAGATCATAAATGGAAAAAGGATGAAATATTAAACCATTTATCATCTTATTTGTTCTATTTTCATATTTTTATGATTTTTAAATAATTTAATAAAATATGTTTAACATAGAATACGATTTATTTATTTTAAGAACTATTCATATAATTTGAGTTTGAAAATAGCATGACGAAAAATTAATTCATATATAAACCTTTAAGAAATCCATAATATGTGATATGTTTCTATAAAATCTTCATAAAAAAATAATTCACCCAAATTTCATTATATTTAACATTTTTAAAGTCATTTACATTTTTTTTCTGTTAATTGAATAAATACTTTTTCAGCATTGCGTATGATTTTAAGGTAATTATTCACACACCAAAAATAAAAAAAATTAATATGAAAAAAAAATCTTTTTTAAATAAACATGTAGAATTGAACTTATCATTCATTTATTCTTATGTAAAAAATTTAGAGATATTAAATTCATGAGAGTGACAATTTATATTTATTCTCTTATTAAAATATATCTAAGGTCATAGTCAAAGGAAAATGGAACCAAGTTTCCATATTTTAGAAAATTTGATGAAAATAGCTGAAATTAACTCATCAAATAGATAGATTCAAGTGTTATAAATATTTTAGAGCATTATCTCAATATTTTTACCCCGTTTTACCCATTTTACCCTTATCAAGGTGACAAATAATTACCAAAGATACTATTCAAAATAATCAAAATAAAAAGAAATTATCTGACAAATTTGATCCTATTTATTCCAAATATGACATCAATTTTTAAATATTTAATTCATTTAAGGGGTAGATTTAAATTTAAAACTAAACACCCAAATATGACATAATGTAGTTTTCTAGAAAAATGTTTTCTAAAGTACAAAAAAATTATATACTAAAATACAATATAATATTATTTCCAATAACCTCAATTGGATTATTAATAATAAAAATAAACTAATTTTACTTTTAAAACCATTTTAAAAAAAATGTAACTTTTGAATTCTTTAAATGAAAATACAATTTCAATAAACATCATTATTTTTCACTATTCATCAAAAAACCAACCCTATTAGAAAATTATAAACAATTCACTTTATGATAATTTTTACATGAATATTTTAATGAATTTAATTCTTTAAAATTAAATTTCTAATATTTGTAGAAAATAATTATATTTTGGAAGCAGTAAATGTAAGAAAAATCCTTTTTGAAGAAAATTCATTTTTGAAGCATAAAACGACTTCACTAAAAAATGAGTGCTTATTTTCATAGGAATTAATCAATACATCTGTATTGAGAATGGATAATGTACACATATTTCACAATTCAATTAATCATATTCATACCCACCAATTAAAAAACTAGGTCACATTTAAATAATAATATTTTTATAATACATCTCAATTCACTTGATGCTTGGTGTTGAATGTTAGGCTAGCTATCGATCTTATTATTTTTTATACTAGATTTCTAGGGTTTTATATCAACCCCCTTAAGTAAATTGTTCCCTCACAATTTTAATTTTCTCATAAAAGGTTCAATATTTGAAAATTATTTTATTGAAAACAGACATCATATATACAGATAATAAAACTTCTTTTAAAAAGAGAAGTGGGAAGGATAAATGTTAACAAATAATTGAGTTATTGGATAAGGAGAACATTGGTGGGTAGATAGAATATAGGTGTGGAGGATAAAAATTCCATCCAAGGACTAATATAGAGTGATAAAGAATAATATAATGATAATTTTAGTGACTATATAATAATAATTTAGTGAGGGGTGAAAATACCATTAATTCATAGGAAATTAAGGTAAAAGGATAAATTTTTTATTTTAAGATCCTCTTCCTAAATTTAATGGATTATTTTACTAACAAGATATAGTACATGACAAAATATACTTACTTTATTTATTTCTATTTTATAAGAACAATTTTATCCTTTGGTTGCGCTTTGATCAATTTCAATTCTATCTCATCTATTACTCCAATAAATGGATATTCAATATGATTTTATATGCCCGAAGAATTGAAATTAACCTTTAAAAAATTATAAAATAAATAATTCATTCCTCATGCCTCTAAATATTTATGAAAAACAGAATTTTTAGAATAATTTATCTAATATGGATCAATATAATACACTAATCTCTAAAACCTCACCAATAGCACCAGAAGTTAAAATTAATCCATTCCATAAATAGTAAACATTAAGACTCCACCAAAACATATTTGACCAAATTCAAGCCCAAAAAAATATAAATGTTTTGATCACATATTTTTTCTTTCCTGGATTAACTTCAATATTTATCCCTATAGAATATGAAGTACCTCATAATGTCACATAATAAACATGTGAGTAACATGATTCTATTAATACATGATAAAAACTTGAATTTACATAAAACATCAATGAAAACATATATACTTAAAAAAATTAACACTGCCCATATTCCTTAAATAAAATCACAGAATATTGAATATATTCTATCTATCAAAAAATGCAACATTTTTTTTTTAAATATGACCTAAATAAAATTCTTATCATGTCTCTAACCAATTTCAAGGTCACCAATACTGTCTCATTTACTTCATCAATGTCAATAATCTATTTATCCCAAGTAAAAATTTTTAACTCAATATCATGCACATATTTGGGGTTATATTTTTCTTAATCATGTGTTCTATAGAAGTATAGACTTTACAAAAAATCACATTTAGAGGTTATTAGTACCAATCAACATATTTTTTAAAATACTTAAAGAAAAAAACCATGGAAAAATCTGTAGATGTTTAATTATTATTAAATATATAATTTTAGGTAAATAACACTTCTACAATATAATTCTTGAATCCCAATACATAAACACTTTAATCCTTTTACTTCAATGATTAATATAGAATTGTAACTTCATTGGGTTAGGAGTTAGCTATAATAATATGGAATTGAATTAGATAAATCGCATGTCTCCCACACATGAAATATTGAATTATAAATGGTTCCTTAGGATGAACTTCATATCCCTCTGTTAAAAACTTTATTTATCCCTGAAAATTACTTTCTCCATTACCTTTGTTTTCACATAGAATATATATTCTCATTCGTTTAAGACATTCACTAGAGTTATTCTTCCCATATTCTCGACATGTAGAAAGATGAATCTTCTCTCCACCCAGGTTTTTATGAAAATACAAATTTCTCTTATTAGGTATTCTAGGTAACTCACCCAAGTTGAGTTTATTAGTCACATAATAAGATAACTGATTAGTAATAATCACAAGGTTTAACATTCCATATCCCATTTCATTTAGTCACCCATAGGGAAAATCATTCGATTTTCCTTCACATCCAATGTTAACATAATTCCATATAGTTATGGTAATTGAATAACACAAAAAAACTATAGTGTTTTTAATGATATCAATAGTGATAAATAAAAAAAAACCATTCATAAGATGTCCAAATACTGGCATATAATTTTAAATATAAGAAACATTAGTATTATCCTACTTTATCCTTGGTTTTAATATATTCAAATACTTCATAAAGGTTTATAAGGAAAATGTGAGTTTACCCAAGCATATCCACCGAGAGTGTCAAAATAGGTACACTGTAAAGGAAAACTCACTATGCACCATAATGATGGTCAAATTATACTCAAGCAACTATTTTTTGGGTTATTTACGCCTAGATAAATCTATTACAAAATCACATCCACTTATAGTATCTTGGTATGGATGTATTACTATTAAAACCACATAATTTATTCCTTATAAAATTTTACTGTGTTATCCTATACTTAGACCTATCCCCAAGGTTTTCACCAATGATATCTATTATTGACCTCTAAATATTGACTAAAATTTCTTATAATACCAACTATAGTGACCTAAGATTCTCATACATAAATATTACTTATTTTTAGATAAATATTAAATACATAACATTACAATCAATTCTAAAAATCATTATGGTTTAGTGTATTTATAGACGAGATACATAAACATATTATTTAGGTATATTCCTCAAAATCTCTCATTCTTCTATTCTAAATTTATACCCTTATTAACATAACCTTCTTAAAATATTTCATCATAACCAGAAGAAAAAAACATTAGAAAGGGTGATCTTAGATTCTCAGTAAGGGTTAGAATGAGAGATACCAATAAATGATCAAATAAAATCATTAGCTAATCACAAGGGCATTAGATCATGGACATAACATAAAAAGTTCATACCCAATATTTCATGGATCATAAACAATAGTCAAGGAATAAAACATTATCATCTAAAAATAAATGCATCATAAGAGTGAAGAATCATCATAAATAAACCATGAACCAAAATTTCATATTATATGAATAAAAAAATTACATAATACTGTGCCTACGAAGTCAGTATATAAACCATTTCGTATATGATGTTTATCTATTGAGACGATCAAATCCTAGTGAATTATACACAAACACTTATTTCCTATACCATATCATACTAGACATCATAAACGGTTTCCCATTTTAGATCATGCATCCGTATATATTTACCACAGTGGCTTAAGAACATCAACTTTTTTCACATAATTATCCCATGAGATACAAAACATTACCCAATCCATTAAAGGGATATATAATTCCAGTACCACTTATAACATAATGGAAACTATGAATATGTGTGTCAAAATATCATAAAAAATTCATCATATTATAACCCAATAAAAAAATGGATTTTACAAACATTTTATAAATTAATCATAACCAAACACATAGAATATAAAATTGTTTAAAAAATGTATCATCATCATAATCATTAACCATCCATTGAAATAATAAGTATAGTATCATTGGATAATATCCCTATAAAAACATAATTAATATCAAATCATATCATCATAGATTATAATTCATTTAAAATATAAAAAAATTCTTTGAGGATATTATCCATTTCATTTTAAAATCACTTAATTAAAATAAAAATATTAATAAAATATTATAAAAAATGATTTCTTTTAAAATAAAATTGAAAACTTTTAAAGGAAGAATAAAAACTTTGAGTGGAAATGGCTGTGTTAAATTCCATTAATTCTACGAACATTAGAATAAATATTCATTTATATTTTTCAATAAATGTCAAAAGTACCAAATTTGGAAAACCAAAAGAATATTCCTTTTAATTTTTTTATAAAAATTAAAAAACTGATAAAAATAAATTTTAACAATCATTGGATATTAATAAAAAAAAATTCTTGAAAATATTATAAAGAAAACATGGACATGGAAAAAAAGATTTCCTATTTAATTTAAAACATAGTTGGTATTTATTAAAAAAATTATTTTGGTATCCTAAGTAATTAATATGAGGAAAATAAAATAAAAAAGTTGTATGATATATAAATAAATAGAGTATAAGGAATATTAATTTTATTAATAAGATAAGGATCATATAATTTTCTCAATGAAAATACAAGCCTAAAAAATCCCAAACCAAATTGGATTGAGACGTAAATATTTGCGTCAAGTATCATCTTTCTTCAAAGGCATATGAAACTCATATATAATAATTATATATTTATTATAAATGTATTAAAAACCATACTAAAACATATCATACCATATATAATTTACCTATTACTTTTTTCACCCGTTTTTTAAAAATTTACTAGTAAAGTCACTATTTTTGGTGGTAACTACTTCGTTTTTCATGCATGTTTTGGTTTGGTAATCCCAATCCTTGTACTTTGATCATTGTTTCATAATATAAAGAATTTTAATAATTTCATAGATATTAAATATATTCATTATATATATATATATATTGAGTCATCCTTAAAAGGAAGATATAAAAAAAATAAATCACACCATTCATGGAGACGTTAGATCGTACGTACACATAGACATTGTTTACATTTTTCGATGGATGAAACCAAAGAAAGTTAAATAATAATTCAACTTACAAAAATATTATTATACCACATATATCATATATCATATACATATATATATATATATATATATATTAAATCAATCCTTTTTATCATCCATGTAAAAGAGAAATGATAAACAAATCACATCACATTATGGAGGTGGTAATCCACACATAGACACAAACAATGTTATCCTTTTCCAAATAATGATAAGGTAATAATTTAGATATGATATTATCATTATAGAAAAAAAATTACATCATAAATATCATATATAAACATTAAACCCATCATAATAACCATGAATGAAACATGGGATGGAAAATGAGTTGTATCCCTATGTGAAGGCTGCTGTCCACACATACAAAAAAGTTATACTTTCACATCCCATTTGATGGATTAGAGGGTGGATATTGATGGTTACATAATCATAATTAGATTTTATTATATTTAGGATACTAAAATTATTATTTTATTATTAATATCATTGATTTAGATTACTCATAATAAGAAATAAATTGAAAGAGGTCGGGTATGACTATTACCTCTTCTTCGGTAGGACTTCTTTATATCCCTTCTTAAGGACCCTTGGAATGTCCCTTTAAGGATAATAGATAACAAAATTCATGTACATGTAATTTTAGAAGATAATTTGTAAGGGATTTTTCAATATAGATGGATTAAGGGGTGTGAGTAATAGAGGAGAGGAGGTGCCTTTTTATAAGCGAATAGATGGAAAATCTTGGAATTACTTAATTAATAAAATTAATATAAATTATGTTTCATGATAAAAAGGATCCAAATTGAAATATTTAGAATATATTCTTACTATTAGTAAAACTAATCTCATAAAATAAAATTTATAAATGATTAGGTGATTTTTCAACCCTAATCCTTTTTACCCCTCTTACCCCTTTTACATTATCACAAATCAAAGCCTTTTTACTCTTTATGGGTCAAGAGAGTTACCATAATACGAAAATTGACCAAAAAATGTAACATGATTGATATTTTAAACCATATCATACTCAATTTTCATAATATAATACTTTTACAAATTTTTAATCATTTTATAAGACATTTTTTTATTATAAAATAGCATTAATGTAATTTGGGAAATTACATGAAATATTATAATATAATATTTGTCTAACTCATTTAAAATTGTTCCAAAATGACATGGATTAAAACATAAGGAATATAGGGTATTAATATAATCATAAAATCAAATATTTATAGTTTTTTTATCATTTGAAACCTCATATTTTGGTTTAACCCCTTGGTTAACAAATTTTAACCTTAGCCATGGTAGTTATTTTTTTTATATTAGAGTGATATAATTATACTTATTAGGTAAAATTGGATCATAAATATCCAAATTATTATATCCTATAACATTTACCATCCTACTTGTTCTCTTTTAAGTCATTTATTATTTTTAAATAATTTAATAAAATATATTTAACATAAAATACTATTAATGTAATTTTAAGAACCATTCTCATAATTTGATTTTGATAACAAAATGATAGTAATGAAATTATAATATAAACTTTTAACACATCCCTAATAATTCATATTTGTCAAAAAAATTATAAAACAAAATAATTCACCCAAATTGAATTAATTTAAATATTTTTAAAATGAGTTATTTAATGTTTCTATTAATTGAATAAATACTCTGTCATCATTGCGTACAACTTAAATATAATTATTAAATAAAAAAAAATTTAAAACAAATTAATATTATAAAAAATAATTTATATTTTAAATACGAATTTATAACCTAATTCATCCTCATTTTATTATTATGTAATAATTTTATATATATTAAAGTAAAGAGAGTGACATTTTTAATTTACGCTTTTCCTAAAATAAAATAATGGTCATAATCAATGAAAAGGGGAAAAAAATTCCATATTTATAAAAATTAGACTAAAATGGATGAACTATCTTATACAAGAGGATAAATTCATGTATTAGAGAAATTTTAAAGTATTATCCCAATGTTTTAATGTCGTTTTAGTCATTTTTCCCTTTAACGTTGTGACAAATATTTACCAACATTACAATTCATATTGAAAAAAATTAAATAGACCTATATAAAAAATTTTATCCTCATTATTACAAATATGGAATCAATTTTTCAATAATAAAATCACATAATTGGAATAATATAATCTAAAATTATCCCACAAAATGTGTCAAAAATCTTTTTTCTAGAAAAATGTTTTATGAAGTATAAAAAGTTTTTTATAATAAAATCCAACATAAAATTAATTAAAATGATCTTAATTAGATTATTAATAATATTATTGGATTAATTGTTATTTTAAAACAATTTTAAAACAAAATTTAACCTTTTAGTTTATTTAAACACAAATATAGTTTTCAATAAAAATCAATATTTTTCACTATAAAAAATAAATATTTTTATAGAATTATAAAAAATTCTCTCTAAGATAATTTTTATATGATTAATTAAAAAATTAAGTTAATTTTATAAAATTCAATTTTATAATTTTAAAGAATTAATTATAATTTTGATACAAAAAATAATATAAAAATCAGTTTTTGAAAAAAATGCATTTTTAAGCATAAAATAAATGTACTAAAAATTTAGTGTTTATTTTTAAAAAGAAAAAATAAATAAATTTCTATTGATTAGTAATACTATCAAAATATTTCACAATTCAGTTGCAGATATTCATACCTTAAAATTCAAGGACTAGGTCACATTTAAATATTAATTTTTTTATCTCTAGAGGGTCGACCTCTTCTAAAGGCTCCTACTCAACCAATATGAGAGGGTATCATTGTGGAGGAGAATCATGATTTTTCAATCAAATAAGAAATAATTGAAGTTGAATACACTCTTGAGACACCTTTCTATGAAACAAAATTTATAATCAAAGTCCCAACCATGAGAAATGAGAAAACACCTACTAAAGGAGGAATTCAGGGTGAACTTCTTTCCGATGTAGTGACATACAAATAATCTTATGCAGTAGGGAGGAGTGAGTACCCATAACTCCTTTAATTAGGGATTTGATTTCAACTTGTCTGCATATGAATCTCTATTTACACATGTTATGAGAATGTTCACTATCAAAGATAATCTATACAAACCTGAATGGACTAGATTAGGTATTTTGTTTAAAAAATTTGAATCTATCAGAAGTGTAAATTTTAAGATGCAAGTAGAAGGAAAATTGTAAATAATGTACAAAAAAATTTAATGTTCATTAATCCCTTTGGGGCCTATGTCCATGTAAATAGCCCCAACTAGACACATTTTATTAATTTCAAAAGAACATCATTTAAAATGTATAGGCATAATTACCAAACTAAGAACAAAATCTTTTAAAATAATAAAGCTAATAAAATAAGAAATAGGAACTTAAAACTTACAATGTTGGGTGTGTGGGTCCATCTATAATGTCCTCTTCGAATTTCATTGAAAAACCAATGTATATCTATTTTTTCTCATTTAGGAGTAAGGTATAACCTATTTTGGAAGTTAGATGATCCTAGATTAAGAACTTTTCCACACATCTTCACAATAAAGGATTTTGTCATAAATACACTATAAATATCATAACAGCAGTGTATGAAAGAGGATAGTAGGAACTATGATGAATATATGAAGAATAAAATCACACCAAAATCTTAGGTATCCAAAAACATATCAGGAGATAAAATAGGACGGTGTGGAGGGTGAATCATCTGAATATCGAAGGATGGGGAGCATGAGTCATCAATCCAAATGACACTGCCCGACCCTCAAAACTATCCAACCAACTAGTGGGCACCAAGTGTTGTATAAAACTGAAAAGGAAATAATTCACTCTAGAAAACTTGGATAGGTAGAGGTATTAGATGAATTAGGCATCAACTGGATCAATGGAAAGGAGCTCACCAATTACAGATCAATGACTCTATAGGTGTAGGGATGCAAAGCTTAATAAAGCAGTCTGAGCTCAATAGACCAAATCAATAGACCCTTGTGGAAGCCTAAAACAAAGAATAACGAAAAAAATAAATTGAAAATTAATAAATAAACAATTTTCATTCATTATTTTATAACATATAAATAGGTGAAGATAATAAAATCAAATTTCAATATGAAAACACTAGAATTCCCAACTCTCCACCATTTTCTATTGAATTTGGGGATCTTATTACATATTATGTTATTTAATGGGAACAAAAATAAATATTTATAAATAATATTTTAATTTTGATAATACCAAAACTTTATTCAAAATATTAGCCCAATCATCATTAGTATGTATCTCATTGACACATAAAGTTATAGATTCAATAAAACCTCCAATAAAATGTAATCCAATATCTATGTGTTTGGATTTACCATAAAATACTAAATCTTTGTATAAATGAAGATAATATTAACAATATATCTTAAATATTTTTATAGAATCATAAATCTAGAATTTAGAAAAAAAAATCCTTAATCCATAAGAATTCCTTAATAAACTCAGTTAGTGTAATATATTCTGATTATGTGCTTGAGAGAAAAACCACAGATTGCATATTACATTTCAAGGAAATAAGTACTCCACAAGAAATGAATACATACCTAGTAGATGAATTTATTAAGTTAATTTTACTTTCATATTAAGTTTTTACATATCTAATAACAATTTTAGAAGTATCAACATTTTTACTATAACATAAAGATAAATTTGAAGTACACGATAGGTACCAAATAATCCACCTTAGGGCATACCAATGTGGATTCTCTAGGATGGACATAAATACTCTATGAGTGTATATTGAAAGGTATATATTTGGTCTGGTATATATCATTGAGTATATGACACATCCAACAATGTTGGAATATGCTATTGACGACATATACTCTATATCATTAGAAAAATTGGGTGGTTATGTTAATGAAGGACTAAAATGCTTCACAAATGGTACACTAACAGGTATGATATATTTAAACAAGTAAATTTCAAGAATTCTATAACATTATATAGTTAATTAATATATTAAAATTTATTGGTTCTACCACTAAAAATATCTACAATAAGGACTTGTTTTTCATCCGCTAATTCATTCTTTTCAAAAACACCTCTTAATTTAGATTTTACAAAAACAATAAGATTTATCTTATTTAATATAATAATAATTTAATAAAAATATAACAATAGGTAAAGCATTATTTTTTGTTGGACATGAAATAAAACAAGCATCATATTTAATCCTAATGAAATGCTTATTATGAATAAAAGAATCAAACTTCCAATACCATTTCCTAGAGGTTTTGTAACCATATAACGATTTATTTAAAAGTAAAATTTGAGTAGGTTTAAATTATTTAGAATAAGAATCATGAGATTCCATAAAATATTCCTAATTAATGTTACTAGGAAGGAAATCCATTTTCACATCTAGTTATTTAATGTGAAGGTAATTATAGGAATAAAAAAAAGTAACTGCCTCATTGAAGAATTTTTTAGAACTTGAGAAAATATTTTAAAATATTGTATTCCCTATATTTGAATAAATCCCTTAGTGACTTGTCTTTATTTAAATTTTATTTTATTTTAAGTAGTGTTGTCATATTTTCATTTATAAATCCATATACAACCAATTCTGTTGGCCTTGGGGGGTTTATCAATGATAAGAAAAGTTTGTTTTTTATTTAAGGTGTGTATTTCTTTATCCATGACAGAGATACACTACATAGAATAATTTTAATTAAGGGATTTATTATAAGTCTAAGTATTATAATAAAAAATATGATGAGAAACATGAATGGAATATAAAGATTTTTTTTATTGGAAAAAATGAAAAGGATGTATAGGGACCCTTATAACTCTATCACAAGCCAAATAATAGTCAAATTTGTCCTTAAAAGGTTATATTTAGGAATATAAATTAGAACTAAATATTGATTTATCTTGGGTAACCAGATAAGGATCATGTGTATAAGGTTGTAGAGTAGCATGAAATTAGGTAGATGATTTGGTTTTATTATCCCCATCAATGGTTGTATCATCCCTACATTGTTTAAAAATTTTAGATTAAGGAGAAGAAGATTCATAAAACACAAAATCTTTACTAATTATTCATTTATGGTAACTTGGTTGATCAATACATAGTTTATAAACTTTATCACCCTTGGAGAACAAAAAAAATACACTTAAGTTCTAAAGGTTCATTGTTATCAGGCTTGAAAAGGGTATATGGAATGTATCCAAAAACTCCTAGGTGATTATAAGAAGGTGGTTTTTTATTACATAGTTATTCCAAATATTTTAAATGATTATTATAGGATGAAAAAATATTTAATTGGTAAAAAAACAATTATAGAATCTACCCAAAAGGATTTAGGGAGACTCCAATATGCAACTAATCTTTAGAATCTCTCAAGAATAGTAATATTCATTCTTTTATCATGTCTATTTTGTTGTAGGGTTTTCTTTATAGTATAGTTTCTTAGAATTCCCTTAGATTGATAGAACTAAAAGAAATAAATAGAGAGGTATTCTAACCCATTTCAAATTCTCATAGTTTTAATTCTCTTTCCAACTTGATTCTCAACAAGGTTTTTCTAGTATTTAAATGTTTCAAAGGAATAATATTTATTTTTGAGTACATAAATCTAATACATTATAGAGAATTCATCAATTAAGGTAACAAAATTAAATCATCGATCGTAGGATTTAGTCCTTCCTATACCTCATAGATTATAATTAATATATTTTAAGTGGAAACTAAATTTGAAGATAGAACTATTGAAACTAAATCTCTTAGCCTTTTACATTACATAATCTTCCCAAAAGGTAAGGTTACTAGGTGTAATGTCACTCAAAAACCATTTTTTACTAAGTTACTAAATACCATTGTATATTAAATTACTTATTCTATTATTTTTTAGTACATAATTACAATTATTAGATATATACACAATGACCAACTATATAGAATGGGGCTTCCCAGTCAAGACATATAAACCATTTACAAAGGAACCCTTGATAAAGTTTGAGAGTTGGAACATAACTATCATGGGGTGTGGAAAAAAATTATTCCCTAATTTAAAATTTAGTAAATTAGTTAACCTAGGTTGTCTCTAGAGAGCTGCACACAAAAATTAATATTTTACCTTTAATTAGAAGAAATGGGGATATTTTTGAAATTGATTGACTTTGAAAAAAAAGAAACAAAATAAAGAAAATAAGATAAAAATTGAAAAATAATATGATTGAAAATAGTTATATGAGAAGGGTGATCAGTTCAACGTTGGTTTTCCAAATGTAATTCTATTCTAGTTCTAATTTATCTAATACTCTTTTTCAAAGCTGATTAATGTTAGATTCCACAATCACTTCCTCTCATGCCCTTGGTCATATTGTAATGGTGAGAGTAAATCACAACAAGATCTCTATTTGGTAGAATATGATTCAAATGTGTGAGATATTTTCATAGAATATCCTCAATTTACATAGTAAATACTCATTTGGGTTTTTTATCCCAGGAAACACTAAAATCCACTACCCCTCCCACTCACACGAATGATCATCGAGTACATCACCACTAAGTCCTATTATATTCCATAATATATAAACCAAAAACTAGTGGATATATATATTGGTAATTTACCAAATAAAAATAAAAAAAATAATAAAAAAAATAATACAATCATACTTGATAATAAAAACTAGTGTTATAAATGGAACGAAACTTCGTAGAAGAGAGAAAGAAGTTTTATTCAATAATGTACAATAACTCAAGAATTAAAAAATGAAAAACCTATCCTTACCCAATAAATCATAAGATTAACCCTCCATGACAAGGGTAACATAGAATAAGGGGTTTAAGAATAAATTACAAAACTAAGAATAATAAAAATAATGAAAATTAGGAACAAAATATTTCTCCTTCAGAATCTATCATCCAGAATTCTTATATGGTTCTTCCTATCAGACATATAAAAATTACCAAGGATACTTATAATACGTTTTTTGAAATTGAGATTTATTTTAGACCACAAATGTTAAAATTATTTTTACTCCTATAATATAAGTTATGATAAATTAATGAATCAAATTTTTTCTGGCCAAAAATACCATAAATATTCTGAATATTTAGAGTGTTCAATTGCTACATTAATAATTTAATATCTCCATGAAATTTAATTTTCACTTGAGAATTATAGTCCTATTTACGATAAATCTAGAATAACCATATTTGAAGGTATTTAGCCTGATTTATGCCTCATTTACTTATGTGGGGTCCATTATGTCATCTAGAAATATTTTTCCACATGATTGAATTTTTTGGGAATGTAGATTTTTACCTTAACTCAGGGTATAGAAAAAGGAGTTAAATCCCATGAACAACATAATCTTAAAAAAGGTATCACTATAATTAAATAAATATTTTAAAAGTTATTATTGAAATACCAATGTGGTAAAAATAAGTTAAAATTATAGAATTAATAATTTTTTACATTTTAGTCCAAAACACACCAAAAATAAAAAAAATGAATAAAGTAAGATAAAATTGTTAAATTAGTAGGTATAAAATCATTTAAAACTGAATAATAAATCATTAAAATATTATCTCTATAAATTCCCCCACATTTGGAACTTAGAATCCATGAAAAGTAAGCACTAAAATCAAATCACATAAAATTCAAAATACACACTCATGAGATCCACTTATTTTTCAACAAGAAAAAAAAGCAATCATTCCTCCCCAAAAACAATTATTTAAACAACACACATAAGAGAAACCACTATTTCATAACCCAAGAATATGCCAATAAACAACACAGATAAGAGAAACTAACATTTCATAACCCAAGACATCTTTAAAAATCAAAACACACACCAAAACTATCCAAGAAGTGTTTCTCACCTCAATCAAAAATGTATTTAAAATTTTTCATAATTTATAAAACATGTTCAAAATTACCAACAAGGGTTTACACATTAAATACACACAATTTCCTTTGTAAAAACTACTTTTAAGCCACTCAAACATTATAATATTTCAAAAACAACTTTCATGGAACACACATAAATAATAAAAAAATATAAAAACTCATTAAAGAATATTAAATTCATCAAATAATGTTTAATCACAAATCCCACTTCCTTGAGTGAAGAAAATTATAAAATCTAGTGAAAAACATCAACCACACATCAATATCACCCATTGGAGGCACGATCAAACAATAACATCAATATTAAACCCTAAAAATCACACAATAACCACTTGAGAAGTGAAACCCCTAAAGAAGGAGGGAATAAAACCTAGAAAAGAGGGAGAAACCAAGAGAGGAAAACACTTACTTGAAAAATCTAGGAGAAATCACTCCAAATCTACCACCAAAATGGAGCTCCAAGGGAGGAAGAAGGAGAGGGAGAGGCACCTTGGGTAGGAAATCCTAAGGGGAATAAAAAACGAGGGTTTAGGGTTAAAAATTAGGGAGAGATAAAAATAACAATCCAATTTTTAATGACATGTATAGTCTGTAAGGTTTTCCAAACTATGTGGAAACCATGCTCCCATTAACACCCAGGAAGGAAAAGCTTCATAGTTACCCCAAATGTTTTATAGGATATGTTTTAACCTTGTGATAAGCCTCTATCGAAAAAAACCACTTGGCCACATGATTACCTGTGCAAGGGAGCATGGTTTGAAAAATCATGTTCCAACTATGTGCCCCATGATGTTTACCAAAAATTTGTCATTTTCTTCCAAAAACTGAAAGGAAACCCAAAGGGAAAAGGCTATATAAAAAATTAACTGAAAAATATCTCAAAGTTAAATCGTGGGTGTGGAAATTCTCCCCAAGATGAAAACATTCGATTCCTAGAAAGTCAACATGAAGAATGACCAGAGAATAAAAATGGTCACTCTTGATAAACCCATGACATCTTCTCCTAGGTCTCATGTACATAATTACCATGTTTCTAAATAACAGAGACAAAAAAATATATTTTACACAAATCAATTTCTATTGATAGTTTATAATCCATACTGGCCACTTGAACATTGATAAATGGGGCTCCAACTACAACTCTTCCCAATTCAACATTGAAGATGGGTCTAGGTTGTACTTTTTTAATTAAGAAACATGGAACATGTCATGAATTACCATCAATTTAAAGGAAAATATAACCTATATGCCACCTTAACCACCCGCTCGATGATCTCTAAAGGTCCGACATACCTTGGTATTATTTTTCCTTACTTTCCCAAATGAAGAGGACCTAAGCGAGGTTCTACTTTTAGTAAAACCCTTTCATCCATAGAAAACTCAATATCTCGTTGTCTCTGATTGGAATAAGATTTTTTGAGACTCTATGATGTCCATAGCCAATTTTTGATCAGCTTGACCTTCTCAGATGTCTCTTACACTAAGCTTAGTCCCAACAATGCGGATTCAACCACCTCAGCCCAGCACAAAGGGGACTAACACAGATGACCATAAAACACCTTAATGGGAGCCATTTGAATTGAGGATGGGTTGCTTTCATTATATGAAAACTTGACTATCCCCAAATGGATATTCCATGAACCACTACAATCTAACACACATACCAAAATTATGTACTCCATTATCTGAACTGCCTGTTCTATCTAACCATCTGTCTAAGTATGGTATGTCATGCTAAATTTTACCTATGACCCCAATTCCTTTTTAAGGGTTTTCGAAAATCAAGAGGTAAAATGGCGGTCTATTTCAGAGACGATTGTTGATGGAACACCATGAAGCCTCAATGCCCCTAGAACTTATAATCCGTACAACTCATCTACATTTACTAAATCTATGATTGGAATGAAACAGGCATATTTGGTGAGTGGACAATCACCACCTAAATGGAATTCCACACCATGGTGTACGAGGTAATCCAATAATAAAATCCATGGAGATATCATTCCACGTACAGGTAAGAATAGGTTGTGGTTGAAGAAAACCAAAGGGCCTTTAGAGCTTTGATTTTAATTTCTAACATGTATAACATCTCAATATGAAGTCAGCTATTACCCACCTCATACCCGACCACCAAAAATATCAATGCATATCATAATAAATCTTGGTGTCTCTAGGATGGAAAACCCACTGAGACTGGTGGATACCCTACACAACCACTATCCTTAGAGATAACTGCGCCAAAAAGTGGACCTTAAAGAAAAATATTCCCTTGGGAGAAAACAAACAATCATAAGGAGTCTCCCTACCATGAAGAAGTTGCATAGACTACTATCACAACTCATCTTCAGGATTCTCCCACCAAATCAATTCAAGAATGGAAGGAGTCAGCTGAACACTATATAATAAAGCACATCTAATATGCTCCTTGGTATCCAGATGCAACTAGGCTAAAAGTCCAGTCAACATACACTAATCACTGAACTCCTTCAAATCTTTTACCAGAACCTTCATCCTAGAATCATATTCCACAACATTAATTTACCTAGGGTATAGACTATATCAAAGAAAAAACCCCAAAGGCACTCAACATAATGACACTACCTCAAGTTTAGATATTTCAGGGAGAAAATATAGGGAAATCTATTATGAATAGAATAAACCAAAAATTTCTCCCCAAAAAGATAATGGGAGCACTTATTCAGGGTATGCGTCACCTATTCTAACTCCAGGTCATGGGTTGGGTAACTCTTTTCATATAGGAATATTTGGAATGAACTATAAGCCATCACATGATCATTATGTATCCTCATACACCCCAGAACCATTCCTGAGGTATCATAGAAAACCACATAGCCCTTTCTAGATTATGGAATGATAAAAAAATTATCCATATTCAAATATCTATTCAGCTCCTTGAAGGATTCCTAACACTATGGGATCCATTCAAACATCACCCCTTTCTGGGTGATTATTGTCATGGGTGAAGCCTACTGAAAAAAATATTGTATAAATTTCCTATAATATCTAAACATTCCTAGAAAGCTTATGATCTCAAACACATTCCTTGGTTGGACCCATGAAATAATTGCACTGATCTTTTTTGGGTCAATTGAAATTCCTTGTTCCAAAATAATATTGCCCAGAAACATCCCCCATTAATCCAAAATGTTCATCTTGAAAACATGGCATAATGGTGATGATCCTGAAGGGCTCCCAACACGATCCATAAATGCTGCTCATGCACCAGCATGGATTTAAAATAAAATATGATGTCTTCAAAAAATAACATAATGAAAGAGATGAGATACTGGTGGAACACCCAATTCATAAGATCCATGAATACCTCTAGAGATTTTTCAACCCAAAATTCATGACCAAGTACTAAAAATGGTCGTACCTGCTTTAAAAAGGTGTTTTCGGGACGACTGCCTCTATAACTATGACTTGTTGGTAACAACAACAAAATTAAATCTTAGAGAACCACCTTTCCCCCTTATTATGATCAAATAAGTCATCAATTAAAGGTAAATGATATATTTTTTTATGGTTACATTATTAAGATTTAGTTAATCGATAGATTACCAAAGAGATCCACCAGCCTTCTTTATAAATAAAACTATGTAGGCCCAAAGAGAGATTCATTAGAGAATGAATCCTTTAGATTCTAAATCATCTATGACTTTATTTAATTCCCTCAACTTAGTGGGGGCGATACAATATGAGGGAATAGATATAGTTTGTGTCCTCAGTGCCAAATCAATCGAGAACTCCACGTCCCACCCTGGAGGAAAACCCAAAAAATCATATGGGAAAACCTCTATGAATTCATCCACCACATGAGGTAATACACTCATAGTAAAACCACCATCTCCCTCTAACATGAGAAATGATAAATTAAAAACAATATTACCCATTCTAGGAGTGGAGGTCTATCATGACCTGATTGATGATCCCATTCTCTATGAAAAACCTAGGTACTTATATCATGTGCCCCAAAACCCACCCACCTCTTATAGAAAGTGATATGTTCTTGAAACGACACCATCCAATCTATGTCATGGATTACATAAAATATTCCCTTATAAAAGACTATGAAACCCTATCCCATCTTGACCCCTGACACAGTGAGTGAAAAAGATGGACACCTGATACCCTTATATCTCTTTTTATAGAGAGACATCACTAACTCCATCGCATATGAAATGATTTCGGTTGGAAAACTCAACAAGTTCACAAAATGAGAAGAGATAAATGAAATCGAAGAACCAATATCAAAAATAAAAACAAATATAGATGATGCGATCAAAATAGTAACTCAAACTGTCGAAGGCCCCACATCCGGTTCTGTTAGTGGTTGGTCCATAACATGAAGATTCCTAGTCTCTGTCTGAGTATGAACATGGCCACTATCTTGTGTCTCTTCCCTAAACTGACTCTGAATAGTTGAGTATGTGATCATACTACCATAACTGTTGAACCTAGATCCTATAATCTTGGATGAATCAAACTAAGTTGAAATCTCAATGGAAGCTATAGAGCTTTAACCACTCTGACATGGGTGCATCACTTTAAAAAAATGCTAATCATTCCCCATAGCTTCACATCGATGGAAAAGTTTTGGAGGTGATGTCCATGCAGGTTGAATGTGCCCTACCTTCCCACAATGATGTACCATAATAAATCTTGCATCAGAATCCATAAATGAGGACTACTAGTAAGGGAGGCCTAAACTACCACCTCCCATTTTCCCTTTCTTGTCATGATTCCACTTTTCTCATATGAACTACCACTTACCATTGATGATATATCCCTAGAGGAACCATACATTCCCTTTTGATCAATCTACACTATACATGAATGGTCAACCACTTCATCATTGGTCTTCATCTTGAATAGAAAGACCTTGGAATAAATATCTAACTACAACCCTCTCTCGAACCTCTAAGACTTCATATGCTTTTTTAGAAAAATTTTGGGTGCATAACGAACTAGCTCAACAAAGCGGTTGGCATACTTCATCATAGACTGGTTCCCATGAACAAGTTCTATAAAATCCTAGGACCAAGTGTAGGCTAACGCATCAGGATAACACTAGTCATTAATGAAAACCTTTAAGTCATTCGAATTCATATTCTCATTCTTTCCAGTTTGCACCAATGAGTCCCACCACCTTCGACTGAGACATTCTATAAAAAACAAAGCGCATTTCACCCTAAATTCTTTATAATTTTCAAGAAATTCAAACAGAAGATATATATTCTTAATCCACTCATATTATTTCCAAGGTTATATGCTGCCTTAGTAAGAATGGGTTTTTTAAAGAAAAACATGAGGTTTTTATTTCCTAAGACAAGGTTTAGTTTTTCTAACAAGAGTAGGCCCAGGACCCATTCCCTATCCCAAAACCTGGAAAGCCATAAATATAGCTTCCACTAGTCTTTGATCAATTAGTGAGGGAGAATTATCTCTAGACTCTTATCGTTGTTGCATAGAATGTCTTTGTGGAGTAATTTTTCTTCAAAAAAAACCACAATAAGGAAAACCATCAATACGATTGTTCTAAAAATTTTCAACTACAAAAAAAAAACACTAACATTCTATAAACCCAATATATAAAACCCATCACAATAACATACAAAAAATCACTCCACACCACTTAGTATTTGTATATAGTCTATAGCCTTTAAGTCTCACCTGAAGGAGATTAAAAAAAATCCTAACATCCCATGGCGACTCGAGTTTTTTAACAATGTGTGCTGTCTAGGCATCCCACTTGCAACCAGAACAACAAGTCTTGAAAATCCTAGCTCTAGTCCATCCAGACTTATCCCAAATAAATGGATCCAAAAATATATAACCTCCTTTGATACCATTTTTTCATGAACCAAGCTGTGTCGTCATCTGATTCAGCGCCCTTACTAGTTTGTGGCATGGCCTGAAAGGCATTCTTGATCCCAATAATATGGAAACAAGTTCGGGGTTATCAACAATACATCATTGGAATGATTTCACCCAGTTTCATAAAAATAAACAAACAAAAATAATAAATAAATCAAAACTGAATAATCATCACCATATATGACATAATAAATTTCCATATTCATGTTTAAAAACTTAAAAAAAAATGGGATATAAAAAAAAGGGACACAACCAAACTATCTCAAAATCCACCATGAGAAAAGAGGACCTCCATCCTCAAGCCACCACCACAATGACTGCAAAAGGGGGCCACTATCATCCCAAACCACAATCTTGGTACATCTTTCCTTTACCTATTTCAAACATAACCAAGTCTACTTACACCCAAAGGTGTATGTATGGTGTGATACAAATTCCTATAAGTTGTCTCCCAATAAACAGATTCCATAATATAACATTATAATATAAATAAACATACAATTTTTATAAGGTAAAAACAAAAAACATTCTTAAGGAAGAAATATTGAAGGAATTTTTTTAAAAGAAGACATGATTTATTTTGAAATAACTTAACAATTATACTGTATTACCACAAAAACCAAAATATCACCATAGACCACTAAGACATGGGAGAAAACTCGAAGCAGTATCCAACAATGGTGTACTAGGTTCATTGTATCTTTTTTAAATGTGGTATAGAAACTGTGACTGAAAACATTCTTATGCTGGAACAACTAGGAGGGGAAACCCTGTGGGATCAATAGTCTCTAATCATCATTATTTATTATGTGTTGTCATAATCAATCATTCTAGAAGAAACCAGGAAAAGCCACTTCCAAATCATCTAGTTCACCAGTCCGAGTCTGGCCACCTAGTTACCAAGGATTTCATTTTTTCTCAATATGCGTTCCACATTTCACATAACACATCATTTCTACATAAGAAAATTCCAATAAATAACACACACAAAATAAACTGGCATTTCAAAATCCATGACCTATTTAAAAATCCAAAACACACCCCAAAACAATCCAAGACATGTTTCTCACCTCATGAAAAATTTATTAAATATGTTTCATAATTTATAAAACATGTTCAAAATTCACAATAAGGGTTTACACATGAAATACACCCAATTTCATTTAGAAAAATAACTTTCAAGAAATATTCACACAATAACATTTCAAAAAAATGTTTTTCACCACACACATAAATCATATAATACATATAAATACTCAAGAAAGAATATTAAATTTGTTAAATAATTTTTAATCATGGAACCACCTACCCTGAGTAAAGAATATTTCGGAATTCGATGGAAAACTTCAACCTCACATCAATATCACTATTTAGAAGAAATATAAAACACTAACATTATTATTATACCCCAAAAATTGGTAACTCACCCTAAAAACCACACCCTACCTACTAGAGAAGTGAAACCTTCAAAGGAGGAGGGAAGAATCCCTAAAAATGAGGGAGAAATCAAGAGAGGTGGAGACTTAATTGAAGAATTGATGAAAAATTGCTCCAAATATACCACCAAAATATAGTTCAAATAGAGGAGGAAAGGGAGAGAGAGGCTCCTAGGGTAGTAAATCCTAATAAGAAGAACAAGTTAGGGAATGGTGTTAAAAACTAGGGATATAGAAAAAGAAATATCCAATATTTAATGACCCGGACAGACCTCACGGTTTTCTCGCATGGTTTTGGAAAACCCTGATCCCCTTACATTCCAAGTAGTATATACTGCATGGCTAGCCCACAGAGTTTATAGACTGTGTGCTAAAAATTGAACAATCCTATTTCTAAAAACACCACTTGGTCGTACAGTTACCTGGGGAAGGGTGTACAGTTTGATAAACTGTACACCAACCATGTGCACCATGATGTTTACCCAAAATGTCTCATTTGCTTTCAAAAAACTCAAAGGAAACTCAAGGTGAAAAGGAAATACTGATAATGAATATAAAAATACTTCAAAAAATAAATCATCAGTGTAACATTTTATGATATTTTATTTCACCAAAGCCAAAATCCATTTTAAAATACTTCTTTCTCCATGTAAAAGTAATGATCCCACTAAGTAAAGTTTTTAAAAATCAAAATTTCCTTTTTAGACTTTGGAAAGTTATTTATAGTTTTAGAAATTGATTAAAATATAAAAAAATATTTTATATTAATAAAATTATATATTTTAGTTTTTGGATTGTGTTTATTTAATTTTTACATCACCATGACATAATTATGAATTCATAAAATATACAAATAATTGAAAACTCTATTTTTAATATTCATGAAAAAATAATGTTTTTTAGAAAATTATCTTAAATCAACCATAACCTAATTTTGATATGATAATTTAAAATATATTTTTTTAAGAATAATTTTCGAAATAAGATAATTTTAAATTTTAAATATAAAAAACCGTATTTATTTCAAAATATCAGTTTTTAAGGTGCAATAAATTTTTTGACACATACAAAAAGTATTATATGCCATTATAAAATTATTTTATCATATATATTTATGTGGGACTGTTTTTATAGACTATATTATTTAAAAAACTATTCAGAATACTTGGGGTTATTATAAAATTATATGTATTTTCAAGAAAATTACAATTATTTTTAATTTTCATCAATAAATGAATTTATCAAATTCACCTCATTTAAACATATATTTTATTTGGAAAAAATATTTTTAAAAAATATTTTTTTGAATAACCATTTTATTCATACAAAGGAATTTATTGGTTTTGAAACTAAGCCCTAGACACATAACCCCTTATTACACCCGTATATGCCCTAAGGGTAAGGTGTGCAATGGTGGTAGTTTTATTGGGTGTCTTGACTAATATTGACTAAGGGGGAATATCCGCTAACTTGAAATTCTATCATTAATAATTCTATTCAAGATTAAATTTTAGAATTTTGGATCGGTCATGGTCGAGGGAAAACCCTAGTGACGCTACCACCCTCCCATGTTCAGACAAATGGGCTTCAAATGGAACGTCTCTACTTGTTGAGGCCAATGATTCTTAATTCAATATAAATTATAATTTTTCATTGATAATTATAAAAATTAATTATAATTGTAAAATTATCAACCAAGGGTACAGTTTCCAATGGGAATATTTGACCAATGATCATATTTGACCAACAATCAAATCCCAATGGTCACATTTTCCTTTATACCATATAAAAACCACTTCATTATTTAACTAAAAATTCACGAAAATTTCTCCCTAAGGTAATATTTTCATTTCCTAAGATGTTTATTGGTTCACTAATATTTTTTTATTTCTATATCATTTTCTATGAGGGTGATGCTTCTAGTAGACTAGAGAAATCCATACTTTTCCATTTTATCTATTCTACTTTATATATTTTGTCTAGTTGTAATTTTTTACATTTTAATTGGTTTCATATCTGACTAATGTAATAATAATTATTAATGAGATAATTTTTTATTTATATTTTTTGTCTATGTATAATATTATATGAAATATAAAAAACATTTATTCAAGAAACAAATACCATTTAAAATTTAGTGTTCATTTGATTTAAAATGATGTAAAGTGGTTAACCAAGTTTTTCTCCGGAGAGTATCACACAATAAACAAGTTTTCACCTTTAATTATACGAAAAAAGTAGTTGATTTTGAAATTGATTGATTTTGAAAACAAATAAATGAGATGAAAAAAAGAAAGAAATTAAGAAAAATATTTAAAAAAATTGACAAAGGAATTTACTGAAAATAGTGAAATGATAAAGTTGATCAGGTAGGGGTTAGTTTTCCAAATTAAATGCCATCCTAGTTCTAATTTATCCAATCCTCTTCTACTACGTCATTTATATTGCTATTCTATGAGATCTTCCTATCAATCCCTTTCTCAAATGGTGACGGTGAAAGAAAACCTCACCAATATATTAGTTTGGTCTAATATCCTTCTAATGTGTGAGAGAGTTTCCAAAAATATCCTCAAATTACAAAGGTAATACACAATTAGGTACATTTTGTTCCAGATAATCATGAATATCCACTTGCCTCCCACATTTACAAACAATCAACAAGTACTTTACCATTAATCCCTAGTCTATTCTATCATATATATAATCTAAAATCTAGTGAAGAGAGATAATGATTATTGACCAAATAGAAATCAACAGTAGAATAAAAAAAATACAATAATACATGATAATAAGAACCACCATTAGAAATTAAAAGAAACATCAAATAAGAGAGAAAGAAATTTAATATAATAAAGTGAAGGTCTCAATAATTAAAAAATAGAAAACCTCCCTTTCCCCTATCGCTCATAAGTTTACCCCTTTATGTGAAGGGAAACCTAGAATAAGGTGGAAGATGAACAAATTAAAAAACAAAGAATATGAAAATATAGAATAGGAAGATCATAAAATTTCACTTAAAAAATCTATCATCGAGAATTCAGATTATTTTATACCCACTATATTTTTAGAAACCACTAAGTAACTTCATATAATTTTTTCAAAATAGGGTTACCTCATTACACTCTAAATTTTAATTTCATTGGACACGTATATGAAAAGTTATGCCCTAATTAATTAATCACACATTTTATGGTCGAAAATACCATAAATACTCTTTCTCTTTGGAGTGTTCAATGGACACATTAATGAGCTAACATCTCTATAAAATTTAATTCTCACATGATACTTCGAGTCATATTTCAGATACAGCTATAATTACCTCATTTGGAGGTCTTTATCCTGAGTTATTCCTCATTTACTATGGTGGGGTTTATTCTATTAATAAGAAATATTTTCAAATTTATTGATTTTTCTGGTATGTGTAATTTTGAATTAACTCTATATCCAAAAAGAGAAGTAGAATACTATAAATAAAGGAATATTTATAAAATAATCAATAAAATAGGATTGATAGTGTAAAAGTTTTTCTGAAAATATCAAAGTTAATAAAATCAATTAAAATGAAATAATTAATCATTTTCCACATTTTAGACCAAAACAAACCAAAAATCCAAAAATGATGAAAATCATATAAAATTGTTAAATTGATAAGGATTAAATCATTTAAAAACCTATATAAATTGGTAAAATATTATCTATATCTAGATCCTTTAGATATTTTTAGGTATCCTGATTAAAACCTAAAAGTAATTCCCTTTTGGACTGGAATTCCTAATGATGTCAAGTTTCTATGGAGTTCTAGAACCTCAATAACATATCAAATAGTAAGATATAGTTCTTATCTTGTTACATTTAAATATATTCTCTTCCCGTGGCTTGACACCTACTATGGTTTCCTAAATTAATATCCCCTACTGCCATTTTTACGAAACCAAGGAAGTATTCCCTTAAGAGACACATATGGACTGAGTTTCTAGGATATAATACCCACTAATGGGTGAGTTCATGGTTAAACAAATTAAAAAAATCCATAGTGTCATAACCAGAATCCACTAAAGGGGATTGGTCATTATGATCTTTAATATCATGGTTTTGTTTCAACTTTCAACACATGGGTTCAGTGTTCTCGGGTTTACCATAGTGGAAGGAAACATTCATTCTTTCCCTAGAATTAGACCTAGACTCGGGTTGTTTAATTTTTTTTATTTTATCCTTACTATAAAATTTCTCTTTACCCATATATTTGGTATAACCCTTATTAAAAGACTCTAAACCTCACATTTAACTCTAGATGTAGAATAATATCACTTAGAGAGAATGGTTGATTCAACATCTTCTAGGGTTAGAGACTTATGCCCATACATCATTGTTTATACTAGTGTGTTGTACGCATTTTACAAAGAAATAAAAATAAGTTTGGATTGATCTTAGTCATCAACATTCACATTTAGGTTGACTAAATAAAGAATGAATTTAATGAACTCATCTAAATGTGATTTAATTGAAGTACCAATTTTAATTTAATGTAAACACGTGACATTTCTTATAAATTATACCAACAAGTGAAGCTGCAATATACAATTTATGTATCACAATCCATGAACCATAAATAGTATTTTCAAAAGAAACTTCTCTAAGAACAATATCACCTAATTAAATAATAAAATAACTATAGGCCTTAATAAAAATATCATGGGATACATCTTAATAAATCATAGAGGTATTTCTAGTATTATACATAATGGAAATGGGTTTCTTTGAGCCATATATGGAATTAGTTAACCATTGATAAACTACCTGGAATCTTGTCATAATATTCCATAAATTTAATTTTTTCATCACCATTGATTTTGATATTTTAATCCTAGTTATTATCATGTTTATACAAAAGGTCAGATAACAATTTATTAGGGAGAATAAGAGCATATTACCGAAGAAAAAAACCAAGACCAATAGATTTGAAGAACAATACAATTATGATTTTTGAACTCAAATAATATGTAAGGACCAAGTGATTTCAATTTTAAATAGAAAATGGAAGAGGTTAATCAAAATGGGATTGAAAATATGAATTAAAATAGAAATTTAATTTAAAAAATAAACATTTCTTAAAATAAAATTAAATAAAACATTGATCTGATACCATTTTATTGGGGGAAGGTTCACTATTGGAGATAGTATACAAATACCTGGGAGGAATTTATTGGGTGTTTTGTTCAAAAAATTAAAATCCAATAGTATTGAAACATTCAAAATGAAAGAAATTAGATATTAGTAAAGAATGGACATAAGGATTTAACATGATTCAGTCCCTCTGGGGCCTATATGCCTAGAAAAAACACCACCCATACACATAAAAAAAATTTAAGATAAAAAGAATATAATCAATAGTATATAGGATTCACCACCAAAATAATTATTTTAAATCATTTAAAAATTTAAATCTATGAAAACATGAAACATGAATGTAAAACTTACAATGACAGATGCTTAGGTCTGCCTGTCCTGTTATCTTGAAGCTTTAATTATAAATCTAATTAATATATATTTTTTCTTCACCAAAGAGGAAGGTATCACTTAGTCTGTAATTTATTTATCCTTATATATGGATATCACTCGAACATATTATAAAATAAGGATATTGTCATAACTCTACCGTAATCATCACACCAGCACTATGCCATGAAGGATAGTGGGAACATAAATTGATCTATAAAGAAGATGAACACACCAAAAGAATAGGTTTCAAGAACAATATTTGGAGCCAAACTAGGCGGAGAGAAGGATCAATAATACAAATACCAAAGTTCTAGGTGTATGAGTCATAAATCGCACCAACATAACCTACCCCTGTAAACCACCCACCCAACCAACGAGCACCGCCATGAAATGCCAAACAGAATTGGAAATAATGCACTCAAGAAAACCTGATAGGTGGAGGGATCAAATGAAAAGGGTGGAAAATTTGATTAATGTATAAGAATTCAACTATTAAGGATCAATGAGTCAGTAGAACTTGGGATGAAAAGATCAAATATATAGGTCGACCTCAAAAACCCCACTCAATTGGCTGACACAGAATGCCAATGCAAAGAATACCCAAAAAATTAAATTGCGTAAATAATAATATACAAATTAATTTTAAATGAATGGGTATTTAAAAAATAAATCAAATAATATAATTAAATTAAATTTCAATGTGAAAACACCATAATTCACACAACATATGTATCACTGATACAGAAAATTATCTTTCCAAAGTGTTTGTTATTACTAAAACTCAACTAATTGAGTGCATAAAAGACAAGGTTTTTTGGGGTCCACAATCTCAAAGGGATATAGAAAAGTAATCTCATTGTGTGAATTAGTTCCTGAATAAAACATTCCATCTAAAATTGATTTTGAACCAGATCAAGACCTTTGGATTTTTGGCAGGCCTCTCAACATTATGTGTGGAAGGAAATCTAAAAGGTGATCTCTAGGACTCACATGGACAATTTTCTAGTGAATATAAGGAACATTCAATACATTTTCATAGTGTTGGATTATGGAAGGTTTAATTACCAATCCATCAATTAAAGAGTTAAGTAGATCAACTTAGTGAAATATCATGAGTTTATATAATAATTAATCTTCTCTAGGGTGGATGTAACACCACCCTCCTCAATCCTTAAAGTCATAAATATTTTTTATAAATATTATTATAAAGATGAGGAAATTGAAAAAAGTGACAAATTAGTGGGAGATAATTCTTGATGGACCACCTTTATTAGGGGATAAAGGAAGATAAGGATCCACTTGAAGGCTATCAAAATTTGTTCAAATATGCTATAAGTTGGGAAGAAAATAGTGCTTCTAGAACCGAGGAACAATTACTTACTAAAGAGGATATGGTTTTGGAGTTATCTTGGTTTTGTGGAAATATTAATATGGAAAGGAGGTCAATTTATTATTTTCAAGACTCAATTGTGTATATAATCTAATATAACATTTATAACAAAGAGAGACACGAAACATGTGGATGTTCCTCTACTTTGTTTTAAAAATTAATAGAAAATAGAATTCATGTTGTTTCAGATTATTATTGAGTTCTAAAACTCTTTATCACCTTATTAATAAGTTTATACCAATCAATGAACCTCATGAAAGATATAATGATGATGAATAAAACCATTTAATTCTTAATGGTAATGGATTAATTCATCCATAATTCCTTAATGTTTGAGTCTTATTAAGTAATCCATTATTTATAATCATGAAACCCATTATAGATTTAGGAAGACAAAAAATAGTGGCATATATGTACACCATCACCACAAACTATGGTGGATTCATATGAAAAGGATTGTAGTGATCGAGTTACTACTGAATTTATATGCTTAAATGGATGTTGGGGGATGAAAGTATAATGGTACATGTTCCAACTCTATGATCGTGGGTAGGTCCATTCCGAAACAAAGCGTTTCCTCTTAAACCTATATACTTGGACGAGTGTCTATGGGATGAATATAGTGGCACATGTTCCAACTCTATGATCCATGGTGGCCCCACATGAAAATGATATGATTTTATTAAATCTATGTAATTAAAATATAAAGTGGTTTTTTTTTGGGGATCTCAAGGGTAGGAGTGATCAAGTATGTTGGTAGTCTAATTTTTTCCAAGATCAATGAACCCATAGATCTTAACACAACATGTACTAGGTCCAAATTAAGGTCCTTAAGAGTTTTTTATTTTAAATTCTCACCCATACTTTTTTGTAAACATAATGTCGGGATGGCGTAACAAATATGATCTTGACTCTTTCATAGGTTTACCCTTTAATGATTTTTAACCTAATATGTTTTAGGCCTATTAATTTTCACTTTTTTAGGAGCACTCTAAAATTTTCCTATGACATTCAAGGTGCATCCTAGTGAGAGGAGGATAAACATTTTAATAGGGTTTGCTCAGTGGATTTTTAACATATTGATTACTATTTCTATTTATTTTAGTAGTTTAATGTCTTGAAAGTAGGACTAATGAAATTTTATTTTTAAGGTTAAAAAAATTGAAAATAATATTTATTTATATTAGGTTTATAAAATTTTGATCAAAAGACTATTAGTTTTATGGTTTCACAACTTTGACTAAAAGTGAGGTAGTCTATCTAGTTACCAAGGAGGTAAATTTTTAGCGAATGAGAAAAATGATTACTATTATATTTAACCTCAAGGGAAGTAGTGAACATAGTTTACGATCATGATACTTAGACCAAATATTTTTGTGTTTAAGGGTAACACAACTTTAACTAAATGGGTGAGGTGATATTAATAACAATAAGGGATATGTAGAACCAACATGAACGGGAACTTTATTTTTAATAAATTCCATCTAAAATGCATGTTCATAAAGAATATGGTCACGATTCATTGACCAAATGTTGTCAATGTTTAAGGTCACACATCTTTGACCAATGAGGATAAATCTATTTTATTGAAACTTTGGAAAATCAAGGCCTGATGTGAATGAGGGTCCCAACATCAATAATGTAGATATCCTTGAGATATGGTGCACATAGTTTAAGGTAATAGTGATTTTATTAATGAAAGGAGGTGTTATATAAAAAACGCCTAGGGTTAAATATCTAATACTTCACAAAACCATTTCATTTGAAATGGGAGAGGCGTAAATAATAGGCTTTGGTGTTTGAATCAGGAGATAGTAATATGGAACATGTGTGTCGAGGATTCCCATTGATAAAATCCAAATGGCGGGTTATATTGAAACATTATCTTGGGAATATGTTGTTAGTGTATCTTATCTAAATAATTCATATACATATGGTTATAGTCCAAATTGATGTGATCATACACGTAGACATACTGGTTCATGTATATCATGACCAAGAAAAAGTGTCCTTCTAAGATAGATACGCTCTTTACCAATATCCATGTAGGTTTATGGTGACCCTAACACCTTTAAGAACAAAGTATGAATATGTAGAGAGTTTAATAAGTAGATAATTGGAAAAATATTATTTTAACAAAACAAGGTTAAGTTTCTAATAGGTGAAAACAAGGAGTGGGGAGTGATTTGTGGTTGAGTATTAGGCAGATGGATTAGATGTATTTATGTATCTTGAAGTGTCAGAAATGAATATATACATTGTTCCTATACAATCCTATAATAAAATCTGGATCCTACATGGGATAAAGGTATTACATTAGTGGATTTCCATATGAGAAAAATTTGATTAATTTAAGGAACTCCAGACAAGGAAGATAGAATTTTCTGTCATTTTGCCATACCCCATCCTCCTCTATAGATCGAGATCTTACACAAAAGATGCATCAAATGATATTTCCTTGGTCACTATAAGAAATTTAAAGTTATATGGGATGGGATATCTTATAATTTAAGGTTATTTAGTGAGTACCTATTCCAAATAGTTTAACATCATATCAGATGGAAATATTCCACATATTTTGTATACTCAGTATAAGAAGATGAAAGAGTAAGATTTCATAGTCAATCCTCAACAATGAGAATGATTTGAAACTGTATATCATAAAATGTATCTGAATAAACATGAATAGTTTGGTAATGGGATGTGTAAATCTTATAACATTAATGTATGAATCATAAGGAAATGGAGATAGGTGAGAGTAGGTTAACCATTGGTAATGGAGAAAATAGTATCACACTGAGAGGAAATAACAAATGGGGTTATAGGGACTTATTGAAATGATGAATATTCATATGGTTGGTACTCCATGTTGGGGAATCTTGATCGTAACCTTATAATATAATCTCATTACCTAAAAGGGGTATTGGGATCAGATACACTCCTTACCAGTTTCAATGAGAGGAGAAATCACAAGAATGTGTGACCAAGGTTGTAAGTTCTTAGAGGAGAATCTAGACTTAAGGCATATTGGTTAATTATAATCATTGAATAAAAGATATGAAGTATTATTATGGAATAAAGGATACTCGGGAATGGTTTGATTAATATAAAATATATGGCACCATGTATTGAATTCATTCTTAAGGTGAATGGATATAACACATGTTTGGGATAATGTTATGTGTATGCCCCTTATAATAGCCTTGGTTCATGAATAACTAATTGGTTTTGGTTAGATCTATTTGATAAATAAATTAAAGTGATGGAGAAATGATATAAGTTGTATAATATTATCTTATAAAGATTATATTGAATGAAATTCCATAAGTAAAATAGATACTAAGACAAACAGAACAATGAAATCATAAAGAAGATAGAAAGTTAACATGATTCAGATCATTTGGTAGTTATGTGAATGGTAGGATCACCAGCCAAAAACATTATTTAATCATTCTATGAACAAATTAAGAATAAAAATCGAAAACCAATATAATTTAATAAGACATAAAAAATATAATAATAGGTACACTTGGAGCATAAAATAATCATAACAATGAAAATAGGTCATTTATCTTTCCTTAACTGACATTAACTTATACAAATCTCATGGAATAATGTCATTCTTGGTTATGTGATTTGAAGTGCAAGAAAAAGGATCCTTGTAGTAGTATCACACCTGATCTCCCCCGAAGGCCTACTTCATGATCAATTCTTCTTCTCTAATACATGGAAAAAACACCATAAGTGATCCAGGAATAATGTACAAGATAATATTTTGAATGGAATTTCTTGATCTTTAAATAGGGTTTCTCAGGATATATCTTGAAACAGAGTATCTAAGATGAATGATCTAATGTTTTTAAAGGGTGGGTGCATGTGTGATCAATTCCCCTGACACAATACAGTAGGCGATGGGTAGATGAAATTAACCTAATGAACTAGTGAAGGTAATATGGAAAAGGATAAAAGGCAGATCACAAAAAAATAGGTGAATGGCCTAAAATCAAAAGGCAATCCAAGAATAAATGGATCATGTTATACTTAAGGATAAAACAATGATCATAGAGGTGGAAAAGAGACTAGTAACACATAGGCCAATAAACACAACAAAAAATAGGAACCTAAATGGAGAGAGAACAAACAAGGTAATCCCAAACCAATATATATGATTTGACTATCGAAAATAAAAAACCAAATAATATTGTGTGGATGAAAATAAATGGAAGACCAAGGGAAAAAGTTTATATGGAAATAAAATAAAAAATATTCACTATTTTCATATAATATTGGCGATGTTATTATACATATGGTTATTAACTTGGAACCAAATTCTATATATCTAGGTAGTGATTGAATTTTGATAACTTCATAGCTCTAGTAAAACTATTAGCAGGATTGTTATCAGTGTCTACCTTATTGACATAAAAAGATCCTTATTCAATAAAGAACCTAATAAAATAAATTGTAATATATATTCTCTTAGATCTACCATGACATACCAAATTCTTAAATAAATATAGGGATGATTCACTAGAATATTATAAATTTATCATACAATTATAAAGAAATAATTTAGAAATAAAACCATTTAACCATATATCATCCTTAATATCCCTTTTCCAAGAAATTTAATCAATCTCGATGGCCAAGAGGGCCACCAAAATCTGCATGTTACATTTCCATGAAACGGGTTCTCCATAAGTAGTACATATATAAACAATGATGGATTTTTTGGTTTCAATATTCCCTATATAATTAGAGTATATGAACGCAATAACAAGATTATCAGTATTCACATTCTTACCAACGAAAAAAAGATAAAAAGGGTGGAGTAGATATCTATCTAAGGAGCCACTTGAAGGAATTCAACTATGACTTTCCTGATTGATTATTGAACTGATTAAGAGTACATATAAAAATTCTACATTGGGGATATTATATATCTTGTATTACATGATACTACCAACAATGTTGGAAAAAATAATTCAATACATATATTCAATGTCATCATTTGAGATAGGTGCTTGAGATAGTGAAATCCTAAAGTTATGGGCAAGAGGCACATTAACAGGCTTAGTGGAATAAAATATATTCTTCTAAGGACCTTTAATATGTTATAATACTAAGACAAATATGAATTTTTTTATATATATCTAATAATTTCCATACCATGTATTTACTTTTGATTACCAAAGTATTCCATTTCCAATAATTTTTAATATGTATTTCACATCCGCAATAGGTATTATATCTTTACATACGATTATTATATCATTTTCATATAATATCATATAAAGAATGAATTTTTTAATAGTTTTGAAATATACAGATGCATCATATTTAATTTGACTAAAGTGACTATCAATCATGAATAAGAAAAATATTTTATACCACTGATGAGAGGCTCACTTTAAACAATATAGAGACTTTTTTAAAAGGCATACCTAGTTTATTTTGAATTCATTCACAAAAACTCATTTATATAATATATATATATAACAATATAACCATATAGAAAATTTTTTTAACATCAATCTACTAAATATAGAAATCATGTTAAGTAGAAAAATAATTTGGAAATCATAAAATTGAGCGTTTAAACATAAGAGAGAAAATTTCTATGTAATGTATCTCTTATATTTGAAGGAATCAATAATCCACCAATATGGTATTAAAATTAATAAATTATCTCTATTTTTATCTAATTTTATATTGAATAACCATTTTCAGGGAATTTTCATAAAACTATATGTTTTTGTAAAAAACAGAACAAGTGTTATTTTGTTTAAACAGATAATATCATCATCTATGGAAGTTATACAATGCTTTGAATATCTGACATTAATATCTTTATTAAAAGTTTGGGGATCCTTAGAATCCAAATCCCAGGAAAAATTGAATAAAATGCGGCTATATCATATTGGTGAAAATGATTTGGAGGTCTGATAACCCACCAAGCTCTATCTCTGGTTAGTTAGTAGTCACTAGGAGAACTAGAAGAAAAATTTTATGACTCAGTATCTATATTGGATTGAATTTGGATTTTTGGTTGAGGTTTAGGTGGATAAGGTTTAGGAATAGCCTCAAACTAGGTTGGATCATGAATCTACACACTCTCAATTTGAGGTGTGTGATCACTATAATCATTGACTAACCTAACATTAGGAGATATGGACTAATAAAAGATGACATCTCTACTTACTATATATTTTTGGTAACTCAGCTTATCAGCCAAAAAATTATAACCTTTAACCCCTTCATAAAAACAAATAAATATACATTTACGTTCTCTTGGTTCAATTTTATCAATTTTTATATGGGAAAAATCTATGCACCTAAAGAATCTCAAATAACCATAAGATGAGGGGAGGGAAGCTACACCATAACTATTCAAGTGTCTCAAAATGATGTGTAGTTGAAGGAAATCTATTAATGAAGTGGAATTAAGTAGTTATAGAATTAATCCAAAATGATTTGGTAAGTCATAAGCACGAATGAATTACATGGACCTTCTATAGTATAGTGAGGTTCATCTATTGGTCAACCCATTATATTGGAGAGTTTCCCAAATATTATGATGTCATAGAATGCCGTCAGACTCACATAACTTTTCAAAGTCATCTGATAAGTACTCTAAGACATTATATATTCTCATAGCCTTAATTATTCATCAAATTACGTTTTAAAAACGTGATTTCTAGGTTTTAAAGTTTCCAAATACATAAAATTTGTTACATAAAATATAAAACCACACTTTTATAGAAAATTAATCTATAAAAGTTACAAAGTATTAAAATCCTACATTAGAGGTGGTTCTAGAAGGAACCCATAAATCAAATGGGAAATATTCCAAATAATGCATAGCCTTAAAAGAATAATGATTAAAAATACCATTATTATCCTCACTAAGAACAAAATATTCACAAAATGGAAGATTATAAGGTTTGGGGTCATTTATCAATCCTTGTTTACTAATTTCATCAAGAACTTTTGACCTGACATTCCCCAAACTCTAATACCAAAGCATAATATTATTTTTATTAGTGGAATTACTATTACCTAATTTTATATTTTGAGTTTTTCAAAACATATAGACCATCAACAAGAGACCCTATAATATATTTTAATTTAGAATTTGGAGATCTTTAGAAAACCTAGTTTAGATTTGAAAAAATATCCTTTTAGGTCTAACACACCTAATGATATCAGATTCCTATGTAGGTTTGTGACCCACCTCACATCAGTCAAGGTGAAAACTAAATGATCATGAAGATTTAATAGAATATAACCTATAGCTTGGACCCTAAGCCTCTTATCATTGACAAGAATAACCTCTCCTTATACTCTCTTAGTTAAATCCCAAATGGATTCTTTATAAGGACACAGATGGAAGGAACAACCAAAATATAACACCCAATTACTAGATAAGGAATGTGAAGAAAAATTAAGAACCTCAATATTATCATAAAAAACATCAAAAAAATAATAATGATCGATCAGTTCATCTGGATTGGATTTCTATTTCTATTTTTGATTATTGAATTCTAGACTAGTGTGCTTTGGTTTTCAAAAATAATAGCAGGTTACATTCCTATAAATAGATTTAGATATATTATGCCTATGTTGATTATTATTTTTGACATTACCCTTACTTTTATCCCTCTTATTGTTTATATTTTCATTCCCAACTCTAGTAAATAGGTTCACAGGGTCAAACATTAATTTAGTATTATTGTGAAATTTCATATATAGTAAATATAATTCGACATATTTTAGGGTTAAAGAGTAATGACCATACATCATAGTTTTAACCAAAGTACAGTAGGAATTATCAAGAGAAATAAGTAATAACATGTGTTGGTTTTCATTATCAATATAGGCATTAATATTAGTTGGTTCAAGCATAATTTTACTGAATATATCAAGATATTCCTTAATAGAAGTACTAGATAGACACTGAAAAGTAAACATATTATTATTTTTTAATGATGATGAACCATAGATGCAGTCATATATGATTTCTCAAGTTTCAATGAAATTATTATAGGGGAAGACTCAAAGGCATCCTCTATAAAGAATTTGTTACCTAATGATAATAAAAGGTAACTATGTGATTTTTTGAAGACATTGACAGATAAATATTTATTTATAGTAATGTTGTATTCATAATAAAATAGTATGGATATAGGATTATTAGGACATGTATATCATTAAAGATTCTGGACTAAATAAAATAGTCTCTCATCTTGATTCACCAGAGATTAAAGTCATTGTGTCATTAAAATTTCTCAATCTTATACCTAGAAAATCACAACATTTATTCAAGATGTCTGATAACAAGTTTTTTTGTTTGGTCTAATGGAAAAAATAAAAGGGACTAGGAAATGATAGTAGTTGAGAAATCATAGAATATCAAGATGTGATATAATGGATTGTGATAAATGAAACAAAAAATAAGAATAATATAATATAAAATGTAGAAATAAAATAGGTATTTAATGTTCTTTAGCCTATTTGTGACCTAAAATCATTGAATGAACACTTCCTAATACATGATTTATCAATGTCTATAAAAATTAAAGAGTAAAAACAGAAATCCAGTAGCATGCAAGAAGACATCAAAAATACAAGAAGAGGTAAAATCAAAGCATAAAAAATGCTAAGGATGAAAAATGTTTTATTAGCTTACTCTGACCGACACTAACTTCTATGACGTTTTCAATGTAATGATATTCTTGGTTATTGGATAGGAAGTAAATAAGCAGAAGGCTCATTATAGTAAGAGAAAACATGATCTCTTGTAAAGAATTACTCTGATATCCATTATTCTCCTTTGAAATGTGGATAAAATGACGAAAGTTTTCCAAGAATAGTTCTTAAGATATGATTTTGTGATAAAATTTTCGATCTTCAAATAGGGTTTCTTAGGATTTATCTCATATTAAAGGAACAAAGCGAAATGATTGAATAAGGTGAAGAGGTGTGCATAGGGTTGATCAATTCACCTGATACAATGTAGTAGGTGTAATGTAGTTGAAACAACTCCAACAAACTAGTGAAGGGTGCATTGAAGAGATGAATAGACTCTGTGTGAAACATAACATGGTTGGATATACCATATGAAAAAGGTTGTGCAAAAAAAATGAATCACATGATCCATATGGATAAAATGAGGATCAAAGTGGTGGAAAGGGGACATACATAAAACATGACAACAAACAAAACCCAAGATAAGGGCCCAAACATAGATCTTGTGAATAAGGGAATCCCATACCAATAAATATGTTTTGTGAATATAAAATTAAAAACAAAATAATATTGCATGCATGGAAATAAATGGATAACCAAAGAATGAAATTTTATATATAAATAAAATGACAACATGGAATTATTTCAAATATGTGATCATAATATGATTTATTTACAGTATAAGACTATGAAAATTGAACCATATAAGGTTAAATATTAAGGATATACAACTTTAACCAAGATAAATTGAGTTTAGGATCACATATATATGACTGAGACAAAATTTTGTGGCTGGGTCTGGGATAGATGATCTAAGAGTTACTCTGTACCACATAACAATGATAATCAAGTAAAGAATTATTTTAGAGTGTCCATGAATAGATCTAGATATTGTAAAAGGGAAAATAAAAAGATGGTATCATCCTAGAATTGAGTTATTAAGGAAAAACAACATGAATGAAAGATACCAAATGTGATGATATAGTGATAATTATGGGCTATTTTATCTTGATGTAGCCTGATGTATAAATATATACATTATAGAAATTCTTACAAAAATTTGTCTCTCATGTAAGGAGACCAGGTCTTAGGAAAAGAACCAGTACAAGTAGTTTAAAGGTCATAAAAGGTATGATATACATTTCACATTTAGAATCATATGGAAAGGACATGAAAATTTTTAGTCGGGGTTGAGAAAAATTCCCTAGAAATCACTACATATCTTAGGAAAATAAAAATTAATCCACACATAGTTTTAGATAAAAATGGTCCTTCATAGGCCAAAACTATCAGGATTTAATACGAATGGTAAATCATACAATGAAGTGGGGTGAATTATTTGGTAGGAATAAAATCCTTGACTGAACCACAAAAGAACATCTAGGTGTCAAAAAATATATTTTGATGATAAGAATCAAGTCATACATAGTTCTTTAAACGTAACATTAAATTCTCTACATGAATTTTTATTATTTACGGGGAAGAATGTGTGTTTATCTATTCCATCATAATGTCATCATGAGGAGACCTATCATGAATAAGAATGATCAATGAGAATGAAGATAATGAAATATCTGTTTAGGTTCAATGTAGGGGGTTTGAGCATTATAAATATCTTTCAATTTTAAGAATCAATTAATACATAGTTATAACAAAAACAGTCCTTCTATATATTTGAATAATATGTTAGGAGACAAAATTTTATTATTATAGTAGATTATAAAAATAATTGGTTCTATAGTCACACACTAGGTAGGATAACTAAAGTTCCTTGATAATAGGAGCATTCATTATAATTTTAATATAAGAAACTATATGCTAGGAATTAATTACATGGATTTGGATCTCATGCAATTAATTTGGGTCGTATATGGTAAAACACTCAAGTAATTTTATGGATTTGTTTAGTGGACCAAATCTATAATTCCCATGTATAGGGTAAATGAATTAGACCCAATGTTAAACAGGAAGTACATATACAATAGGATGTGATTCATATAGGTGATAGTAATTTTTACTTTATATTAATTCATTGGTGAGAAATCATATGCTAAGGATCTATGCACTGATCTAGATCTTATGTAAAGGGGGAGGGGGGGTGTTATATTAATATGAATTCATTTAAAGGAATACCTTCATGATTAAAGGGATCTCACTTATGACAAATATTTATGTGAATTTGTCTACACATAAAGAAATTAGGTCAATCAATACGAGCCTTGCTAATTAGTTTAAGTCTCTGTAAGATATACCACCTGATGTGTAGTGTAACATCAATGATGAGGTTGAATGCATCATGTAGTTAGAAGTAATATGATGAGGATTTATCATGAAGTTTAAGTCCATATGATTAATACAAACCATATGTAATTTTATGTCATATAGGATTGATTTTTTTTGAGAATTATACATACCAGATATATTAATTCGGTGGGATGCTTTAATAATAACTCGATGATGAGCAGAGGGAATGAGTGGGTAACATAAAAGATATTCAAATCTAATTGAATAGTTGATTTTTTAATGTGTAAACTATATGATAAGAATATATAAATAATCAGGAAATGGGGAGGAGTGATGATTCAACCCACGATAAAGGAAGAACAATAATCATACAATCAAAGAAATAGTACATGAGAGAATCTTTTATAGAGGATGAAAATATATCTGATTAGAAATCCACATCAAGGGATTTATCACATAACTATATCATGGAAATGTACATAATTACCAGTAAATGGTATCGTAGGATTATATGTGCTTTCTAGTAGTGGAAATAGAGTAAAAACCAAGAGATAATGTTCAAGATGTTAGTATTCACATAGAAAAACACAACTCAAGGATAATTTATTGGAGGTAGATCTTGCTAAAAGATACAAAGTAGGATTATAAAAGAAAGGAAAATACATAATGGTTTATGTAACCTAAAAGTTACACCACTATACCATGAACCAATTCTCATTGAAATGAGAAATATAATTGGATGGAATGTTTTCCCTTGTTCATTTATTGGGCTAGTGAATCCTGTGAGTAGAGCATACATAAACAAAAAAGGCATGAAGAAAACATTTTTGGTTGGTCCTAGGATAGGAGATTAAGCAATCAATACATACCATATTAGGATTGGAATAAATCCATACATATTTCTTGAAAATATCCCCATATTGATTTGGCACATGTTTAGGGGTATTGTAGATTCCATCCTAATGTGAGATTATGAAAATAAACCCAATGTGAAAAAGTGGGATCAATCATTAGGATGTAGAATGGGGATATCAAAATATTTGGGGTGGAACTAGATTATAATCCCTATGTGTCACTATATATCATGTGGAAACAAGAACAAATCGATAAGTAGTTCATAAAACAAATAAACCATAGAAATTTCGATCACATGTAGGTGAGGGGGGAATTTTTTTCTTTTTTAAAAAATATGGTATAAAATGAGAATTATGAGGATATAAATTGCCTAATCCCATGATAAGGGATATGGGTAACCTGAAAAAAGATATCATTTTACTAGGTTCCATTACATGGATACAGATCTTAGTAAGAATGTTGGGTCTTACAGGGTGTACCACTCTCAAACATATATCAAGGGAGATTAAATGGTATTAGGATATTATTTTGAGACCAATGTAAGATACATGAGAATAACTACATATCCTATTATTATTGGAATCAAGACACGCCTAGCCCTTTAAAATATCATCTTTTCATATATCTAGTTATTGTACAAGAGTATTAGGTTATAAGGTATGTGTTTCATTGAAAGAGGAAGATGGAAACCCAATGTGAATAAGGAAAGGTCTCATTTCCATTATAGAACCCAATATGAAAATAAAGTCTACATTTAGTCCCAAAGTAGGAAATTATACAATCAATATTCATCCTCAAATAGTAAGAATCAAGACACACGTAGTTATATTATATATGGTGGAATCAATTTGGTCATAGTCTTGGTAGATCATGATAGAAATTTATACAAATGTAACCACAATTGTAACATCCACCAAGGAAAATATCCCTAGAGAATAGTGAACTCTTATACACATGGTAAAATTATATTGAATAATTTTCTATATAATGGGAGAGTTCATAGATTGGGATCACATAAGATAACCCACCCAATGAAATTTAAAGTCTAATAGGTTAGACCTAGGTTCCCTATTGTTTGGTATGATACATCTCAATCACACTAGTTGAAGTAACCTACCGAAGCCTATAATCTCACTTGATTCATGTTCATTGTGATAAAGAAGAGGATATTTGAATATCATTATTATAGTATGAGAGAACATAATTGGGATGGATATTAACCATATAGTTTAATGTCATGTAGTGAAGACATATCATGTAGCTTAAGGTTGTGCAATGAGGACCGTGTCTAAGTAGTTTAGTGTCTCGAAGAGTAGACCATATACTTTGTAGTTTATGTTATTATAGATATAACCTATTACATGGAATTTAACATTATTCCACAAGGACACATTCCAACTAGTTTGAAATCTTATAGAGTTAAAAAAAATTTATGGAGTTTAACATCGTGTATCTTAGATGAAATTGTTGTGATGTCTAACAATGCGAAAATAAGATGGAAGCACTATATAGTTTAACATCATGTAGTTAAAATGAACGTATTTGTTTGTATAATTAAATATTACTAGGATGATGGTTCTAGTAAATTTATTTTTTTGTATCTTGGAAAAAAAAATTACTGACATGAATTTATACAAAGTATTTATTAAAAACCCTCATACTGTTAGTAGTTCTATTTTCTTCTCATCCATTATGATCAGGTAGTATGTTTTTTAGAGTAGAATTTATGTATTGTATAAGGCCCTTAAAATTTTGGATCAAGATTTGGTTATTTTATATAGGATCATGGGATTTTGGAGAGATAGTTCTAGTTCTCCTTGGATGAATGATCATAGTAGAACATTCTTATTGAATTCTTTCACAACTCTATATTGATGGATTTTGACGTTATATAGTGAATGTAAGCTTTTATCATTGATTAATTAAAATTTATAAAGTAATATATAAGAATTTTCTTACATTAAAATCTTATTTTAGGTAGCAGTGTGGGGCTAGGGTAGCCAAACCTCTATAGTTTGGATTTCAATTTTCTTGCATAAAAGTGAATATAGAGTTTCAGGTGTAATAGAACATTTTGTGGACTGATAATCTCAAAAAGAATATAAAATATTTTATGATCAAGATTTCTTGTCCTTGTGAATAATATTCTAAAGGATGCTCGATATAGTCTTCATAAATTCCTCCATCTACCTATTCACTACTACATGATAGAAAGATGAATGATCAGACATGATATTGTATCCCTGATATAGCCTTTTCAACATGGAAGTGCAGAGATTAATATAATTTTCCATCAATATTGTGTGAGGTAAAAAATATTGGGATGATGTTAAACTTCATGAAATTGATAAAAGAATTTGTGTTGAATTATTTAAGGAGTACAACCTCAACCCATTTAAATAAGAAGCCAATGGTAGGAGTGATGTTCTTGAAATTCTTTAATGTAGCTGGGGGATATTGAATAATTCCATTTATTCCCTATATAGAAAAATTTATGGAGTATTTTTTAGTGTACAATATATTTGGGGGTTTAAGACACCCCAGAACCAGACTCTTAGGTCCAGTGCTAAAAACACATAATTTACATCAATCTTTGATACCAAGTGAGATGTTACAAGATAAAATTACATATATTAAACATTATTTTTAGGGGTTAAACACGTTATCTCACAATATTCTTACAATACCAAGAATTTATGGTTTAGTAATATTGAGGATCAACTACTAATGAAACTTATTTTTCAATAATTGTGAACATATCTCTATAATCGAACCACACTAGACTCCCTTATATAATTTTTTATGTTACACTCATATTTAGAATCTAAGGAATGGAAAACATACGAAAGAGGTGTGGTGAAACACTTAGTAAAAGAAACACCTATAAATATTTCATCAAGGGTTAGATTATAATCATATGATACACATGTTCATCAGATAAATATATTATTATAAAATACATGGAACAATAATATATATCGACAAATCAAGATATAAGGACATGAAATACCCAATGACTAAACATATAACATGACATAAGAGTGTATAATCAATAGATACTGAACATGATCCACAAATTATAGCATAATATTATGACATAGAATGTTCGATGCCATTGAAACATAATAAATCAAGGAATTATGATATAAACACAATAATTAGGAAATCACGAGCTTGTAAGAAAATTAAATCAACCATACACATTAATTTTTGAAAAAATAAAGTGTCCATGCATCATGTTGTGAAAAAATAAAATGTACATGCTTCATGTTGTAAATAACTTTTTTTCCACACTTCATGCCAGGAATAAAAAATGTCCACACATCATATTTCTAAGAAAAAAATGTCCTGGAATCATGCTATGAATAAATAAAATGTCCACACTTTGTATTTTGAACAAAAAAAATGGCAATGCATCATATTTTTACCAAACAAAATGTACATGAATAAGATCAGTATATCATCAGATATAAATCATTAATTGATTCATTAGAGGTAAATATAGGACCCCACTTGCCAACATCATTAAAACCCTAGATATTTTTTAAAGAAGATAATAAAATCATCAATCATTTCATCATAACTTAGTTAACATGTGGGAAAGAAATAGGTTTCATGAAAAATTCTTTAAAACATTACCATCATAATCCATCCATATAAAGAATTTGTATTTTATTATGAAAACATATCCCAAGTGTAACATAAAGAATATCAAAGGATGTTTACATTTATTTAAAACTTCTTTTTTAATATCATTTGATAAATAAATTTGAAAAAATAAAAAATATCCTTTTTTTAAATGCCTAAAAATTACTTAATAATTTTTTCTTGAAAACAAAATACATTGAGCTTGGTAATTTTTTTAAAAAACAAACTTTTAAAAAAAGTACTTTTTAAAAAAAATAAAAAATAAAAATGAATTTAAAAAATTTATTTGAGATAAAAAAACTAAATATATATTTATTAAAAACAAAATCATTTAAAATCACTTTTAAAATCATGAATTTAATTTTAAAATAAAACTTTTAACTTCAAAAAATATAAAAATACTTCATTTTCATTTTAAAATCATTATTAACTAAAAATATTATGGAAATCAATTTTATAAAAATGGAAAGGAATATTATAAAATTTGAATAGTCATAAAATAATGTGTTCATATAGAAAACACTAAAATGTGATTCTTTTCACACTTCTAATAAAAACAACCCATCAAAGAGTTCATGAGAAATAAATATAAATCCCTTGAAAAATTATATGAATCAGATTATAATTCAATTATAGGGTAGATTGTACCTAACTTATAACAATAGAGTTCAAAAAGAATGATCATAACCCAAAGAAAACATATTGAGTTAGTAATAACCCTTACCAAATTGATACCAATTGAATCAAAATACCTTGAAATATATAACTATAAAAAATATAAAATATTGCAATATATTTTCATTAAATAAATATTATATTAATATATTTCAATAAATAAAACACCATACTAAAAAAATCCATGATATACTAAAATGAAATTTTATTATAATAATACAGTCATTAAATTATCATGTAAAAAAGGATGAATGCACATTACAAAATATATAAATAAAAAGTAAAAAAATGACATTGAGTAGTGGTCATGTCCCTTATGAGGATCATTTTTCCATGTTTGTAAGGAATGTTGCTTCATTAGGGTTTGAATTAGACCAAGCCCAAGACAAACTCTAATAGCTATAGTGTGAGTAAAATCATATGTGATATAATTTCAAACTCGTAGAAATTTCCACAAGATCTATACTAGTAGAATCACTGCCCTTGACTTGAACTAGAGATTAACTTATGCTTATATATTATGAATAGATATTAAGGGTATATGTAACTATAAATTTGGATAATATAATCAGGTAATCATTAATGAAAAAAATTTATTTATGAGATGGATTTTATAAATTTAATTTTTTTACATTTGAAAGAAAAAAAATTTATATAAAAAATGTTTATTTATATTTTGTATTTGAAAAATAATTTTATAATTTTTAGAATTTTAATTTATCAAATGAACATCATTTTTGGAGTTGTAATAAAAAAATATCTTCATAGAAAATTTTAATATTTTTGAAACCTTTTTCTATAATAAATATATTTTTAAGAAAAATAAATCATTTAAAATTAATATTATATATTTATAAAACCCATACTTTTCAATTTGAAATCATAAGTTATTTTTTACTCTAAAAAATTATTTTTTCTTATATTAAAAAACTAATTTTCCTTACTTATTTAAATTAAATCCAAAAAAATTGATTTCATGTTTTAGGTTAACAATTTCATATTATGTTATAAGGCCAATTTAATTTTTGGGCATAAAATTATGATTACCAATATTAATGTTAATGACCATGAAAATAGTAAAAATATTATTTTCAAAGAATTATTTTATTAATATTTTGTAATTTATATTAAATAAATAAATTAATCTCTTATAAAATGTTATTTTAACATAATTTGAACCCTATATTTTAAAAAATAATCCCTCATTCAATTGGTAATCAATAATAAATATGATTAAGAACACTTAATAATGAACATAAAATTTTTATAAAAAACAATTATTCTATTAATTATAAATTGAATTATATTATGTAGATATTAAATATAAGTTAAAAAAACCAAAATTTGGTATGATGGGTTACTTTATTTGTTTATTGAAACATATGTTACTTGGGTAAAAACTATTTACCCTGGTAAAAAAAGGTAAAAGTAATATTATTAGAAAAAATGACTTAAAACTTGTTTAAGATATTTATAGAAATACTTGGTTTAGAATTTATCATCTTAAGATCATAACACACTCTATTATTTATCACTTTGGGAACCAATGATCACTGAATTATGTCATTCCTTTATTAAAAAATAATGGTTGTTCACAAAAGTTTCATTTTCTTCACTTATAAAAGAGACACCTCCATCACTTAATTATAAACCCATTGATTATAATTTATTCATGAAACTAATAATTTTTTCTCCTAATATATAATCTTATAAAATTCATAAACCTATGGTCTCAATTATTTATCCTAATATCTTTATTTCTAATGAGACTTTCATAAGAAAGTTCAAGGTCCCAAAGTGAGTATTACTTAATCTTCATATCTCTCTTTTTGTTCATTATCTTAAAAAATAATCCAACAAATAATTATATAAAGACCTTAGTATCATTATTATACTTATGTTTTATTATATAAATGGAAAAATAATTATTTATTCATACACATCCACTTATAAAAACTAAATAATATTAATCAGGTGTTGTGCGGAATAACGTCTCAATGAAGTAATGATTTTTTTCATTTTTTATGGTTATTTTCATGATTTATCCATCTGACATCCAAAAAATAACCAATATATTGGAATTATTTGAGGTTACAATAACCTTGGGTGACATATAAAAGAATAAAAAGGATAAAAATAAATAGAAAGGGATTACCCAATCATTATGGGATGATTCTCACTTTTTTAACACAACCTGTCAGGAAAAAATAAAAACTACCAAACCATCCTTTTGATGCATGATTTATAAACAATAAAACTAAAATGAAATACAAAAAAAATGGAGAAAAAGTGAAAAGTTAGAATAATTAGACTCAATAAAACTAACTGACATGTAAACACATCATTATAAAGGTGGCATCAATCCAACCTTTCCATAATAGAATCCAAGCTCAAAAAATAATCCCAAAAAAGTATCATCATAATTCCCCACTAGATAAATAAGAGACCATTTCATTACCCATGTCCTGAAGAAAAACTTATTCAGACACACAAAAGTGCATATTCAGTGGGTGAGTAATCATTACCAATTTAATTTATAAAACTGACTTTATGAATCACACCATTAAGAAAATAAAAAACAGTTCATAGTTCAAAATTTATTTTTAAACAAAATATGGGGACATGAAAATGATTTACCAATTTTAAATAAATTTAAATTTAATTGAAGAAAATATTTATCATTTAATTTCACTAGGAAAACCCAAACAACATCCATTTAATCACATACTCATGCATACTATGTGATAGTCTCATACTCATGATCAGTTACTCATCGATTTACAAAGTCATCACTAGGTGACCATTCTCCAGGTGTCTCCATTATAGAACCTCACCCAAAGAAAAAAAATGGTAAGACCACATCCAATAAAATAATGAGAACAATAAAACAATGTATGTAAATTTTTCCCATCAATTCACTTCTTTAATAATTAATTATGTTTAAGACATTTAATCAAACACCTTGAAAGTGTCATAAAACATTCACTATTTAAATCAATGAATATAAGTGGTTTTCCAAAACTATTCAAATCAAAAATCTCTTAATTATCAAATATAATGGGTTTCTAATAAGAAATTAAAATTACTTTACTTTATAATTATAGATATAATTTTTAAATAATTAAGACTTTAAGTTTCATAACAAGAAGAGAAGAACGAAACACCACTTATCTCAAAATAGGTGATGAAACCGATGAATGACACAAAAAAACCTCTAGATCTTGGTTTTAAACTAATTTCTTTCTATATATCAAATTTAGATCTCATAAAAACACAACAAATAGACCCATACACAACATATTATATCTAATGTTCCATTTAAATTAAAATAACAAGATCTTGAAATAAGAGAGAAATGAGAAGAGAAAATATATCATACCTTCAATATCCATGATCCAACACACATTGATCCACTAGAAGTGAGTTATAGTGGGATATTAGATTCCAAGAACACCTAGAGGAATCTTTAAGTTTGAGAACATAGGTGAATGGGAGAAAATGATAATTTTCTAAAAAAATACATTTGAAACACACCAAAAGAATCCAAAATATCCTAAAACTAAACCCAAAATTTTATAAAAACAAAATACAAAAGAAAATGGTGAATTATCTAAAATGAGGTGTGATAAACTCTCATAACCATTAGTATTTCCTTCCAATTAAATAAGGATATTGCTGGTTATCTGGAAGATTTATGGACATTGCACTAGAATTTCGTTCTTATATTTCCAGGTATCCTCTTGATTTTCACCATGTTTCCATAACACTTAAAAAATAATGGAATACATTTTCCTCATAAGGATTTATCTTTTCAATCCATGATAAAACTTAGTGCATGAATAAATATAATACCTAGTTCCAGATCTATATGATCCCATCAAACCACATGGGTAGGATCGATATGGTACTCAATCAATTGAGATACGTGGGAGACATTACGAACCAAACCAAACTATGATGATAAAGGTAAATGATCATAAATATCTCTAATTAATTCAAGTGTCTCATAAGTTCAAGCATATCAAGGAGACAAACTTCCGTGTTGATCCAATCAATTTTGTCTCTGCCTTAGTGAAAATATCAAGAATATATTATCTCTTATGATAAAGGATAAGGGTTGAGGATGATTATATACATAATATTTCCGATAGATGTGAGTTGAAATAATCCATTTCCTAATCATCGAAATTTTCTTAGTCATCTCATAAATAGTGCTGGGTCCCAATAGTGAATATTCTTATGTATCTACCCAACAAAGTTAAGGGAGGAAAGTACAACTATAAAATTCCTAGAATGGATCCATCCACATTATTTCTTGATAATTTTTTCTATCAAAAAACTACACTATGGTAAAATGATCCCCCTTTAAGACATCAGAATCCATAAAACAAGTTTGGAGCATTTTTTATAGTTTCTGAATAATTTATTCTAACTACCCAGCCATTTGGGGATGATACACCATGATCATGGTCAACTGGGTACCCAAATATTCATGAAGTTATCACAAAATCCAATAGGTAAAACTTGGAACTCTTTCAGAGATGATTGAAATTGGTATTACATGAAATTATACCACCTCCCAAAGGTAAAGCTTTGAAAATTAATCTACTATATTGGAGTCATGAATTGGAATGAAGTGAGATGACTTTATGATGTGATACACAATGATGAATATTGAATCATTCTTCCAAATAGTTCTTGCTAAACTAATGAAAAAGTCTATAGTAATTTTATCACATTTCCCTATGTGGGTATGTAAATATTATATCATTTTGGTATGACATTAATTATTAGCCTTAAACTCCAAAAGATTTAGGAATTTCATAATATAATAAAACACATTTTTTCAAACCTGGCCACCAAAAATGGATCCTTAGATACTTTTAATTATTTTGGATTTCTAGGTGAACCAACCATTTTTAATGGTGATTAGAAAAATGAATTTATTCATTAAAAGATATAGATGTGACTATTCAATCATGAAAAATATAAAAAAGATCCCATATTGTTTCTATGTATCAATGTATCTCCAAATTTATGTTTTTACATCATGTTAATGTAATCAAGATCCAAACATTGAGCCTCAATTACTTGATCAAACAAATTAGGTATGACTGTCACAAGAAATAAGGTTGTGAATTTATTCTAATGAATGTAATCCAAATTTATATAAGTAATCATACTCATCAATTTCCTCTAATCACAAGATTTTTTGGCCAATTTATTAGTTGAATATCAACTTAAATCATTAGCCACAAATTTTCTAATCTTGGTGTTTAGACTAGTTCAAAGTAGAACATCTAGAGATATTAAATCCATAATATTTATCTCAAGTTCAATTCACTTTAAAAAAAGACGTTTTTAAAACTTTTATGATATATTAACACATTTAATTTATTACCAAAGAGATAATGGTGCCATGTTTGAAAAGTATATCCACCACATCTAATTCCAAGTCATGCATCAGATAATTACTTCCAGGAATTAATGAATTTCATGATACATAAGATATGATATGGAAGCATTGCATGAGAACATAGTCATTTCTAGATATAGATGCATCCAAATAAACCACATAACGCTTCCTAGTTTATAGAAAAACAAAAATTGACGATGATGTGAGCCTGGAATTAATTTACAAATAGTATTACTGATAATCATCATGCTAGTCGAATGATATTCTCTTTCTCATGAGAAGTATCATAGGATATACAAGATTTGATAAGTCCCAAAAAAGTGAGGATAATAACCTGGTAATACCTGAAAGAAATGTATCTCAAATATGTTCTTTGGTAGTTTCTATGAAAAGATAACTTAAATGCTTTCAAGATATACTCACACAACATTAATATAAATAAAATGAAAAAGTAAGAGAACTTTTTATATCTAAAAGTCACATTGAATGAATTTTTCATATATCTGGTGATCATAAAAAAATGCTCAAAACAATATTTAAAAGTCATGAATGGTCCTTTTTAGTTAGATAATTCACCAGAATGTCACCCAAAAATACCATAATGAATGTGTTTAGGTTCCAATGAAATAAATGATTCATAAAATCCATGAAAAACACTAGTGAATTTGTGAGACCAAAGTGAATGATAAGACATTCATAATGAACATAATAACTATAAAAATCTATATTTGGAATATCATATTTCCAAAGTTGGAGTTAGGGATACCGAAATCGTATATCAATTTTATAGAACCATTTTTATCCTATCAATTGATCAAAAACTTCATCGATTCAAGGAAGCAGATATTTATTATTTATCATAACTCGATTTAGTTATTCATAATCAATATAGAGTCCTAAGAAACCATCTGTGTAACTCCCCAAGTTTTTATGATTTTTTTAATAAATTAATTTTATTTTATGTCTTGCATTGCAGGCTACACCATGTGAATTTTTTATTCTAATATACACCAAGACAATCTTACGCTACATGCACCAACGACTTGGCATGTGTTACATGCAACACTGAGTTACTATAAAACAATATTTTATTGTTGAAATTATTTAAATGAAATAGTTATAACACAAACATTAAATGTATTAATATTAATAGTAATAAATAATTTCTTAAAATTTTAGTTTTAGTGGTTTCATATAAATAAATCATATTTTCGGTATATTCTTTATATGTTTGAAAATGTTATTTTATCGAATGAACTTCTTTTTTATGTCAATATAAGAAAAATAATAGAAATAATTTTAGAAACATTTATAAATTTAATTTAGAATTAAAAAAATAATATTCAGGATATTTGTTTTGTATTTTTAAGAAAAATATCATTTGTGGATGAATAATGAGAAATGATGAATTTTAATTCAAAAATGATTTTTCTTATAAATTATTTATATTGTTAAATATGATTTTAATATTTTAATGTTTATTTTATATCAATTTTATGTAAATTAATACAATTTATTTCCTTAGAACCAATTTCATATTTAACTTGGATATAAACACATTTCAAACTTTTAATCATTTCTGCTTAAAAACCCACATCATGACATGTTTGTAGGAGTAATTTTAAATTAATTTTTTACTTATATAATTAGTGTTTATAAAAATCAATTACATTTTCTTAAAAAGTATTACTTATAATGTCTAATAAGTTCAAATTAATTTTTTTACCAAAATTATTAGTGAAATTAATTATAATTAATTTCAATGATTAAGTTAAAATCAAGATTACTTAGTAGTTAAAATTTAATTGAAGTTGAAATATAACCTAGGAACATTCCAAAAAGACATTTTATGGAAATATTTGGATCAATTATCCTATTTTATATAAAATTGACAATTCTTGGAGGTACATTATGTAAAGGATACCTCTCAATAGTGTTTTTCTTTTTATATTTATAAGAATATCACTCATCCTCCACTATAAAATGACACTCACCCACTCATTTATTCAAACATCTCAAGAAATTTGAATCATCCAAAACCTTACCAAATATACTCCAAACTTACCTCAATTCATCCCATAATCCTCCCTTTTGGTATAAATCCAACTGAGGAATCCCTTTGGTGAAAACCAAGTAGAGTTACTCAAAGAATAGGTAACATCCTTCCACAAAATATATTGTTTTGTTTTCATTCTACAACACATAAATTATTCTTAATATATGATTACATAATAAAAAATATCCTAAATATACCAATGTTTTTATATTAATTTTCCTACCTAAACTCACACACACTTCCATCAAATGGGATACACAATCATCATTCGTGTGTACGACGAACTACCACCTTGCAAATCGATGTAATTATTTCTTCCATTTCAACCTTTCAAGGTTAGAAATAATGATGTAATTTCCATTTCTATATAATATATATGATATTTATTTTTTCTTTTTTCTTTTTTTAATATTATATATGAAATAAATTCTTGATTTTCATTTATTTTGGAAATACGATAACTTCGTTTGTGAACGTGTGAACTACCACCTCTTCAAAGTGATGTGACTCGTTCGCACATTACATAGAATGTATTAAGTATTAGTTTTGTGAAATTATATGTTATATAAAATAATAATGATAAATTAATGATATTATATATATATACATATATTTCATTTACTTACTTTCTTTCAATATGATAAAAAATGGAAACAATGTTTAAGCGTATGTACGACATAGAGTCTCTATAAACATTGTGTTTCATTTTCTATTTATATATTTTATATATAATTATAAATAGATAAATAAATAAATAAATATATATATATACTGAATATATATTATATTTATATCATTTTTATGATTCTTTTTATTATTAAATCACATTATTATTAAAAGGAAAAAATATAACAAATCAAAACATATGCGAAAGACAAAGCGGTTATTACATGAAGCGTAACATTTACATGGAATTTTATAATAAATAGATAATATAAGGTCATAATTAAATAATATATGGTATGATATAATTTAATATGGTTCTGAAATATATTTATAATAAAATTATATTTATTATATAGAAGGTTTTAATGAGAATGAAGAGAGTCAAGACATAAGGGAAAGAGATTTCTAGTATCACTTTTATTTCCATGAGACTTATAACTTATTCACCACTAGTTTCTTTTATGTTGTGTATATAATTCCCATTAATGGATTATATGATTATTATACTTAAATTTATGGGTATTTAAATATACATTTTAGGTCTCTTTTTCATGGGGTTTCATGCTTAAAAAGATACCAAATCAGTAAGGTAGTTTGTCCCCATTGTCCCTTTTCAGACACATATTTTGTTATGCACTTATATTATTTTATGAGCTTTATATAATTACATTTTACATGTTTTATAACTAATTTACTTATTTTAAGGATATTTTATTCTTCATGTAATATAATTCAATTACATGGGATGTTTTATTCAAAGTTACAAATGTGGAAAGAGTTAATTGCAACAATCTCAAGGTTTACTGAGATTGTTTATGATTATGATTCCATTGATGAAATATTATGATCCATAGCTCAAGAATACTTATTAATTATATTCTACACAGTTTATTTATGATATATTAATTCATTGGTACTATTTTCCCACTCTTTGGTACTTAAGATAATTAAGAAAGCTTTTTTAAGAAAATCTGACCTTATTTATCTATTCAGTCAGAAGTAAATCTTATTCAAAAAGAAATGGTTTCAGAAATATTTTCAAAAATGTATTTAAATTTCACTTATGATCTCAATTTGAAATAAAAAAGATTATAAAAATGTGTTATGTTTTCAAACCATCCTTAAGGAATTTTCAATGTTAATTTCAAAGAAAAGTTTTTGAAATTTTTTTAATATTACTTTATATGTTTTCAAAATTATTCTTGGGAAAATGGTTTTCAAATTTTTTTATGTTTTAGAAATAATTTTTAAATATGAAAGGATATTCTACTAAAGATATGTTTTAAAATGAACTCGTAAATTTTGTTTCAATCTATGATGACATATGTTGGTGTTACTAATGCCTTTCTAGGGAAATGATCCAAATTTTCGATTTATATTCCTACTCCAAATAGATTATGATTTTATGGGATGATAGTTATGAAAATAGTTTCTCATTCCTAAGTTATATATTTTTGAAAACCATATCTTATTTATGGGTTATATGATTTTGAAATTCTCTTCTATTCATAGCGTATTATTTGATAAAATTATTAGGAAGCCTGTAACTTTTCCACAGGTTATGATATGATGGAAATCATATGATACCCATTTTATTTCATGTGTTATGATATGATTTTTATGAAACCCATCTATTTTTATAGGTCACTATATGATGATTGATTATGATATTGTGGAACATGTTTTTATTATTTTATTAATTGATATGTGGTACCAATATCTCCCTCCAATGAATTTGGTAAATATTTATATATCTTGAGATAATAATGGGAAAAAAGTTGACAAGCTTGATCTACTATGGAATGAAGGGGAAACCCAATACACTATGGTAAGAATGGGAAATATGATCCCTTATAAATAAATTATTATGATTAGGGATGGTGATGTGTCTATCCGAGTAGGTGTAGTCCCTGTGAATTTCCCAAATATGTTTTGGCAATGAGAATTGACTTATAGGTAATGATGTTATATGTTTATCTCTCTAACATAATCCCATGTCTTATTTCTATGTTATGATTTCATGTGTTATTCTCATTATTACCTTATGATTAATTTCATATGAACTACCAATATTTAGGTTATGACTCTTTTTTAGGATATTTGATATGAAGGGTGTGATCTACTCTTATCACGATCATGTTCGCATACTCTTATGCTCATGATTATGCTTATATATATATACACACACACATATATATATATATATATATCCCATTTTTACCCATACTAAGAACCTGATCACTTCCTTTTTATTTTCCCTTTCCTAAGGTTAGAAGATATGTATTGTGTATTATATGTCTAAAATGGGTTCTAGTCATAAATAACCTATTAGGATATAATGTTTCCCACTTCCATTTCAGTGTTTTTACTTCAATGTTTCCAAGCACACTAAACTAATACAGTCTTTTAAAGTCTGTTTGTGTAATGTATTAAATATTATGAAAAAATGATTTAATGTTAATATATGTTAAATGAGGATCACTATAATTGGTATCATAGATATATTTTCGTTAAATGTTTGAAACTATGATGCAAAAAACTTAGTGAGAACCCTAATGAAATTTATAAGGATAAGGTTAAGGATAATGTAAAGTATAGAAAAATGTCTTGGAATTTTGGAAAGGGATAAAGTTAGTGGTTTTATAGAAATAAATCCTCCAATAGATATTACAAGTGGATGTTGATCTGGAACAGATGTAAAATGGGGTAATAACCCTAAAAAACCATAATGAGCTAGACTCAATCAGGAACTAGTGCATGAAAATAGGCTTCGTTACAGACCAAGTTTGATATTCCTTATATGAATGCATTGGAAATTGAAAACATTTTCACAAATCTTCATGAAAGATTTACTTTCATGTTTTATATGGATAATGTAAGATAAAATATGTTTTCCATATATTAAAAAAGGGATCATAATTTAGATATCATATAAGTGGTTATTCATGATTTTGTGGTTACTCACTACGATAACTATTTATTACTCTATTCCTTTTTTAGTCAATGAAAAAAACCTAAAGAAACAACATTAGTGGTGATTGTGATGGAAAATGGAATGAATTTTATCCCGATCATCTATATTTTATGGGATCTATAATGAAAAATATGATTTCTATGATCACCCTAATTTCTCATGCTGTGAATCATACCAGACTTACAAAGTAGAAAATGAGGGAACAACATTCTGTTGAGTCCTTAATGAGGAAACATGCACCTTATTTTAGTGGGTATTATCATCCACATGTTTCTGAATAATGGATCAGTACTACTGAAATGGTATTTTCTGTTATCTAGTATTCGGAACATGAGATTTTCACTATAACTATTTATTAGTAAGAAGGAAAACCAGACAAGTGGTGGACTGTAATAAAGAATACATGGATGCAAGATGGAAATGAATCCATGAATTTGGATAAGTTTAAGAACATAATTTTCATTATTTTTTTCTTTTAATTCCTCATAAAATTACCGAGAATGAGTTCCTTGAGTTAATGAAAAGTGATGATGAATCTTTTGGTACCTACAAGGCTAATTTCACATGACATGTGAGTTACACTTCTGGTATTATCATCAAACCTGAAAGTAATGTTTATAGGTTATCCAGTTCCTCAAATCCAAGTCTTTGAAGGGTGTTTCCTATAAGAGACTTCAGTAGCTATGAATATATGTTTTTTACAATCATGGTTGAAATAGAGGTTGGAGTTGTGTATCAATCATTTAGTTCTGACAAGAAAAAAAGATGTAGTTTAAATGAAAAATCTAAACACCATATAGTTAAAAATATTATCCCTCCTTTATACTCTAAGGTTAAAAAGAAACCTGATAGAAGCTATCTTAAGTGGTATAATAAATGATTTAAGTGTATAAGGGGAGTTCATCAAGAAATTGATTTCTAAACTGATGGAAATAATATGGATAATAATCCAAATAGAGAGAAAGATGCACAAAATTAACCTACCACAATTCATTGATTAAAGTGTAATGTGAATGGGAATTAAACTAACCAGTTCCCAAACATTATGGTTAGTGATAAAGATTATAATCAACGACCTCTTCATCCAAGGGATAAGGTAAAATATCTTGTGATCACTATTTATGATGGGTGTGTGATAATAATGTGGTTAAAGGTACACTTACCTCCCACTCTAGAACTTTTTATTTATAATTTGATTATTTATGTACCAACACTTTCATATTTAAAGAATTTTATAAGGGTATTAAAATTCCACCCAAATGATTATATGTGGAATTGTTAATGAAAACCCATAACGATATGATGAGTGTATCTCAAGTCTATGATTACTCTCCAGATGAATTTTGTGGTAATGTTCTTCTTAAATATATTATTATTCATTATTCAGTTGAATTTGATGTCATCTTAGGCAATGATTAAATTTATTTCTATAAATACCACATCAATTTTTGAGAAAAGAAAGTTTTTTTTATATTAAAAACCAACATATTATCATATATCAATGTGGTGATAAGTATGCACTTTCTATGGAGATTACATCCATTTTATGGGTCTTAATTACCGTATAGAAGGTGTATTTATCTCAAATTGGGGGGGGGGTGAGAAGATCGAAATTGATGATACGCCTATTATTCAGGATGTTGTGGATATCTTTCTGGAAGAGTTGTCTAGCCTTTAAACAAAAAGTGAATTTGAGTTATCAATAATACTCATACCTTGTTCCACACCAATTTAAAATACTCCCAATAAAATGGATCTGATTGAGTTATAATAATTGAATAAGAAACTCCAAAAACATTGATAAGGGATTTATTTGGCCAAGTGTGTCACCTTGGGGTGAACCTATTATTTTTGTGAAAAAATAATGTTGGATTATTGGGAGTTGAACAAGATCACGATCAAGAACAAGTATAAAATTCTCCTTATTGATTAATTGTTTAATCAAATGCATGGAGCTCAGTACTTTTCCAAGATTTAACTTCATTCTAGATATCATCAATTGAGGTTAAAGAAGGATTATATACCCAAGATGACATTCTGTACAATCTATAGACACTATGAATATATATTGATGACTTATGGCCTTACTAACAGGCCTTCTATATTCATGTATTTTATGAATAGATTCTTTATATATTACCTCGACAAGTTTGTGATAATATATATAGATGATATTCTTATCTATTCAGTGTGAAAGGAAGAGCATGAAGACCACTTGAGAATTGTACTAAAGACACTATGAAAGGAATAATTTTATGAAAAATTTACAAAGTGTTAATTTTAGCTAGAAAAGGTTACATTTTTGGGCCATATAATCTCAAGAGAGTGTATAGCTATAGATTCATCAAAGACGGAGGCTATTGATTGTTGGAATAGATAAATCACGGTGACTGAGGAATGTATTTTTGTTGGTTTATCTAGTTATTATTTATTTTTTGTGGAGAATTTATCATTTCTATCTAATAATCTATCAAACTTAACTCATATGGGTGTCAAGTTCCTCAGGACAAATGAATGTGAGGAAAATTTAAAGGAGATGAAGAGGATGTTATCCAGTTTACCTGTTCTTACATTAACCTATAGTGGAGAAGGGTTTCTAATCTATAGGGATGCATCCAAGAATGTATTGGGATGTGTTATTATGTATAAAAAATGGTAATGGACAATTCCTTATGAAAATTGATGATTCCTGAGAAAAATTACCCAACTCATGATTTGGAGTTAGCTGTGGTAAAATTTTCATTAGATATATGGAGGCATTATCTTTATGGAGAAAAGTGTGATATATATACCAATCATAAAAGACAGAAATATATATTTACATAGAAATATTTGAACATGTATTAAAGAATATGGTTAGAGATAATAAATGATTACGACTGATCAATACATTACGACCCTAGGAAAGTGAACAAGGTCACCTATGATTTTATTCACAAGGGTCATGCTAGCTTATCCATGATGAGGATCTGAAACGATCCAATATTTTTGGATTTTCAAAGGATGTACCTATAAGTATTGAAGGAAGGGAAAAAATATTGTCTTTCTCAAGTGAATTTTCAACCCTCTATCTAAGTGAATACGAAAGAGATGCCGATGTAATATGTAAAGCTACAAAAGAATGTTACCAAAGTTTATGAGTTTAACATTTATTGGGATGAAATGATAAGGTTCAATTACCTTGTATGTGTTTTGTCCATACCATATTTGAGTAAGGATATGTTAAAGGAATATCATATCTCTTCATTTTCTATTCATCATACAAGTAAAAAGATACATAGATACTTGAAAGAATCCTTTTGGTGGGATGGAATGAAGAGGGATATCATAGATTTTGTATCTCACTGCTTGGTATGCAAGCAAGTTATGGATAAAAGGAAAAAGTCTAAGGGGAAGTTGCATCCTTTAACCATACTAAAGATGGAAACAAGAGAACAATAGTATATATTTTTTTATTGGACTCTCCAAAACCTATGAAGGTTTTAATGGTATATAGTTGTTAGTTGATCACCTCACTAAGTCAACATACATCATTTAAATCAAATAACACTTATCTCCAGATCATCTTTCTATGATATATATTAAGGACGTTGTAATGTTACACAGAGTATCACATTCCATTGTATCTGATCATGATATGACTTTTACCATAATATTCTAGAAAAGTCTTCAGAAATCCCTTGATATAGAATTCATTTTCAATACTTCTTATCATCCTTATATGGATGGACAATCTAAATGAAAATTAAAACTATAGAGGATATGTTGTGATCTTGTTCTCTAGATTCAAAAGGATGTTAAGATCAACACCTTCCGCTAGTTGGGTTTTCTAAAAAAAATAGCATTCACTCAAGCATTTTAATGACAACTTATGAAGCTCTATATGAAAGGAAATGATAACCTCCTACATTATTAAGTGAAGTTGGTGAAAGAAATATATTGGGACCTAAGATCACTTAAGAAATGGAAAAGATTATAGCTATTCCGCAACATATCAAGAAGCTCAAAGTTGAAAAAAAGTTACATTGATAATCATCGATGTGATCTAGAATATAAAGTTGGTGAGAAGGTGTTTATGTGAATATCTTTCTAGATGAAGGTTATGAGATCCATGAAGAAATTGAAACTAATCCTTATTCATGTTGATCCCTGTGGAAGTCTTGATCGTATCGAATGGTAGAAAATCGATTGGAACTTCCTACAAATATATATCATGTCCAGGATGTGTTCCATTTATCTCTACTAAGGAAGTACATACCTAACCCTTCATATGTAATGAACTTAGAGGTCCTGATACTTGAGTAATATATTTCTTATGAGTAACAACTAGTTGAAATTCAAGATCATACAGAGAAAGTTCTATGAAACAAGACCACTCACCTAGGGGGTAGAATGTGACACACCAAGTTTTTATGATTTTTTTGAATAAATTTATTTTATTTTATGTCTTTAATTGCATGATACATCAATTTAATCTTTCATTATACACTACACAAAGATGGTCTTGTGTTATCTACAACACTGACATGGTTTTCTTATAAGAAAAATTGAGTTTATACGAATTTTTTAATTATTATAATTATTTAAATGTGATATTTATAATGTATCCATTAAACATAGTAATATGAACAGTAATAAATACCATTTTAAATATTATAAATAATGATTTTATATAAATTAAAAATATTTTTGGTAGTCTTTAGATTTTTGAAAATACTATTTTCTCAGATGAACTTATTTTTATGTCCTTTTGTGGACAATAATGAACTTAATTTTAATTTTTTTAGAAATTTAATTTTATAATATAAACTTCATTTTTTATTCAGAATTAAGAATTTACCTTAGTAATATTTTTTGTGATTTTCCTGAAAAACATCATTTTTGGATGAATTGTGAAAAATATTGAATTTTAATTCGAAACTGATTTTTTATCTAATTTATTAAATTTTTAAGTAATATTTTTATTTTTTAAAAATTTAGTTATATTAATTTTACATCAATTTACCCAGTTTAGGTCATGGGATGCAATTTCACATTGAAATTTAATATTAAATAATTTCAATCAATTAAACATCTTTGCTTAAAAAACCCACTATCACGACACGTTTGTAGGATTAATTTCCAATTAATTTTTTCTACTTTTATGATAAGAATTTATAAAAATGGAATAAATATTTGGAATCATAATAATTAATAATATCTAATACGTTCAACATAGTTTTTTACCAAAAATATTAGTGAAAGTAATTAAAATTAATTACAACGATTAAGGTAAAAACAATATTACTTAGTAGTTAACCTTTTAATTAAGAGGAAAAATAACCTAAAAACATGTCCAAAAGTTAATTTATAGAAATATTTCGTCCAATTCACATAATGTATCTAAAATGAAAAATTATTGTGGGAACATGATGCAAACAAGACCTCTCAATAGTGTTTTCATTTTTATATTTATAAGAATGACACTCCCCCTCCACTATAAATGGGAACTCAAAACACTCACTTATTCACACCTATAAATCCATTTATCTCATCTAAATATTGCCCAAATATCAAAATAAATTTCTCCCTTCATCATAGATTCCTCGCTTTATTCAGAAATCTAACCAAGTATGCCATTTTGTGCTAACCATGAGGTGTCACACAAAGAAGAGGAAACATCCTTCCACAAGCTATTTTCTTTTATTTTCATTATCCACCGCTAAGTTATTATTATTCCATGATTATATAATAAAATAATTATACTAAATATAGTGAAGTTTTTTATGACAACTCTTTGATCTACAATCATGCACACTTCCATCAAATAGGATACACAATCATCATTCATGTGTACAATGAACTACCGCCTTGAGATCCAACGTCGTCCAATTTTTAATTTCCTCATATAAAGGTTTAAAATAATGATGAAAATTCTATTTTTATATGATATATATGATATTTAATATTTATTTATTATTATGTAATTATTATTTGACTCATACATTTTTGGTTTATATTTTTTGGAAATACAATAACATCGTTTTTGCACGAGTGGACTACCGCCTCCTCAAAGTGATGTGATTCGTTCACACATTAAATGGAATGTATTAAAGATAGGTCTAGTGAAAATATATGATATACATGAAATAATAATTCTACTATAATTATATTATATATATACACATATATTTCATTTAATTTATCTTTCTTTCAATACGACAAGAAAATGGAAACAACGTTCATGCATACGTACGACCTACGGTCTCCAAGAATGGTGTATTAAATTTTCTATTTATATATTTTATAGAATATTATAAATACTTATATAATTAATATATTTGATATTTATATCTTCTTTTTCATTATTTATATGACTAAACCATTATATAAGTAAGAGTACAAGAAATATGACAAATAAAAACACATGTGAAAGACAAAGCAGTTATTACTTAAAACGTAACTATAACCTAGAATTATTAATAGAAAGGTAATAGAAGGTCATAATTCAATAATATATAGAATGATATAATTTAATATGTGTATTTATTATATTTTTAATAAAATTATATTTATTATACGAGAGGTCTGAATGAGTACCAGGAGAGTGAAGACATAATGTAAGGGGATTTTTAGTCTCGCTTTTACTTCTACAGGACTTATGCCTTATTCCATAGTTGTTTCTTTTGTGTGGTTTATATAATATAATTTAATGTATTATATTATTCTTATACTTAAATATATGGTTATTTATATATTCATTTTATGATAACTGTTACATGGTGTATTACAGTTCAAAAGTTAGATATCAGTCAGCTAGTTTTTTCTAAATTTTCTTTCTTTGATACTCATTTTTTATGCACCTATATTCTTTTATGAGGTGTATATACATAAATTTTCCATGTTATATCATTAATATCCATATTTCAGGATATTTTGAACTTAATTTAATATCATATTCTTACATGGTTAGTTTAATTCAAATTTTAAAAATTGGCAAGTGTTTATTACAAAAATATCATTGTTTATCGAGATTCTTTATGATTATGACTCCATTGATGCAATATTATGATTAATATCTCAATAAGACTTATGAATTTTCTTTTCATCTAGTTATTCATGGTGTCTTTAGGTATTGGTATCATTTCCCACTCTTTCGTAATTATGATAATTATGAATGTGTTTTTAACCTTATTTATCTCTTTGGTCAAAAATCTGTTTTCTCAAAAAAAAGTTTTCAATTTTTTTTTCTAAAATATATTTACAATTATATTTTCTGATCAATTTAAATTATAAAGTATTTTAAAAATGTTTTATTTTTTTAAAAACTCCTTTATAATTTTCCAAATCTATTTTCAAAGAAAGGTTTTCAAGATTCCTTTATAAGGTTTCAAGGTTATTTTTAATGAAAATGGGTTTCAAATGATTTTATTTTTCAAGAATATTTTTTATTAATGAAAATATGGTATTTTCTTAAAGAAATGTTTTTAAATGATCTATAAAAAAGTATTTTCCATCTAATATGACATCAGTTGGTGTTACTGATCACTTTCTAGGGAAATTATCTCAACGTTCCATTTATATTATTTCTATTAAGGGTTGATGTTTTGACAGAATGATGGTTATGAAAGCAGTTTCTCATTCAAAGGATATTCTTTGATAAAATTATTATGGAACTTGTATCTTTTATACAATTTATGATATGATGGAATGTTTATGATACCCATTTTATTTCATGGGTTATGATATGATGTTTGTGAAACCCATCTCTTTTTATCGGTCATGAAATGATAATTATTTCTAATCATGTGAAACACATACTTATGATTTCACTATGTGATGGGTGGGTCCTATATACCCCATAAATGCATTGCTTAAATATTTATATCTCATGAGTTAATTATCGGAAATAAGTTGATGGGATTGATCCACTATGGGAAGAAGGGGAAATCTGATCCACTATGGGATGAAGGGGAACCTAGATCCACTATGGGAAGAAGGGGAATCCAGATCCCCTCAAAGGAAAGTACCACAACTAGGGATGGTGGTGTATCCTTCTTAGTATGTATAGTCCCCATGAAGTGTCCTGATAAGTTTTATCAATGATCCTTGACTTCTAGGTAATGATATTACATGTTTATTTGTCTTCTACAATTAAATATATTATTCCTATGTTATGATTTCATGGATTATGCTCTGGATTGCCTTATGATTCATGTCTTATGAACTTCCAATAATTATTCCATGACCCTTTTTTATGATATCTGATATTCAGTGTATGATATTTTATTTTCATGATCACATTCTTATACCCTTATTCTCATTATTATGCTTATATATATCCCTTGTTTACACTTACTTTGCATATGAGGTCACCCATTTTTATGTTTCCTTTCCCCAAGTTAAGAAGATATGTATTATGTATGATGTGTCTAATATGGGTTCTTGTCATGAAGAACAAAGTGTGAGATAATGTATCTCACTTATGTACCAGGGTTTATGCTTCCATTTTTCCAAAGGAACTAAACTAATAAGGTCATTGGGTGTCTGTTTGTGTAAGGTATTAAGTATTTTAAAAAAATGATGTAATGTTAATGTATGTCAATGGAGGGTCACTATAATATGAATTCTTTATGAAAATAAGTAGAGAATCCCAAGGAATCATACTTGATCTTATTAACCCTTTACTTTAAAATTATTCCAGTTTGAACAATAATTACCTTAATTTAGTTGGTGTTTTTCTATAAGACGGAAGTGAAATGTCATTTGTATGTGGAAGAAGATAAATTGAAAATTTTAATACCCTTTAAATTAGAAAACAAGTAAAATATAAATGAAACTAGTTTGGACACTGTTCCACGATGGCAGGAAAATTTATAGTCTCAATTATATCATTAGTACCTAAAGTGACTGATTACAATTTATAAGAAAAACTCTAACAATTAGGGCTAAAGGTCCTACTTTTCTGGCCTCGACATCCAAGCCAAATTTTAGAAGATGAGAAATCCTACTAGGAGATGTAAACTATTCTCTTAGTGTGTAACAATCGATATGATAATTAAAATAAACTAACCTACCCATTCAAAGGATTAGGTCAGAGAAATATATATCAAAAATTGAAAGTCCCAATCAAACTAGGTTCCACCAATTACTATCTAATAAAAGGAACATTTAAATCCCATATACTCTTTCTAACTAAGAGGTGTCTGGATACTCATCATGTGTGGTATCATCTCAATATGAAACCTCATTTGATTAATGTAATGTGAAGAAATAAAAGAGTGGGATAAACCAATATCATAGAGAACATGCATAAGAGTTGTGTCAAGTAGAATGGTACCTTGTATAGTGTAAAGACCTAATATTACTTTCTTGATCATCTACTCGACATCATATAATTTCATAATTACTCCCCCTTTGTCCTTGCTTCTCTGTTTTGGTTGAATTGTCCAAGGATTCAGTGTGTTCCTAGATTAGCCTTCTTTCACATTATTTGAGGATAAAAACTATTATGACATAACCATCGAGTTGAATAATAATATGTCTAAGATATATGAGATTTATTTCTAGCAACTTACTTTGTATCTTTAGGGAAATAATGATAAAGATGTCCCATATGATTACAATTGTGGAATGAATTGCTTGGTGCTATAAAATATTATTTATTATAATCTAATGAATAAGTTTGGAAACACCTAGTCATTATATTGGGGTGTGGAGGAATGTTAACTAATCCAATGATTTGATTCTTTGATGGTCCACCACCTTGGAAGTAAGTTTCCATATTTCACTTGTTTATAGCATTAGAGTTTCCACCTATTCCAATATAAAGGAACATAGTTCCTCCGGAAGGATTACTATTAATATCACTTTATTCCACTTTCACTATATTAACCATGTCTGTATAATTCGTAGTATAAAGCACAACTATCATAGAATTAATATTTGTCATTGTTTAGACTTGAATTTTCATTCCTTCAAGGATGCACTAGTAGAATATTCTGGAAAAGGAAAAAATGTTTTTATAAACATAACTCCATATTACATCACTAATGAATTTTATTTCTTAAAAAGGAAAGAAATATATAATTCTATTTATCATGAAGATGTGTGTGTTAAATTTTTTATTGAACAGTTACCCAAATCCATCCCACAGAAGTCCTTGGTCGAGTTTATCTTAGAAATCTAAATCCCACCATTGGCATACAATATCCTTCAACAGATAGAATGATAACATTAAATTTATGTTATATGGGGTTCAAACGAAACTGAAGATCTGGTTCATTCAGTTAAGCCACAAATTTACCTTTTTTAGGATCCAAATCCCCCTAAAAGATTGATAGATTTTGTTTATAAAATTACATAGAATGATCCACTTGTTGTGGCTTATCATTTTTATTTCTCCTATCCAAAACTTGAAAGTATTAGAGAATTCTATGAACAAGCTATTTTTTCTCCCATGTTTCAAGGGAAACAACATTCTATACTTCTTCTTCTTGTTGGTTTCTACACTGTCTAACTAGTTCCATTTTCAATAGTTAGAAGAAATCATCACTCAGTAATCACTCATTCATAAAATTAAGGCTTATAATAATCCAAATCATCAATTGTAACAATCATCACCACCGGATTTTAGAAATTATCAAATATAATAAAAATAATGAATTCCTAGTGGGAGGTCTCATTACAAATGCCTGATATTATATACTTATCATCTAAACCCATGATAATGAGATAAAATCATTCCTATATGTTTCTAAAACACCTTTTGTACCTAAACCACCATAGTATATTGAAGTTCAACTCAAGAGTTTATTTAGGTAATTTTATTCTATAAATGTCATGTTTTTAAATTTCTTATCTCATTTCTATCATCTTAATATGATAGACCAACAAAAAATGATATGATTTGTAACATTTTGACCCTAACTATTATCTTGGAAAGTGCTTAGGTGCCACTAAACTTAATTGACATCCACGAGACACCAAATATGGCAACCCACACTATGGAAAAATGGCCATTTGTGACAGGTTATTTGCGACAGTTCAGGGGCCCGTCACAAATAACTCGTCGAAAGCGGTTATTTGTGATGGGCCAATTATCCCATCGCAATTAATAGGCATTTGGGACGGGGGGTGGGGGGTGTGGGTGGGTAAAGACCCATCACAAAAGGTTTGCTGTCAAATGTGCACCCAACTGCGGGCAGGGGTATGTCCGATAGGTTCCTATTCCAGTCGTAAATGCCAGGTGGCAGTTTTTAGTATTTGCAATGGGATACTTGTCTCGTCGTAAATAGCATGTCAGCAGGTACCCATTTGTGATGGGTCCCATCACAAATAACTTTTTTCAACCATTCATAATTAATGTGGGCAGAGGGAATTTGCGACAGGTCCCGTCACAAATAAGTCCGTCACAAATACTCTAACCTATATAAACCAACATCCATTTTTCCTCTTATTCTACTTCTCTCAACTTCTCTCTCTATCACTTCTGGAAAATTTTCTTCTAGAATTTTTAATACATTAAACATTTAATTCAGAGAAAAATTTGTGACTTTTATACACCCAAAGCTTTAGTTTCAAGGTATTTATCTATTTGTTTAATTGCTTAGTTAATTTATTTTATTTTAAATTATTTCTAATTTTTGTTAGTTAGTCGCAATTGAATTAAATTAGAATAAGATATTTGTTTTTTCAGTATTTATTTTTATTAATAATTATGTCTAAGTGTTAATTATAAATAATTAGTAATAATTTGTAATTATTAGTAATAAATTGTAATAATCAATAATAAATTGTAATAATTAGAAATAAAATGTAATAATTATTAATAAATTTTAATAATTATTAATAAATTTTAATAATCAATAACAAAATTTTATTAATTAGTAATAAATTTTAATAATTAGAAATAAATTGAAATAATTAGTAACAAATTGAAATAATTAGTAACAAATCGAATAAATTAGTAATAGTTAGTAATAATTTGTAATAATTTGTAATAATTAGTAATAAATTGTAATAATTAATTATAAATTGTAATAATTATTAATAATTAGGATTAATTATCAATAATTATGATTAATTAGTAATAATTAGGATTAATTAGTTATAATTAGGATTAATTAGTAATAATTTGGATTAATTAGTAATAATTAGGGTTAATTAGTAATAATTAGGATTAATTAGTAATAATTAGGATTGATTTATAATAATTAGGATTAATTAGTAATAATTAGGATTAATTAGTAATAAATTCTAATAATTAGTGATAAATTGTAATAATTGGTAATAAATTGTAATAATTAGTAAAAAATTGTAAAAGTTAATAATAAACTATAATAATTACTAAGAAATTGTAATAATTACTAATTAATTGTAATAATTTGAAATAAGTTCTAATAATAAGTTATAATTAGTAATAAATTGTAATAATTAGTAATAAATTGTAATAATTAGTAAGAAATTGTAATAATTAATAATAAAATTTAATAATTATTAATAAATTTTAATAATTAGTAATAAATTGTAATAATTACTAATAATCAGCAATAATTTGTAATAATTATTAAGAATATATAATAAATTGTAATAATTAGTAATAAATTGTAATAATTATATATAATTAGTAATAATTAGTAATAATTAGTAATAATTAGCAATAAATTGTAATAATTAGTATTAAAATGTATTAGTTATTATTAATTATTAATAATTATTAATAATTAGAAATAATTAGAAAATCAGTAATAATTAGTAATAATTAGTAACAGTTAGAAATAATTAGAAATAATTTGTATTAATTAGAAATAATTTTTATTAATTAGTATAAATCTGTATCAATTAGTAACAATTATTAATAAATTGCAATAATTAGTTATAATTAGTAATAATTAGAAATAATTTGTAATAATAATTAATAAATTCTAATAATTAGTAAAAATTGTATTAATTACTAATAAATCGTAATAATTATTAATAAGTTGTAATAATTAGTAATAATTTTAAAAATTGGTAATAATTAGTATTAATTTGTAATAATTAGTAATAATTATGAATAATTAGTAATAATTAAGATTAATTGATAATAATTAGGGTTAATTATTAATAATTAGGATTAATTAGTAATAATCTGGATTAATTAGTAACAATTAGGATTAATTAGCAATAATTATGATTAATTTGTTAAAATAAGGATTAATCAGTAAAAATTAGGATTAATTAGAATTAGTTAGTATTAATTAGGATTAATTAGTAACAATTAGGATTAATTAGTAATAATTAGGAATATTTAGTAATAATTAGGGTTAATTTGTAATAATTTGTATTAATTTGTAATAAATTGTAATAATTAGAAATAAACTATTATAATTAGTAATAATTATTAATAATTAGAAATAATTAGTAATAAATCATAATAATTAGTATCAATTAGTAATAATTAGTAATAATTAGTTTTAATTATGATTAATTAGTAATAAATTGGATTAATTACTAATAATTAGGATTAATTAGAAATAATTAGAATTAATTAGGATTGATTAGTAATAATTTGTAATAATTAGGATTAATGAGTAATAATTAGGTTTAATTAGTAATAATTAGAATTAATTAGTAATAATTAGTATTAATTAGTAATAATTAGCATTAAATTAGTAATAATTTGTAATAATTAATAACGATTTGTTAAAATTAGTAACAATTAGTAATAATTAGTGACAATTAGTTACAATTAGTTACAATTAGTAACAAGTAGTAATAATCAAGTTTAAATAGATATAATTATGATTAATTAGTAACAAATTGGAATAAATTTGAGTACATTGATAAACTGGCACAATTTTCAGCAGATTGGTGGTATTCCTTTTGATCGACGCCTCAGCTCCTTGCAACTTTCTCAAAGTGAATTCAGTTTGAAAAAATTTCTCTAAAGTATGTCAGAGCAGGTTTCACATAGTGATTTAGGTCAAAGAAAGTTTCAAGGGGGTGAGCTATCGGAAAAAAGAGGCTCTTTTTGATGAAAACTCATCTCTATGGAACTTCTCTACCTGAAATCACTATGAAAAGGTTGCTATGATGTACGAATATCAATTTGTGTATGCATGAGCATAGAGAGTAGCACGATGAGGTCTCCATTCTCTCCTTACTCGTGCATATGAAAATGGATATTTGTACGTCAGAGAAAGTGTTTTATAGTGATTTTAGTTGTTGAAAGTTACAAGGGGATGAGTCATTGAGAAAAAGAGATACCGGTAATTCGTTGGAAATTGTGTTGTCGGTAATTAACAATAATTAGTACAAAATACCTATAATTAATAATAATTAATGGTAATTAGTATATTTTTTTATATATGATTATAGATTAGTTTGAAATCTTAAAAAATAGTATAAATAACTATAAAATAATAAAAATTATTATAATTTTCTAGAGAAGAGAATTAAATTGTCTTCTATTTTTTGGATAGTGTTTATCATATATATAATGATACAAAATAACTAATTATTACATATTTTTCTAAAAAATATGGTATAATGAAGTCATCAATAGTCACAATTAGATGATCATGCTTGGATAAATTAGTACAGAAATATAAATGGTTCTGGTTTAAATCCTATATATATTGAGGGTTTTAATGATTTCTTATCATTTGTATCATCACAACCCAAAAAAATTTTAGAAGGGAAAATTACGTGTCCTTGTAAAAAATGTTCTCTGAGGACATATAACACATTTGAAAACATTGGTGGTCATTTATTTCATTTTGGGTTTCAACTAGATTATGTTTTTTGTAATCAACATGGTGAACGCAGTTCTAGAGAAGATATTAATAATTTGGTTCCTGATCCAGAAAAGTTTCAAAATTTAGTGCATGATATAGAAGGACTGTCTTCTCAACAAAATGAAACTCTGGATGATATTGATTTAACTCTTCTATTGGAACCATATCATTCATATGAGTTGTTAAGGTCCGCTGAGGATTTCTTATATCCTGGTTGTAAGATAAAAAAGTTTTAAGCAGTTGCTAAATTTAAGACTATTAAATCAGATAATGGAATTTCAAATTGTTGTTTTGAGAAGATATTCTCTTTGTTGAAAACACTGCTTCCTAAAAGAAATGTGTTACCTGAAATTTTTTTTGAGAGAAAGAGGTTGGTCTGTAATCTGGGGCTTTGTTATCAGAATATTAATGCATGTTCAAATGAATGCATCTTATATTATGGTGAAAATGAGTTATTGGATAGTTTTACTACATATGGACAATCAAGGTATAATAAGGCTCAACAAGAAAAATATGGATTTATTCTTATAAAACAACTGATATATTTCCTACTCACTCATAGATTGTAGTGTTTATTTGTATATCAAAAGAAAACATCATTGATGTCCTGGCACAAAACCAACATTTCAACTATTAAAATATTAAATCATCCCTGTAATAGTGATTTATGGAAACATTTTGATCAACTACATCCTTCTTTTTCTTTATAATCCTGAAGCATGAAGTTGGGTCTTTCTACTGATAGCTTCTGTCCATTTTGTTCTTACAGTAGTCAATATTCATGTTGGACCATCTCTATAACTCCGTATAATTTTTCTCCATGGATGTTGATGAATGGGATATATATATTTTTGACCATATTAATTCCTGATCATCCGAAAAATAATATTGAAGTTTATGTAACATAATTTTTTTAAGTAACTTTAAAAATAAATTTAATACTTGTTATAGTGATAATTGCTTTAAAAAAATTTTAGGTATCTTAACATGCTGATAAAATTGATAATCAATTGTGTGTATTGAGTAACATACCATCCAAAATGGTTAAATCTTATAATACATATGTGGTGAATGGTTTTCTATTTTATACACATGTGTATGAGGAATCAAAAATATAAATAATAGTGGTGTTTTCTTGAGAGGATCTCATCATAGGGAAACTGATGTTGATTTTTATGGCATGTTGGAAGATATCATTAAACTGTGTTATCTGGGACAACATTACATAACAATTTTTAAATGTTAGTGGTTGGATATTGAGAGAGGATTGCATGTTTATCAAATCCATGGAATCGTTGATGTTAATTATAAAAGTATTCATGTAGTAAATGAACCATTTTTATTGGCTCATCAGAAACATAAAATTTATTATGAAAGTTACTATGTTACTTCAAGAGATTTGGGTGATTGGTTGAGCATAAAAAAATTAAATTTTGAGAGAATTGATTTACTAAAATTGAATGTGGTTCCACTGAAGTGCAAGGTATTGGAAATTTTCAAGAGATTACTCAAAATATATATTTTTCAGAAAGAGAGTTGAATATCATTGATGAAATCCCACAGTTAAGGGCCGATGGGGGTGATGATGTTAATGATGTTACAAATGAATTTGAAATGACCTGAGATGATGAAACTGAAACTAATATGGAAACTGATGATGTTAAGGAGGAAGATTAATATATTATCATCGATATCTATGAAGATGAGGATGAAGATGAACATTGACATAGTTAAATTATAGTTATAATCATATATAAAATATATCTATATATAATAGTTATTTTCAACTATTTTCTAACAAAAAAATTTCATATTTTAGATGGATGAGGATCTGTATCATCTATTGCAGGAGGCCGATCTACGTTTGGACGATCATGATGATGGATCATCTAACCCTCATACTGCTATCAGTTCAGTGGGAACTCGAAGGGGGTGTGGTCTTTGATGATTGAGGATTCCTGACCCTATCCCCGAGTGACGTCCACATCTTGGGTTTGATCAATGCACACAAAGGTATGTTTACCTGTGTATATTAGTTAGTTTTCATTAATTTATTTATATTCTAATTTTTTGATTAATTTTTATTTTTTCATATCTTTATGCATATAGCTATTGGAAAGGGGAGTGTTATACTGTGCAATTATTTTTCTGATGCATGGGTGTCATGGGATCAGATTCTCATTGATTTACAACATCACATGTTCGAGAATTGGATGATACGTAAATGAATAATCATTATTTTGAAATTAATTTAAATAATTAGTTGATATAATATATTTTTTATAGGGTTTATGGTATCCCATTAATGAGAGCATGTGTGAGGCTAAGCTATGCATCCACGCAACAATCATGTTTTTTCACAATTTGAAAAGAACAGAAATGGTGAGAAAAAAGGTAATAGAGTTTGATGAGACATGCCGCGTCCACCGACATGATTATATTTCATCTCAAATCTATGATTGATTGTGTAAATACTGCATGAGTAAGTGGTTCAGAGTAGATCATTATAAGGTCAACCAAATTGGGGGAGATAGGAGGTGAAACATCAAGCTGGTAGTCGTACATTCAATATGCATTGGGAGCACATGGTATGTAATTTCTATAAATATTGTATATAAATTTAAATGTAAATGGATTATTTTATATTCAAATAGGCAGTTGCACAACCAAATATTATGGAGTATGACATTTGTAGGAGGATGTACAATGATCTAGCCACTTGAGAGATTATATGTGTTAATAATCATCATATTGTGGTTAGTATAACTTATTTTTGAGTTTTAAATTTAGGTAAAAATAGCATTTTAACTATTTTAATTTTAAATTTCAATTGAAAGAGTCATATTAGGCTGTGGAATCTAAAAAACATTGTTAGAGTCTGGCCGAGACCGACGGTCAGACCAGTACCCCCTGATTCAATGATGCAGCATAGATGAAGGTGACCCAGTATGCCTTCGAGAAAGGCCGAGTTGTTTGTATCAGTTCTCGATTGACCCTGGGGGATTTTTATGTCACATCTGCAATGTCGACGTCCATCTCGAGAGGTGATCATAAAGATTCATCATCATCTCATACATAGTATGAACAACAACTGCGAGCTCAGAATGAACATATAGAGACTATGCGTAGGGAGCAGGGGGAGATGTGTCAGTGGAAGCAGCAACAATAGGAAGAGTTAGTATGACAATAGTAGTAGAAACATCTGGAGATTCAATATGAGATGCGTCAATGGTGGCATTAGTAGGATCATGTGCATATGGTGTACATGTGATGCCTGACTCAAATTTTAGGGATGAAGTTCCCTCCACCATCTCCTCCAGCTCCTCCCAGAGACCTCCCCCTCAATGATGTTTTTTGTATTTTATAATGAAACATTTGAATGATTTTTTTTGTAATATCAACTATTTAATGTTTTAAATAGTGTGGTTTTTTATATTGTCTCGAATATTACTATTTTTACTGTTTATTTTATTTTTAATTATATTTATAATATTAATAATTAGTATATTTTTATATTTTTGCAAATAACGATGTTTTTATTATATTACTGATATTAATATTATTATTCCTTTACTATTAATAATTTTTTAATTTAATTATTTTATAATTAATTTTATTTTACGAATATTAATATTATTATTTCATTTATATTAATATTATATTATAATTATTATTAATATTATTTTATAAATAATTTAATATATTAATATTAATATTATGACTTCATTTATATTAATAATATATTATTTTTTTAATTATTTAATATTTTTTCAACTATTTGTGACGGGCCCGTCAGAAAGGGGTTTAATTTTTTTATTTTTTAGAGTATTTGCGGTAGACCGTTGAAAATACTAATTGTGATGGTCTATTGAAAGAATGGTTTTAAAAAAACTGGGAAAACTATTTAGGATGGGAGGCCGACCCATCATGATAGAGTTTTTAAAAAATTCATCGAACCTATTTGTGATGGTGTCATGGCCCATCACAAATAATAACTTTCTGCAACGATCCATCTCAAAAGGCCATTTTTTCAGTAGTTCTATAACTATTAAATTCTGTATTTCATGATTTATTATATAAATATACACTTAATACAATCCCAAAAAATTGTAGGTCGAGTGTATTTTGGTAATTAGATACATTTTATAACAACACAAAAAAAGGGTATAATAAAATTATTTCAAAACATTAAAAAATTACCTTTTATTTCACTAATCTTTTAATACTAAACAGAATAACAAAATAATGTACATAATAAATAGGTGAGATATAAAGAACAATAAGGGAATGATCAAATAATAACATGATTAAAAAAATATGTTAGTCAAGGGGTATATCAGTGTGAAATAAAAGGGTTAATAATCCAAAACATTATCATTGATGTATGATATATGATGATAAAATCAAGGCAGTGTAGGAATGTATAAATGAAATAAAACATGTCATCATAAGAATAAATCGAGGATAATAACTAATAAATTATATCATAGAGTGCTTATGATGAAGTCCCATGCACCATACATGGTATCTCTTGAGATAAAAAAATTACACCATTCATTAGAGGGATATATAATCAAGCCCTACACATCACATTCATGTCATGTATATGCACAATTATTCCAAATATATCATACAAAATATAAACCCCATTCATCTAATTTAACCCTATGTCTAAAGAGTGTCGGTTACATTCATGTAAGTTCCTAATGAATTAGGGATAGATAAATCTAGGTTAATACCCTTGATTGGAAAGGGGGATTGGTATTCACTACACAAATGTTTGGCATGGAAAAAATCACATGATAATTTCAGAATCATAATGAGTACACATAAAGATTCATGGAAGGGATTAATTAGAGTGATATGTGGTTTCCCATTAATTGGACATCAAATGTATTGTGAAATGGAAGTTTAAAAATAAACCCCATTTGAAAAAATTATAAATTAAATGGCATAATACAAAGAATGTTCCTGAATATGGAAGAGGATAGAATCCCTTACCTTGAGATGAAACTTTTAAAAGCTATAGAGGATCTTTTAAAAATCTTAGGAACTCATTGAGCAAGATTTAGGGAAGAAGAGGGGGATGCAACTTAATTATCAATGGGTTTTTAGTTAAGAGGAGTGGGAGAATGGTAGGGTATTTATAAAAAAATAGAAGGGAATTCTTTATTTTTTTCTAAACTTATGTTTTTGAATCTATATGTAAATACAATAAAAACCAAATACCATACATGGGTTTTTCCATGGTTTATTCAATAGGGTAGTGTTTCTAACTATTTTATTGGTTTAATAACTGAACTCTATAAAATAATACCCTTGGTGATGTGCAAGTGAGTCATGTTCATACAGAATTTATTTTAAATCCATAAAATATAATACATGTTTTAGAGTATTTATTAAGGATTTATTAAATTAATCAAATAAATTAAAAAATTAATTATTTTAAAGGAGAAATATATATTTGGGCATGAATTAATTTTATGTAATTTATTATATCACTTATGTTCTATAATGATGTCGTAATATAAAATATATATTTATACCATATTTGATTTCTACCAACCAATTTGACTCTAAAAAAATTATTAAAATGTAACCAATGGATAATTATAACATGAAGATTTCAAAAAATTATATTTATTTATCAAAAATAATTTTCTAAATATAATAATTTTTACTTTTAAATAAAATTCCCAATTTAAAGAAAAATATTAGTTTTTACAATATTAACCCCTTTCATGCCCTTATAATAATTACTCTGGTCTTCATTAAATTATATTATCATTTATATTTAAATATTATTTATATAATAATAATATTTTATTAAAATATTATAAATTTAAAAATCCTTAAATTTAATGAATGAGTGTATAAATTAAAACTATATATTTCCCAAAAACACAATTTGGATTGAAATCTAATTTTTATCAAATAGATTCTATAATCACTGATAAAGTAATAGAAAAGGGATAAATATAATCATTATTTCATTAAGAAGGTAATATAAAAAATCATACTACTAGGGTATATATACAAAACTACTTTTTATACCAGCATACACCATAAGGGTATGATGTGTGATTTTGGTTCTTTCTAGGGGTGGTTCCACGGACATGGTTTGAGTCATGATATCGATAAGATTTTGCTTCTCCCATTAATAGTTTTTATTCAGATTTAGTAATTGAATTTAGGTTTGTTCATGGACAAGGTTCAATACCAGGGTTTCTATCTCCCTCAAACTCTCTGATAGATGGGATTTATAAGGTACAGTCCTACTCATCAAGGCCATTACTTCTTCCATCTATATCAAATACATTTTATCGTAAACCTGAATATATACTAATATTAATGGTAACTTTACAGAAATTATATTATTAATAGTTAATATGATTAAAATTATTTTAAACGTGATAGACTATATTTTATAATTGGTCCAAAATAAACAAAGTGGTTCTTTTGTTTTCTATAACTATAAGGCATTTTCTTAATCAAAAGGGAATTTAATTTATAAATGTTTGGGTGGTAACATTATTCATCCCTTTATAAATTTCACCCTAAAATTTTTATTTTATAAACTACCACATGTGAGGGTAATTTTTTAACATGTCTTATTATTCCCATGTTTCTTCCTTAAACTCATGGTTCCACAAAAAAAATTTGACCAGGTGAGTTTTCTTGTTTTGTAGAACCTTTTCTCTATGATTTAAGATATTAACTGACTGTTACATGAATAAATGATTGATCTCGAAGGGTACCACATCTTGATTTAATACATGTGAGGTATAAGATATGTTATTTTTTCAAGAGGGATACATGGAACACATCATATACTTGGGAAATGTTAGGAAAGTGTATTAGTCTATTGGATATAGATATGATATGATCAAAGATATCAAAGGGAATGGTGTATCATAGAATATGATTTTATTTCTTCCCAAAACTCATGAATTTCTCACAAGGTTATATATGATGGAAACCATTATCACAAGCCTCACACTCTAGGTCTCATTGATTGTTGTCTACATGTCTATTCTGATGTATTTTCATAGGTTTCATATAACATAGAATGGTTTGAAACTTCCCTATCATATATTGGATAAGATTAGGTCCCATTGTATTCTTCTATCCAAATTTGTCCCTATATGTTGGAGTCTACATCCTCTTCTCATAGAGAGCCTTGTGAGGTTCCATTTTAATGCTATAATAAAAGTTATTTTTATACGATAATTCAACTAGTGTATGGTTATAATCCCAAAATCCTTCAAAAATAATTGAAGAAGATATCAATATATCCAATAGAGTTTTACTGGTTATCTCAGACTAACGATCCATCTGAGGGTGATAAAAAGTACTAAAACTGAACTATATTTCCTGGTCATTCAAAAATATTCTTTATAATATTAAGGTAAACCTAATATATTGATCACATATAATAAAGAGTATCACTGCATTTATTATTACCACATAACTTATTTATATCATCCTGAGTTGGTTAGAAGATGAATATTCCTTGATATAAATTGAATTCACTATCTTTGTAAGGTGATCAAACACCACTTCGATGGAATTATTCCCTTTAGATGTCCGGGGGGATTCCTATGATAAAATACATCATTATATTTTTCAATTTCCATACCGACATGGGTAAATATTTCATCATACCCTTATAATTATAACTTTTATCCTTGACATGTTGGCATAATAAGCATTAAGATACAAATTCTATAATATCCATCTTCTTATTATACCGCCATATATTTTTTTAAATATCTATACATATTATTGATTCCTAGAGAAATAGAGAAGGAGGATCCATTCATATAATCCAGAAGTTACTTATTCAATTTTGGTTTTGATGGGACGTATATCTGTGTTCCAAGCATTATTAATATATCTTTATAAAATTTGAACTTCAAAATATTTGGCACATTTTTCTATTTCTCCACATCACCTTTTTAGGCCTCCTTGATCCTCTCAAGAATGGATAGTTGAGAAGTTATTTGAGAAAGTTACAATGGATATCCTTTTGTAATTCCAATGTAAATCCTTTTCATGTATTAGAAGATTAGATCTATTTAAATCCAGTAGGATCCTTTATACTTAGATTATATTCCACCTTATTTACCTTTCCATAATTGTAATGGATTTAAAATTCATTATCCTTTATAGTATATAACAACCTTCATTACAATATATTGATCCCTTTTTGTGTGAATATATACATAAGGTTTTTAGGATCTATATATTTGTTGCTCATCTTCCAAAAAAGATAATGTCACCAAATCTACAATGCGATGATCACTATATCCAATCAAAAATCCTGTGTCAGTTATTTCTTCTCATGGATCATTAACTGATGGGAGGAATGTTCTATCACTTTTTCATCTTGTATGAGTAAAAAACCAAATAATTTTTTAGAAGCAACCCTGTAGATCAAAAATCCTTACCCACTAGTGGGAAATGTGAGGATAGGTACATTTATTATTCTCTTCTTAAATTCATTAAATACATCCCTTCATTCATGATTCTATGAAACATTCACTGCCTTGATAGTTATCATAGTTATTAGCCTTGATAATCATAATAAGTTTCTAAAAAATTGATGATAATACCTAGCTAATCTAAAGAAACTATGGATCTCTATAGATGTTAGTATCGACCATCCTTTAATTACCTCTATTTTTGAAGGATATATATATATATATATATATCCATTTTTTGGTGATAACATGCCCTTGTAATTTCACTTTCTCTATACAAAACATTTATTTACTATACATCGAATACAACTTTTCATTTTACAAGCCCTTTAGTACAACATTAAAATGGTCCTCATGTTCCTACTTAATTTTAGAGTAGATAAGCATATCATCAATAAATACTACAAAAAATTAATAAAGATAATACTTAAATACTCTATTAATTAAGCATATATAAATACATAGATAAATATAGAATATAAATGGAATCACTTTTATCTCTTAGTGTTTGTCCCTTATACGAAAAGCTATCTTGGGGATGTCATCCTTCTTCAACTTCAGTTGATAATATCCTAAACGAAGATCCACCATAGAGATGTACTATGATTCATGTAGATGATTGATAAAGTTATCAATCTATAGTATAAGATACTTATTCTTTATCATGATATTTTTGAGATAATGATATTCAATGTAGATGTTCATTAACCCATCTGTCTTCTTGGTGAATAGGACCGGTGCACCCCACGGTAAAGCACATGGGTGATAAATCATTTATCCAAATTATCCAATATATTTTTCTATATAACTTTATTTTTAACAAAAAATTCCATATGGAGTCTTGGATATTAGAAAATCTATTGTTATAAGATATATTAAGAACTCAAACTCAAAGATTGGAGGAAGACTAGACAATTCTTTAGGAAAAACATCCGCAAATTCCATTATGACAAGCATGTCATCAAGAATGATATTTTCATTATTCTTAAGAATTTAAGCTAGATAAAATTTCTCAGAAGGAAAAATATCTTTCATTTATATGATGATACCAAATGAGATTCATCCTTCTCCATACACTTGTATAGAATTAGAGGGTGATTCATGATATATAGTGTGATTTACTTATCTCTACAATTTATGATGGATCTATATAAGGAAATCCATTTCATTCCCAATAATGTATCAAATTCCACTAAAGGGGGTATCAGAATATTTTTTGTGAAGTTTAACCAGAAATAGATATATGTGAGAAGTTATATACTTGGGATAAAATAATATCCCCATTTTCCTTTTTCAAAAATATATCCAATTACATGTTTGGAGGTGGTGTTTGAATATGTATACTAGAATTATATGATATGGAGGAATTCATAAAATGATACTCACTGAGGAATTTTGATGTTCATGAATGGATGATAAGCCTCTATGTCACTATTTGATTTTAGTTCTAATAATTTACTTCATCTAAAAGACATAGGTTTAACTACCCAGGTATTTATATGACAATATTTTTTGATTTATATTAATAATCATGAATAAGATATTAATTTTACGTTAAAGGGGATGATTTTTCTGATAGCGTACCCGATACACAACAACATGCATCTCTAAAATATTACATCGCACACAACATTGAGTTTTACTAAAAAACAATACAATAAAATTTTTATTATTTTAAATAGTAGTTAATGCATAGACATTAAAATGGTGGAAATTAATAGTATCAACTAAATTTTGAAATATGGTTTGCACATGTTTAAATAATTACTCATTGATTACTAAATTTATTAGAAATGGAAATAAAAACCAATTGAATATAATGGATGTGTTTTTATGAAAACCTATTTGAAAGAGAATAATAGTGTTTTCATATCACTATTTATGGATTTTTATTTAACGAAAAATATATGATTTATATTCAATTAAATTCTTTAAATTCATCTTATATGTTTTCTATATATGATATATAAATAAATTCATTTTTTCGGACAAAAGAATTATTTTTCTAAAAATGCAGTTTTACCACCTTTTAATGTTGAACCATTTTTAAATCTATTTTTTGACACATTTATATATTTTATTTGAAAAAATAAATTCTTTTTAATTGAAACATTGAAATTTAATTTGGATGAAATTTTGGTATTTTTATACTAAATTACATTTTTAATGAATAGTAAAAAATGCTGCATATTAATTCAAAACTGTCATTAATATAATTTATTTATATAGTTAGATTGTAAGAATAATTGGTTTTAAAAGTGTATTTGGATTATATTTTTATAATTTAATACAATTTTATTCATCATAAGTAATTTCACTATTAAATTTGATATAAACGAATGTCAATCTTTTGGTTGTTTTTACTTCTTAAAAACAATCCTTTTTGTTTTGACAATGGGAATTAATTTTAAATTAATTTCATCCAATTCTGTGTTTTGAATTTGGTAAAATGGATTCAATATTTTGAATCATGAGGTTCAAATTGTGTAAATAGGTTCCTTTTATTTTTAGACATTATGAATAGTAACTTCAGCAAATATTTTATTTACCATGGTTAAAGGGTAAATCTGGTTAATAAGGGTAACAAATATTATTATAATAATATTAAATTACCCTAAAAAATTTCCTAACCCTATTTTATGAGATATTTACGACCATGGGAACCCTTGGGTATATTTTAGGACCCCATGGAGCCGCTTGTGTGTGAAAATGACATTTAATTTGTTTTAATTTAATGTTATGGAAAATATAACATAAACATGTATCTTTTTGTAAAACATTTTTTATCTAGGTTTATATAAGTTATTATCTTGACTATAAATAGTAATTAGAAAGATAAAAATATTTCCTACATCATAGAATTTTATTTTAATTTTTTAGAATCAAATAAAGAAATATATTGATGACACAATGATGATCTAGTGATTACTTTATTAATGAAAGATTTAAATAAATGAGAGTGTAAATAATTAAATAAATATTTTTTGAATATATTTTCCATAAAATAATTTTATGGATAAATATGACTTGTTATATTTGAATTAATTAAGTTTTTGTGAAGTAATAAAGTTTTTATGGATTTATAAAACAGCGCGAGATGAATAGTATAGAAATTGGCACAAATGTGATTTAAAACAAATACTCTTTTATAAAATGATATAATAGTCCTAAAAATATAATATTGATTAAAAAGACAAAGATAATGTTGTAAATGTCATTAATGAACCACTTGAGGTTCTATTGGCATTTTATGGTAACTATATTAACCATATAATATGATTACACAAGAAGACATAGTAAGAGTTAAATTAGTTAACTATGGTTAAAGCTAAATGATAAGGTTAAATTTGAAAACAAAAAATTTATAAAACCTATTGGTTGAGAGTATTTTGAATGATAATCATCATATATTATAATTAAATGAGTTTTGGACCTTTTTATAATCGAAATTCAGTTTATAATAACATAATCTTTCAAGACATTCCTAAAGTACCCCTCCTCCCTCTTATAAAATGACACCACCTCTAACTCCTTACTCACACCTCTAAAACCCCCTTGGATTGTCCAAAATCACCCCAAACAAGCTCCCAACATCCCTTTATTCCTCTTATAATCCTTAACTTACGCACAAGGCAATACAAGAAATCCTTTTGGCTTTACCCGTTTTACAAAGTAGCATCTTCTATAAACTTTATTTCCAATATTCTACTTCTTAACTACCTATTCTATTCTTGTAATTTGATTACATAACAAAACCAGTATCCTAAATATACTAGTATGTTGTTATGAGACGTATTATAACTAAACATACACACACCTCCATCCAATGGATTTAGAACATACTGTTTCTCTAGATGGCGAACTACTACCTCACGAAATGATGATTGTTCAATTATCTTCTACCGCCACTCATGGTGGCCATTATGATGGAACTATATTTATATGATATCACTTTTGTTTATATTGTCTTTATTATTATATAATTTTTATTTACAACATACGTTTATTCTTTTCATGATGTGTAAACATGATAATTTCATTCGAGGAAGCGCATACTACCTCCCCCTCAAAGTTATATGACTCGTTCATGACATACATGGAACGTATAAAGGATGAAATTAATGAAATTATATAACATATATAAAATATTATTTATAATATAATTATAATATACCTCTGTATATTTTTTTTTCATTCCATTAAATATGAAAAAGAAAGGAATGTAGCGTTCATACATACGTACGACTTACCGTCTCCATGAACAGTGTATTTCATTTCTAATATCCAAATTTTATGGAATATTATAAATACATATCTACAAGATATATATGATATATTTATGAATAATATTATAGAGATAATGGAATTTTTACCACATGGAAAAATTGTAATGAAAACAGGATCATTTTCGACTCAAGTTCCGAATATCGAAAAAACGATTGATATTTACTTAAATAATCATGTACATTTTATAATGTTGTAATAAGTGGTATAAAAGGAATACTAAACATGAAAAATGTTTTTAAACAATTATAAATTAACTTAATTTTATTATTTAGGAAATTAATTAAGGAACTGGTCTATTCAGACACGAGGTACGAGGCGTCATCTTAATCTCCTTCCATTGAGGTATATTTGGATAATATACACCTTCTTATTTTATACGGTGTATAATAAAACCCTTTGACTTTTAATTTCATTCTAAAGGAATATTTTATCTCTGATGTGGTATAATAAATTATAAAATGAACGTTTTTAATGTATGCGGTGAGAAAGACCTCTCCAACACCATAACCGTTACTTGGATTCCTCTATAAGCCTTAATGTTTTAAAAAATAAAAGAAATACATTATTCAATTTTTGAGTTTTTTGGTATTGAAAATGTGTTTTTAAATATATTGAATATTTCAATATCTTGATATGATTTATTGTGATTTAAAATGAAATGTTATTAGTGAAATGTTGATATTTTGCAATATTTTATCTATTATGATTATATAATGGTACATGGATATTTTATGGGTGGTTACGTGATAAAACAATTAAGGGTGGTAACATGATAAACCAAATGATGGGTGGTTCTATGATAAACCAAGGATGGTTGGTTACGTTATAACCGCAAATTCATTAGGTATAGAATTTGGTCGTATGGCTATTTCTTTTAGTGATATATGTGGAAGTTGACCATATGGTTATTCCATTTAAGTATTTTTATGTCCTAAGATACATTTATATGCTATACATTGTCTTCTATGGGATTTATAGTAATACTTTGGTTATAAAAAGGGTAAACAATGAGATTATATTTAGTGAAGTGTTTTTGTAACTTATTTAAGGTGAAAATTATTACTTTATGATAAATTATTCATGGTTTACATGTTATTCTGAAAATCTAAGAGTTTTTATTTTTTATGTATCCCTTACCTCGATTTTTATTCTCCTACCAAGTTTTGAAATGTTTTTGAAAGGACTTAAAAATGAATTTTTTCAAGGATGGGATCAAGGAAAAGTCATGAAGTTTAAAACATAGAACTAAACATGTTTCATTTTAAGATTATTTATTTTATGAAAAAAATAGATATTGAGTAGAAGTGTCTACTTGTAATATTTTATTTGTTATGTTTAGTTTATGACCTAATTATATAAATATATAAACATAAAAAGATCCCCTATGTGAATTATTATCTTAATTCAATATTATTTTATGTTTAAGGTTGGGGCCTTATAGTTGGTATTAGACGCCAGTTTAGATTACTTTAGAGGATAGGGTGTTATTTAAGAATAAGTTACATAACTATAATGGTTAGAATATTAGAAAGATTCATAGTTATTTTAGATCAATTGAATGAGTTTAAGATAACAAGAATAATTATATATTAGTATTTACCCTCAATATAAGATATTATATGATGATTTTACTGATATACTCACACTGAACTTTTTGGTTTTAGTAAATTGGTGGATCTAGCAGACACCAAAGTAAAAATGGATGTGAACAAAACTGTGAGAGTTTTCTGAATAATCAAATGAATGAAATGAGAGCTACAATGAGAACAATTGTGGTGATTCTCATCGATCTATCTAGAGTCATGACTGACCACCTGATCCTTGATTTTTTAAGTCATCGTATATGTGAGAAACAAATCCCAATGGAAGGTTAGGTAATAATCGTTAAGGTAAGAATATTTAAAAACCAACGTTTCAAGGATGTGGAAAGATACAACTAGGAAAATGATTGAATGGGATTAGATGATTCCATATATGTGGTAATGACGGTCAAAAATCAATAACCTACCTGAGAAAATGGAAGCATCTAGTTGACTCTCGGAAAGGGAAAGAAGTTATTTCTAAAGGTTTAATTAAATGTTTTAAATGTGGTGTGCATAGTAATTATACAAATATATTTCTTATGGAGATGGTTTTGGAATGGGATCAAAAGTAACATACAGATATATGTTTTCCAATACCTAATACAATTGCAATTGAGGATGAGGAAATTGAAAATGACCAATGAAAGTTATGGATTATTTTTTAGTTGATGTTTTTAAATTATAGAATCTTAGGATATGATTCATGATTTTTTTTATAGGAAAGAAGTATTGAGGAAGAAGTTGGAAAAGAATGGTAAATGGATCACGAATAACGTTGAATGAGTAAGAAGTCTACATATAAGGGATTTAATAGTTATGGTATATTTTAGGATGTTGAAATGCATAAAAGTATTAAGGATATTTTGATTATGATATTACTTTGGAAGACATTTTCTAGTATGTGTAACCTTGAAGATTGATATTTGAAAATTTTATTTGGTAGATAATTATATTTTCTTGTGTTGACATAATGGATAACCTTAGGGGTTCATACGATCTCTTATTTTTGAGGTGATAAATGGTTATTACATTTTGGGATGTAAAATGATAGGTTTTAGATAACCTTTGAGGATAAAATATGTAATGGTTATTTTTGAGGAAATTATATAAATTTTTAGAATTTCATAAGAATGATATGGTTTTAGTAAAAGGAAAACCCACAGTATGTGTGAAAACCCATTACGTCTGGAAAGGCTATAAGAATCGAACCCACAACCGAAGGGTGATATGGGTGCATCACCTACCAATGGCCTACGTGAAGTCCCTGGTTAGTATGACTTATTATTTCTATTTAAATGATTTTATTGATCTAGAATAAATTTATTTGGAATATTATGTTTTATCAAATATATATCATTTGTATAGTAAAATTATTTTGTGATTATGTGGTAAAGGTTATTTTGGAAGGCATTTGCTGTTTTGGGAACACTATATTCCTAAGAAAAATATAATATTTTGGGGTTTCAATTGAGAATTAATGATGGAATTTTATTTTATAAGAATATATGTTTTTATTGTGGACATATATCGATTTAGATTATTTATTTAAATGATTAACCTATCATAGAGAATATTTGATTAGGTTAATTACTTTTCAGAATGAGACTTTAAGAGAAACTGATGTTATTTGGAAATAAATGTTAAGATTTTTGTAGAATACTATGTGATAAAATCCTTATGAATTTTTGGTTTAAAACTACTTTATATTATTTTGAATAATTTTAAGGACAATTGTGTATAGAATGGCCTTTTTTGAGTTTTGGGTACTGTTTGTCCAATTTTGGAGATTAAGAGTAGTATTTATTTTCATAAAAGATTATCCTTTCTGGGATTAAGTAATATTGTACAAATCATTTTGGTTTTTCTTAATGTTTAAATACAGGGAAAATATATGGTTCATCTTTTGTAGATAATGTTATTTATTGAATTTTATTCTATAGCTACAGGTGTGACCAAGTCATCTAGAATACTCATCATTTTTAGAAAAGATGAGTTTTTGGTAGAAACATATTAAAGGATGAAACTCTACATGAAAAGTAAGTATTTTTCCTTATTTTTTTAGTAAATGTTATAAATAAATTCTCCCACTTTATGAAAGGGAACATAAAAAGAAGTTGTATGTTTACTTTTTCTACTAGGGAATCGAATACCTTTTAACCTATAAAAAATTTGTGGTTTTCTGGTGGTTAACTTTCTCCTGATCATGTTTTCTACCACTCTCCATCAGAACTTGATGGTTATTTTTCTCTTCTATATCCATGTTTTTATTTAATACTAGTATTTTTTATCTTGGGTGACCTTTATAATTTTATTTTTTTCTTTAAAGGTTATATTTTTATTTACTCTTTTTCCGATTTGGGACTTTCAATAAAGTTTCTGAGCCCAATTTTAAAATTTTGAGGAAACAATTTCCAAAATGGGGGAAGGATGTAACAAACCAGATATTTATATAATAATAATTTTTGTTTTATATTAAAACTTATGAATAATATATTAATTTTACGTTAAATGGGATTCTTTTTATGATAGCGTACTCAACACGCAATAGTGGGCTTCTCTGAAATCTTACATTGCACACAACATTGAGTTATACTAAAAAATATTACAATAATATTATCATTATTTTAAATGGTAGTTAATGCATAGATATTATAATGGATGGAATGAATAGTATAAAATATATTTTGAAATATGGTTTTCACATGTTTAAATGATGATTCAATTATTATAAAATTTATTAGATATGGAAATAAAAACCAATTGAATATAATGGATGTGTTTTAATGAAATCCTATTTAAAAGAGAATAATTATTTTTTCATATCACTCTTAATGGATTTTTATTTAATGAAAAATATGTTATATATATTCTATGAAAAGTTTTATATTCATCTTATATTTTTTATATATATTATATAATAATAAATTCATTTTTTTCAGATAAAAGAAGTATATTTCTAAAAATGTAGTTTTATCGCCTTTTGATGGTGAACCCTTTTTAAATATATTTTTTGAAGCCTTTAAATGTTTTATTCGATGAAAAAAACTTTTTCTTTAGAATTGGAAAATAAAAATCTACTTTGTATTAAATTTTGGTATTTTTCAGCTAAAGATCGTTTTTTAATGAATAGTGAAAAATACTGCATCTTAATTCCAAAACTACCTTTTAATATAATTTATTTATATAGTTATATTGTACTATTAATTAGTTAAAAAGTGTAATTAGATTATATTTTTATCATATAATCCACTTTTGGTCATTTTAAGTAAATTTACTTTGAAATTTGACATAAACACATGTCAATGTTTTAGTAGTTTTATTTCTAAAAAAAACGTTTTTTGGTTTTGACAACGAGAATTAATTTTAAATTAATTTCTATGAATTCTTTGTTTTAATTTAAATAAATGGATTCAATATATGGAATCAATAGGTTCAAATTTTTTAAATAGTTACATTTTATTTTTAGACTTTGTGAATAGTTACTTCAGTAAATATTTTATTTACCATGGTTAAAGGGTAAATCTGTTAAATAAGGGTAAAAAATAATATGATAATAATATTAAATTACCTTAACATATGTACTAACAATATTTTGTGAGATATTTCTGACCATGGGAACCCTTGGAACTATTATAGGACCCCATGGAGCCACTTGTGTGAAAATGACATTTAATTACTTTTAATTTAAAGTTAAGGAAAATATAGCCTAAACATGTATATTTTAGTAATTTTTTTATATGAGGTTATATATGTTATATTTTCAACTATAAATAGTCACTAGAAATAAAAAAAATATTTCCTATATCATGTTATTTTATTTTTAATTTTTTGACATCAAATAAATAAATATATATATATATATATATATGACACAATAATCATGTATTGAATACCTTATTAATAAAAGATTTAATTAATTGATATTATAATTTTTTTTGAAACATTAAATGAGATCCACGAATTTTATGGATAAATATGACTTGTTATATTTTAATTAATGATGTTTTTTTCTAAAGAATAAATTTGTTATGGATTTTTTAAAAGTCATGATATGAATAGTATAAAAATTTACATAAATGAGGTTTTAAAAAAAAAACTATTTTATTAAATGATATAATAGTCCTAAATATTTAATATTCTGCCAAATTACTTATTTAATGATTTAAATTTAATTAATTAAACACTTTATGTTATATTGGAATTTTATGGTAACTATATTATCCATATAGTAAGAATACATAAGAAGATACGGTAAGAGTTAAATTAGTTAACTAAGGGTTGATGCTAAATGATAAGGTTATGTTTGACACAAAAACGAATCTAAAACATATTGGTTGAGAGGATTTAGAACAATCCTTATTTTATATTTGAATTAAATGAGTTTTGGACCTTTTGATAATTGAGATTTAGTATATAATAAAACAATCTTTCAAGACCTTGATAAAGTACCCCTCCTCCCCCTTATAAAAGGATACTATCTCTAACCCCTTACTCACACATCACAATACCCATTTTCTCATCGAAAATCTTCCAAAATAATCTCCCAACATCCCTATCTTCCTCCTAGTATCCTTACCTTGTGCATAAGGCAATTAAAGATAACCTTTTGGCTCAAATCAAAGGGAATTACCCATTTTAAGATGTATCGTCTTCTCTAAAGATCATTTCCAATATTCTCCTTCATCACTCCCTATTCTATTATGACTATTTGATTACATAACAATAAAAGTATCCTCAATATTATAGGATGTTGTTATGAGATGTATTATAACTACACTTACACATACCTCTATCTAATGGATTTAGAACGTACTGTTTCTGTGGACGGTGAACTACTTCCTCACAAGAGGATGATTGTTCAATTATCTCCTACCACCTCTTATGGCTGCCATTATGATGACACTATATTTATATGATACATATTATGTTTAAATTTTCTTTATTCTTATGTAATTTTTATTTACAATGTACCTTTATTCTTTTCATGATGTTTAAACATGATAATTTCATTTGAGGAAGCACAGACTAGGACCTTCTCAAAGTGATATGACTCGTTCATGCCATACATGGAACATATAAAGGATGGTGTTAATGAAATTATGTAACATATATAAAATTGAATTATAATATATCTATGTATCATTATGTTTTTATTCCATTAAATATAAAATAATAATGCAACAAGCGTTCATGCATACGTATGACTTACCATCTACATGAATAATGCACTTCATTTCATTTCTCCAAATGTTATGAAATATTATAAATACATATATACTGTATATATGTGATATATATGAATAATATTATATAGATAATATAATTTTTAATTCATGGACAAATTGTAATTATAACAAGATCATTTTTGACTCAACTACCCAATATCGACAAAACGATCGATATTAACTTAAATAATTGTGAAATTTTTATAATGTGATAATAAGTGATATAAAAGGAATAATAAACTTGAAAAATGTTTTGAAGAAAGTTGAAATTAACTCAACTTTATTATTTAGGAAATGAAGAATGAACGAGTCAAGTCAAACACAAGGTAAAGGACTTCGTCTCAATCTCCTTTCATTGAGGCATGTTTTAATAATATACTCATTATTTTATATAATGTATAATAAAACTATTTGACTTTTAATTGCATTAAAAGGGAATCTGTTATCTATGAAGTGTTTTACTAAATGACAAAGGGAATGTTTTTAACGTATGCGGAAACAATGACCTCTCCACCGTCGTAATAGTTATTTGGATTCCTCTATAAGCCTTAATGTTTTTAAAAGAAAAATAAATACATTATTCCATTTTTTGGTGTTTTGGTATTGAAAATGGGTTTTTAAATGGATTGAATATTTCAATATCTTGAAATGATTTCTTTTGATTGAAAATGTAATGTTATTAGTGAAATGTTTATATTTTCAATATTTTATGTTTTATGATTATATAATAGTACATGGACATTTTACAGGTGGTTACATGATAAACCAAGGTTACATGATAAACCAAATGACATGTGGTTCTGTGATAAAACAAGGATGGGTGGTTATGTAATAACCTCCAATGTACATGGTATGGAAGTTGGATGTATGTCTATTCCATTTATTGATATGTGTGGAAGTCGACCGTATGGTTATTCCAATTAAGTATGTTTATGTCCCAAGTCTCCTTTATATGCTATATGTTTTTTTCTATGGGATTTATGGTAATATTTTGGTTACCAAAAGGGTATTAAATGAGATTATATTTAGTGTGGTGTTTTTACTACATCTTTAAGGTGAAATTTATTACTTTATGATGAAGTATACATGATTTACATGTTTTTTTTAGAAACTAACATTCTTCCATCTTTATGTATCCCTTACTGAGATTTTTATTCTCATCCCAGGTTTTGAAATGTTTTTCACATGACTTGAAAATGAATAAAGTCAAAGATGGGATCAAGGAAAATTCATGCTATTTAAAACATGGAACTAAACATGGTTAATTATTTTAAGAGTTTTTATTTTATGAAAAAATGGATACTGAGTAGAAGTGTCTACTTTTAATATTCATGTTTTTAATTATAAGTTTTGACCTCATTATCTAAATCTTTAGACCTGAAATTATTCTGAATGTGAATTATTAACTTAAATGAATATTATCTAATTCTTATGGCTTGGGCCTTACAACATGTACAATTTTTTTAAATAATTAATCACATAAAAGGGAAACAATAAAAATTTAATGGATGACTCATAAATTTCATACAATCTATAACTTATGAATTTTATGATTCAAACCTGTGTTATCCATGTTCTATTTCATAACAGAATATTTTATGGGATTTTCCCCATCATATTGGTTCAAAAATATCTTATGAATATTATAAATAACATCCCTTAAGAGTGTCAAAATAGGTTTTTAGAAAGGCCACTTTATCATTCACCATGTAACAATCGAGTGAAATCCCAATGCACCCATTTTGGGGTTATTACAACTAGGAACAACTGTTCGAGATCCACATCCACTTATAATATCTAGAATAGGACTTTGTTTCCTGGAAACTAATTACTCTATACTTTACCATAATTTATGGACGTTTTCCAATGTTTAGTCTTATCCTTAAGGATTACAATAATTTTTTTATAATATTAGTCCCAATAAATAACTAGACCTTGCACTGATACCAACTATGAAAATACATAACTTTTAAATGATTCATTTCAGGTTTTATTATACAAAGACGCACTTAATAAAATCCCAAAAGATTTGTATCCTTGTATCATTGGTTAATTAGATATATAACATAATAACATCAAATATGGGTAGCATGAAATTATTTAAAAACATAAATACATTCCCTTTTATTCCAATAATATTCTAATAGTTTTTGGTATAATGTGGGGAAGTGCATAATAAAAAGGTGAGCTATAAATCCTATAAGGGAACAACAAATTCATAAATTTATGGAAGTAAAACATTTTATTATAGAGGTATATAAAGGTGACATAAAAGGGGTTATAATGATAAACATGATCATCAAATCATGATAAAAGATGATAACATGAAGATAATATAGCAATGTTGAAATAATATAAAACATGATACCATAAGAATAATTCAAGGATAACCATTGAGATATCATAATATAGCATGATTAATAAAACTTACAATTATTTTTACTTGGTATATCGAGAGATAAAAACATTACGCAATGAATTTGAGAACTATAAACTTAATGTCTTACCATTATATTTATACAATGTACATGTTTTAGTGTTCCACATAGGTCATTCAACTTAATGAAAAAATTTAATTACTTTTAACCCCCTTAATAATGAGTGTGGGGTACATTAATTGAATTATTCAATCAATGAAGAATATGTATAGCTAGGCTAACACACTTGAGTGGAAATAGAGATGGGTATTCACTATATAAATGTTTGGCAAGGAAACAATCAAAGGATAATTTTAAAAACATAACGGGTGCACATTAAGATTCATGAAAGTGTTTAATGAGAGTGATAAGTGGTTTATAATTTATTATAAAGAATAAATATATAAAAATGGAAGTGTAAAATTATATTCCAACATGAAAAAATGGAAATAAAATGGAATAATACAATGAAAGTTCTTGAATAAAGAGGAGGATAAGAGAATCCCTTACCTCGAGAGGGCACCTATAAAGGATTTAGAGGAGATTCTTAAGATCTTTGGAATACTATATGAGGGATTAAAAGTAGGAGAGGGAGAGAAAATTCATTATAAATGTGGTTAAAGTGAAGATTAGTTGGACTATGTGTGAGTATTTATAGAAAAAGAGAGGTAACTATTTATTAATTTTTAAACTTAGGTTTTGGACTCCATATGATAAAATAATCCAAACCAAGAACCTTAAAAGTGTTTCTACATATGGTTTAAACCAAATTAAACCAATTTTAGATATTTTGATAGGCTAAGAATCATACTACATAAAATAAAAACATTTTTGATTTGAAAGTAATTCATGTACAAAAAGAATCAATTTAAAACCTTTAAATAAAATAGATATTTTGGACGATTCATTAAGGATTTATATGTCATGAACCAAGCCGGGTTATAATCCAAACCAACACCCGACCCAGTCTATGGAAAGGTCTGATGAGTGTTCCCGATCCCTATAGGACAGAATGAGTTCCTAGGTATCAAATAAACACGTGGATATGATTTACCCAAACTAAACAATCATGAAACAACCAAAAATATAAATAAATAGACACTAAAAATTCATAATAAGAAAAGTCTTAACAAATTTCCCATATTTGAGTTAAAAATATGCTCACACAAAACCAAAATGGATACAACCAAAAGAGAAGCCAAAAACCAACTCAAACCACCACTTAGTGTAGGGGTAAAACTCCCCCAAGCCATCTCTGCAACACCATACCAAGATGACATCTAGCAACTTGAACTACCATCTCTAAAAGCTTTACCCTTACCTGTATCAAACATTACCAAGTATGATTACACCCAAGGTTGTATGCAGGGTGTGAGTGATTTCCTTATAGGATGCCACCAAAAAAATTATTCTATACTCTTAACATTATAAGATTAACATCTTACAAGTTTTCATTAACATGAAATACTAGAAACAATTTTAAAGGGATGAAACTTTAAATAAAAATAGTTTTCAAGAGGGAAACTTTAAGGAATGAATAATTTTAATGAAAAAACACATGATGATGAAATTACCATCCAAACACACAATATATCGAAGGTAAGTATAATATAATTAATGAGAACTAGTCACAGGAACACCACTAGGCACTAGCTGGCTATGGGTCCCTAGGTACATCATAACATAGTGTAAAAGTAATCATAACCAATAACCTTCTCATGCACGATCCATTAGGGGGGGGCACTGGCATAGTGGTCCCCAAAAATAATCATAGTTTAGTTAGTGTGGTCATGTTCAATCTCGCTTAGTGAAAAAAGGTCAATGCCACTATATGATCACTAGTATACTAGTCATAGTCTACCCACCAAGACACCGAGGCTTCCCATTTATGCTCAATCATGTTTCAGATTTCACATATAAAATCACTCACACATTGCACAATCCAAACGAGGCATTACACACACCAAAGTTATTATTTGAATACCCAAAATACTTTAATAAAAATGAACAACAAAACCCTTTCCAACCATGATTTTACCTTCTTACATAATATAATAAATCATTTAAAAAGTTTATAAAACAATTCCATGACGCACCACAAGGGCTGACACCAAAAATTCCCTCAAAATAATCTTTTAAAATTAAATTCACACCAAAAACATTTCACATCATGATTCATAACTCCTATAAAATTTCATAAATCATTTAAAAAAATAATAAATTATTTATAAATAGAAAATCAAGGGTTTACACAAATAACACACCCAATTTCACATAGAAATTTCACTTTAAAATCAAATGCACAGAAAAAACATATCAAAACATGATTCACACCAATAAGGAAATTTAATAAACCACCTGCACACTTTGCCAAATATTTCCAAGAAGCACAACAGTCATTACCCACAAAATATACCCTATTTCACATGGGAAACCCATTTTCAAACCAAATGAACAAAAAAAATTCAAAAAAAAATTTCACACAACACACATAAATCATATATAATCTAAAAATACTCAAGAATGAAAGATAAATTTGTCAAATAATTTTTAAGAATTGAATCATTTACCTCAATGGTGTGTAAACACAAAACATCCTTCAGATAGGATAGATCTATGCCCCACAAACCATTCAAACACCCAAGATCCAAAGGAAAATGAACCAAACATAAAATTTATACATTAGGGTTCATCCATGGGAGGAAACCCCAAAGAAAAACCAAGAAAAATAGATAGGGAAGAGAGGAGAAGATAAAAGGAAATGATTTGATGAAGAGTCACTAACCCTTGAAATCTCCCAAAAAGTGGCCCAAAACAATGGAGAATGAGGGGGGAACCCTATGGACGATGGAAAATAGGTAGGGTCCAAATGAGAGGTTGAATAACATAAATCAGATATTTAGGTTAAAAATTATTAAGCTTGTAATGGGTTGCATTGTTTTACCACATGATTTTGGAAACCGTACTCAAACCATACAAACTCTACTGAAAAACTTCTGCAACTTTGCACGTTTATGTTGCATAGTTTAGAAAAAATGTACTAAAACTACGTGACATTAAAAATTATCCCAAAACCTTTAAATTACACCACAAACAATAGTTAAGTGCACCCAATGATCCATGAACGATTTAAATACAATATAGTGACACTATGGGTGTCAAAAACTCTCCACCATGAAACTTTCATCCTATAATATTCAAAATAACCATTAATAGGGTTATAAGAAAACATAAACGACCAAAAAACAAAGACTTTTATTGGAAACTCAAATCAAAACTCAACAAAAAGTTCCATAATCAATATAATAATGAAAATAAAAGATTTTTTGAGGTCGGGGTATAACAATTATACCAACCACAGACACTTTCTAGCATAAGAAAGTCACCAAACTGAAGGAAAACCAAAACCCAAGTCCATTCCTGACCAAAACTGGGAGGAAACATGATCTTAGGAGTGACTATTCACTCCACAATTCTCACCTTATCGATCAAGAAGAAACTAGATCTTAAGGATGAAGGGTGAACACAAGGGGGTTCTCCCAACCATAAAGATTCAGCTAATACAAAAACACTAAAACCCAACCAACATCACCAAAACATAAATGGTAAAACCAATATGGGGGGGGGGGACTAGGACCTATGGAATGAACTCAACCCCTAAAAACTAGAAAAAAAACACCTTCATGCAACAAAGGGCTAACAAGATCCCATCAAGGGCTAACCCAATTTCTCACACAACCAATCCCCAATGCTAAGAATTAAATAGAAATACCACTTCTTGGAAATATGAAATTACAGGACTTTGGGATGAGGTAATCCCTTATTAGAGAGAAAATACATCCGCACAAGGATGAACAACCACACCGCAAGAACTAAGAACCTTCCACACTGATAAAAGACTCCCAACATAGGAAACTGACTAACACCAAGGCACTAATTTAGACTGGCCCAATATGGAAACTCCTGATATAAACCAGGAACCCTCAAAATGAGGGGAAATCTGAATTAGGGGCAAAAGATCGAAGTTGGAAACTTGGAATTTTACAATTTAAATGATTTGGGTAAGCTCTATAGTTTGCCCAAATGATTATACAAATCGGGCTCCAACCATGCGAGAAGCCATTGCCTAATTTTAGAACCATACTGCACTCTTGTCACACAGTTTCTCTAACCATGTGTAGGCCTTTCAAAAGCCCCGTGCATCAAACTCAAGCTATGTGGTTTCCTCTAACCATTAGCTAACCTTTCACTACATACTGAAAATCCCCAAAATTATAATTTTTTAACCAAAATCACCCAAAGGATCCCAAGATTCAAAAATTCAAGCTAGGACTACAAAAATTGGGATCACCTGGCTTCTTATGCAGATAAAAGGGAACTCAAAACATGAACTAACCCAAAAGTGTACATGCCAACCATGGAACACCCACATTAAGGTCAGGAATTACCAACACAACTAATCCAAGATTCTTCATAGAAGGAAAAGAACACTGCCATGAAAAAAAAGCTTCCCACACTACCTAAACTCCCAAATAAAGGGGAAACCAACAAAAAGAACATGAGAGAAGAAACAAACTGGAACCACTATCCATCAATTCCATAAGAATCTAATATCTCAAAACTAGCACAACTAAAACTAAGACTGACCCATATAAAGGATGTGCACCTTCAAGTAAAGAAAACAATTCTAAAAGTGACATTCAGAAGAACATAAACATTTAGATCATGAAATAACAAGTTCATACCACTTTTACAACTAAATATAAACTTTAAATAGTAGGAAATCAAGAACAAGGGAACATTAAATGTCTCTATCCCAACATAGGAGAAAAAATAGGGCCAAGGTATTCCACATCCCCTATATACTCTTGAATGTGCGCGATCTTAACCCCAAGACTTATGGCTGGGACACTAATGGCCGAAGAATCTCTTACCTCACAGTCAGGAACTAGCATCCCCCAATCAAAACTCCTTCCTCAAAAGTTTATTCCTACAAAAATTCCCCCAGTGTCCCAAATGACCACCACTATGGAAATACATCTTAGGGATGTGAAAATATGGATTGGAATGTTTGAACAGGTCATACTGATGGAACCCAACTAAATGGTCTGATGAATTAGAATCCAGAACAAACAAAGGATATTCCGTAGAGACTGGTTCCTCCGGCACACCCTTTTCGCCTGATGGGGAACCCTCATGATCAACAAGATGTACTGGATTTCCAACTACCTGTACTCCAGAAACAAACTACCTCTAGTAAAAAAAACCATACTCATGAAGTGTTCAACATAATCCCTCACTGTCTACCAACCTTTTCAAATACCCATGAACAATTAAATTTTTTCATCTTCACCTCCTCAGGTATGAACCATTGAACAAATACAAACTCAAACACTTCCCATTTCATACCAAATTGAATAGATAGTCAGGAAAGCAACTCCCATTCATCCAAATATAGACCCTCAAAAAACCCCAAAACAATGAGAACTCCAATGACCACAAGAGTTCCAAATGATATAAAGACACAGACTAACTCTTTAGGAAAATAATGCTTCCTATAATAGACCTCGATAATTATGACAAATAAGCACCTATCGATAATAAAAAGAAACTGGACATGACTCACTTGGAATTTTGGGGACTTTTCTGGGTGGCATATTCTTATAAACATCAAAATACAGAACAAAAAATCATCATTCAATCAAATCATAACCAAAAGAAAATATCATGCCAAACAACTGTCTTGCATGCCAAATAACACAAAAAAAATTAAAAAAATTCACCATTCAAAAATGTCCATTTTATTTCAGTTTCAAAACCACCTTCTTTCAAAGATACTTTCCAAACACACAACCCACCTTTCATAAAACAAAACCCACATTCTAAGACAAAAAAAAATTAGAATCATTTTCCTCTTTCAAGAATCAATTTAGAAAAAACAATCTAAGACTTTTATTTCAAACACCCACCTGTGGCATCCTATGAACTGTCACACATGTGTTCATCTTTTTCCATCCACACATGCCAACATGAACTTTACATACATACCCTATAATGTGAAAATGTTCATAAGGAGCACTGAGGGTCGCTCCCAAGCCATTTTCTTAGTAATCCAAACACACACCAAATTTTCGAACCATAAAAATTTTCTTTTAAAACCCATTTTACCAATCACAAACAATTAAAAAGAGTAATTTTTCCATTTAAAAGCCCATTTTCATTTCAAAACTCCACTCACACAAACCAAAACCAGAACAGAACTCAACATCCACCAAACTACCGGAAAGTGGGACTAGTGTTTATGCCTAACCTGGTGACATGGTAGTGGGTCATGCCCCAAGTAATATATAACACTATGACTAACTTGAACCATATAATTGGACTCTACATTGGTCAATACTCCATGTGAGATAATGACGTGACACCAGTTTTTCTCCATTGTCATCCCTCAATCCAAAACAAAGACAAAATAATTTAATCCCGGACTACCCCTGGTAACTCAAAGTTCAGAATGAGCACGGGTTCATGACGACGTTCCTAAACCTACATCCCTAGTCTCGAAAGTCCTAATATTAAATTACCTAACACCCTAATTAGGGCCTTCATTGATATCATTTTTTCACAAACCAAGCTAGGTTTTCATCCGAACTGGAACCTAGACCGATATGTGGCAAGGCCCGAATGGAATTCCTGATCCCCATGGGTTGGAACAAGTTCTCCGGTATTAAATAAAACAGGTGTGAATGATTTACCCAAATTAAACAGTCATGAAACATCCAAAAATATAAATAAATATAACTAAACATTCATAACCAAACAAGTCTTAACAAATTTTCTATATTTGAGTTAAAAAAGGCTTACACAAAACCATAATGGATACAACCAAAAGAAAAACCAGAAACCAATTCAAACCACCCCAGAGAATATGGGTGAAACTCCCCCAAGCCATCTCTACAACACCACAGCAAGATGACCTCTAGCAACCCGAACCGCCATCTCCTAAACCATTACCCTTACTTATATAAAACATTACCAAGTCTGCTTACACCCAACGGTCTAAGCAGGGTGTGGGATATTTCCTAGTAGGATGCCACCCAAAAATGGATTCCATGATATAAAAATTATAATAAAAAAATATTGCAAGTTTTCATAAACATTAAATGCTAGTAACAATTTTAAATGGATGTTACTTTAAATGAAAATAGTTTTTAAAAGGGAAACCATAATGAATATTTTTTAAAGAAAACACTCATGCTACGTAAATTAAAATCCAAACACACCACATGAAAGTGGTGAGTACAATATAATCATTGATCACTAGTCCTGGGAACACCCCTAGGAACTTGCTAGTTGTGGTTCTCTAGGTACATTGTATCTCAGTGTAAAAGTAACCACAACCAATAACCTTCTTGTTCACGATCCACTAGGAGGGGAGACCCCAATGGCCTAGTGGTCCCCAAACATCATCATATTTTAGTTAGTGTTGTCATCTTAAATATTTCTATGTGAAACACGAATTAGGCCACTACTGGATCATCAGAATACTAGTCCTAGTCTACCCACCAAGATACCTGGGCTTCTCATTTGTGCATAATCAAGTATCATGTTTCACATATGAAATCACTTACACATTTCACAATCCAAATAAGCAATTAAACCCACCAAAGTTATCATTTTCATACCCAAAAATATTTTAAATACGAAATGAACACCAAAACTATTTCCAACCATGATTTTATCCTCTTAAATAAATTAATAAAACATTTAAAAATTTTATAAAACAATTCCAAAAATCACCATAAGGATTTACACAAAATATTCACTCAAAATCCTATTTTAAAATTAAATTCACACCAAAACCATTTCACATCATGATTCAAACCTCATATATAATTTAAAAAATCATTTAAAAAAATTATAAAATATTTCTAAATAGCACATCATGGGTTTACACTAATAAAACACCCAATTCCACATTGAAATGCCACTATAAAAACAAACATACAGAAAAATCATATCAAAAAAATTATTTTCACCACTAAGGAAATTTAATAAACCTCATGCACACTCTATCAAATATTTCCAAGAAGCACAATGATCTTTACACAAAAAATATACCCTATTTCAAATTGAAAACCCATTTTAAAACCAAATTCACATAACATCTTTACAAAAACCAATTCTTTACACCACCATAAAATCATAGAACATCTAAAAATAATCAACCATGCAATATAAATTCATCAAATAATGTTTAATAACGAAATCACCTACCTTGATGGTGTGCGAACACAATGAATCCTTTAGAGAGGAGTGATCTAAGCCCCATGGACCATTCTCACATCCTAGATCCAAAGGACAACAAACCAAACATAAACCCTATCAATTAGGGTTCATCCATGGGAGGAAACCCCAAAGAAAAATAGGAAATATAGAGAGGGAGGATGGGACAATAGAAAGGGTAAGGATTTGATGAATAGTCAGTATCCTTTGATGATAAATCGCCAAAAGTGTCCCAAAATGATGGAGGATGAAGGGGGTAAGGGTGCCCTCTTGTCAAAGGGGGTGGGGGTGGGGGATGCACAGTTTTGTAAATCATTCGCAAACCATGCAAATATGACTCAAAAACATCTACAACTTTGTAGTTTTAAGTTTAATGGTTTGGGAGAACCATGATCAAACCATGTAACCTGAATTTGTTTTCTAAAAACCCTTAAATTACACCCCAAACATTATGGAATCCCACCCAATGATCGGTGAATGTTTTAAACACAATATAATGACACCATAGGTGTCAAAATCTCTCCAACATGCAATTTTCTCCCAATAATATTCACAATAACCATGGATAGGGTAAGAAGAAAACCAAAAACACCAAAAAAAAAGACTTTTGTTGGACACTAAACTCAACCCTCAAACAAAAGTTGGAATATCAAGAAAAGAATGAAAATAAAAGAGTATCCGAGGTAGGGGTGTGACATTATTAAATTAATTAAATAAAATTAAAATACATTATTTTAAATGAATAATATATATTTGGTCATTGATTCATTTTATGGAATTTGTTACATCACTTCTAGGACATTATGATTTAATAATATGTACCATTTATTAATACCTTATTTAATTTTAACCCAAAAATTATTACGTCTCAAGAAATTATGAAAAAGTCACCATTGGTTAATTTTGAGGTTATGATTTCAAAAATAATATTGATTTTTTTAAAATAAGTTTCTGAACATGATAATTTTAAATTTTAAATAAAAAATTCATATTATTGGAAAATTTTAGTTCTTAAGATATTAACCACATTCTAGACCTTATAAAAATTAAATTGGACATAATTAAACTAGATTATAATTTATATATAAATAATTAATATAACATAATATTATTTTTAACAAATAATTTTATTTTAGAAATTATTGTAGTTATTTAAAGAGTGTCTTAATTGAAACAATATATTTTCCAAAAATACATTTTTGATAAAAATATAATTTTTATCAAAAATATTATATAATCATTGAGAATAAAATTATCATAGGTGAAAAATATATCATTTATTTAATTAAGAAGGAAACATAAAATATAATATTACCAGGTTATAGATATAAAACCACTTATTACACTAGTATACACCTTTCGGGTAAGGTGTGTGATGGTGATGTTTTCTTATTGTGTTTCAATAAACATGGTTTGGGTTGTGATCTTGATAATCATGTAATTATATTATAAGTTGTTCAAATTGATCTTTAGTTTCTGAATCGTGACATCATATTGGTCTATGGAAAATCCTAGTGGCTACAAATCCCATTAAATCTAAGATATATGGGATTTATATGTTATGATCTTACTGTTTAGAGGAAGTTTTTTTGTATTTATTGTCAATTGAACAATATGTTGAGTATCATAAATAAATATATTATGTTCAGAAGGTAATATAATTTACGAAAGAATAATGTGGGTGTGAAAATTTTCCAACCAGATCCATGCCATCATAAAGGCGATGAGACTCACCATTGTAATTAGGAAGATTTTTTGGATAAAAGTGTTTCCTTTTGTTATCAATGAAGAAAAGTGATCCCCCAACTTTATAAATTTTGTTGATTAGACTCACATTAGAAATCAGGTTATGAGACTCAAAATTTATTAGAATTTATATGAGATTAGATGGAAAGAAGTTGACTAAAGGATGGGAAGTTAAAATACTTCCCAATTTAAGTCAGATGATGCTATAAAAATCTTAACCACTTTCAAAATCATGAGGAAGTCTTGATTACCAGATGAAGTTTGTAGAAGAAGAAAAGTTTTGAAACTGAAGATTTTTTGTCTCATTTCATTTGTGTGATAACACCTAACATATATTTTTTATGAGAAGGTTGATTGGAACATGAGAAGATGAGGATACTAGTTTTCTATCAGACAAATAATCAATGAGATATAAAAATTCGGAAAAAGAAGTTGGTGTGAATCATAATCAGAATAAAAGAAATACGATGAAGTTAGAATTTTTAACATTGGTTCATTGGACATAGTGCGCCACCGATAATAAGAGTGATATTGACATTGATCATCAGATATAGTAATGGTTTAGGAAGGATATCAGTGGAAGAGTTTATTTAATTGGGGGATTATATGACCAGTTGTACTAATGAATAAGTTAAAGTTGTTTGGACTGATGAAAAATAGGATCATAGATCAACCAAAAATATATTCAACCATTTTCATCAGGATGAAATACACTTACTTATCAAGCGTGTCAAGAGAGAAACACTAACTATATGCTTTGAATCAGATGGTCCATGGTCATCAGATTATATGTGGTGCCTAACATCAGAGTATTGGTGACGCTAATCAATTAGAGGAAGGTAGAGACTAATCCATCAGACATAGGCTGACACTGATAACAACATAGGACATAAGATCATCAGTTTAAGGAAAAAAGAACTACTTAAAGTAGTTAGAAAAGTGTTATCAAGGGATCATGAAGTATGAAGAGAATATAGAATTTGTTTTTCAAGAATTTTGAAGCTGGTGCTGAAGGGTTGATAGAGAAGTGATGAAAACTCCATTAGTTGACACTACATTTATGAAAAAATAAAGGCCAAGTCTAACAATTTAGAAACAATGTTTATAGAATAATGGTTGAATTTTAACATTTAAAATTTGGTATGGAGAATCAAAATGATAATTTTATTTTATTTTGTTACACAAATAAATATGGGAATAATTTTTGTTTTCATATGTTTTTCTTTATAATTAGTGTGGAGAAACATATTAAGGAATCTTCTATTGCTATCATAATGGGTAAATTTTAATGAAAATCACAATGGGATTGAATATTGTGGAGAAAGTATGAGGTGGAGATGAAGTTGTGAAAATTATTTGAGAAGGTTTGAGAATAAATGAGAAGAGTTATGAATCATTGGAGAAGTCAAAGATGCACCCCAAATATAAGGAAAATTTATTTTTTTGGAAATTTGGATAGGGGGAAAGGTTTTCAGAATCTATCCCAAACCATACTTGGATCCCCTATAAATAGAGTATGTACATTTTACATTCATCTAATGAAATTACTGTTCATGGGTGACCAAAAGAGAAGGAGGGGCGCTGAACGTTTTTAGAGAGAAGGAGTTCTATATTGGGATTTCCTAAAGAAGTTTACCAGACAAAAAAAATATAGGGGATTGTATTCCGATTTTCTGGATAAAACTATGAAATCAGATTGGGATTTCCAGACAGAGGAAAATCATTTCAGAATTATTTTAATAGTAATCTTGTAGATTTATTTTATTAAAATGAGCAATCATACTCGGAAAATTGGACCAGCGTATCAGACTAAGTATCATTACGATGTCCATGATGTTCATACCTATTTTTGGGTAGGAAAGAGCAGAACTTTTTTTGAATATCATATTTTTTAAAGTTTAAAGTAAGAATGGTAACATGTTTTTAAGCATCAGTTAAAAGTTTCGTAACATGTTAATTTTTTTATTATATCATTTTATACTATATTAAGCACATTCACTATTGTATTGAATATAGTGATACATGAGTGTAAGGGAATATAATACTCATTGTATCCATAGAAAAGGATTGTTTTATATTGAATTGTGCGGTATTGGATATTTTCTATACCATACAAAGAACATAACTACTCTTGTTGAGTAGTGAACCTTTTAAATTATTGAGTTCATGTGGATGTATGATTGTTTTGTCTTTGGAAAAGTAGTAACTATTTAATGGGAGGAAAATGTTGATACAAAATAAATGAAACATAAAATAAAAATATATAACTGATTTACCCCTCCCCATCTCTGTTATAATTTCTCCCAGCTAGAAAATTAAAAGTAGTATCATAACAATTTTGTAACACCCTAAGATTTTATGAGATATATTATTTTTAATTTCTTTAATGTCTTGTGATGAATGTTGAACTAAGATTAGATTTTGCTATAAGAAACACAATATTATATTGTGGTATGCACAACACTTTGTTTGTCTTGTGTTACCCACAATTTCATGTTGTATTGATATAATTCATTTCACGCAAGACTGAGTATAAGTGAACAACTAAATATTAAAACAAAGTCATTATATTGGCGGGTATGAATAATATTTAATTCTTTCTAAAAAAACTTTTTAAATGAAAATAAGTGAGTCTATAAAACATTAAAATCACTATTTATGTATTCAATATATTGTTTAAAATTCATCGTATATGTTTTCTAGAAATGATAAAAAAATCAATTTCCAGATAAAATTTGGTTTTTTCAAAAAATGCAGTATTTCTACCTTTTGATGGTGAAATCATTTAAAATAATGTTTTTAACACCTATATATATTCTAATTTAAAAAATATTCTTCTTTAAAATTAGGAAATAAAAATTTGTTTGGATGAATCTTTAATATTTTTCTGATAAGTTTTGAATTTTGATGAATAGTAAAATTATACATCATTTTAATTGAAAATAAAATTTTCACATCGAAATAATTTATGTAATAAAATTATATTATATAATGGTTTTAAATTATAAATAGAATATATTTTTATCATTCAATATAATTTATGTCATTATCATTAATTTTACATTCAATTCAGATGTAAAAACATTTCAATCTTTTGTAATGTTTTATCTATTAAAAACTTCTCTCTCTTTCCGACAATGGGAATAATATTAAAGTAATTTCAGAAAATTATGTGTTATGAATTATTAAAAATTTATTCCATATTTAGAATTAGTAGGACCAAATAATTTAAATCTATTTATTTTATTTTTGGGAATTATAAATCGTAACTTTGGTAATTTTTATTAATATGGTATAAAATTAAAATAGGTAATTAAGGGTAAGAATACTTTTATAAAATTACCAAAACACTTTTATTAATATCATTTTATAAGTGTGTTTCGACCTCAATCATCAATGGGTTGAAATCGTGTCCTTTGGAAGCCAATTTGATGAGAGTAGGGCATTTAATTTATTTTATTTAAAGAAACGTTAAATTTGTCTCCCTCAAAATTTAATAACAAAACTATTTTCTATAAAAGTTTATACAGAAGATAAATAATACTATAAATAAATATTTGAAATATAATTTTCTTTATCATGGTAATTTATTTTTAATTTTTAGTTAATATATAATTACCTTAAATAATTATACTTTGATGGTGTACAAGTTAATTAATTGATGAGAAATCAATAAAAAATTGATTTTAAAAAGATAATAACCATCAAAAGACCCAAAAAATTTCCCATTTATTATTCTTAGAGTATATATAGACTATAATAATCCAAATTTAGAGTTATTTACCATTTGGATTTATATGGAAGAGACTATGACACTTATATTATTATATTTAAACAGATGTTAAAGTTGTCACATTCATAATTTAAAAAGTATAATATTTTTAATATTTGATTTTATAGAAGATAAATTTTACTTAATGTATTATAATAAAATTTAGAATATTTATCTTCATCATATTACTTTATTTTTAATTTTTACCCAAAAATAGATATATTAAATAATTACACAAAATTGATGTAATAATTATCTTGTTAATGGAAATATCAAATTAATGTTATTAAAAATATTAAAATAAATCTAACTGGAAATAATTAATATTTAAAATTATTCTTACAGATTACCTATACCCTATAAGTATATAATAAAATAATTGGATTGATGATAAATTCTTATGTTGATATTTTTAAAAATCCCTGAATTTAATATTGTCCAAATTGACACTATTGTTGTTTTATTAAAATATGTTTTATTAAATTATTTATAAAGAATAAAAGATTTATAAAAAATATATAATAATTATATTATTATATAATATTCTAAAATTTACTTATTTATGCTCTAATTGACATCATGTAAATAAATATTGAACCAATTTAATATTGAAATATTTGTTATCTTAATTACAATTAAATTGAATAACTAAGCATTAATTAAAATGATAATGTATAAATTGACATAAATACTTATATAAAATTTACTGGTTTATGATATTGAATCACTATATCATCTCATCTTCAAAATTTGTAAATTTTGGAGCTTTTTTAGTGGATTTATAATTTATTATAAATTAATATTGTTTAGGTTTCCAAAAGTGCCCCTCACCTCAATTATAAAAGGGAACCTCCACCCTCACTGATTCACATCAATTTTGCCTTAAATCTTACCAATCCCATAAAACTTATCCCTTATTAACTTCCCTAGTTATCTTCTATTGGTTTTTTCTTCTTAAAAGGAAAAATATAGTGCTCTAAGAGGAGATTTAGAGGAAGCACATCGAGGAAGAGGTAATATCATCTATTGATTCTTTCAAACATCTTTCTTCTTCTACTTTATTTTCATGAGTTTTTTCATTATAAATTAATAATTATAGTATCAATTATATACTAATATATTATTATAATTATTAAAAAATTATCTCCCACCTTCTATCCATCCTATGAAAAAATTAAATCACCATGCGTGCGTACGTACAGCTAACCATCTCTATGTCGTGGCGTAATATGTTTTTCACAACTAATTGACATGGATGGGTATAATGATGGAAATAATAACTATATATGATTATCATAATAATATATTTATTCTGTAAATATATATATACCATCCACTTTGATACCCTTTCATAATTAAAGGAATGACTTCATCACTCATGCGTACGTACGACCCACCGGCTCCACGATGCGATGTGATTCGTTCTACATGATATCCATTAAATAATGATTATATAAATGTAATGAATAAAATAAAATAATATATATTATTTTAATATCACTTGGGAATTATATAACTATGACCTAAGAAAAATAACCTGAACTTATTCGATAAAACATGCATGGGAAAATGAAGCAGTTCATACTCGAATAATGAGTAACAATGAAATATTATTACTAAATAGATAATAATATGATCATATATGATATCATAAGAATTACTATGTATAAGGCCCCAAACATAAACATTTTATAATATTTATTTTTTCCAAGAATTTACATTCTATTACATTGAGGATTTTTTCAGGTTTAGATTTTTAGAGAATTTTTCCATAACTATAACATTACATCTAAAATAATAAAAAGTATACACTTATAATCTATCCATTTTTTTCACAAAAATAAATCTCCTTAAATAAAAAAAAATCTTTTATGGATAAAAATATTTTTGAATTATTCCTTTCTCTTACCTTTTTTTATACCCTATGAAAAACATATCAAAAACATCAGATGAGCATTAAAAGCTCAGTAAGGGATATAAAATAAGAAAATGAAACAATAGTCCATTAATACATAAATATCAATAAAATCATACTTTTCAAAAATAAAAAATAATCTCTTTAACATAACTCATTAAATCATATGATTTTTGAATAACACATTGAAATCATAAATCATAAAGGTAACCATTGTCATCTATAACATACATACATTGTAGCTTTCACAACTACATAAGGAGTTACGCTTGGAATACCCATCACAGTATATTCACTAAATATCATTGGAGAAACATTAAAGCTTACCTCTATCAAATTACCGAATTTATTAGAGAGCTATCTCAGGCTCACCCTCCCTTAGTTTATCACAGAACCACATGTATATGTAAATAATTCCAAGAACCATAACTTAGTCATAACACATAAAACAAGTATAACTGAAAGATAATATTTCCACTTTGCAACCACAAGATATCATTTCAATTTATTTACACAATCAATCCATTATTAAAACTATTTTCAATACCCAAATACGTAAAAAGGGTATCTGATATTTATTTTTCTTTTAAAAAACATTACGAATTTTTGAGGTATCCAGATATAAAATAATGCTGTCAATGGAGGAAAGGTCATTGTCGCCACATACATTAAAAAGAAACATTTATTTTTTTTTTAGTAAAAATATTAATAAAAAATATTCATTTATAAAATCATTGAATTAAACTAAAAGAAAAATGGTACAGTTATACACCATATTAAAGAAGTTTGCGTATAAACCAAAATATACCTTAATGAAAGGAGATTGTAATGAAGAACCTTACCAAGATCATATAAATGATGTAATAATTTATTAATGATGAGATTTTGTGTATAAATGGTATATACACATAAATGGAAGTGTAAATTAAAACATAAATAAATAAACAATTATTCCACACATAATCTGGGAATAATATAATCAACGAAGTATGAGTAAAACCCAATGAATGGAAACTGAGTTTAGAAATCCCCTTACAAAGATAATTTTGTTAATAAAACTGATTGATTATGTTTATTCATGATAAATTCACATAAATCAAGTATAAAAACTATATAATTCATTGAATGTCAATTCTCCCATAATCATAGAACGACATAATCATGAAGTAGAAGATCAACCCAAATAATGGAAATTGCGTTAAGAAGTTCCCTTACCTTGAGTATGACTTGTTTCGTTCATTATTTATATTCCCGATAATAAAATCAGGTTAATGTATAAATTCTTAATAAACTTTTTAAATTTAATTACTCATCTTATATTACTTATCATCATTTTATAAAAATTACATAATTATTTAAGTTCATATCGGTCATTTTATCGATATTCGGTACTTGAGTCGAAAATGAACTTGTTTGGATGTAAATTTTCTATGTAGTAAAAATTAAATCATATATAGAATAGTATTCATGATATAAATATAATATAAATTCATTATATATAATTATTTATATCCATAATTTATTTATAATATTCAATAACATTTGGAGATGAGAAATGAAATGCACCGTTCATGGAAGCGGTAAGCCGTACGTATGCACGGATGATACTTTTATTTCTTTTTCATATTTAAATGAATGAGAAATAAATGAAACATAGTTATATTATAATTATATTATAATATAATATTTTATATATGTTTTATAATTTCACTAACACCATTATTTATACGTTTTATGTATGGAATTAACTAGTCATATTGCTTTGAGGGGGCAGTAGTCCTCACTTCCTCAAATGAAATTATCATATTTACACATTATGGTACGAATAAAGGTATGGTGTAAATGAAAAATATAGAATTATAGAGACAATATAAATATAATAAATATAATATATAAATACAATTCCATCATAATGGATACCATGAGAGGTGGTAGGGGAAAATTGAACAATCCCCATTTCGTGAGGCAGTATTTCACGGTCCACAAAAACAATATGCTCATATAAATTAGATGGAGGTGTGTGTAAGTGTAGTTATAATACTTATCATAAAAAATCCTACTATATTTAGGACACTGTTGTTGTTATTTAATCAAAGAATAAAAATAAAATAGAGAGCGAAGAAGTAAAATAATTGAAATGAACTTTAGAGAAGACGCTACCTCTAAAACGTCTAACACCCTTGGATTCAAACCAAAAGGATTTATTTAGTTTAATTATTCCCAAGGTAAGGATTAAATAAGAAATTGATTTTTTTTGGGATATTATGTGATCTGAATTAATACAATCCAAGGATCTTGAGAGGTGCGAGTAAGTGGGTATATTTGGTGGCCTTTTATAAGAGGAAGGAGGGGCACTTTAGGATTGTATTGAAATATTATATTATTACAAATTTATTTTAGGTTTAAAATGGTCCCAACTCATTTATATAAAATATAATATTATTTTGGGTCAATAAACTCTTAACCAATCAGTTTTAGACTAGTTTAGGCCAAAAAATTAACCTTATCTTTTAGCTTTAACCCTTAGTTAAAAACATTAACTCTTACCAAGTCTTCTTGCATTTTCATAATATTTGGTAACTATATTTACTATATAATGTCAATAAAACCATTGTTTTATCGTTAATGACAATTATATAATTATATAAGTCAGTTTTCCTAATACTATATTTTTAATACTACTGTATCACTTAATAAAATTGTATTTGTTTTAAAAACACATTTATGTCAATTTTGACACTATAAAGTAATTCGTTTTTTAAAGTCATAAAAACATAATTACTTTGAAAAAAATGAATTAACTAAAATATAATATGTCAATATAATCTTTAAACTTTTTTATGGATTAAGAATATTCAAATTACATTTATCTTAATATTTATAATATCATTTATTTGAATCCTTTATTAATGAAGCAACCACTACATCATCATTGTGTCATAATTAAATTTATTTTCTTAATGTCTAAAAATTATAAATAAAATATCATGATCTATGAAATATATTTATATTTATAATTAATATTTATAGTTTAAGAGATCAATTATACAACCCTATATAAAAATTATTTTAGTAAAAGATACGTGTGTATGCTATTTTTCTCTTTACTTTAAATTAATTAATATAACATGTCTTTATCACTCCCATGTGGATCCATGGGGTACCAAAATCGACCCAAGGATTCCCATGGTCAGAAATATATCATATAATAGTATTAGTATATGTTTTAGTGTAGTTTTATATTATTATAATATTATCTGTTACCCTTATTTACCTGATTTACCCTTTAACCATGGTAAATATAATAATTTCTGAAGTTACTAATCATAATGTCACAAAAATGTATCTATCTAAAAAAATTAAACATTATTATTAAACACATGTAATCAATTTTTTCCAATTCAAAACAAAAAATGTACAGTAATTAATTTAAAATTAATTCCCGTTATCAAAACTAAAATGCTTGTTTTTAATAAGTAAATAATACCAAATGATTGGAAATTGTTTTTGAGCAATTAAAATGTGAAATTACAAATAATTAACATAATTGGATTAATTGAAAAAATAATTATAAAATTATTCATTTAAACCAATTAATATGACAATCTAACTATATAAATAAATTAGATGAAAGACAGTTTTGAATAAAAATGAAGTATTTTTCACTCTTCATTAAAAAAGGATCTTCATCAGAAAATTACCAAAAATTTAAACAATGTAAATTTTAATGTCCCCATTATATAGAATAAGTTTATTTTTTCCAATAGAACATATAAAAGTGACAAAAACTAGATTTAAAAATTTTTCTGCATCAAAAGGCGGTAAACCTGCATTTTTACAACGATACTTCTTTTATCTAAAAATTTGAATTGATTATTAGATAATATATAGAAAAAATATAAGATAGATTTAAAACATAAAATTTAATATATAAAAAATATTTTTCATTAAATAAAAATCCATAACGTGTGATATGATTTTATAAACCCAATTATTCTTTTTTAAATAGGTTTTCATAGAAACACATCTTTTATATTCAATTGGTTTTTATTTCAATTTCTATGAAATATGGTAACAAATAGATCATTATTTTATCCTATGTAAACCATATTTTTATAATTTATTTGATACCATTTATTTCTACCATTCCAACGTCAAGGCATTAACTACCATTAAAATTAATAATAATATATTATTTTTTTGGTATTACTCAACGTTGTGTGCAACATAAGATTTCAAAAAACCCATTACTGCGTGTTGAGTATACTAGTAGAAAAATCATCCCATTTAACATAAAATTAATATCTTATACATAAATATAAATCTATATGAAAATGTATTATTCTATAAATACATGGGTCTTTACATCATTCCCCCCATTTAGAAATTGTATCCTCACAATTTTAAAATTGTTCTCGAAAACATCATTGGAAATCCCACATCAGAAAAAGAGTCAACAAAACTATCACAATAAAATAAATAATGGAAAGTATTGTGGTCACCCGAGATAACACATAATATGATTCCATATAGTGAAACATGGATATGGAAGAATAACCAACTCTCGTAGACTAGTAGAGAGTGATAATGAACTTGATCACAGAATGTTAACCACCATAATACCATAAATGTTTGGTTGGGTAAATATCTAATGATAAAAGCAATCATATAACATTTTTTATTTACTATCCTTTTCATATAGTTGAGGAATTTTATTACTACCTAGACTAAGATCATTATGAAATATACTTACATGAAAAGTAGTGTTTTTTCATTTAATAAATTTTCCCCACAAGTTATCTTTTTCCCCAAACGATGAGTATTCAAGACGATTCACCTTCTATAGAATTAGATAATCCAAAAAAAAGATTAACTATCTATTCACCCTGTCTTGAAACATTAACCAGAACCAAAATGGTCAGTACAAGATAATATAGTCCCCAAAAAGAATAATCCTTTAAGAAATAAATATTACTGGTAATCTCTAAAATTCAACAAACAATACCAAAAGTTCAACAAACACCATTCAATAGAAAATTGACCTTCAAATTCTTCAAAATAATCCAATCTAAGATAGAAACCCAAAATTCAGAAGGATTTTATCACATTTTCTTCCATAATAAATTGTATCTCTAAATAACATCGACTACTCTTAATGTCTCATACATAAAAGTAATTAACAGAATAACATGTTCTCCATGATAGGTTAATAATTTTGGAAAAAACCCAAATCTCCATTTTCCCATAATAAAAACATAGATTCTTCCAAAATAAAATTCAATTATTACTCATCAAATAAAATCCCATAGTATTATATTTTCCATAGGCACATAGTGTTCCCAAAAGAGCAGAAGTCTTCCAAAATAACTTTTACCTGTTGATCACCAAATCATTTTCCTATACTAAGGATATCCATTTGATAAAACATAAGTTCCAAAAATAAATGTATTATTAATTCATAAAATTATTAAACTAAAAATAATAATTCTTACTAACTAGTTATTTATTGTTGGTTAGTTATAGGCGATAAATTTTAGTCACACTTTGGTTGTGGGTTTGATTACCGCAGCATTGTCTGACGGGATGGGCTTTCATATGGTCTTAATTTTCATATTTTTAAAAAACAATATAATTATAATAACATTAACAAAATGAGATGAAATCATAAAAAAATCAAAACAAGTTTTTTCCTTAAAGGTTATTTCATACCTCACATTTTTCATCCCAAAGTTTAATAACCCATAATTTCTTCAAATTTTAATGTCTCTAATAATACTGTTAATCACCTTGAAATAACATAATCCATAAAATGTGTTTCTAACTCATTGAACTTATAATATAACTTAAAATTATAAACCCATGATCATATTCCTAACCCTTAAGAAAATATCCTAATATCAAAAGTTGTTTAAACCTTTCATCTGACACAAACTATCAGGCCCCAACCTTAAACATTACTTAATGTTGATTTCTAATAATGAAATTTCTTTCTTTCACATTGAGGATATTTTCTGCTTTATATTTCTATAGAAAAATGCCATAACTATTACATTACATCTCAAATAATAAGAATTAGACACTTCTAATCTATCCAATTTTTTCACAAAAATAAAACTCCTTAAATTGAAAAAGAATTATATTCTTGATAAAAATATTCTTGAATTCTGCCTTTATCTTACCCTTTCATATACTAGATGAAATACATTTCAAAAACATGAGATGAGAATAAAAATATCTGTAAGGGATATAAAATAAATAAAGAAATCTTTAGGCAATGAATACAAACAAATAAATGAAATCATACTTTTCAATCTTAAGACATATGATCTTTAACATACCTCATGAAATCATAAGAATCATGAATAACACATATAAATCACAAATAATAAAGGAATCTTGTGGAATCCATAACATACATACATTGTAGCTTTCATAACTACATAGGGAGTTACATTTGGAATACACATTATAGTATATTCCCTAAATATCTTAGGTGAAACATTAACATTTACCTTCGTCATGTTACCCAATGAATTAGAGAGCTATCTCAGGCTCACCCTCCCTCAGTTTATCAGGGGACCACCTGTATATTTAAAAAAATCCCAAGAACCATAACATAATCATAATACATAAAAAAAGAAAAAAATGAAAGATAAAATTTACAAATTGGAATCACAAGATAATAGTTCAATATATTAACACAATCAATCCATTATCAAAACCATTTTCATTAATAAAATATGTAAATAGGTTATATGGTATTTATTTTCCTTTTAAAAAATATTACATCCTATTAAGGAATCCAAATATCAAATAATGCTCACGACGACGAAAAGGTCGTTGTCTCCTAGTATGTTAAAAAGAAAAATTCCTATTATAATTTGGAAAAATGATTCATATAAAAATATTCCTTTTTAAAATCATTGAATTAAATTAAAATAAAAAGGTTATAATTATTTTACCCTATAAAATAAGGTTGTGTATAAACCAAAATGTGCCCCAATGAAAGGAGATTGAGATGGTGTCCCTTACGAATATCATATAAATGAAGTATGAATTTATCAATGGGTATATTATGTGTATAAATAGTATATCCAAATAAAGATAAGTATAAATTAAAACATAAACAAATAAACAGTGATTCCACACATAATCTTGGCATAATATAATCAACAAATTATGCATAAAACCCAATTAGTGGAAATTGAGTGTAGAAATTCCATTACAAAGATCATTGTTTTTAATAAAATAGATTGATTATGTATATTCACTATAAATCCAAACCGATCAAGTATAAATACTATATAAGGTATCAGAAGTAATTTATCACATAATCATAGAACTGCATAATCAAGAATTATAATATCAACCCATATAATGGAAATTGTGTTAAGAAGTTCCCTAACCTTGAGTCCGAATAATCTCATTCATTATTTATATTCTTGAATAATAAACATAGGCTAATTTATACTTTATTAAGAACATTTTATTGTTTATTATTCATTTTATATTACTTATCATCATGTTATAAAAATTACACAATTATTTAAGTTTACATTGGTTGTTTTTTCATTATTTGGTACTTGAGTTGAAAATGAACATGTTTTTATGTAAATTTTCAATATTTTACAAATTATAGGATCTCTAGAATAGTATTAATGATATAGAAATCATATATATCTAGTATATATATTTATTTATATCAATTATTTATTTATAATAGTCCATAAAATTTGGAGATAAGAAATGAAATGCACCGTTCATGGAGACGGTAAGTCATACGTACACATGAATGCTAATTTCATTTCCTTTTCATATTTAAAGGAATTAAAACTAAATGATAAATTGGAATATTATAATTCTAGTATAAAATCATATTTTATATACATTACATAATTTCATTAAAACCATCCTTTATACATTCCATTTATGGCCTGAACGATTCATATCACTTTGAGGGGGCGGTAATCCCCACTTCCTCAAAGGAAATTATCATATTTACACATTATGGTTGGAATTATGGTATGATGTAAATAAAAAATTAAGAAGAATAGATAAAATATAAATATAATATATATCAAATATAAATACAGTTGCATCATAATGGCTACCATGAGAGTTGGTAGGGGAATATTGAACAATCATCATTTCGTGAGGCAGTAGATCATCGTCCACAGAAACAATATCTTCTTATCTATTAGATGGAGGTGTGTGTAAGTGTAGTTAGAATCCTTATCATAAAATATCATAGTATATTTAGGATATTGGTTTTGTTATGTAATCAAATAATAAGAATATAATAGAGAGTGAAGAAGTAATATAATGAAAATAAACTTCAGAGAATACCCTACCTCTAAAACGTGTAACTACCTTTGATTTGAGCCAAAAGAATTTATTGAATTATATTATTACCATGTTAATACTTATATGAGTAATTTAGATATTTTGTGAGCTTATTGAAGTTGAATTTGGATGAGACAAGGGGATTGAGAGGTGTGAGTAAGTGGGTAGAGGTGGTGACGTTTTATAACAGGGAGGAGGGGAACAATAGGAAAGTATTGAAATATAATTTTATTTTAAATTGATTTTCGGTTTAAAATTGTCCCAAACTAATTTATTTAAAATTTAAGATGATTTTGGGTTGAAAAAAATATAATCCAATAGGCTTTAACAAGTTTAGGTCACAAAATTATCCTTATATTTTAGCTTTAACCCTTAGTTAAAAACATTGACTCTTACCATGTATTCCTGCATTTTAATAATATATGGTAACTATATTTAATATAAAATGCCAATTGAGCCATAATTGGATCATTAATGAAAATTTAAAATTATATAAGTCTGTTGGAAGAATCCTATATTTTCGGACTATTAAATCATTTAATAAAATAGTATTTGTTTTAAAAACTCATTTCTGTCAATTTTGACACTATAAAGTAATTGATTTTTGTTAAAGTCATAAAAAATTGATTCCATAGAAATAAAGGTTTTAAGTAAAATATAATATGTCAATATCATCCATAAAATTAATTTATGGAATCAAATTAGTCAAATTAAGTTTATTTAAATATTTATAATACCATTTATTTGAATCCTGTATTAATGAAGAAATCATTGCATCATCATTTTGTCATAATTGAATTTGTTAATTTAATGTATAAAATTTATCAATAAAATATCATGATGTTTTAAATATTTTTAGAATTATAATTACTATTTATAATTGAATATAAAAATTATATAACTCCATATATTGTTTTTTAATAAAAGGTACATGTTTATGTTATTTTTCTCTTTAGTTTAAATTAATTAATATAACATGTCATTATCACTCCCAAGTGGATTCATGGGGTCCTAAAATCTACATAAGGATACCCATGGTCCAAAATTTATCCAAAAATAGGGTTATAACTTGTGTTAGGGTAATTTAATATTATTATAATATTATTTTTTACCCTTATTTACCAGATTTATCGTTTAACCATGGTAAATAAAATAATTACTGAAGTTACTATTCATAATATCTAAAAATCAAAGGTTACTATTTACACAATTTGGAACTTATGATTCAAAATATGGAATGCATTGTTCCAAATTCAAAATATATAAATTTCATTAATTAATTTAAAATTTATTCCTATTGTAAAAAAACTTGTTTTTATGAAGAAAAAACTACTAAAAGATTTACATGTGTTTATGTCCAATTAAAATGTTAAATTACTTCTAATGACCATAATTGGATTAATTGATAAAAAATAATCCAATTATACTTTAAAACAAATTAATATAATAGTTTAACTATATAAATAAATTAGATGAAAATGTAGTTTTGAATTAAAATGCATTATTTTTCATTATTGATTAAAAATGTAACATTATTAGAAAATTACCAAAAAAATAACCAAATTAAATTTTGATATCCCTATTCTATAGAATAAGTTTAATTTTTCAAATATAACATATAAAATTGAAAAAATCCAGATTTAAAAAGGGTTTTCCATTAAAAGTTGGTAAAACTGTATTTTTAAAAAAATACATCTTTTATCCAAAAATTTGAATTTATTATTATATCATATCTATAAAATAGATAGGATGAATTTAAAACATTAAATTTAATATATAACATATATTATTCATTAAATTAAAATCCATAAAAAATTATATGATTTTATAAATACAATTATTCTCTTTTAAATAGGTTTTCAAAAAAACACATCCTTTATATTTAATTGGTTTTTATTTCTATTCTTAATGAATTTTGTAACCAATGAATCATTATTTTATCCTGTGTAAACCATATTTTCATAATTCAGTTGATAAAATTTATTCCGGCCATTCCAACAACTAGGTTTTAACTACCATTTATAATAATAATAATAATAATATATTATTTCTCGGTATAACTCAATGTTGTGTGCGACGTAAGATTTTAGAGAAACCTGTTATTGTGTGTTGAGTATGCTATCAGAAAAAGAATAACCTTTAACATAAAATTAATATCTTATCCATAAATATTAATAGATATGAAAGTGTATTATTCTATAAATACCTGGGTCGTTACACTATTAATCTGTAATAAGTTAATCAAGTCATTTTAATCATTATACCGGAGGTTTAGATACATATAAAGGATAACAGACCTAAGGTAAGGGATAAATTTTCAATCTCATTATTATACGAGATTATTTATATGTAGGTAATTACCGGGGTATATTTATCATCTACATCAATATTTCCTAAATATGTAATATTATTTGTATTCTTATAAAAAAATTTAAGCTCAATTTTATCCACTGGTGAGTTTTTATTAAACAGTATGAAAGGAATATTTTGTCATTTTTAGAATGAAATACATTTTTTTGACTTGTCTTAAAAAAGTACGATGAGATTTTTTTTTAAACTTATACATCATGAATGGATTCTTAAGATTTCATAACACCTTATTGGCATGAATCTTCCTTCAAAATATTTAAAGTGAATTTTCAATTAAATTATTTTCTTTTAAAATTTCATAGAATTTTGAGAAAAGAAAAACATTTTTGAAGAAGAAAGGATATTTTCACAAATGATTAATTTCAAGTATTTTATCAAAATAAATATCCATCTAAGATGATAATTTTTAAATAGGGTTATGTTTCTATACCTATTATTACTTTTATTTGATTGTGTTTATGATTGAATTATTTTAATAAAATCCATTTATTTTATATGGATTATGATGGGATGATATTGAAGAAAACCAATTTTGTTCATTAGGTTATGCTATGATGTGTAGGACCCCGATGAACCCTTAGAGGGGATGTGGGAATTAGGGAGTCAAATTTTTCTTATAAAGTGATGGATATTTTACCCAAATTGGTAGGAACTCGGGAAAATAGTATAATGGATATGATCAGTAATAAAATATTCACATGAAAAGACACTACACAATACTTTTACATGGTTCACCCCTAAGGGATACTTCCATGGATCATACGTCAACAGTCTGTTGGTTATACCAAAATCCATTAATCTTCACTAGCTGTGGGATATAGATGTTCATTCACAATCACTCTATGCCAGGATCACTGGCTTTACAACATTTTATGGATCTCTCACTACGTCCCTCGTAACACTTTCACTAAATCCCACTTATCGACTTCTCTGATAGAGGTCAAACTTAGTTTATCGACTCGGGGTTCACTTCAATGATTTGGTATTAAAGTCATTGTACATGACATATCATGGGAACCTACTTGCACCGTAGACTATAATTGATGCACTTGTAAGAACTGGACGAGCAATCTAGATATTAAAAGACAGATATATGCTCCACAATGAACATGTGCACAACACCTACTCTTGCACGCAAGATTTGGGATTTTTCACAGAAGATGAATTTCACTGAACACTTGTTTTTACTGAAACCCATATATTTTGAAAAACCAATCCAAAATGTTCACTTGGTATTTTTGAGCTAAATAATCATCTTTCACGCAATATTAACTCCCTCCAAATTTCTCGTATATAAATCTATCACACGACAGGGCACTCCGTTCTTCTTTGAAAATTATTAAGTCTTCAATGGGGATAGCCACCTATTTTTATGCCTTGAATACCCTTCATGAAACATTCTGATGTGTCTTTGTCGGTGTGTGTAAGTTTCTTCCCGAGCACACAAAACCCCTTTAACATCATATTGGGATTGGAAAAAATATTTAGTTCAACATCATCTTTTGCAAACTTCATGCCATTTCCATTATTTAATGTTCTGATTCCAAAATATACCTTTCATTCATGTTTCCAAATAACCTTCAATATTGGGTGCAGAAACCAATATTTCACACACATTATATGTCTTTTGTGTACATTCCTTTACCAAAAACACCTTTCTCCATTTTCTGATTTTGAGGCCCAAAAAATTGGCAAACACAGTGAAATGATGCCACATTCAATATTGTTATGTGCTTGAATTTTAAGATCCCATTATGTGTATAATTCTTGATCTTCCATTGAAGGATTAACAACAAAAAACACAAAACATGATCAAATCAGTGTATATTGACAACAAACACAAACCAAATTATCATTTTAAGCAATGGACAACCTTGGTTCCAACATCATGAATGGTTTATGATTTTGTGGAACATGTAAGAATGATTTAATTATGAGATGGGTGGGACCTATATATACCGCCAATTAATTTGATAATGATTTATATCTCATGAGATATACTTGACTGGAATGGAATGTAAATATGGTTCAGTAATACATAGAAAAAACAAAATGTATATCTAGTTCAGTAATACAGCGATGGAAAGAAGAGTGATCTCAGTTTGGTAATGGACTTTGTACACAATTATTCACTTGGATATTAACCTTGGATAATATGAAATTGATTTTCTATGATTATGTGTTTTCCACAAGTTCTTTTATTATGTCAGTGCAATATTATCATGGTTAACGTTCCTTTATGATTTATGCCTTACATACTACCAAGATTTATTTTATGACTCAATAATTTCATATTCAAAATATATGTTCATGTTTTTAAATTCTTATGTTTAATTATTGTTTGATGTTCTTCATGTTTACCCTTAATGATAATTTGAGAGAAATATTATAAGTAATTTACATTACTTATGTGTTTCTGATATATGATATGTATTTCTATGACTTTGGTTTCTGGTCTTAGTAAATATATATAACTACATATAACATAGTTTAACATTGAATGTTTCAGATGTGGAATGTTTGGGAAATATGAATATTGATACCAAGAATAGAATCATGTTAATTGTATGAGTACAGGTCATAATACTGAGGATAAAGAGATTTTTAATGACATGTGAATGTTATATGACATTCTTCCAGTATTTTTTACATTATTCATAAGAAGATTGTGGTTGAGAAACCTTAATATATGTTTCATATTTTAGGAAAGATGAAGATGATGGATCCTGTGTAATTGATTAAGAATAAATCGGGATTATTGAGGTCTATATATTTCAGAATTCATAGATTATGTTATATGAATAATGAAATATATAAGTGTTTTTAGTATAAGAATTGTACTGAGGATTAAAAAGGATATGTTTAATAGCTCTACAGAGAAAAAAAAATTATTTAAGGGTAAGGTTATATACTTAGAGAACACATTATTAAGGGAAACATAACCCTTAATTTTTTTTATGTTAAGATAATTATGTTTGGATAATGATATGTTGGATTTGAAAAAGTAAATTAGATGATTCTAGTTTCTTGAGAACTAATAATATATTTGTTGACAAGAGGGTTGTGATATCTGGGATTAAGTATATAAATTTTTGGTACCAAAGGAATAATACACTATATTATGGAATAAGGAAACTTGCATGTTTTCAATAAGGATATCTGAAAATTCAGGTAGTTAACGTGACTCAAAAGAATGCATGATGAAGGTGTTAAATTTTTTTGAATGTGACCAACCAGGGATACCTTATGATATATGGGGGATAAATGTTAGGATAATTTTGTGAACCTTTTTATATAGTTTTTTATTTTTATATTTCAAAAGGATTGTAAGGTTATCGATATTTTTGGAAAGTTTAAGTAAAACACCAGATGAAGTTTGTGAGAAAAAAGTATTATCTGAACATATATTTACTTATGCATATTTGATAACCTGTGCTATGTTTTTATTTTAAAGACATATGGAATGAACAATCATTAATTTTATGGATCACATGATCTTCTAACACTTCAAGAATAAAAAATTCAACTTCATTTCCTTGAATAAGAGATAAAGTGGAAATTGTCTAAGGCATGACCAATAATGATTATATATTGAAATCAAGTAAGTATTTATTCACATGTTCTTGAAATATAGGAAAATGATCTTGAGAAAAAGTGTTATCCTACTACCTTCTTATCCGATGAATCATATGGTTCCATAAATCATCGAAGATTTATAGCATTATGATTATAAACTTTGTCCTAACATTTCTATCTATCACTCTCCATTAGAACTTTATGGTTAGATTTTTCTTCCATATCCATGTTTTAATATCCCACCTATGTTCTGCTTTGTGGAAACCCATGGATGAGTAACTTTGGGTAACCATTATATTTCTAACTTTACATTTTAAAATGATATTTTGAAATTACTTTTTATGATGTGGGTTTCTATGAAAGAAACATCCAAGTAGTAAACCTCTTAAAACCCAAATGAATTTTGAGGGAGAATTTCATTTTAAGGGGGGTAGAATTTAACACCACGATATTTTATGGGATATATTCTTTTAAATTTCATTGATTTCTTGTGTTGTACACTAAACCAATATTATCTCATGTTATATGCAACACTGTATTAACTTGCGGTATATAAAACACTATTATTGTATTTTGTTACACACAGTTTCAAGTTCTTTTCATAGAATTCATTTAATGCAAGACCGAGTATAAGTGAACAACTAAATATTATAACCTAGTCATTAGAATGGAGGTTATGAATAATACTATATTCTTTCTAAAAAAGTATTTTAAAAAAATTATTGATAATAAATTACTAAAATCACTCTTTATATATTCAATCTAATGTTTCAAATTAATCTTATATGTTTTCTAGACATTATATAAGAACAAATACAATTTTTCTAAAAAAACACTGGTAGAAATCCCACCAATACCAACAGTTCTTTCTCAACAGTTTGGAAAAAATGTTGGAATAATGAACATATACCAAATATTGTGCGAAACAGTTGGTATAGACTAATATATGTTGGTTTTCCCAACAGTTTTAGTGAACCGCTGGAAAAAACCGCCTCAATACCCAACGTTTCATAAGTACCATTGGGATAGTCCTACCTAAAATGTCTCCACTTATGGCCATCCTCCCATCCTAACTTTCCCTCACATCACACCCCACTTCTCCATCCCTATAACACTGCTCCACTCCATCCCTAATCCCCATCTCTACTGCTCCCATCCATACCCCCTTGCTTCCATGCTCATCCCCCTCGCACTCCCCTCCTCCCATTCCAACCCCCTCGCCACTCGCCTCTTACCGCTCCCTCTACGCCGTCACTCACATACCCCCTCCTCATCATCCTCTAGTCAAGAATCCCATATAAGGTTCCAAACCCCCCTAATTCGAGTATTCCCTCACCCGACATGAATCCCCCTAGATCAAGATTTTCCTCACCTGAAGAGAATCCCCTTAGGCCGAGAAGGTCGAGCATCCCCTCTGGTCCAGAATCCTTCCTAGGTCGAGGATCCCCTCTAATCAATCATCCCCTTCTATGTTTTTATGATTCAAGTATTATTTTTCAGTGAGTCCCAAATCTTTTTATGGTATGGTTAATTGATTCTTTATTTAGGTTGAGTTTTTTTGATTCAATTTGTATCATTTCATATTGTTTCATTTATCTGTGATATATGATTGATTTTAGATTTATCAAAACATAAAAATAGTTATAATTGAAGTGTTTGTAGATAGAAATAATTGTATGTTTACATAGAAGACACCATGAGAACATTATCTTTTTGCAATTTAGGTGAACAATATATGATGTGTTTCTAGTTTCATAAAGAATATCATATTCTATGTGAAATAATATAGATCTCATAAAAATGTTAAGAATATTTAATGTGTAGAATTATTCATACCATTGATGCTTTTTGAATGCAGTTGTCATGTGACTAGAGTGTTATAATTTGAAAATGAAAATGTTATCTAATGTATACTATTTTAATATGTTCATGATGTATGTGAAGGAAAATTCTTTTATTGATAAATGTTTTGTTCTTTTTGGATTCAAATACAGTTGAATTGGTAACCATATTTTATTAAATTATAAAGTGTTATCTTGATACAATGTTCCCTATAAATATGGAATTAACTTTTGGGATAGGTTTGAAACTTTTTTAGAGGTTATTAACAAGAATATAATTTCGTATTTTATCCATATTGATTTTTTCAATGGAATAAAAACACTATATGAAGGATAAATTTTTCAAAATTATTTTCCTTAAAAAAATATATGTGAATTTAATGTTATATGATGTTTCCATTAGAGTGTTTTTTGGTATTAATAAGTATGGTAAAAAGGAGGGTTTATCAACTTTTATGTTATAACCCTGAATGAGTATTTTTTTTCAACACCAGATCACTTATCTTTGTAGCTCAAAAGTGTTGAATTTTATTTTTGCTTTATTATTTCTCACATTCTAACCATGTTTATGTTTAAGAAACAAGGTCTTCTATTCATTCACATGCTTTTTATTGATGGAAAATTTCATATTCACTTGAGCAATTTGATAACTCTCAATGTTTTCTATTTTTTATTTTATCTTTTTATAACTCAACATACTATATGATCAAAACTTATTTCTTATCATGTTCAACCATTTTAATATGTATGGATCCATTTGTAGGAACTGATTTAGAACATGAAAACGTTGTCTCTTTTCCCTTACCACTAATCAAATGCTTTTGACTAGGAATCAAATTCATACATATGAAAGCTCCATGACCAACTTAATTATACCTTCAAAAAACTTCTTCAACTGCTTTTGATTTTCCTTAGGAAATATCTTAGGATATTTTTCTAGAATGTAAAATACTAATAAAATTCTACTATCTATTTCTTAGATGGTTTCCATTTTGAGTTCAAATTTTCTATCATAGCTTTTTTGATCTTTATTTCTATTTTTAATAGTCCATCAAAAATCCATTTTTTATTTTATTGAAAATATACTTTAATGGTAAGTGGAACCAACAAAAGAAATTCTTTATCATCAAGTCACACCCACAAAAAAACTTTTAAATAGTCTATTCTGTAGCCTTTACTACCATAATAGAATCATATTCTACATACTAAAACTTTATTATGATCATCTCTCTTCAATGACAACTTAAGAGTGTCTTTTTCTACTTTTTTCTTTAGTTTACACCTCAAGGAAGATTTTTTTCCTTTTTTGTACTTATTCAATCATTGACTCCTATTTTCATTATCATATGCCTACTTTTTAGTTTCTACTTACCAAAAGTTCTCATAAAAGTTTCCATATACATTGAAATATTCAAAAAAATTATCAAGGCTTTCACAAGTGTTTTCTAGAGATAAATTTCTCTTCATATGTGAAAACTAAATTTTCATAATAGTTTTGTTCTTAGTTTTAACTATTCTCTCATTTTCATATTCTATTATACCACTTGTATGAGTATATATATTATACCAACAATTAATGTCCATGTGCTTAAATTTCTAGCAACACCAATATTTTACAAAAAATCTTGTTTATTTCTCCACTGAGGTTGTTTTTCAATATTTATTTTATTCATGTATTTGGATATATTTAGCATAATTTTGGGATTGGTTTGGGGAACTACTTTTTATTCATATTCTCACATCCACCCTTAATGTATTGGAGACTCTCTCTATATTTTATATAACAAGTTTTTGTATAGACATTGATATTTTTAGAATACTTACAAATAAAAAGGACTTAGCAATTATAAATTTATTAGAGTAGTGGGATACATTATTCATTGAAGATGAAGTGGAGGGCTCTCCAAATGTTTTAAATATTTATTTTGTACCAGTATGAAACTATTTTTAGTATAAAATATTCAATGTGATTTTATTGGTAACAATTTTCTCCTCAGTTCTTTAGGGAGGTTCATCTTGGGTTGATTCTAGTTTCTTTGAGTTTTGGTCCATGCTCTTAGAACATCATAATGTGGGAATATTTCTCAACCTAAAATAATTATATTCTATATTAGTATTATGATTTTTTTCTCTTGAGGAATATTGTTAATCAGTTATAGTAAACTGTAATGATATTTTACCCTTTTAGTTTTCACATGAAGTCAAAAATCCTTGATATTCACAATAACTTTATACTACTCTTATTAGATTTTATAATTGCCACTTATCTAACATTGATCCTCATTACTAGGGCATATCATGGTTCTTTTGGGTCCACCTTAGACGTGATTTGGCATCCGCTGCCGAAGGCAAATAAGTTTGGATCATCTTGGTTCATCTGCCACTATTTTCCACCATTTAAGGTTGGTTTATTCTTACCTCTTTTTTTCCCAATTTAATTTGGGGATTTTGGTGATTTATGTGCCCATGAAAAATCTATATTAGGTATGAATTTCATGAATAAGACTACTTTACATCATGCCCCTCTTATGATTTTCCTTATATGATATCATTCATTTATATGTATTTTTTACTACAGATATTAAACCAATATATATATTTATTAGTATAGATTGGATAATTATTATTAATTCCATGATCGACTATATCCCAAATGACTTAAAATGTCCAAGATAATATAAAAAAACAAGACTAACTAAATCTAATAGAAATGTTCCAAACAAACTTGTATTGAACAAAACCAAACTAAGATGAAACTCAATCCAAACTGATTATATACCATTAACAGGATGAGTAATTGGTAATTAATAAGAATGTAAAATTTGTTAGTATCATTTTGAAACATGTATCTATTTCCCCATTTCTAGTAGAAATATTAATTTACCCATGTGGTGTTGTGGTTATTTTATGTTGGGAGGTGATGTGTATAGTCACATGAGAAATATATGTTTTAGTTTAGTTTTTATTTTATTTTCTTTATCGCATTGTCCACTTAGGTCTTTTACTTATTTCTGCGGATAGAGTGTAGTTGTATTTGGTGAAGGGGTCCAGAAGGGGTTTAGATTGATTTATTCAGCCAAACTTGATCTGAGGTAAGATTATATGGTTACTAATTGTCTCAAACCTCATGTGTTTGGGGATTTCAGTGTTTTTGACTTCATTTTATGTTTTTGGTAGGGCGTTGGATCGTTTAGTGTTGGTTCCAGTGGATTTGGTTCTCCACTACCAATCGAGGTAAGTCTTTAATGTCGTTGGTTGGTTTCTCACTGGTTATATAGTGTCCTTTATGTGTTTTAAGGTTCCTAATATCCTTTTTGTAGTGTGTTGATTCCTGATCATTCGTTTCGAGTCTCCAAGTCAAGGGTTACTCACCTGCATATGCATCGGTAAGTAAGTATATGTATGTGGGTTCTCCCATTACATGTATATTCAACCATGGCAGTGATTATAAAAATATGGGTATAGTTGTGCCCATGTGTGTGTATATATATAGATATATATATAAATTCATACACATGTGAGTGGATACTAGTATATGGATATAAGTATATGTGCAAGGACCCCCTTGAACATCCTCATGTCCATGCAGGTGTGTACATAGGGGCTAGGTGTCCTTGAATGTTTGTGAATGTGTGTATACCTAGTTGGGGATCAGCTGCTTTTAGTTAGAAATCTCCAAGAGCCAAAGTGGATGGCTTGGTTCCACCTTGAGGTAAGGGCCCTCTCATAGCCTCTTTAATTCAATAATGATTTAAATTGAATTTTGATTATTTCTTAATTATTCGTAATTATTTTTGATTTCATATCTTGAATAATAGTTCAATAATATAATTGTTTCATTTGATACATAAAGTCGTGTTTTTATAATAAAATCCCTCCAACAGAGGTGCGCTATATGCAAAAACTGACAACAGTAGTTATGTTGATCTAGTTGCTTAACTTATTGCATTTGATTTGTGCTGAATGAGTTTTAAAATAAATGTTAAATATAATTAAATGAATTATGTGATGAATCAATTCCATGATTTTTAATAAAACCCCTCCAACAGAGGTGCGATGTCCTCTAAACCAAAGAGACACTAATATATTTTTACATATAGATACATACCTGAGTGAAGTAAATGTTATATAAATAAATACACAAACATATTGTGTCAGATGTCATGTTCCAACTAGGACAGCAAGACTCCTTGTGTATTAGGTAATCGTGTGATAAATAGGATTCCATGATACCCAAACATAGATACCTTTTTCTGAACAAAAAACTTGTATCATTGTACCATCATATGTGAATCCCATCCTATACCGAAATACTCTAAATAGGGAGTATGAATGATTACTCAACAAAAAAATGAATGTGTAGTATTGAGTCATGCATCCAAGCCCTAGACTAATACTTAACTCTCAATATAGCTCATCACACAACTCCCAACATATACCATACTACTAAATGTAGTGTCTCATTCCACTATATATCACAAACCAACCTTCTCATTCAAAAAACATCCATGTTAATACATTATGATCAATTTAAATCCATTTTATATAATAATACCATATTAACAAGGGTTGGTCTAATATCAGATTCCAAACACTCCATTATCACTCATGGTTGGGTTCATCGAGAACCTTATCATTGAAGGTGAGGACATTATCTTGAACACTATCTTATCAATCATTGTAGGATTAGATATCATGTTATGATATGATAACTTCATTATCACTTATTTAAGGGTCCTTCCAACACCTTATCACTCAAGGTGTTTTCATTCCTTAAGATATATAATTATACTTGTTAGAAACTGTCACCTAATATGTGTATGAAGTAAAAACAACGGAATTTGGTCCATATCATAGCTCACCAGATATGTACAAGGTTCTAGTCACTCAGGACCTATACCCCCATCTAAAAAACATCTCAGCATCAAAGTGAAAAATGTCAGTCCTCTTGGTACTCATATATCTTACACCAGGGAATCCAATAGAGTATTTGAGACTCAAATCAGTCTAAAAACCAAAAAATAAATAATTACCTCTTGATGACCTCGAATACTATATTATATTCTTTTATACTTCCTTGAATCCCATTCTACCAGTGCTTACAAGTCCTCACCACCACACAAGTCAATCCTCTCAGTCACATAGTCTAGACTCATCTCTCGAGGATTATCCCATGCATCGATGCATACCTCATCATCCAAATAGACAAAGAGGATTATTCACCACATGATTGTCCTAGTCATAAAATAACACCATGTCGAACCCATATACATTCTTATCTCATCCACATGGGAATCCTCAAGCGTCCCGCAGACCTGTCCTAGTCGCTACTCACTAACCATAATCTGCATCCAACACACTATAGTCTTCTCTTATCATGTCAACCATTCCTTAATTATATTATCAATAATATTCTCAATAACCTCATCAAAATCATGTATTATAACCTATCCCCACAAACCAGGTTCCATCCTAATATAAATCACTCTGAGCCTCTTGGCATTATAATGCCAATACGTCTGACAGTACCCAATACCCCCACTTGTATCTCATCATTTATCAACTTAGTTGAACTATTAGATCTCTAAATGGAGTAAAACCTTCCATAATACATTTTATAGACTCGGGGGGACCATCCCACTCTAAAAACCCACCAATATTCGAATCCATCATCATAATTATTTCCTCATCAAACACTATATGTAAAATTGCATCACCTATCACTACAAGGCCCAATGCTCTTAAGAATACTTTACCTGATCTAAACCCTCATTTAGTATATACACATATCATGCCAATTATAGGACATATTTTAGAACACTAATATAGTAATCGATATCTTTTCCACTTAGAGACCTAGGGACATGGTGATTTCATTTCCCTAAAATAACTAAAGAACTTTCTCTAAACCTAGGCGGCTTGTGAACACCATATTTATTGGTATATTATGTTAATATACTTCCTTTAATTTACCATCCTTAGAGGCCATGACTCCCATGGAACTTAGTTATAATCAATACCTTTGATATATATGACTGAATAATCATGTCAGTGTTTAAGGGTATATAGAAAATCTTAATACTTTCTTTACACGAATGGAATTCAAATGTTTTCCTATGTTGATAATTCAAAATAAGGGAGGAATCATTACATCTTGGAATATTTACCATGATTCTATAGATGAAATTGGTTTCATATGAAGAAAATAATGATAGAATGTTCCCATAAGACTCCATGAGATCTTCTATCTTTTACCCTAGAGAAGATATAGATTGGCGTAATAAATTAATTAATGTATTCCCCACCTATAAAGCCTATAATAGTACCTCTACCTTGGTAGAAATGTAACGCCCCGACCCCAGCTACCCAGAGTCGGTGCATTACTTCGTAACATTGGCATGATCACAAAAGATCAAGTCTCGAAAGACCGATTAGTTCAGTAGCCTTGGAAACACTAGATACATTCGTAAACATTACATTACATCATAAAGTGAAAAACTAAAATAACATAGTCTCCATAGTCCACACTTCTATCCTCTTCGGACTATCCCTGCAGGTCATTCATAAAATACTTCTTCACATCCTGGAAAATATTAAAACATTGAAAGGGGTGTGCTCGGATGCTCAGTAAGGTTAACAATATTGCGGAAGCTTTCATAAATAAACATAAAAATTTAAGGCAATGTATAACTAAAACAAATGCCTTTTAAACTTGAACATCAACAAAATATGGCAAAAGTAAAATGAGATAATTCCATTCACTTCTTCACATGGATATTCTACTGGTCGAATAATCACATGGAATATCAATAACCACTTTCATAATGATGGAATGCATAATTCCAGACTATCATAACCACGTAGTCAAGGACTCGTGCCAAGACCACAAATAAGATTTTGTCAAGGCCTCGTGCCAAGACACTAGTTTGTCTCATGAGACCTGCCGATGCATCGAGGAGCTATAGCGGGCTCCACCCGTCAATTATTAAGTCCAATGCATTCATCATATGAATATGTTTAAACATATCATAATCCATAACATAATCGTATCACATAAAACATGCATAAAGGAAACATAACAGTTCCACATTTCAATCACAAGATATAAATACAACACATTGATATAATAAAAACGCTTTCAAAACCATTTTCAATACCAAAATAAAAGAAAGTTAAAACTTTGTATTTATTTTTCATTAAAAAAATGATGGCTTGTAGAGGAAGCCAAAACTCAAATAATGGTCACGGCGGCAGAGAAGTCATTGTCGCCGCATAAGTACGGAAAGAAAAACATTCCCTTTTTGTCGTTTAGTAAAACGCTTCGTATAAAATAGATTCCTTTTGAATAAAGATAAAAGTCAAAGGGGTTTATACACCGTATAAAAGAAAGTTGTGTATAAAGCCAAATATGCCTCAATGAAAGGAGATTGAGACGAAGTCCTTAAAAAGATAATTTTTAAAATAAAATAGATCTATTATGTGTATTCACTATAGGTACACATAAAGAAAGTAAAAATACAAAATAGGACATAATAATATCATGACATAATTTGGAAGTAGGAGATTAACCCAAAGAATGGAAGTCGGGTTAAGAAATTCCCTTACCTCATGTCCGACTTGACTCAACCGTTCTTTAACCTCCTGAATAATAAACTAGAGTTAATATCTACCTTATTAAGAACCATTTTCAATTTCATTATCCTTTTTATATCACTTATTACAATGTTATGAACGTTATGTAATTATTTAAGTTAATAACGGTCGTTTTGTCGATCTTTGGTACTTGTGTCAACAATAACCTTCTTATAATTACAAGTTGTTCATGTGGTGAAATGTCCATTATATCCAGAATTATATTCATGATTTAGATATCATATATATCATATATATACAGTATATACATTCATTTATAATATTATGTAACATTTAGAGGTAAGAAATGAAATGCACCGTTCATGGAGACGGTAAGCCGTACGTACGCATGAACGCTACTTTCATTTCAATTTTGTATTTAATGGAATGAAATCATAATTATATAAAGGTATAATATAGTTCCAGTATAATATAGTGTATAATACTATTTACTCCATCCTTTATACATCCCACATATGACATTAACGATTCAAATCACTTTGAGGGGGCGGTAGTCCGCACTTCCTAAAATGAAATTATCGTGTTTTACCCATAATGGAAATCATAAAGTATGCCGTAAATGAGAAATACAGAAGCATAAGTAAAACATAAACATAATATATATATCATATATAAATATAGTGACATCTTAATGGCCACCTTTGAAGGTGTTATATGAGTGTTGAACAATCATCGTTTCGTGAGGCAGAAATTCACCATCCAGAGAAACCGTATGTTCTTTAACCATTAGATGTAGGTGTGTGTAAGTGTAGCTCGAATAATTCTTATAACAACATCCTAGTATATTGAGGATACTGGTTTTGTTACAAAAGAAATGAATTAAAAGAGTTTAGGGGGTTGGAGAAGAAAAATAAAACAAAACAACATTAGAAAAGACATTACCTCAAAATCGGGTAACTCTTTTTGATTTGAGCCAAAGGCTTCCTTGGGAAGATTTCTGCCCAACTTAAGGCTTCTAGGAGTAATAGGGGGAAGTTGGGAGAGTATTTGGGCAGAGGTTGGCCGAGCCAAATGGCTTGAAAGTGTAAATGAGGTGGGAGAGGTGGGGGCCTTTTATAAGTGGAGAGGAGGGGAACTTTTGGAAAGATTGAAATGTTACATTATTTCACAATGATTTTCGGATTCTAAAGGTCCCACACTTATATAATTAGAGGATAAGGTGATAAGGTTTCGAAATCTCCTCATCCAATATGCTTTGGACAAGTGTAAGCCTTGGATTTTGCATTATCTTCTCATTTTATTTAAATCGTTAAATAATGAGGTCATCGCTGCATCATAATGATGTCATAAATAATTTAATTTATATAATGTCTAAAAATTATAAAAAAAATACTATTATGTAGGAAATCTTTTTATATTTCTAATGAATATTTATAGTCAAAATTTGGACTTGTGTAACCCCACTTAAAAACTGTTTTAGTAAAATAACTCATGTTTGTGTCAATTTAATTTTAACATTAAATAAATATATATTAATGTCATTTTCCAACTAAAGTGGATCCATGGGGTCCCCAAGTTGACCCATGGGTTGTCTTGGTCGGCCATGACTCATCCAATAGGAGTAGGACAAGTTTCATGCTCATCTCATATTATAAAAACATTATTTGTACCTTAAACTACACTAATTACCTCTAATCGCGATTAAGAACTTAAAAGTTACTATTCACCAAAATATTATTTTAATCTCATTGAACCACATTTTACTTCTTAATGACAACCATTTATGTCGGATTTTTGAAAATCAAATCACAGAAGTGGTAATATTTCATTTAAACGAAAAATCAGTTATTTAACTACCACTTAGTGGTTTCACTATTCATCAAAAATTGAAGTTTTTCAGAACAATGCCAAAATTTCACCCTAAGCTATAATTGATATTCCGAATTCAAAAATGATGTCTATTTTAAAAAATTCCAAACATATAAGTTGCATTAATTAATTTTATAATTAATTCCTGCTGTCACAACAAATAGCGTGTTTTTAAGAAACAATTTATATCAAAAGATCGGCAATTGTTTATGTCCAATTTCAATGTTAAATTAATTCTAATGACCACCATTGGATAAAATTGTAAAAAATATATTCTAATTATACATTAAACCCACTAAATAGTATAATTTATCACTATAAATTATTTTGAATAAAAAGTTGTTTTTAAGTATTTTTCAATATTCATAAAAAATTAGAAGTTCTCAGAAAAATACTAAAAATTCATCATAGGTTAATTTCGATATTCCGAATCCAAAAATGAAGTCCATTTTGAAATATAAAATTTCTATAATTTTAAAAAGTGGTTATTACTATTCATAACGGCTACTTTTATTAGTCGCGGTGTTTTAGAACTCGAAGTTGCGTACAATGCAAGCTATTGCATTATTGAATGAGAAGCGTATCATGGAAGCTCGGGGTGTTACATTCTCCCCTACTTCAATAAATTGCATCCTCGCAATTTGAAATTTTCTTTGAAAATAAAAGGTTGAAAAGAGAAAATACCTTTGAGGAAAACCCACATCGGAAATAAGGTTAATAAATATATAACATTAAAAGAAAGCAGGATAAGTACAAAGGTCACCCGATATAGACCATTCAAGGATTATATGAAAATATGGATATGGAGGAGAAACAAACCATAAAGGTCTGATGGAGAGTTATAGAAAACAGGATTAGGAGAAAGTTTAACCACAAGAAAATCACAAACTTGTGATTGGTTAAACGGTCATTGAATCCCCAGTTGGAAAAGTTAACCGACAACATTTTTGTTTTAAGTTACCTTTTATAATGTTGAGGAATTTATTTAGGAGATTTACTAAGAACGTAAGGGAATATACATACTTGTTATGTATACTTTCATTCGTTAATAAATTTTTACCACAAACCTAACTTTTACTCCAACTGGTAACGGAACTCAAAAATATTCTCTTTATCCTAATTGTATAAGGTTCAAAATGTTAACACATACCATTTATATTAGTAAAACTATTTTGTAATAACCAGGGACTTCCTGTAGGCTAGTGGTAGGAAATAAAGGCTTGTCGCACTATGGTTGTGGGTTCGATTCCTGCAGCTTTGTCCGACGCGATGGGTTATTCCCCACCCTGCAGGTTGTCCTTTTCCTAAAAATATAGTACTATACTATTCCAAAAATAATCTTCATAAATGTTTTAACCTTAAACAATACTATCCAAAGTTCAACATAATCCACTCCAACCTTTATAGTTATCCAAAATACCTTCATCCAGACTTTCTCTAAAAGGTCTCTAAATTCCAAAATCAATTGTAACATCAGATTCCCCAAACAAAGAAATGTTTCTCTTATTGTCACATACTAAAAAAATGATTACCTTAATCATATTAAAACCTTACTGAAATCAACAAGTACTGCAGGACAATCCATATATATATATCACATTATTCTTATAACCATAATATAATCCTTGAGTCCAAAAGCACCAATACATTAATTATTCCACATCAAATGTAGTCACAGCATAAGATTGTCCTTGATCCCTTGGCCTTTTCTGAGGTAAGTTTCCTTGACGCTTAGGACATTCATTTGCATAATGCCCTATTTCCCTACAATTGTAGCATTCAACTTTGACAGCCTCTTTCTTTCCCTTGCAATCACGAGCCTGGTGACCCTTTTCTCCACATTTATAACAAACTCCCATTCCTTTTAGGCAAGTACCAGGGTGATTCTTCCCAAAATTATCACATAATGGAAAATCCTTCTTTCCCTTTTTCCCTTTATCTGTCTCTTGTTCCACCGTTCTCTTCTTCTCTTGCTTTACTTTGTTGTCATAAGACTTAGAGAATTCCTTTTCTGTCTTGATAGCACACGAGACAATATCTTCGTATGATGAGAAGGATTGTGATACTAAAGCTCGACGGAGAAATGGTTTTAACCCATCAAAGAAACGATCAATCTTACTTCTTGGGTTATGTATATAATCGGCAGCATGCCTCGCTAACCTTGTAAAGTTAGCCTCATACTTTGCGAGATTCTCATCCTCCTTCTGCCTCAAACTCAGAAATTGCCTTTCCATATCTGCTCGATGGTCACGAGGAAAGTATTTTTCTAAGAAAACCTCTTTTAACTCCCTCCATTCCATATTTGATACGTCATCAACTTCCTTTGTGTTTTGAATCAGCGACCACCACTGATCGGCATCTCCAGTGAGGCGGTAAACTGCCATGACAACCTTCTCCCTTTCACTACTCCCCAAGGCATGGAATATTTTCTCTAAGGAATTTATCCATTGCTCAGCTAATATAGGATTTGTACTCCCATTGAAGGTTGGTGGTTGTTGCCTCATGAAACGGTCTAGCATTGATCCTCCACGTTGCGGATCAGGGTGCTCCATACGAGTAAGGTTATTATTCATAACCTGAGTGAGTTGTCCCAGTATGGTAATAAGTTGATCAGCACCAGTTGTATCTCCAGATCCACAATAATTATCTTGAGCAGGAGGGAAATCCCTACACGGAGTTCGTACATTGATACGGTTTCCATTTCTTCCACTAAGAGCCATTTCTAAACAATGGCATAAACTAGATTAGTTTATGAATCAAAATACATAATTCCATAATTATAAAATACTTAACATAAATTGAACTATTTATGGATATAATCCATAATCATAAAAATGTTTTCTTTGAGGAAGTATATACTCATAAACCCTTCATAATGATTTGTAAAGAAAATGAGAGTTATCCTAAGTATATCCCCCGGGAGTGTCGTAACCAAGAGTGCAGCAAGGCCCGTTGTCGTGCACCAGTTCCCGTTCGAGTCTAGCTCAAAGCGGTGTTTTCAGGTTTTACCCCTAGGTACATCTGTGCCAGAGCCTCCTCTACCTGCTCATATCCAGACAGGGATGTATTGCTCGGAAAACTCACAAAATCTCTACAATACCATAATTCTAGGAAGTTCTTCTATACTAATCCTCAAAGTCTATCTTCGGGATATGTCCTCTAATCAGAGTTTATCTAAATCTAGCTTCCAAGTTTAGTACTAAACTTCCTCTGATACCAACTGTAACGCCCCGACCCCAGCTACCCAGAGTCGGTGCATTACTTCGTAACATTGGAATGATCACAAAAGATCAAGTCTCGAAAGACCGATTAGTTCAGTAGCCTTGGAAACACTAGATACATTCGTAAACATTACATTACATCATAAAGTGAAAAACTAAAATAACATAGTCTCCATAGTCCACACTTCTATCATCTTCAGACTATCCCTGCAGGTCATTCATAAAATACTTCTTCACATCCTGGAAAATATTAAAACATTGAAAGGGGTGAGCTCGGATGCTCAGTAAGGTTAACAATATTGCGGAAGCTTTCATAAATAAACATAAAAATTTAAGGCAATGTATAACTAAAACAAAAGCCTTTTAAACTTAAACATCAACAAAATATGGCAAAAGTAAAATGAGATAATGCCATTCACTTCTTCACATGGATATTCTACTGGTCGAATAATCACATGAAATATCAATAACCACTTTCATAATGATGGAATGCATAATGCCAGACTATCATAACCACGTAGTCAAGGCCTCGTGCCAAGACCACAAATAAGATTTTGTCAAGGCCTCGTGCCAAGACACTAGTTTGTCTCATGAGACCTGCCGATGCATCGAGGAGCTATAGCGGGCTCCACCCGTCACTTATTAAGTCCAATGCATTCCTCATATGAATAGGTTTAAACATATCATAATCCATAACATAATCGTATCACATAAAACATGCATAAAGGAAACATAACAGTTCCACATTTCAATCACAAGATATAAATACAACACATTGATATAATAAAAACGCTTTCAAAACCATTTTCAATACCAAAATAAAATAAAGTTAAAACATTGTATTTATTTTTCATTAAAAAAAATGATGGCTTGTAGAGGAAGCCGAAACTCAAATAATGGTCATGGCGGCGGAGAAGTTGTTGTCGCCGCATAAGTACGGAAAGAAAAACATTTCCTTTTTGTCGTTTAGTAAAACGCTTCGTATAAAATAGATTCCTTTTGAATAAACATAAAAGTCAAAGGGGTTTATACACCGTATAAAAGAAAGTTGTGTATAAAGCCAAATATGCCTCAATGAAAGGAGATTGAGACGAAGTCCTTAGAAAGATCATTTTTAAAATAAAATAAATCTATTATGTGTATTCACTATAGGTACACATAAAGAAAGTAAAAATACAAAATAGGACATAATAATATCATGACATAATTTGGAAGTAGGAGATTAACCCAAAGAATGGAAGTTGGGTTAAGAAATTCCCTTACCTCATGTCCGACTTGACTCAACCGTTCTTTAACCTCCTGAATAATAAACTAGAGTTAATATCTACCTTATTAAGAACCATTTTCAATTTCATTATCCTTTTTATATCACTTATTACAATGTTATGAACGTTATGTAATTATTTAAGTTAATAACGGTCGTTTTGTCGATCTTTGGTACTTGTGTCAACAATAACCTTCTTATAATTACAAGTTGTTCATGTGGTGAAATTTCCATTATATCCAGAATTATATTCATGATTTAGATATCATATATATCATATATATACAGTATATACATTCATTTATAATATTATGTAACATTTAGAGGTAAGAAATGAAATGCACCGTTCATGGAGACGGTAAGCCGTACGTATGCATGAACGCTACTTTCATTTCAATTTTGTATTTAATGGAATGAAATCATAATTATATAAAGTTATAATATAGTTCCAGTATTATATAGTGTATAATACCATTTACTCCATCCTTTATACATCCCACATATGGCATTAACGATTCAAATCACTTTGAGGGGGCGGTAGTCCGCACTTCCTAAAATGAAATTATCGTGTTTTACCCATAATGGAAATCATAAAGTATGCCATAAATGAGAAATAAAGAAGCATAAGTAAAACATAAACATAATATATATATCATATATAAATATAGTGACATCTTAATGGCCACCTTTGAAGGTGTTATATGAGTGTTGAACAATCATCGTTTCGTGAGGCAGAAATTCACCATCCACAGAAACCGTATGTTCTTTAACCATTAGATGTAGGTGTGTGTAAGTGTAGCTCTAATAATTCTTATAACAACATCCTAGTATATTGAGGATATTGGTGTTGTTACAAAAGAAATTAATAAAAAGAGTTTAGGGGGTTGGAGAAGAAAAATAAAACATAACAACATTAGAAAAGACATTACCTCAAAATCGGGTAACTCTTTTTGATTTGAGCCAAAGGCTTCCTTGGGAAGATTTCTGCCCAAAGTAAGGCTTCTAGGAGTAAGAGGGTGAAGTTGGGAGAGTATTTGGGCAGAGGTTGGCCGAGCCAAATGGCTTGAAAGTGTAAATGAGGTGGGAGAGGTGGGGGCCTTTTATAAGTGGAGAGGAGGGGAACTTTTGGAAAGATTGAAATGTTACATTATTTCACAATGATTTTCGGATTCTAAAGGTCCCAAACTTATATAATTAGAGGCTAAGGTGATAAGGTTTCGAAATCTCCTCATCCAATAGGCTTTGGACAAGTTTAAGCCTTGGATTTTGCATTATCTTCCCATTTTATTTAAATCGTTAAATAATGAGGTCATCACTGCATCATAATGATGTCATAAATAATTTAATTTATTTAATGTCTAAAAATTATAAAAAAAATACTATTATGTAGTAAATATATTTATCTTTCTAATGAATATTTATAGTCAAAATTTGGACTTGTGTAACCCCACTTAAAAACTGTTTTAGTAAAATAACTCATGTTTGTGTCAATTTAATTTTAACATTAAATAAATATATATTAATGTCATTTTCCAACTAAAGTGGATCCATGGGGTCCCCAAGTTGAACCATGGGTTTTATTGGTCGGCCATGACTCATACAATAGTATTAGGACAAGTGTAATGCTCATCTCATATTATAAAAACATTATTTGTACCTTAAACTACACTAATTACCTCTAATCGCAATTAAGAACTTAAAAGTTACTATTCACCAAAAAATTATTTTAATCTCATTGAACCACATTTTACTTCTTAATGACAACCATTTATGTCGGATTTTTGAAAATCAAATCACAAAAGTGGTAATATTTCATTTAAACGAAAAATCAGTTATTTAACTACCACTTAGTGGTTTCACTATTCATCAAAAATTGAAGTTTTTCAGAACAATGCCAAAATTTCACCCTAAGCTATAATTGATATTCCGAATTCAAAAATGATGTCTGTTTTACAAAATTCCAAACATATAAGTTGCATTAATTAATTTTATAATTAATTCCCACTGTCACAACAAATAGCGTGTTTTTAAGAAACAATTTATATCAAAAGATTGGCAATTGTTTATGTCCAATTTCAATGTTAAATTAATTCTAATGACCACCATTGGATAAAATTGTAAAAAATATATTCTAATTATACTTTATACCCACTAAATAGTATAATTTATCACTATAAATTATTTTGATTAAAAAAGTTGTTTTTAAGTATTTTTCAATATTCATAAAAAATTAGAAGTTCTCAGAAAAATACTAAAAATTCATCATAGGCTAATTTCGATATTCCGAATCCAAAAATGAAGTCCATTTTGAAATATAAAATTTCTATAATTTTAAAAAGTGTTTATTACTATTCATAACGGCTACTTTGATTAGTCGCGGTGTTTTAGAACTCGAAGTTGCGTACAATGCAAGCTATTGCATTATTGAATGAGAAGCGTATCATGGAAGCTCGGGGTGTTACAACAACGTCATGTCTAGCCAGTTCTACCACATTATGGAGCCTATATTATTCTCCAACTATCTTATTATCAATATTCAACATGTAGCATAGGTGGGAAAACTCCTATTTAATCATTTCAATTTCAAAAGTCCCAATATTAAATGAATTTTCGTGAGTCACTAATTTCATTTCATGCTAGGAGAATTTTTTTAGTGAATTATTTTGATGTTTTACAACCAAACATGAAACATAAAATACCAATAGATTCAATTCAAAGTACCTATTCTCCTTCCTAATGGTAACCAACTCTTTCACCCTAGCATGTAGTACTTGATATTCTAACCCAATGCAGCTGAGGGTTTTGAACATGTACGAGGAGTGGTCCAAATGGTCCTTGATCTTTTTAAAAGACCCCACTAAGATCATTCTTTATGTCTATCCCATACTTTTCACCTATTTTTTTTATTGAAATGTATAGTACTCTCCCACCATATTGGATCCATATATAAAAAATGAATATAAAAGGAAAAATAGACTCTAATCGATCCTAGAGTCTCACATCATCTCAATCACCAAACCATCTAAACTGCTCCATCATTATCATGTAATAATGATCCTTTACCCAATATGATCCTATATGCAAGTAATAATTCTTCTCGGGGACCAAAGTGTCATGGACTCCTAAGAATAGTGAGAGTACAACATTTTAAGGAACCACTAATATAGTTTGATACATAACTAGTAAATGTGAGTCTGTGCATGTGATATTCTTAGATAAATAATTTTATAAACTATTTAACGTAAATAAATAAATAACTATTAATGCTCAATCTCTAATGTGACACTTGTGATAGAACACACCTACCTCGTCTTGTGCTGAAGTGCCTTTGAGAATGTCATGAAACTGTTCCAACTAGTATGTCATTTAAAACCAATTCCCGTCCTATTGGGGAAATCCAATATCAAAGTAGTATATTCAAGCAATGTTTACTAGGTGAATGACATGAGGAAATCTAATTGCACCAAGCCCACAAAAAATTCCCTCCATGAAATCAAATACTATCACGCATAGTGGTAAATTATTTGATGTTGTGGGAAGTGAAACATGATCTAGTATCAACCAATTCCCATGATCCTAGTGAAATAGAGTGTCAATGTCCATAGAGTCGATTCTAAGACAACTTGGGAATTCCCACATCCATAATCACATAATCAAATCCAGGGGAATTAAATAAGGAATTACATAGACATGAACACTGAATCCTAGTATCCTAATAATTACACACTCATAAGGATTAGGGTTGAATATTTTCATCCTTAGAATCCTACACTCATCAGGATCAAGGTTGAATCCTTGTATCCTAAGAGTTTCTATGTTTGATTGTAGTGAGTTATTTTGTTTGACTGTAGTGTGTTTGTTTGTGTTTTATCTGTGATATCAGGTGATTGCAGTGAGTTTTTGTGAGTTTTTATTGTGTTTTTACTGATTTGTAGTGTGTTTTTAGTGAGTTTTGTGTGTGTTTTCTTTGTGATTGCAGGTTTTCTATGTGTTGTTTGTGCTTGTAGTGTGTTTTTGTGTGATTGTAGGTTATAGGTTGCATGCCTGTTTTCTGTTTGTTGTGTGTTTTCTATTTTCTGTGTGTTTTTTATGTTTTCAGTGTGTTTTGGTGTGATTTCATGTTAAAGGTTGTTTGTTTTATGTGTTTTCCTGTGTAGTTGTAGGTTGCTGGTTAAATCTCTGCATCTGATTGCAAGTTGAATCCATGTTTTTACAGTTTATAGCTGGTTGGAAGTGGCTTGTTGGCTAGCAGAAAGTGGACAGCTGGATATTTTTATTGGTTATGGATACTATTTTTTTCGAATAATAGGAAATACCAATGGTTCATAGAACCCTTGGTATATAAATTGATTAGTACCTATATCCCAACCGTTTTGATGATACTGTTGGAATAGAGTGTGTCGTGGGCGGTATACCAATGGTTGCTAAACCGTTGGAGTATACCCATACCACCCGACCTATGGCAACAATTCACTAAACCCTTGAAATAGGTGTATACCAACGGTTCAGTGAACCATTGTTCTAGTTGTATACCCATGGTTATTAACCTTTGGAATAGAAAATTTCCAACGGTTGCATTAAACCGTTGGTATTTTGAAAATCCGGGAAACTATCCCAACAGATCAAGTTGGAACCATTGGGATATTTCTATCCCCACAGATCATAGCCCAACAGTTCAGTGAACCATTGGGATAGAGTATCCCAATAGTTTTGAGGCTTTTACTAATTGTTTTTAACCATTGGTATAAGTTTATTTTACAGTAGTGAAAGAAGTATTTTTAAAAAAATACAGTATTGTCGACTTTTTATGGTATAACCATTTTAAATCATGTTTTTGAATCATTTATATATTATAATTAATAAAAAAACTTTTTCATTGGAATAGGGATATAATATTTTTCCTTGGGTGATTTTTTTATATTTTTCTAATAAGTTTTAAATTTTGATGAATGGTAAAATTATACTAAAATTTAATTGAAAAAAACTTTTTTCAACAAAATAATTTATATAATTAAATTATATTATTTAATGTTTGTAAAGTTTAAATATAATATAATTTTAAGATTCAATACAATTTATTTCATTATAATTAATTTTTAATTGAATTCATATGTAAAAACATTTCAATTTTTGTAATGTTTTAACTTTTAAAAACTCAATGTCTCTTTCCGAAAACATGAATAATATTAAATTAATTCTTGTAAATTTTGTGATTTAAATTTTGAAATATGGGTTCCGTATTTGAAATCATTAGGCCCAAATTATTTAAATAGATTTCTTTTATTTTTGGTCATTATGAATCATAACATCAGTAATTTTTATTAATACAGTAAAGAGTAAAACAAGTAATTAAGGGTAAGAATACTTTTATAAAATTACTGTAACAAATGTATTAATATCATTGGATTAGTTTTTTTACCTAAATCATGCTTATTTTGAAATTATGTCCTTTGGAAGTGACTTGGATGAGATTAGGATATTTAATTTATTTTATTTAATGAAATGTTAAATATATATAACATTCAAATTGAAATAACTAAACCATTTTTTATATAGGGTTATACGGAATATAAATTTCATTATAAATACTTATTTGTAAGATATTTTTTTTTTCTTTGCCATGGTAATTTATTTTTAATTTTTAGAAACCATTTTACTACCCTAAATCCTTAAACTTTTATGGTGTAAAAATTATGTAATTGATGAGAAATAAATAAAAATATTATTATTAAAATGCTAATAGCAATTAAAAGACCCATAAAAATTCCCAATAATTACTTTTGGAGTATATCCCAACAATAATAATCCATGATTTTAGTTATTGACCATTTGAATCTATATGGATGATATTTTGACACTATGATTATTTTATTTAAATTGATGTTAAAGTTGTCACATTCATAATTTTATAAGTATAATATTTTTAATATTGGATTTTTTAGAAGATAAGTTATACTAAAAGTATCTTTATGAAATACAATATATTTATATTAATCATAGTATTTTATTTTTTATATTTACCCAACAAATATGTATATTAAATAATTTTACAAAACCGATGTAGTAATTATTTTGTTAAAGGAAATATCGAATTAATGTTATTATAAATTTTAAAATAAATATAATTTTAGATAATTAATATGTAAAATGATTTTTTGATGACCTATACCCCACATAAAGAAAATAAAATAATTTTTTGATGATAAAATTATATATTTTTATTTTTCAAAATTCATGAATTGAATATTCTTAAAATTGACACTACTGTTGTTTTGTAAAAACAATGTATTATTAAATTATATAAAAATAAAATAAAACATTTCTAGAAAATATATAATAATTATAATATGGTCTATAATTATTTAAGGTACTTATTTATGGTTCTATTTACATCAAATAAATAAATATTTCACCCTTTCAGAATTGAAATATTGTTTATATTATTTAAAATTAAATAGATTTACTAAGTGTTAATTAAAATGATAATGTTTAAATTGAAATAAATAATTTTATAAAATTTATTGTTTGATGAAATTAAAAGCCTATATCAGATCATATTTTAAATTGGAATATTTTTTAGGTTTTTGAGTGGGGTTATATTTTATTATAAATTAATATTTTTGAGGTTTCCAAAAGTGCCCCTCACCTCAATTATAAAAGGAAACCTCCTCCCTCACTTCTTAATGTCAATTTGAGCCTTTAATATCATCCATTCCTTGAACTATTTCCCTTATAAAAATCATTAGTTACATTCTACAGGTTCTGGTATTCTTTAAAGGCCAACTCTAGTGTTCTTAGGGGAGGCTTAGAGGAAGCCATCAAAGAAGAGGTAATCTCCTCTACCGATTCATTCAAACTTATTTCTTCTTCTACTTCATCTTCATGAGTTTTTTCATAGTAAAGTAATAAATCTATTATATATTCTATACTGATATTTTATTATCATTATGAAACAACCATATTCCACAACAATCCATCCTATGAAAATAATAACAATTCGTCTGTGCGTACGACTTACCGTCTCCACGTTGTGGTGTAATCTGTTTTTCATCCCCACTTTACATGGATGCGGTAAAATGATGAAAATAATTACTATATATAATTATTATAAGAATTTATTTATTCTGAAATAATATATATACCATCCACTTCTATACAATTTTATAACTACAGGAATGATATCATCGCTCGTGCGTACATACAACCTACCATCTCCACGATGCGATGTGATTCTTTCTACATCATATCCATATAATCATGATTATATGAATGTATAAAATAAATTCATATGATATATATTATGTTAATATCATTTTTAATGATATAAATTTTACCAAAGAAGTATAACCTGAACTTATTTGACAAAACAAGCATGAGAAAATGAAGAAGTTAATACCAAAATAACAAATTATAAAGAATTGTTATTACCAAAAAGATGATAATATGATAATATATGATATCATAAAAATTACTATTATTATTTAATAATTCAATTATTTACTTTAAATCATTATACAGGATGTTGGGATACATTCAATGGACAACGGGCTAAAGGTAAGGGATAATTTTACAATTTAATTATTTTCCGATATTTTTTATATGTAAGTTCTTACTGGGGTATATTTATCATATAAATCCATGTTTCCTAAATAAGTAATATAATTTATATTATTATACAATTTTTTAATTTTAATTTTAACCATTGGTGATTTTTTATTAAATAGTATGAAAGAAATATTTTGCTGTTTTTAGTACGAGGTAATTTTTTGACTTTTTCAGAAAAGGTATGTAGAGGATATTTTTTAAACTAATACAGTATTAATGTATTATTACACTTTCATAATTCATTATTTCATGAATCTTTCTTTATAATATTTCAAGTTAATTTTCAATTATATTCCTTTCTGTTATAAATGAATGGTATTTTCAGGAAAGAAAAATGTTTTTTAAAAATAAAGGATATTTTTCTAAGGAATTAATTTATTTTATTTTGTCAAAATTATTTTCTATCTAAGATGACATTATTTAAATAGGTTTATGTTTCTATCCCTATTATTACATTGATTTTATTGTGTTTATTATTGATTTTATAATAAAATCCATTTATTTTACATGGATTATGATGGAATGATGTTTATGAAACCCATTTTTTCCTTAGGTTATGCTAGGATGAATGGTTTTTTTGTGTGGAACATGTGAGAATGATTTAATTATGAGATGGGTGGGACCTATATCCCCCTCTAATGAACTGGGTAAATATTTATATCTCATGAGAAAGACATGAATTGAATAGAAAGTAAATCTGGTTTAGTAATATAGGGCTGAAATGATAGGTATATATAGTTCAGTAATACATGGCTATAATGAAGAGAGAACTCGGTTTGGTAATCGACATTTTCCACTATGATTGTCTTGTATATGATCTATGTCGAATATAGAAATTATTTTCTATGCTTAGGTGTTTTCCACATGTTCATGTTTTATGTCAATGCAATGTTATCATGGTTAATATTCCTTTATGATTTATACCTGACATACTGCCAATATGAATTTTATGACTAAATATTTTGATATTCAAAATATATGTTCATGTTTTTACATTATTATGTCTATGTTTTGTTTGATTTTCTCTATGTCAACCCTTATTGAGCATTTTCTCTCCCCCTTTTTATTTGTTCTTTCCCACAATGTAACACCCCAAGCTTCCCCGGTACGTTTCCCTTCGAATAATGCAATACCGTGTGTTGTACACAACCTCGAGCTCTAACACACACCACAACTAATTAAACTAGCCGTTGTGAATAGTAATACCTAATTTTTGAAATTTTATAAATTTTATTTATCAAAATGGACTTCATTTTTGGATTCAGAATATCGAAATTAGCCTATGTTGAATTTTTGGTATTTTTCTTAGAACTTCTAATTTTTTATGAATAGTGAAAAATACTTAAAAACAACTTTTTTAATCAAAATAATTTATAGTAATAAATTATACTATTTAGTGGTTTTAAAGTATAATTAGAATATATTTTTACCATTTTATCCAATGGTGGTCATTATAATTAATTTAACATTGAAATTGGACATAAACAATTGCCAATCTTTTGATATAAATTTTTTCTTAAAAACACGCTATTTGTTTTAACAGCAGGAATTAATTATAAAATTAATTAATGAAACTTATATGTTTGGAATTTTGTAAAATAGACATCTTTTTTGAATTCAGAATATCAATTATAGATTAGGGTGAAATTTTGGCCTTATTCTGAAAAACTTCAATTTTTGATGAATAGTGAAACCACTAAGTGGTTGTTAAAAACTGATTTTTCGTTAAAATGAAATATTACCACTTCTGTGATTTGATTTTTAAAAATACGACATACATGGTTGTCATTAAGAAGTAAAATTTGGTTCAATGAGATTAAAATAATTTTTTGGTGAATAGTAACTTTTAAGTTCTTAATCGCGATTAGAGGTAATTAGTGTAGTTTAAGGTAAAAATAATGTTTTAATAATATGAGATGAGCTTGACACTTGTCCTACTCCTATTGGATGAGTCATTGCCGACCAAGAAAACCCATTGGTCAACTTGGGGACCCCATGGAGCAACTTTGGTTGGAAAATGACATTAATATATATTTATTTAATGTTAAAATTAAATTGACACAAACATGAGTTGTTTTACTAAAACAGTTTTTAAGTAGGGTTACACAAGTCTAAATTTTGACTATAAGTATTCATTAGAAATCTAAAAATATTTCCTACATCATAGTATTTTTTTATAATTTTTAGACATTAAATAAATTAAATTATTTATGACATCATTATGATGCAGCGATGACCTCATTATTTAACGATTTTAATAAAATGAAAAGATAATGTAAAATCCAAGGCATACACTTGTCCAAAGACTATTGTATGGGTATATTGCAAACCCTTATCACCTTATCCATGAATTATATAAGTTTGGGACCTTTAGAATCCGAAAAGAATTGTATAATAATGTAACATTTCAATCTTTCCAAAAGTGCCCCTCCTCTCCTCTTATAAAAGGCCCCCACCTCTACCACCTTATTCACACTATCAAGAGTTTTGGTTCGGCCAAACTCTGCCCAAATACTCTCCCAACTTCTCTCCCTTCATCCTAGAAGCTTTACTTTAGTCAGAAAGCCATCCTAAGGAGTCCTTTTGATCAAATCAAAAGGAAGAACCCGAAGAAGAGGTAGCATTTTCATCACCCTCTTTCAAGTTTCTTTCTTCTTCCACTCCCTCTTTGTTTATTATTTCAATTCTAAAATTATAACTCCAGTATCCTCTATATACTGTGATGTTATTAAAAATATTTAAAAACCATATTCAGTATTCTACCCATCATTTGAATGACATTTCACCATACCTGCGTACGTACGGCTTACCGTCTCCACGTCGTGGTGTAATTGTTATTCAATATATTATTATTTTAGATGGGTATAATAATGATATATAATTCATGTAAATAATAAATATAACATTATAATGATTCTGTATATATGATATACTATCCAATTATATATTATTTTAATATCAAAATAATGATATCGTCGCTCGTGCGTACGTACGGACTACCGTCTCCACGAACGCGATGAGATTCATTCTCCGTCGTATCCATTCAAGTATAATTATCATTTGATGATTTAAAAATAATTTTTTACTGACATGATATCATCCTGAATATGAACAAGATAAAACCTATCAATGAAAAACATGACTTACGTAACAAAACATATAAAAGAAAACGAGTAAGTTAACACCCAAAACAACGATAAATCTAAGATATTGTTAACAAAGCAATGCTAAAAGATCATATATGATATCATTTGAATGTATATGATTCTTGTATAATTTAATAAAAATTATTTCACCATTATACAGGAGGTTAACCTAACCCAACCAAGGAAAATTACAATGTAAGGGTTTACTTCACAACCTCTTCATTATCCAAGGTTGTTTATACATAATTATCTACTGGGACCTCGTTATCATCCACATCCATGTTTCTTAAAAATGTCTTTCAAAACATTTTTACTATTAAATGCAAAATGGGTTAATGTAATTTATACCCTTATACATTTTTTAAAGGAATCTTACCGTCGTTTTCCAAACAATGTACTTTTTGACCTTTTTGACAAATTTAAGGTAAGAATGTTTTTTTTAACTTATACGGCGGGTGTGACTATTTTCCGCCATTATAACTTCGCCGAAGCTTCCCTTACAAGCTTATAATAATATTTTCAAAGTAAATGTATTATTTTATAATTATGGGACTTTTAAATGATTTCAAAAGAGAGAGATATTTTTCTCAAATAGCTTTGATTTCATCCATGTCAACATCCTTTGATGGGTTTTCAGTTTATTTGAAATTGATTTATGATACAGAACATCCATTGAGCATTTTGTGAAACATTTGACTCTGGATGTGTTATTTTTATACCATCCATAGTTTATGGAGAAACTATTGACATTTCGTATGCTAGTTTTAATAAGAATATTTATGTTATGTTTAAACCTATTCATATGAGGAATGTATTGGACTTAATAAGTGACGGGTGGAGCCTGCTATAGCTCCTCGATGCATCGGTAGGTCTCATGAGACAACTAGACGTGGAATTGGCCGAGGCCCTTTCCCAATTTGATTTATGGTTTTGGCCGATGCCTTAATCATTTTAGACGTCTTGGCCGAGGCCTTGACAAAATGTTTCAGAATGTCTGGCATTATACATTCCCTCATTATGAAAGTGGTTATTGATATTTCATGTGATTATTAGTCTAGTAGAATATCCATGTGAGTAAGTAATGGCATTATTTTATTTTACATTTTCCATATTATGCTGAAGTTCAAGTTCAATAAGGCTTTTGTTTTAGTTATACATTGCTTTAAATGCTTATGTTTTCTTTTTATGAAAGTTTCCGCTATATTGTTATCCTTACAGATCATTTGACCTCATCCCTTTCAATGTTTTATTTTTCCCAGGATGTGAAGAAGTGTATTATGACGGACTTGCAAGAATAGTCAGTGAGGATATGAGTGTGGACTAGGGAGACCATGTTATTGTAGTTTTCATTTTTATGATGTAATGTAATGTTTATGAATGTATCTAGTGTTTCCAAGGCTACTAAACTAATCGGTCTTTCGAGACGTGATCTTTTGTGATCATGCCAATGTTACAATGTAATGCACCGACTCTGGGAAGCTGGGGTTGGGGCGTTATAGTTGGTATCAGAGGAAGTTTAGTACAAACCTTGGAAGCTAGATTTAGACAAACTCTGATTAGAGCACGTAGACCTAAAATGAACATTGAATATTAGTATAGAAGAACTTCCTAAAATTTTGGTATTGTAGAGATTTTGTGAATTTTCCAAGTAATACATCCATGTCTGGATACGAGCAGGTAGAGGCGGCTCTACCCGAAAACACCGCTTTGATCTAGACTCGAACGGGAACTGGTGCACGACAACGGGCCTTGCTGCACTCTTGGTTACGACACTCCCGGGGGATATGCTTAGGATAATTCCCATTTTCTTTACAAACCACTATAAAGGGTTACGAGTATATACTTCCTCAAAGAAAACATTTTTATAATTATGGATTATATCCATAATTAGTTCAATTTATGTTAAGTGTTTTACAAGTATGTAATTATGTATTTTGATTCATAAACTAATCTAGTTTATGCCATTATTTAGAAATGGCACCTAGTGGAAGGAATGGAAACCGTATCAATGCATGCACTCCATGTAGGGATTGACCTCCTGCTCAAGATAATTATGGTGGAGCTAGTGATACAACTGGTGCTGATCAGCTTCTTACCGTACTGGGACAACTCACGCAGGTTATGAATAACAACCTTACTCGTATGGAGCACCCTGATCCGCAACGTGGAGGATCAATGCTAGACCATTTCATGAGGCAACAACCACCAAACTTCAATGGGAGTACAAATCCTATAATAGCTGAGCAATGGATAAATTCCTTAGAGAAAATATTCCAAGCCTTGGGGAGTAGTGAAAGGGAGAAAGTTGTCATGGCAGTTTACCGCCTCACTGGAGATGCCGATCAATGGTGGTCACTAATTCAAAACACAAAGGAAGATGATGAATTAACAAACATGGAATGGAAGGAGTTCAAAGAGTTGTTCTTAGAAAAATAATTTCCTCGAGACCATCGAGCGGATATGGAAAGGCAATTTCTGAGTCTGAGGCAGAAAGATGATGATAATGTCGCAAAGTATGAGGCTAAATTTACAAGGTTATCAAGGTATGCTGCAGATTACATACGTAACCCAAGAAGTAAGACTGATCGTTTCTTTGATGGGTTGAAACCATTTCTCCGTCGAGCTTTAGTATCACAAACCTTCTCTTCATACAAAGGTATTGTCTCGTGCACTATCAAGACGGAAAAGGAATTCTCTAAGTCTTATGACTTTAAATCAAAGAAGGATAAGAAGAGATCCGCTGAAAACTCTGGGAAAGGAAATAAGGAAACAGGGAAGAAGGGTAGAAATGAATTTCCACCCTGTGATAATTGTGTTAGGAAGCACCCTGGTGCCTGTCTAAAAGGAAAAGGAGTATGTTACAAGTGTGGTGAAAAAGGCCACCAAGCTCATGAATGCAAGGGAAAGAAATCGGCTGTCAACGTGGAATGCTATAATTGTAGAGAGAAGGGACATTATGCAAATATATGTCCTAAGCATCAGGGGAACTTACCTCAGAAGAGGCCAAGGGATCACAGCCAGGCTTATGCTATCACTACTGCTGAGGTGGAAGCTCCGAAAGATGTGGTGGCAGGTAATTTAATGGTTTCCTCAAGTTTAGCAAATGCATTATTTGATTCTGGATCATCGTATTGTTTCATATCTTCCCATTTTGCTAAGAAAATTAGATATTTCCAATTTGATTTAACAAGGGAGTTGTCGGTCAAAACCCCTAAGGGAAGTATTGTTGCAACAAAGTTTTGTCGATTAGTTCCCATTAGAGCACCTAAATGTTCTTTACCTGCTGATCTCATCATCATACCCATGATTGAATTTGATATAATCCTCGGTATGGATTGGCTTTCGGACCATGATTCAAAAATTTATTGTAAGAGGAAATAGGTTATGATTCTTGATGATGATGATAAGGAACACCTTATCTTTAGAGTAGAATCGCCACCACATAATTCTTATTTAGATCCACCCCCAGTAGATCAACTAAATTCAATTATTGGGGAGGAAGAGAAGGAAATTACTGAGGGTGAGGAAAGGAATATTCAAATGGAGGATGTACCTATTGTGAGATAATATGTTGATGTGTTTCCGGAAGATTTACCTGGACATCCTCCAGAACGAGAAGTTGAGTTTTCCATTGATTTAATTCCTGGATCAAGGCCCATATCGAAGAACCCTTATAGAATGGACACTGTGGAATTAGTTGAACTAAATAAACAACTAGAGGAATTGAGTAATAAGGGATTTATTTGCCCTAGTGTTTCTCCTTGGGGAGACCCTGTTCTTTTTGTTAAGAAGAAAGATGGATCTATGAGGTTTTTCATCGACTATAGGGAGATCAATGCTATAACAATAAAGAACAAGTATCCCCTACCTTGCATTGATGTTTTGTTTGACCAACTGCATGGAGCTCAATACTTATCAAAGATTGACCTTCGGTCTGGATACCATCAATTGTGTGTGAAGAAGGAAGACATTCCAAAGACAACATTTCGAACAAGGTACGGGCATTACGATTTTATAGTAATGCCTTTTGGATTGACTAATGCACCCTCTGTTTTCATGGATCTAATGAATAGAGTTTTCAAGGAATATCTTGATGACTTTGTAGTGGTATTTATTGATGATATCTTGGTATACTTCAAAAGCCACGAAGATCATGAAAATCACTTACGCATTATCCTGAAGACTCTTAGAAGACATGAATTATATGGGAAATTTAGCAAGTGTGAATTATGGCTTCAAAAGATTTCTTTTCTTGGCCATATTGTATCTAAGGATGGAATTTCCGTTGATCCTTCTAAAACCGAGGCAATCCAAGAATGGCCAGCACCAACAAGTATAACTGAGGTACACATTTTTATTGGTTTATCAGGTTATTATCGACGTTTCGTCCAGAATTTTGCCAGATTGGCTAACCCATTGACAAAGCTCACACGTAAAGGGATTAAATTTGTCTGGACAAAAGAGTGTGAAGAATGTTTTGAAGAACTGAATAGAAGATTAGTCAACGCCCTTGTATTGACTCTACCATCGGGGAATGATGGGTTTGTTTTTTATAGTGATGCATCGAAGAAAGGACTTGGTTGTGTCCTTATGCAGAATGATAAGGTTATTGCCTATGCATCACGACAGCTAAAAATTCATGAGCAAAATTATCCTACTCATGATCTTGAGTTAGCAGTTCTGATCTTTGCTTTAAAGATATGGAGACATTACCTATATGGTGAAAAATGTGAGATTTATACTGATCACAAGAGTTTGAAGTATATTTTCTCACAAAAAGAACTCAACATGAGGCAAAAGAGATGGCTTGAACTACTAAAGGATTATGATTGCACGATACATTACCACCCGGGGAAGGCAAAAAAGGTGGCAGATGCTTTGAGTAGAAAAGACCATGGAGTTTTGAATGTGATGAGAATTGAAAGGGATCCAATTTTCATGGATCTAGTGAAGATGGACATGGGAATAACTAGGGAAGGTGAAACATCAATGCTTTTTCAAATGGTTGCCAAACCATCATTACTAGAAAGGATTAAGAGTTCTCAGACCAATGATGAAGAATTTCAGAAGAAGATTAAAGATTTGAATGATGGAAGATTGAGGGACTTTGTGTATAAAGATGGAATTTTGAAATTCGGGAAGAGACTTTGTGTTCCCGATATACCTGATCTAAAAAGGGAATTACTGGATGATTCTCATAGTTCCAATTTCTCTATACACCCTGGGAGCACCAAAATGTATAGAGATTTGAAGGAACATTTTTGGTGGGACAATATGAAGAGGGAGATTGCGGATTTTGTGTCGAGGTGTATGGTTTGTCAACAAGTGAAAGCTGGAAGGCAACATCCTGGTGGAGTATTGCAACCTCTTCCCATACCTGAGTAGAAATGGGATAATATTACGATGGAATTTATCATGGGACTACCAAAGACTCCTAGAAGGAATGATGCAATATGGGTCATTGTTGATCGTCTTACTAAGTCAGTACATTTTCTGGCTATACAGGAGGATCTACCACTTGAACGTCTAGCAAGACTATATATTAATGAAGTTGTAAGACTTCATGGAGTACCCCTATCGATTGTTTCTGATCGTGATCCTCGTTTTACTTCAAGATTTTGGAAAAGTCTTCAAAAGGCCTTGGATACTGAACTTCATTTGAGTACTACCTATCACCCTCAAATAGATGGACAATCAGAACGGACTATTCAAACCTTAGAAGACATGTTGAGATCATGCTCTCTTGACTTTCAGGGTATGTGGGATCAATATTTACCACTGGTAGAATTTTCCTATAACAATAGCTTCCATTCAAGCATTCAGATGGCACCTTATGAAGCATTATACGGAAAGAGATGTCGTACACCAACCTGTTGGGATGACGTTGGTGAAAGAAAACTTGTGGGACCATAACTGGTGGAAGAAACAATGGAAAAGGTGAAGGTAATCCAAAACCACATCAAATCAGCTCAAAGTAGGCAGAATAGCTATGCCGATAACATAAGAATGGTTTTGGAATTTCAGGTGGGAGATCATGTTTTTCGAAAGGTATCTCCATGGAAGGGAGTTATACGTTTTGGTAAGAAGGGTAAGTTGAGTCCCAGGTACATCGGACCTTTCAAAATTCTAGATCGTATTGGGGCTGTAGCTTATCGTTTGGCGATGCCGCCAAATCTCTCCAAAGTTCACGATGTTTTCCACATATCGCTATTGAGAAAATACATGCCGGACCCAACACATGTACTTACCTATGAGGAATGAGAACTGGATCCCTATCTATCTTATTGCGAAGAGCCCATCAGAATTCTTGATGTGAGGGAGCAGGTGCTGAGAAACCGGACGACTCGTCTGGTAAAGGTTTTGTGGAGAAATCATAAAATGGAAGAGGCAACATGGGAAGCTGAGGAACCTATGATGAAGAACCACTCGAGTCTTTTTATGCAGTAATACCCTAAAATTGCGAGGACACAATTATTTTAAGGAGGGGAGAATGTAACTCCCCAAGCTTCCACGGTACGTTTCCCTTCGAATAATGCAATAGCGTATGTTGTACGCAACCTCGAGCTCTAACACACACCACAACTAATTAAACAAGCCATTATGAATAGTAATACCTACTTTTTGAAATTTTATAAATTTTATTTATCAAAATGGACTTCATTTTTGGATTCGTAATATCGAAATTAGCCTATGTTGAAATTTTGGTATTTTTCTGAGAACTTCTAATTTTTTATGAAAAGTGAAAAATACTTAAAAACAACTTTTTTAATCAAAATAATTTATAGTAGTAAATTATAATATTTAGTGGTTTTAAAGTATAATTAGAATATATTTTTACCATTTTATCCAATGGTGGTCATTAGAATTAATTTAACATTGAAATGGGACATAAACAATTGCCAATCTTTTGATATAAATTGTTTCTTAAAAACACGCTATTTGTTGTAACAACGGGAATTAATTATAAAATTAATTAATTCAACTTATATGGTTGGAATTTTTTAAAATAGACATCATTTTTGAATTCGGAATATCAATTATAGATTAGGGTGAAATTTTGGCCTTATTCTGAAAAACTTCAATTTTTGATGAATAGTGAAACCACTAAGTGGTTGTTAAATACTGATTTTTCGTTAAAATGAAATATTACCACTTCTGTGATTTGATTTTCAAAAATCTGACATACATGGTTGTCATTAAGAAGTAAAATGTGGTTCAATGAGATTAAAATAATTTTTTGGTGAATAGTAACTTTTAAGTTCTTAATCGCGATTAGAGGTAATTAGTGTAGTTTAAGGTAAAAATAATGTTTTAATAATATGAGATGAGCTTGACAATTGTTCTAATCCTATTGGATGAGTCTTGTCCGACCAATACAACCCATGGGTCAAATTGGGGACCCCATGGAGCCACTTTGGTTGGAAAATGACATTAATATATATTTATTTAATGTTAAAATTAAATTGACACAAACATGAGTTGTTTTACTAAAACATTTTTTATGTGGGGTTACTCAAGTCCAAATTTTGACTATAAGTATTCATTAGAAATATAAAACGATTTCCTACATCATGGTATTTTTTTTATAATTTTTAGACATTAGATAAATTAAATTATTTATGACATCATTATGATGCAGCGATGACCTCATTATTTAACGATTTTAATAAAATGAAAAGATAATGTAAAATCCATGGCATAAACTTGTCCAAAGACTGTTGTATGGGTAGATTTAGAACACTTATCACCTTAGCCACGAATTATATAAGTGTGGGACCTTTAGAATCCGAAAAGCATTGTATAATAATGTAACATTTCAATCTTTCCAAAAGAGTCCTTCCTCTCCTCTTATAAAAGGCCCCCACCTCTACCACCTTATTCACACTTTCAAGCCTTTTGGTTTGGACAACCTCTGCCCAAATACTCTCCCAACTTCTCTCCCTTCATCCTAGAGGTTTTACTTTAGTCAGAAAGCCATCCTAAGGAGTCCTTTTGATCAAATCAAAAAGAAGAACCCGAAGAAGAGGTAACATTTTCATCACCCTCTTTCAAGTTCCTTTCTTCTTCCACTCCCTCTTTGTTTATTATTTCAATTCTAAAATTATAACTCCAGTATCTTATATATACTGTTATGTTATTATAAATATGGAACAACCATATTCAGTATTCTACCCATCATTTGAATGACATATCACTATACGTGCGTACATACGGCTTACCGTCTCCACATCGTGGTGTAATTGTTATTCAATATATTATTATTTTAGATGGGTATAATAATGATATGTAATTCATGTAAATAATAAATATAACATGATAATGATTCTGTATATATGATATACTATCCAATTATATATTATTTTAATATCAAAATAATGATATTGTCGCTCGTGCGTACGTACGGACTACCGTCTCCACGAACGCGATGAGATTCATTCTCCGTCGTATCCATTCAAGTATAATTATCATTTGATGATTTAAAAATAATTTTTAAGGACATGATATCATTTTGGATATGAATAAGATACAACTTATCCATGAAAAACATGACTTACGTAACAAAACATATAAAATAAAACGAGTAAGTTAACACCCAAAACAACGATAAATCTAAGATATTGTTAACAAAGCAATGTTAAAACATCATATATGATATCATATGAATGTATATGATTCTTGTATAATTTAATAACAATTATTTCACCATTATACATGAGGTTAACCTACCCCAACCAAGGAAAAGTACAAGGTAAGTGTTTACTTCACAACCTCTTCATTATCCAAGGTTGTTTATACATAATTATCTACTGGGACATCGTTATCATCCACATCCATGTTTCTTAAAAATGTCTTTCAAAACATTTTTACTATTAAATGGAAAATGGGTTAAAGTCATTTATACCCTTATACGTTTTTGAAAGGAATCTTACCATCGTTTTCCAAACAATGTACTTTTTGGCCTTTTTGACAAATTTAAGGTAAGAATGTTTTTTTAACTTATACGGAGGGTGCGGCTATTTTCCGCCATTATAACTTCATCGAAGCTTCCCTTACAAGCTTATAATAATATTTCCAAAGTAAATGTATTATTTTATAATTATGGGACTTTTAAATGATTTCAAAAAAGAGAGATATTTCTCTCAAATAGCTTTGATTTCATCCATGTCAACATCCTTTGATGGGTTTTAAGTTTATTTGAAATTGATTTATGATACAAAACTTCCATTAAGAATTTTGTGAAACATTTGACTGTGGATGTGTTATTTTTATACCATCCATAGTTTATAGAGAAACTGTTGACATTTCTTATGCTAGTTTTAATACGAATATTTATGTTATGTTTAAACCTATTCATATGAGGAATGCGTTGGACTTAATAAGTGACGGGTGGAGCCCGCTATAGCTCCTCGATGAATCGGTAGGTCTCATGAGACAACTATACATGGAATTGGCCGAGGCCTATCCCCAATTTGATTTATGGTTTTGGCCGAGGCCTTAATCATTTTAGACGTCTTGGCCGAGGCCTTGACAAAATGTTTCAGAATGTCTGGCATTATACATTCCCTCATTATGAAAGTGGTTATTGATATTTCATGTGATTATTCGTCTAGTAGAATATTCATGTGAGTAAGTAATGGCATTATTTTATTTTACTTTTTCCATATTATTCTGAAGTTCAAGTTCAATAAGGCTTTCGTTTTAGTTATACATTGCCTTATATGCTTATGTTTTCTTATGAAAGTTTCCGCTATATTGTTATCCTTACAGAGCATTTGAGCTCACCCCTTTCAATGTTTTATTTTTCCCAGGATGTGAAGAAGTGTATTATGACTGACTTGCAAGAATAGTCAGTGAGGATATGAGTGTGGACTAGGGAGACCATGTTATTGTAGTTTTCATTTTTATGATGTAGTGTAATGTTTATGAATGTATCTAGTGTTTCCAAGGCTACTAAACTAATCGGTCTTTCGAGACGTGATCTTTTGTGATCATGCCAATGTTACGAAGTAATGCACTGAATCTGGGACGCTGGGGTTGGGGCGTTACACACAAGATATAAAGAATGGTTTTAGGTAGGAAAACTAAAGGGGAAGATATTTATGAACGATGTTGAAGGTCTTTCACTAGGCTATAAGAATGTGTTCTGAGTTTCCAAAGACACTAAACTATTATGATCTTTTGGAATATATTTTTGTAATGTATTAAGTATTCTAAAAAAGAAATTTAATTTCCATGTATGTCATGCTTAGGTCACTAGAGTTGGTATCAGAGAGAGGGTTTAGTCAACCTTCGGAATCTTTGATGTGAAAACATTAGTGAGACCCCTAGAGATATTTCTAAGGATATGTATCTGGACATCCAAAGGATTAGTCATATTATAGGTTAAAATCCTCGGGTTTTTTGAGATAATCCTAAACCTATGGTTAAACCAAATATATCATAGAGTGAAATATTATATGTACTTTACCTTACTTATGTGTTTCTAATCTCTAATATGTATTTCTCACACTTTTCTTTCTAGCCTTAGTCAATATCCAGAACAACGTAGATCATTGTATACCATGTAATGTTTCAGATGTTGTAAGTATGGGAATTATGAAGATTGATATCATGATGAAAATCATGATGATGATACAAGTATCATTCATACCATTGAGGATAAAGAGATTGTAAACGACATGTGAAAGGTTTGTGATTCTCTTCCATTATTCTTTACATTAAACCTAAGAATCTCAGGGTTTAGAAACCTTAATATGTTATTTATATTTCAATAAAGATGAGAATGACGGATTCAGAGAAATGGTTTAAGAATACAGTTGGATGATTGAGGTGTATATGTTTCAGAATTACTATATTATGTTATATGAATCATAAAATATATATATTTTTTAGTATATGTTTTTCATTAATGTTGGGAAATGATATGATGAATAGTTCTAAGTAAGAAAAAATGTGATCTAAGGGTAATGTGTTATACATAGATAACACATGATTAAGGGAAAGATAACCCTTAATATTTTCCTTATGTTTTGATAATTATGTTTGGATAAAGATATGTTGGATTTTAATATGTACATAGGATGATTCTAGTTTCTTGAGAACTAATTATGGATTTGATGAAAAAAGGGTTATGGTATCATTAATTATGTATATAACTTTATGAGACTTAAGTAATAATCCAATATGTTTTGGAAAAAGGAATCATGCATTTTTTCAATAAGGATATTTGATAATTTATGTTGTTACCATGACTCAAGAGAATACATGATGAATGTGTTCACATTTTTGGAATATGAAAAACCAGAGATACCTTTTGATATATGGGGAAAATGATAAGCTGAGTTTTTAAACATTTTTCTATAGTTTTTGATTTTCATATATCAAAATCATTGTTTTGTTATCAATTTTTTAGAGAGTTTATGTTAAATATCAAATTATGTTTGTTAGAATAAATTACTCTCCCACCATATATGGACTCATGCATATTTGATAATTTGTGATAATTGTTTTTGTGATAAATACACATGTAATGTCCTATCACTCAATTTATGGATAACATGATCTATGAAAACTTCAATAATGAAAAATTTAACTTCATTTTACTGAATAAGAGATGAAGTGGAAAATTTTTCAAGGCACGACCAGGGATAATATTTTACTGAAATCACCTAAGTATTTCTTCTCATGTTTTTAAACTTTAGGAAAAGGATCTTGAAAAAAATGTTATCATAGTACCTTCTAATTTGATGAATCATTTGGTCCCTAAATCATCTCAGATTTATGGATTTATAATTGTTAACATTCTCCTAACCTTGTTCTTCATCACTCTCTATTAGAAGTTAATGGTATGATTTTTCATCCGTATCTATGTTTTCTTTTCCCACCCAGGTTCTACTACGTGGAAACCCATGGATGAGATACTTTGGGTAACCATTCTATTTCTGACAATCCTTTTTTAAAATGATGTTTTAATATTCCTTTTTAGGATGTGGGTTTCTATGAAAAAGAACATTGATGTAGTAAACCTTTTATAACCCATAATAATTTTTAGGGGGAAATTACTTTTAAGGGGGTCAGAATGTAACACCTAGAGATTTTATGAGATTGATTCTTTTGAATTTCTTTGATGTGTTGTGTTGTACGCTACACCAAGATTGGATCATACTATACACAAAATCGTATTATCTTTCGTTATATGAAACTCTATTCATGGATTCTGATACACGCAATTTCATGTTATTTTTGTTGAATTCATTTCATGCAAAGATGAGTATAAGTGAACAACTAATTATTATAACCTAGTCATTATAATGGCGGGTATAAATATTATTAACTTCATTAAATAAACTATTTAATTGAAAATAATAGAGTTTATAAAATAGTAAAATCACCAATTATGGATTAAATATAATGCTTAATATTTATCTTTTATGTTTTCTAGATATGATATAAGAACAAATTCAATTTTTTAGATAAATAAGTATTTATTTAAAAATCCAGCATTGCTGCCTTTTGATGGTGCACAAAATTTACATAAAGTTTTTGACTCTTTTATATATTATAATTAAGAAAAAAATTATTCTTTGTAATATGGATAAACAAATTTATTTGGATGAATTTTTGATATTTTTCTGATAAGTTTTAAATTTTGATGAAGAGTAAAGCTATACTAAATTTTAATTGAAAACAACTTTTTTCCTCAAAATAATTTATGTAATTAAATTATATTATTTTATGGTTTTAATGTATAAATATATTATATTTTTATTATTAAATATAATTTATGTCATTATCATTAATTTTACGCTGAATTCAGATATAAAAACATTTTATTCTTTTGTAATGTTTTAACTTTCAAAAACACATTCTCTCTTTCAGAAAATGGGAATAATTTGAAATTAATTATTGAAAATTATGTGTTTTGAATTTTGAAAAATGGATTCTATATTTGTAATAATTATTCCCAAATTATGTGAATAGACTTATTTTATTTTTGGTCTTTATAAATAATAATATTGGTAAATTGAATTAATAAGGTAAAAGGGTGAAACAAGTAATTATGGTTAAGAATACTTTTATAAAATTAACAGAAAACTTGTTGTAATATTATTGGATTACTTTTTTTTATTTAAATTATAAATGGGTCAAAATGGTGTCATTTCGAATCCAATTGGATTAGATTAGTACATTTAATTTATTTTATTTTTAAAAAAGTTAAATATGTCTCACTCAACTTTTAATAAAAAAACCATTTTTCATATAACATTATACAAAAAAAATTGATGATAAATAATTATTTGAAATATAAAATGTTTTCATTTATAATGTTTTTTTATTTGTAATTTTTAGGAAATATATAATTACCTTAAAGAGTTTTACTTTGATGGTGTACAAATTAATTAACTAATGAGAAATTAATTAAACAATTACTATTAAAATTCTAATCACCATCAAAAGATCCAAAAACATTACCAATTATTATGTGTCGAGTATATATCAACCATAATCATCAAATTATTGAGTTATTGACCATTTTGATCCATATGGAGGAGATTGATACAATTATATTATTTTATTTAAAGTGATTTAAAGTTGTCACATTCAAAATTTACTAAGTATAATAATTTTTATATTTGATTTTACAAAAGATAAATTAGACTAAAAGTATTATTGTGAAATATAGTATATTTATATTCATCATAATATTTTATTTTTACTTTTTACCCAACAAATAAGTATATTAAGTAATTATAGAAAACTAATGTAGTAATTATTTTTTAACAAAAATATGAAATTAATATTATTAAAAATATGAAAACATATATAATTGAACATAATTAATATGTCTAATTATTTTTATAAATGAACTAGTAAAAATAGGGATATAGTAAAGTTATTATTTTGATGATAAAATCATATCTTGATATTTAAAAAAATCCATGAATTAAATATTTTTAAAATTGACATAATTTGTTTTTCTTATGAAATGTTTTATTAAATTATTTAAAAATCATAAAATATTTCTAAAATATATTTAACAAATATAATATTCTATAAAATTATTTAGGGTACTTATTTGTGGTTTAATTTACATCAAATAAATAAATATTGAACACTTTTCATATTGAAATATGTTTTATCTTAATAAAAATTAAACAAAATAACTAGGTGTTAATTAAAATGATAATGTTTAAATTGACATAAATACGTGTATAAAATATAATGGTTGGTGATATTAAAACCTTATATCATATAATATTCTAAATTAGTACATTTTTAGGTTTTTGAGTGGGTCCTGATTTTATTATAAATTAATATTTTTGAGGTTTCCAAATGTGCCCCTCATCTCAATTATAAAAGGGAACCTCCTCCCTCACTTCTTCACATCAATTTGATCCCTAAATCTCGGACATCCCCAACAAATTTTCTGGTATAAACATTCCTAGTCACATTAAAGAGGTTTTGGTTTTCTTCAAAGAAAAACTATAGTTCTCCAAGAGTAAATTTAGAGGAAGTACGTTGAAGAAGAAGTAATCTCCTCTACCGATTTTTTCAAAATTCATTCCTATTATACTTCATCTTCATGAGTTTTTTAATTATAAATTAATAACTAAAATATCAATTATATACTGACATTTTAAAATAATTATTAATATAAAATATTCCACTTTCTATCCATACTATGAAAAAATGAAATCACCATGCGTGCGGACGTAAGGCTTGTCGTCTCCACACCATGGTGTAATATGTTTTTCACCACCACTTGACATGTATGGGTATAATGATGGAAATCAAAAAATATATATGATTATTATAAAAATTTATTTATTCTGGAACAATAAATATACCATTCACTTCGATACTATTTTACTATTAAAGGAATGATATCATCACTCGTGCGTACGTATAACCCACCATCTCCATGATGCGATGTGATTCGTTCTACATGACATCAATTAAATCATGATTATATAATTATAAAGAATAAATAATTATGATATATATTATGTTAATATAATTTTTGAATTATATAACTATGATCTAATAAGTAAAACCTCAACTTAGTAGACAACACATAGATGATAAAATGAAGTAGTTAATACTTGAATAATGAGTAATAATGCAATATTATTACCAAAACGATGATAATTTTATCATATATGATATGATAAAAATTTCTATGGTTCTGTAATAAGACAATTATTTCATTTAAATCGATATACATGAGGTTCAAATACATATAAAGGATAATAGACCTAAGTTAAGGGATATTTTTTCAATATCATTATTATCTGAGATTATTTAAATTTAAGTACATATCGGGGTATATTTATCATATAAATCCATGTTTCTTAAATATTTTATATTATTTCTATTCTTATTCAATTTTTTGAATTCAATTTCACACATTGGTGAATTTTTATTAAATGGTATGAAAGGAATATTTTCTAATTTTTGGTAAGATGTACTTTATTGACTTCTCCAGAAAAAGTACGAGGAGAATGTTTTTTTAACTTATACCGCATGAAAGGATTATTATTATTTCATAACACATTATTTATATGAATATTAATTTACATTATTCAAAGTTTATTTTCAATTAAATTCATTTGTTTTAAAATTAAAATTCATTTTGTGAAAAGAAAAAAAATTTAAAGAAGAAAATATATTTTTCCTTAAGAATTAATATCAAGTATTTTATCAGAATTATTTTCCATATAAGTTTAAATTGTTTAAATAGGGTTATGTTTCTACCTCTATTATTACTTTATATTTTATTATGCTTATGATGGAATTATTTTTTATGAAATAAATTTATTTTATATGGATTATGATGGAATGATGTTTAAGAAACCCATTTTTGTTCCTTGGGTTATACTATTTTGAATCATTTATATTTTTGTGGAACATGTAAGAATGATTTAATTATGAGAGGGGTGAGACCTATATCTCTCTTTAATTAATTGGGTAAATATATATATCTCATGAGATAAATATGAATGGAATATAAATCAAATACAGTTCAGTAATACATGGCTGAAATGATAAGTATATATGGTTCAGTAATACAGGGATGGAATGAAGAGTGAACTCATTTTGATAATAGACATTGTCTTATATAATGGTATTGGATATGATACTTGGATAATATAGAAATGATTTTCTATGCATATGTGTTTTCAAGATGTTAATTTTTTTTCAATGCTATGTTATCATGGTTAATTTTACTTTATGATTTATGTCTTACATACTTCAAAGATTTATTTTATGACTCAATATTTTGATATTCAAAATATATGTTCATGTATTTATATTGTTATTTTTATGTATTGTTTGATGTTCTCCATGTTTACCCTTATTTAGCATTTGATCCCACCCTTTTTATATTTTATTTCCCCCGAGATATAAAAACATGTTTTAGGTAGGAAAACTAAAGAGGAAGATCATTGTGGGAGATGTTGATGATATATATCCAAGCTAGAGAATGTGTTACAAGTCTCTAAAGATAATAAACTAATATATTCTCTGTGAATCTATTTAGGTAATTTCTTATGTATTCATTAATAGAAGTGTAATGTCTATGTATGTCAAGCTTGTGTCATTAGATAATATTCCATTCTTTTACTATTTTATTATGTTTTTGAAAGAATAAGTTATTATGGAATATCTGATTTGTGTGAATAGTAAAAGTATACTAATCTTAAATGATAAGAATTATCATATCTGGAAAGATTAAATTATGCTCTATCTTATTTCTCTTGGGTATGATGTTTCAAAATATGTTACAGATGGTTCCCTCTATATTGATGGAGATATTATTATAGCTGATGATTAGGATAATCTAGAGAATAATGGAATGATAAAAATGAATTACTCTCATCATTATCTAGAAGGGAATTTCATAGATTAAATGGAGTTTCCACTACCAAAGATATTTGGGATAAGGTAAAGAACATTTATGAAGGAAATACAAAAGTAAAAATGGAAAAGTTACAAATTAGTGGAGTGATTTATGAGGATATTAGGATGGGCGAGTTTGAATCTGTTGATGAATTCTTTACCAGGATTCATGAAATTGTTATCAACATTAGACGTCATGATGAAAAAATTTAAGATTTCACTTTTGTTGAAAATATCTTGTGAATTATTCCTAATAAGTTTGATTTCAATGTTTCCTCATTGGAATATAGAGATCTAAAAACATTATATCGAGATGATTTTAATATTAATATCATTACTTAAGAAATGATAATGTGGAATGTTATAATGGGGGAATCATTTGATCATGAAATTTATTTTAAATCTTCCATGAAATATAATCCTAAGAAGACTCTTGAAGAATAAGTTAAAGATTCTAATATTAAAAATGCGGTATATAAATGTCCCGATGTAACTTTATAATTTTTTTCTAAAAATGTGAAATGCGGTACAATAATGTATAATTGGAAACACCCCTTATATTTTGAATTCTCAGACTTTGTGAACTTTTTTTTCGAATTTTCCTCAAATATTCGATAAAGAATAAATTGGCGATGAAACAAGTGATGGATAAGAAAGAAGAAAAAGAATATTTTGGAATAAATAGCATGATAAGGGAAAATATTATTTCATGTTGAATGATAGGAATTTATCCAAATCCAAAAAAAGATTATTTTTTCTAAGGATGATTATAGTGAATAATTTATAAATTTTACGGAATAAAAAAATCACCACAAGTATTAATGATGAATGTTTGTATTATTGTGAATATAGTTATTCTAAATTCAAATATAGTGAATATGAATAAAAAAATATGCTAATAATATAGAGATAATACTTTCATTGAAATAGTTCACAATGAATAATTTAGACGCATCAGTTATGAATAAGAAGAAACTAAATTATAATTTCATATAAAAGAACAATTAAAAGAGTGTCTGAGGCTTGAGAAAGTAATCTAGAAATTAAAAAATGAAAAATATTCAAAAAAAATCATGAATGTTTTTAGGACGATAAATCCAAAATGCTGGAAGAGATTCATTATTTAAATAAATAAATTTAGAAATAAAATAATTTTAACAAACATCTAGTAGTCAAGGTAAATGAAAAAAAAGAATCATAACTTTTCCAACATAAACTTTATAAATCTAAAAAGATGATTACAAGTTTAAAGCACTTTACATTGGTGAAATAACTAGTAAGAGTAAACATAAGATTGATAAAAAGTTAACTTAAAAAGTTTATAATAAAGATAAAATTGTATCTACGAAATGGAAATATGGGGAATTTATGTATGTATCCAAAAGTAAAAAATTAGAGAAGTCAGAAGCTTTTAAAAATTATGAGTTCTAAAAGGTTTCTATTATATATAGTTATAATAAGGCTGAAATAAAAACCGAGCTACAAAAGAAGATTCCTGCTGATAGTTGAATATTTGGTGATCAATAAAGTAAGAAATATAATATTTTTGTTAAGACACATGATCAAAACTCCAAACAATATGGATGTTATAGAAGAACATATTCATTATATGGATACTATAGGTATTTTTGTGGATTTAGACACACATAAAATATGTGTTGGTTTAATTAAAAAAATTTATACTATTCCAAAAATTAATGAAGGAAGATTTTTATGGGGATTCATTCCTATCAAAGGAAGAATTATGATAATAGTGATTTTAATGTCATAAAATGTCAACATGATGAGTTGATAAATAAATAATTCTTAGTTATCTATCCAGAAAAAGTTAACATGGATAGAAATTTATAAGGATCACAAAAATCTTGGAAAGAAAAAGATTTCTATTTTTTTTAAAATATAATTAAAAGATATCAAAAGATATTGGTTTGATGATTTTGAATTGATGTAAGAGGTGCAAGCAAGAAGGGTATACTACCAAAATTTGTTTGACGATTAATTTTAATAAAAGGATAACATGGATTTTTTTTACAAAATAATTATAAGAATTATGTTTTTAAAAGATAAGAAGAATTTGACATCCTTTTCAAAAGATTCTACATATGATAATAAATATTATATAATTCTTGAGAAGGATAAAAATAAAGAAGAAAATATATCTGATACATGATACAATAAAAATAATATATTAGGAAGACTTAGAGAGGACACTCAGAACAATTATTTCTTCTAAGGAACAACTGAGGTTCCTCCTTATTCCAATAAATTTTTATACTGGTTTTAAATTAAAGGTAATTTAAAGAGTCGAAATATGTATAATGATGTCCTTGATAGTCTAAATCTTCTTATAAAATATAGTAACAAGGTTCATAAAAATGTATTTTTAAAAAGGTTTTGTTTATGCACATGAAATTTATGATATTATTTTGAGATGGGTGCAGGTTACTTTTGTATTTATGAAATCATCCAATTTTTCCCCCATAGATGAACATGTTGAAAGAAACATAAAATGATATTACATGAGTTTTTTTGTTATGGAAGCCATTGATAACCTTGATTATACACTCCTATTTTCTAAATTGAGTTATCACACATAGACATAGAGTTGTTTAATTAAATTTACTTTGTTATGAAAATCACGTGATACTTATATTATTGCAAAGAATATTTTGAATATTTTGAGATGAAAAGTTACAACCCTTAAATATGAGATCATTTTTCATAAGGGGAAACTTTTTATGATTTCCCATTTTAATTTTACATTTAATAAGGTGTAGGGAAAAGAATCAGCGAGAGATAAGAAATAAGAAGATAACAAAAGAAATGGGGTGAAGAAAAAGTGAGAAAAAAAAGTGGAATTGTATTGAAGTGATTATTGACAGCATACAAAAGGGGGATTTTTTTTAAGACTATTTTTTGTTTTGGTTGTATTATTTTCAAAAGAAAAACATGTTTAGTATGTTAAAGAAAGTATGTGTGTTGAGAAGGTAATGGAATCTTGGATAGAAGAAGGGTGAGTGTGTAAAGTTTTAAATAAGTTTCGTACCATTAGAAAGGTGACCAAACTCTCCATTTTAATCAAGAAGAAGTTTTTGATATAACGTTTATCGTTTTTATCAACTATGAAAAGAAATCACCTAACTTTTTAATGGGTAGTGATTAGTATCACAATCTTAATAAGGGAATTGGACTCAAAATTATAATGAAATACCTTCTAATTGGAAATAAATAAGTTACTGGAAGGACATGAGATTAAAATACATCCTAATGTAATTTATATGATTCCTTGATAATATTTATAGTTTTCGAAATTATGATGAATTCATGATTACAAGATGAAATTTGCAGAATAAACGTTGTAAAAAAGAAGCGTTTTGGTCTATGTTCATTGCTGTAAGAACATCAGATGAAAATTTGTTTAATGGGAAGGTTAATTGTAATATGATAAGATAAATATTTTTTTTAGTTAGAAAAATAATACATGAGATATAAATATTAATAAAAATAATTTGTGTGAATCATAATTACTAAACGAAGAAAGTTTCTAAAGATGAAGTTGATGAAAATTGTTAATCAGACATGGTATTCCAAAAATAATCAAAGTGATATTAACACCGATCATTTGATAAAGTGATTGTTGGTGAAGGATATAAAAGTTATAATTTTTTTTATTTTGGGATGTTGGGGCCAATAAAACTGATGAAGAAGTTAAAGTTGTCGAGACTATGAAAAATCAAATCATAGATCAATTAATTATATATTCAACCATTTGCATCAGATTAAAAAAAATTTCTTTATCAAGTGGGTCATTAGATAAAGAGGAATTTTGTGTTTTGAATAATATGGGTTGTAATAATCATATTATATGTGTTTTTGACCATATTAATGGAGTATCCACCGATCCATCAGAGGAAGGCAGAGACCGATCCATCAGACACATGCTAACACCGATAACATCATCAAACAAAGGACCGCCAGTATGAGTAAATAAAGAAAACAAGAACTACATAAATAAGTTAAAAAAGTGTTTTCAATGGATCTTGAAGTGTGAATAGAATTGAGATGTTATGTTTCAATATTTTTGAAGTTGATACTGAAGGGGTTTTTGGAGATGTGCTAACATATTTAAAGGTTTCCACTATGTTTATGGAAAAATAATGGCGACTAAAGTATAAAAAGTTGAAATAATGGTTATGTAAGAAAGGTTTTAATTTTTTCTTTTAACAGTTTATATAAAGAATTAGAATGAGAAATTTATTTTCAGTTGATTCTAAGAATCATAATGAGAGTTATTCTAGTTTACAGATTTTTGACATTAAAGTTATTCAATTAAATTTAATGTATAAAATGTTATTTACATCATAATGGAAATATCAGAAAGAAAATCAGAATCAGACTAAATATTGTGATGAAATTATGTAGTATATCTGATTTTGTGAGATGATTTGATAAGTTTCTAGAATAAACAATAAGAGTTAATAAGTGTTGATGAATTCCAAGATTCACTTAAAATATAATAAAATTTTACATTGGTGGAAATTTAGTTGGGCGTGAAATTTTTTCCAAATCCCATTAAAACCTTACACGGATCACCTATAAATATAGGAAGTATATTATAATATCATATAACACAAATATTATAAATAAGTAAATAATAGAGAATGCAAATCATTGAAATATAATTGGGAGAAGGAGTTTCAATATAGGTCTTTCCTAAGGAAGTTTACCAAATAGAAGAAGAAGACATAGGATCCTATTCCGAGATTTCAGATTGGAAAAGGCAATCAGACTGTGATTTCCAGACTAAGGTAGAAGCAATTCATAATTATTTCAGCAGTATTCTTGCAGAGTTATTTTATCAGACTAAGAAATAATAATGGGCATAACGGATATGGGTATTGGACTATGTATTGTTAAAATGTTTAGAAAGATATAAGTTGATACTGGGTAGGAAATTAATGACATTTTTTTGAATATTATATTTTTGAAAGTTGGTAAGGCAGCACATCAACATGTTTTGAAGCATGAGGTAAATGATTATTAACTTGTTATACCAATTGTGTTACATTATTTCATTATACTTGAATCACATGAACTATTGTATTGAAAATAGTTCTATATGAGTGTGAGGGAATATCATAATCATTGTATCAACAAAAAAGAATTTTTTTAGTGGATTATGTTGTATTGTATTGCTTCTATACAATATCAAGGATATAGATACTATTGTTGAGTAGTGAAACTTGTAAATTCAAAGGCTCCTATGGTTCTGTGATTGTTTTTTTCAGAAAGGTTACAACTCATTAATAGGAGGTGAAAGTTGTTTCAAAATAAAGGAAACATAAAACCAAATTATATTACCGATTCACCCGTCCCCCACATAGTGATACTCGATCATGGATATAAAATTACATGTACTAGTTGAGGCCATCACTTATTACATTTGTGTTAATTAGACTTTATCATAACCCTTAATATATACTAATCCTATCAATCATTGTACAATGTATATATTATGAATGGTTAAGATTCTTAATGATAATTTGAATATGATATGCTATATTTGATAATTGTTTTAAAATAACCAAAGTACTGCATGCGTTTTCTATAACAATAAATAATTTAATCAATCAAAATGTAATTTAATTTATAAATGTTTGTGTTACTATACCAATGGATGGAAATAAATTCACAGGTAATACCTAATCATTGGTGTATGAATTTACAATTTTAAACAACCCAACCTATCGACAAAAATTAAAAACTACCAAACCAACTATATGATGCCTGAGGAATAAAAAATACAACTCAACTGAAATATCAAAATAATAATAATATCAGTCTATAATTTAAATAGTATAATAAGGCGACCTAAAAAACTAAATGATATCTTGATGTCCTATCATCGAGGTGGAATCACTCCAACTGCTCCACAAGAGACTCAATGCTCCAACCAATATCCTCAAAAAGTATCATCATGATTCTCTAATAGAGAAATATGAGACCTTTCTATTAAACATGTCATAAATAACAAAACATATGTAGTGGGTGGATGATCATACCTAGTCAAATTTCACCTAGGTACATATTAACTCATGAAACTAGGTTAATAACATGTTATCTCACAGTTCATAATATAATTTTATTCAAAATAGTGGAACACTAAAACATTTCACCAATTTTAAACAATTTTAATTTGAATGGAAAACAATTTATTATTTAATTCCACTTGGAATAATCAAACCACTTCCAATTACTCAGTCATCTATGCATTCTTCATGGCATTACCATACTCATGAGAAGTTACTCATTGATCTATTAGGTTCAAGATGAGACTATAGGCATTACTATGTGAAGTTATTTTCTTGGATTAATAGAAAGAATATGTATAATATGTGAAAAATCTGATCAAATACCACATGAATATTCTAACAAAGTAGGTATTAAAGAATCCGTACATGAAATTTTAATGAATTTGAAAGAAATGTTACTGAGAAGTAATCTGTATGGAGCCTATGACACATCCATTTGTGTCAAAGCTCCCAGATATGTAACTGCTCAAGACATTATTTCACCACCTTCTGTAGAAATCATTGATAATACCCAATATATTGATAGTTTTATAGAAAATATTTATTTTTTTGTATTAGATTAAAAATTTAGAGGAATTGAGGATATCATATAAAAATGCCAAAAAAACATTTAAGATGGAATTTTTTCTATAGAATCAATATTAATTCCTATTCAAAATGAAAATCATAGCATTCATAACTATGGGAATGAAAAACTAGAGATACTTTTTCTAAAAATATGGACAAACAGAAGTTTAACTCTGAAAGAAGCCCTTAATGAAGCCTCTTGTAATTTTATTGATTTATTAATTCCCTTTATATATGTGAAGAAAGAAAACTTATAGCATCATGCCTTTTCATTACATATCATTTCATTACATTTTACGAATAGAGGATCTTTAAAGTATAGTGTCTTGGAAATCAGGAACATAAAACATGAGAACAAAAAAAAATTCTTATAAACAACTTGTAAGGCTTATTAATTGTTTATCTTAAGTTCATTACAACAACTCATAACCGGGGAGCATACATCAAAGGAAAGGGTGAGAAAAAGGCCTAGTAAGGGAAATAAGAGAAACATTTTACATGTGAACTTAAGATACATCAATAAAGTCATGATAAATAACGTTAAGTCATGAGAAAGAGATCGTGAGGCATATCATAATAAAAATAACATGTTTCATAACTTGAATATTTGGCTACAAAATTTAACATAGACAATAATTTCTGTATCACCAAGGTCCATCCCCAAGGTTTCATTAGAAAAAATTACTAAGGTTATTCACAAAGGTATCGTTAAAATAGCCATCTCTAGAGATGAAGTCTTTACCCGATGCATTGGAGCGCTATCAGGGTGAACCCTTAATTTTTAATTATTATCATGTGATCAACATATATCATCATAAAAAATTTCATAAATAACCCAAATATCATGAAATAAATGGGTTTCATTTCATAATCATAACATTTTAAAAACTTCTTGGATGACATGATCTATATGTCACATTATACCCACAGAAAAAGGAAAGCAGGTTTCATATATGAAAATCCAAGAATTAAAATAGAACATTTCGATATATATGTGAATACCACTATAGAATAAAGAGATTTTAATATTTACTTAATAAAATAAAGGAATTTTATAAAAAGAGAGAGACATTTTGAGATGAAAATTCTGCAGCATAACAGATATGTTACATGGTTTTAGAAAATATTGAAAAGAGAGGGGAAATGGGTCACCCACTCATAAATGATCCATAAAACAGTAGAGGGACAGAATATAAAGGATATAAGAACATGGTAATAAAATTTTAAAGACATACCATATGAAATGAAAAACATGTAAGGAAGACAAAAATAATATTTCTCTTATGAAAATTCAGTAGTCTAACGACGTCACTTAAAACATAAAAAAATGAATTGATGAGATAAAATAGGGTCTCTCATAATATGAACATAAAATAACAGTATTATGGATATATATATAATACCCCAACATAATAAATAGTAACTTGAAAGATTTGGCATGAAAATAGAACTTGAAAATCAGAAGGGTGAAAGAATCCCTTAGAAAAATTTGACAGCCTAACGGCCCCACTTAAACATTCTTAAAATGAATTGATGAGAGAAAGAGGATGATCTAATCATATGAAAATGAAAAGTAAATTAGGATGAATATAAAATAACATCCCCAACATAAGAACATGGAGCTTAAAATAAATGACACAAAGGTGAATACATGAAAAGAAAGAGAGAGGTAGGATCCCTTACAAAAAATCGGCAGCCTAACGGCGCCACTTAACATTCATAAAACGAAATGATGAGTGTAAGAAGGGATATATCATCATATGATAATGAAAATGGAAGTAATATGAATATAAAATAAAATCCCCAAACATAATAACAAGGGTCTTAAATGAAATGACATACAAAAGAGTACTAGAAAAGAAAGAGAGAGGTAGGATCCCTTACAAAAATTCGGCAGCCTAACGACACCACTTAAACATTAATAAAATGAAATGATCAGAGTAATATGGGATATCTCATAATATGATAATGAAAAGGGAATTAATAGGAATAGAAAAGAAAATCCCCCAATATAAGAACATGGGGCTTAAATGAAATGACATACAAGAGAGTACTTGAAAAGAAAGAGAGAGGCAGGATCCCTAACCTTGAAGAGTAACTTTGAAATCATGATGTTTGGGACCTTGGGAGGCTATAGGGAACCTTGTGAGGATAAATTTGGAGTTAAAGAGACCATAACTTTGTTGGGGAGGTTTTTGAAATGAAATTAATGAGGGAAAGGCTTGGTATTTATAGGATAAGTGAGGGGACAAAGGATTAATTGCAATGGGACACCTCATCAGTGCTATTGGGAAAACCATGGGCTTGCCCATGGAATTTTCCCATGGTATTGGCCACTTGGGAAACCTCATACCTTATCTTACTATTCATAATTTGACCAGAATTATTTCTTAATTATTACATCCTTAATGATGTCATTAAACACCTGAAACTCAAAAACTGTATTTTCACTATTCACAAAAAAATCAACTTTCTCAGAAAAATCCCAAAATTTCACCTAAACCAAATATCAATGAAATTATTTCAAAAATGAACTCCATTTTAAGAAAATAATTTTCTAAATGTTTTTAATTTAATCTTTAAATAAAAACACTATTCACTGAAAATTCAACTGTTTAAGAAAAATCCCAAAAATTCACCTTAACCAAATATCAATGCTCTGATTTCAAAAATAAACTCCATTTTATGAAAATAATTTAATAAATATTTTTAATTTAATTTTTAATGAAACTCTATTCACCCGAAAAAACTGAAACTTAACCAATAATTTCTGAAACTGTTATTTACCTATTTTATTGAATCATGTTACATAATCAAGGTGCCTAAATTATATTAATACTTTCTTAAGAGAAGTTAATTAATCTATTTGGTCACATTTCTAATCATAATCATAAAATAACTATTCCAAATTTATTATTCACCAAAAATTAAGTTGATCTTTTTATACTCTAAATTTCATACTGACCACAACTATAGAAGACCATTTTTTGAAAATCATTACACATTATTAATTATTTAAGGTTTACATAAATATTTTAAAAATATATTTTTTATAGAATTCATCAATAATATGAAAACTATATTTATCTAGAAAATTGTAAATTCACAAACTTCACCATAAGAAGACATCACAATTTTTATTTAAATCAAAAGATTACACAAGGCAGTTACGGTCTCATTACATAACCGCATATAACACAAGCATATGACCTAAGAGTAAGGTGTGCTAGGGAGATAGAATCTTGGGGCGGCTCGACCAACATTAACTGAGTAGTGATTTCTATCAGCTTGAACTTCTCACAAATGTGATTCCGTTTCAGCTTCACACGATGAAGTTTGGCATGGGTTTGGTCCAGAGAAAATACCAAAGGTGCTACCTCCTTCCCGAGTTCTGTCATATGGGCTTCGATCAGCCCGAGAGTACTGGATGAGGCCATCGAATCTTATTTATATATTAATTAATTAAGATCACTTGTATTTATAAACAATAATCGCAACATTTAGTTTCCAATGGTCTTAATGACTAATGGTATTATAACAATCAAAACCCAATAGTCTTATTTTAATTATACTCATTTTATTAACTGAAAAAGTTTTGTTGAGTATAAGATAAAATAAAAAACAATGTTAGGAAAAAAAATTTATTCAAAATCTCAGGACGTTACAATCTTCCCCCTTAATAAATTGTCTCCTCACAATTTTAAAATTGGGCTTGGAAATTTTGTTCACAGTCCCACATCGGAAAAGGGTCAGTAAAACTATTACATTAAAAGAAATAAAGGGAAGTACAAAGGTCACCCGAGTTAACCCATACTAGGATTCCATGTAGAAATACATAGATATGAAAGAGAAAATAAAGGACCATGTTCTGATGGAGAGTGATAGAAAACATGATTAGGAGAAAATTAACCACAAGAAGATCACAAACATAATATGTGATAAACGGTCTTTGATTACCCCGTAGGAAATTTAAACCAACAACATTTTTGTTTTACATTACTTTTCCTAATTTGGAGGAATTCATTTACTACATAGAATAAAAACTTAAGGAAATATATTTACCTTCAAGTAGAGTTTCATCCCTTAATTAGTTTCCAACAAGACTAATCTATCTCTAAACAATGAGCATTCAAAAAGACTTGGTCTCATCAAAAGCACAATAATCTTCTTCTAGAGAATCACATAATCCAAAAAAGAATAACAATATTTTTTCCTTGTCGTTAGAGATCAAATAAAACTAAAAAGGTTAGAATGATATCATATAATCCCCAATAAGGATAATCCTATATAAAAAAAATATGACTATTAATCTCGAAAATTCATCAAAAGTACCCAATGTTCCCGAAAGACCATTGAATACACAACCACCCTTAAAATTCTTCAGAATAATCCAAACTAAGATTGGAACCCAAAACTCAGAAGGATTTAATCACATTGTCTTCCCCAATAAATATTAACATTTATCTACAAGTAACATCAACTACTATTAAAGTCTCCTACTAAAGTGTAATTAACCTATTAACATATTCTCTATGCTAGGTTCATATTTTTCCAGAAATAACTCAAATCACCATATGTCCACAATAAATACATAAATTCTTAAGAAAATTCAACCATTCCTCCTCAATTTATACCATGTAGTATATTATTTACCTTTGGTATATAGTACTCTAAAAGAGAAAACATCATCCAAAATAACCTTTATCATCTAATAACCAAATCATTTTCCTATACAAAGGATATCCATTTGATAAACATATGTTTACAAAATCAACTTATTCTTGATCCATAAAAATAGCAGGTGCATTAGTCAGTCCGAAGGGCATAAAAACAAAATCATAATGCCCATATCTTGATTGGAAGGCAGTTTTTGGAATATCAACACTCTTCACCCTCAATTGATGATAACCAGAATGAAGATCAATCTTATAGAAGAATTGAGTCCCAAAAAGTTTTCCAAATAAGTCCTCAATTATTGGAAGAGAGTATTCGTTCTTTACTGTGATCCCATTCAGTTCTCTATAATCATTGCATAGCTACATCGATCCATCCTTCTTTTTGACAAAGAGAACTGGTGCTCCCCAAGGAGACACACTTGGTCAGATAAACCCATTCTCCAAAAGATCTCGGAGTTTTTTCTTTAATTCCTCTAGCTCTACATTTTCCATCCTATAGGGGGTTTTTGACATCAGATGAGATCTAGGTACAAGTTCAATAGAGAACTCTACCTCTCTCTCTGGGGTAGGTCTGGGTAACTCCTCGGGAAATACGTTAACGTATTCCTAGAAGATAAGGACATTTTCTAAAAGAATAAATCCTTCATGAGAAACTTATTTCATTTATGAATCATTTAAATAAGAAGGATTTTAGGTCTTAAAACTTCATTCTTAGACAATTACATTTTTCTATAATTTTTTCATAATGATTTGTAAAAAGCTTGCGATTAACAAAAACATATCCTCCGGGAGTGTCATAACCAAGAGTGCAGCAACGCTTGTTGTCGTGTAACAGTTCCCATTCTAGTCTTGCTTAAAGCGGTGTTTTCAGGTTTTACCCCTATGTACATCTGTTCTAGATCCACCTCTACCTGCTTGTATCGAGACAAGGATGTATTTGCTTGATAAACCACTTACTCAATACCCACCAAAAGACCAAGAAGATTTCTTATATTTAAACTTTTTTATATGGTTCTTCCTAATGTTTTCATATCCTAATTTCCATAAATAACGAAACTATCCTTTGATACCAACTATATCATCCTTCCTTTTTATTACATAACATTGCATTACATTTTACAAATAATGGATCTTTAAAGTCTACTGTCTTGGAAATCAGGAACAAAAAACATGAGAACAACATAAAACATTCATCTAAACCACTTGTAAGGCTTATTCATTGTTCATCCTAATTTAATTAAAACATCTCATAACCTGGGAGCATACATCAAATGAAAGGGTGAGCAGAAGGCCTAGTATGGGAAACAAGAGAAACATTTTACATGTGAACTTTAGATACATCAATAAAGTCATGATAAATAACTTTAAGGCATGAGAAAGAGATCATGAGGAATATCATAATAAAAATAACGTGTATATAACATGAATATATGGCTAAAAATTTAACTTAAACAATCATTTCCATATCTCCAAGGTCCATCCCCAATGTGTCATTAAAAATAATTACCATGGTTATTCACCAAGATATTATTAAAATGGTCATCTCTAGAGATTAAGTCTTTACCCAATGCATTGGAGTGCTATCAGGGAGCAACCTTAATTTGTCTTTATTATCATGTGAGCCACATATATCATCATAAAAAATTTCATTAATAACCAAGATATCATAAAAGAAATGTGTTTCATTTCATAATCATAACATTTTACAAACTGCTTTGAAGACATGTTCTTTATGTCACTTTAAACCCACATAAAAAAGGAAAGCTTGTTTCATTTATGTACAATCCTAGAATTAAAATATAAAATTTTGATATATATTTGAATAACCCTATAGAATAAATATATTTTAATATTTACTTAATAAAATAAAATAATTTGAGAAAGGAGAGAGACATTTTCAGACAAAAATTCTGTAGCATAACGGCTATGTTACTGGGTTTTAGAAAATATTGAAAAGAGAGAGAAATGGGTCACCCACTCATAAATGATCCATAAAATAGTAGAGGGAAAGAATATAACGGATATAAGAACATGGTAATGAAATTTTAAAGACATATTATATAAAATTAAAAACATGGAAGGAAGACAAAAATAAGATTTCTCTTATGAAAACACGACAGCCTAACAGCGTCACTTAAAACATCAAAAAAATGAATTGATGAGATCGAATAGGGTCTCTAATCATATGAAAATAAAATAACAGTATGATGGATATTGAGATAATACCCCAAAATGATAAAAAGTAACTTTAAAGACTTGACATGAAAATAGAACTTGAAAATGAGAAGGGTGAAACAATCCCTTACAAAAATTCAGCAGCCTAACGGCGCCGCTTAAACAATATTAAAATGAATTGATGAGAGAAGGGGGGGGGGGGTCTCTAATCATATGAAAATGAAAAGGACAGAAGTATTAATATAAAAGAACATCCCCAACATAATAACATGTAGCTTAAAATAAATTACATAAAGGATAAAACCTGAAAAGAAAGAGAGAGGTAGGACCCCTTACAAAAATTCAGCAGCCTAACGGCGCCACTTAAACATTCATAAAACGAAATGATGAGAGTAAGAGGGGATATATCATCATATAATCATGAAAATGGAAGTAATAGGAATATAAAAGAACATAACCCAACATAATAACATGGGGATTAAATGAAATTACATACACAAGAGTACTTGAAAGAACGAGAGGTAGGATCCCTTTAAAAAATTCTATAGCCTAACGGTGCCACTTAAACATTCATAAAACGAAATGATGAGAGTAAGAGGGGATCTCTATTCATATGATCATGAAAAGAAAAGTAATAGTAATATAAAATAACATTCCCCAACATAATAACATGGGGCTTAAATGAAATGACATACAAAAGAGTACTAGAAAAGAAAGAGAGAGGTAGGATCCCTTACCTTGAAGAGTAACTTAGCAATCTTGATGTTTGTGACCTTGGGAGTCTTTAGTGAACCATTGGAGGACTCCTTGGGAGGTAAAGAGACCATAACATCGTTGGAGAGGATTTGGAAATGAAATTAATGAGAGAAAGGCTTGGAATTTATAGGAGAAGTCAGGGGACAAAGCATTAACTGCCAAGGGACACCGCATTGGTGGTATTGGAAAAACCATGGGCTTGGCCCTGGTATTTTCCCATGGTATTGGCCACATGGGACACCTCATTAATTATCTTACTATTCATAATTCGACAAGAATTATTTCTTAATTATTACAACCTTAATGATGTCATTAAACACCCGAAACTCAAAAACTGTATTTTCACTATTCACCGAAAATTCAAATTTCTCAGAAAAATCCCAAAATTTCACCTTAAACAAATATTGATGCTTTGATTTCAAAAATGAACTCCATTTTATTAAAATAATTTACTAAATATTTTTAATTTAATTTAAAAAAAACACTATTCACTGAAAATTTAACTGTTTCAGAAAAATCCCAAAAATTTACCTTAACCAAATATCGATGCTCTGATTTCCAAAATGAACTCCATTTTATGAAAATAATTATATAAATATTTTTAATTTAATTTTAAAAAACACTATTCACAGGAAAAAACTGATAATTAACCAATAATTTTTGAAATAGTTATTTACTTATTTTATTGAATCACATTACTTAATCAAGGTACCAAATTATATTAATACTTTCTTAAGTGCAGTTACTTAATCTATTTGGTCACATTACTAATCATAAGCATAAAATCACTATTCATAATTTACTATTCACCAAAAATTAAGTTGATTTTATTAAACTCTAAATTTCTTGTTGAACATAGTTGTAGAAGACCATTTTTTTCAAAATCATTACATATTATTAATTATTTAAGGTTTACATAAATATTTTAAAAATATCTTTTTTATAGAATTTATCAATAATATGCATTCTATGTTTATCATGACATTTGTAAATTCACAAACCTCACCATAAGAAGACATCACAATTTTTATTTAAATAAAAGGATTACACAAGGCAAATATAGTCTCATTACATAACCCCTTATAACACCAGCATATGACCTAAGAGTAAGGTGTGCTAGGGTGACATAATCTTTTGGGCGGCTCGGCTAACATTTCCCAAGCAGTGATTTCTATCAGCTTGAACTTCTCACAAAGGCGATTCCTTTTCATCTTCACATGATGAAGTTCATCTTGGGTTTTGTCCAGAGAAAATCCCAAAGGTGGTACCTCCTTCTCGAGTTCTATCAGATGGGCTTCGATCAGCCCGAGACTGCTGGATTGGGTCATTGAATCTTCCTTCTATATTAATTAATCAAGATCGCTTGAATTTATATACAATAATCACAACATTTAGTTTCCATCTATCTTATTGACCAACATTCATATAACAATCGAAAACCAATGGTCTGATTTTAATTATACTCATTTTATTATATGAAAAAGTTTTGTTGAGTATAAAATAAAATAACACACAATGTTAGGAAACAAAATCTATTCAATATTTCGGGTCGTTACAAAACTTACATCTCGAGGACAATCAACACAAGTTATTTCTTTTTACTCATCATGATTGACTAAAAAAACTAAGGAAAAAGAAAGAAAAAGTAGCATTGAAATATATTTTTATTAATCAATCTGAATTGTCTCCTAGGATCTATAATTTTCTAAAAAGTTTAAAAATATAGACAATATTGATCTTCTTGAATAATAATATAGAAGATATTATTAAAATCAATCATTTTCACATGGAATATGTAAAAGAGATATGGGGAATTCTAGAAATGCATTTCAAAATGGATTTACTAAATTTTTCATCAATTGATTGATTTTTTTTCATATTTTTCAGGTTTTGAATAAATATGAAAAAGAATCGTTATATTTGGAATCAATCTACAAAATTATTATTAAACAAAATCATGTATCTATGATAACTTAAATTGTCCTAGATACATTTATTTTTTATTATTTTTATTTTATTTCCTTCAACGAATCCATTTTTTTAAAATACCTAAGGTTAGGGATTTTTCAATAGGTAATGTGCTCCAATACCCAACTAAAGGTTAATTGCTGTACTAATCGAAAATATGATGAAGAAAATTAATGGGGCACAAACGTTTAAGGAAATTTTCTATAGAAAAATTATTCATTATTATTTCGATGATCCTTAATACAAAATAAAAATATTGGTCATTACTAAATACGGGATAGAGGTGCATTCAATTGTTAACAAAAAGAAAATTTTGAGATTGAGTATCGAGGAGTCCAAACATTTAGTCCAAAGTACCAAAAGAAAGTACATCAATTTTTTTTCATTCCTGAGGAAGTGCATCTATTACCTGGATATTTATCCATAATGGTACAGAACAATAATCTCATTGGAGTCGGTACACAAATCACTTTGAATACAAGAAGATTTTCAGGTGGATGGTTCTGAGTGGAGAGAAAAAAATGATTGAAATTCAAATATTTTCTAGAGAGATCCATTTTCCTGGAGAGAAAGATAAGATACGCCACCACTGCAGCATGTTGATACCACTAGGTTGAGGAATGGGAAAAAATACCAAAGAATTCAAAAAACTAAAAAATTAGATCTATGTCCAATGGATTACACCAACAATGTTTTCTTGTTCGGACCATATTCATATATGAAATAGTGGACGGTATTAATTTATGAACACATTTTCCATAGGATATTTTACGAGGAAAGAAATGGTTTGTTCTCTTTTTTTTATTTATCGAATTTAGAGATCCATGAATCGAGATCCTAATGAATATAGATACAAATGGTCCAATGGGAGTAATCAATTCAAAGAACATTTTGTTTCCGAGCATAACATCTGTTGGATAGTAGTGTTCGATCGTTTATGTATACGATATTCGATGGATGGTGGTGGGGTTATTGACAAAATAGATTTCTCCAAGTAACTTATTTTGTCTAAGAGGATTCTCTTGTCTTACTCACTTTCTTTTTTCTTTGTGATTTTTGGGAATATCCCCATTCATAGGTCCGAGATCCACATCTATGAAAAAGTTCTGAATGAACTCTGCAATCCATTGTTATAATGAGTATGTCTTCAAATTGTTCATTTGAAACAATTAAAACCCTTCATAGATGATCACGATACTTCCCAAAAATCTAAATTATTGATCCATGGAAGAAGAATATCACCTTTTTTGTTCAATAAGATACCAAAGTTGATGATTGACTCATCATTCTTCCATACTTGAAAAAATCGCAGTTAATCCTTTGAAAATACAAATTCCTATTTCTTCTCAACATTATACCACAATCAAATCAATTTTCTGAATCCTGTGAATCCATTTTATAGAAGTTCATTGATATCTTCTTTTTATAAAGAAAATCGAATCCAATTCTTGATTAATCAACATAACTTCTACTTCTATTGTTGTAAGAAAAGATTCCCTTTTTATGTAGAAAGATGGGCCTATATCAATAATTATGATTTGACATATAGACAATTCCTCTATATCTTGTTCATTCACAATAAAACATTTTCTTTGTGTGTCAGTAAAAAACATGCTTTTTTGTAGAGAGATACTATTTAACCAATTGAGTCACAGGTATCATACATATTCATACCTAACAATTTTCCCAAAAGTGGTGATGAAATGAATAAATTTTACAAATCATTCTACTTTCCTAGTACCGATCCATTCGATCATAGAGCTATTGACTCGATTGTAGAAATTTCTAGAACACCTCTAAAAGATGCACCATGAGTCATCCATTTTGAAAGCACTTCTTATCATCCTATTTCAATTATCAATCTATCTGATGATTATTCAGAAAAGATTCACTTGCATATGTATCTCCATTTTAATTCAAACATGAGTTTGATTCCTAGTCAACATTTTGAGAAAGATGTACCATCATAAAAGTGAAAAAATAGTGTCTTTGTTTAAATCAATACGTTGAGAAAGGGAATAAGGATAAAACCCTTCCACGAGAAAGTTCTTTTTCAACTCTATCAAAATAGAATATATTCCAAACATATATGTCATGGTTCCTTACATTGAAAAGGTTTAAATAACTGTATTTTTCATTTTTAGATACCTTTTCAGACCTATTTTCGATAAAAAGTTGCAGTAAAAAACATATATCTATTTTTCATGATATGATTCATGGATCAGATATATCACGAAGAATGATTCTTTAGAAAAAGTTGTGTCATATACCTGAGTAAGAAATTAAATTTCTTCAGTTTTAAACAAAAGATCGACTCAACCCGATTTCTCACAATATAAATGATGCCCAATGAGGAGGGGTGAATAGGGTGGTGAATGAGAGATATCAAAAGCAGGCCTATGGTGCTGCGCCTATCTCATTCCATGTGATGGAATTTCACTCTCTAATGTAGATAATTTATGTGAGGGGCTCTCTTTGGATGGTTTCTTCTAGTCATTTCTTGTTAATTATTTTTTTGATTCCCTTCCTTGTGTATGTATAAGAATGAATGGCCTTTTATGATGACTCATGACTAATTTTTTTTGAAGAGATGAAATAAAATTAGGATACATTCTAGAAAAATCTAAACATTGAAGAGAATAAAAAACTCCTTCATCAACAAAATGATCGTAGAATTGAAAATGAAGTTTTTATTCTGTACATGCCAGATCATGAATTAGTAACTGCATCGAATCTCCAAAAAAATCCCAATAATTTTGATTTATATTGGAATGTAATTTTTATATAATCCCCATATTGTGGGATCAAACCTTATTCCATGTTATTCACATGAGATGGCTCTAGTTATTAATCTTAATCATGTCCCCTCCTTTTTTTGTTGATCCGTTTATTTTTTTATGTTTCATTAATTTCCTTTTCGTTTGTTTGGATTAATAATAACAATTCATAATTCAACTATGTATTATTTTCTAATTTATCCAGTCTAGTTTTGATTTAATCAGTGAATTATATCAGTACAACAAAATAAGGGATTCTTATATTCTTTTGTTGATAAGGTGACACCCGGATTTGAACTGGGGAAAAAGGATTTTCAGTCCCCCGCCTTTAACCGCTTGGCCATGTTTCCAAAGAGATCAAAATATAGAACAATTTTTCAAGGTTTTGGGGATTCATTCACTTATTCACTTTTCTTTTCTTTTCTTGTTGTACTTATATGGTAATATTGTCAATCCTATTTTCTTAATCATCCCCTTACTCAAAAAACCTACCTTTTGATGGTATTTTGGATATCCTATTCAAAACTCCATCAGTCTAAGTGTAAGAATTTTATTTTTTCTAGGAGTTTGTTTTCTTATTTATGATTTGTATCTTTATATTGTGAGTTCCAACGCAAGTTTCAATCGAGGTTGAAAATGAACTTTATTTTTTTCTCCATTCATTCATATGTATAGCCTCCAGGGAGTTGAGTAAAATTTCATGTAATTATATAAGAATACAAATTCTATCATTACTAGATCAATTCGTAATTCATATTCATATGATTTGAGGAAACATAACCCATAATCAAATGGCATTTTTTATAATAATGGTAAAATAAATGCCCTGGGATAGAAACGAGGGAATTTCTATAATACCTAGATTGAATCAGATACAATTGGAAGAATTTTTTAGGTTGATGGATCTGGGATTGATAGAAGAACTTTATAAGTTTCCAAAAATTGAAGATACAGATCATGAATTTTAATTTTAATTATTTTTGAAAACATATCAATTAGTAGAATCACCAATCAAGGAACAAGATGTTTTGTATAAATCACTCACATATTCTTCTGATTTATATGTATCCAGAGGATTCAATTGGAAACCCAGTGATATGCAAGAACAAACCATTTTGACTGGAAAAACTCCTATAATGAATTCCTTGGGAACTTTTATAGTCAATGGAAAATATAGAATTGTGATCAATCAAATATTGCAAAGCCCCGATATTTATTACCTGTCAGAATTGGATCATAACAAGATTTTGGTCTATACTGCTACTGTAATGTCATATTGGAGAGGACGATTGGAAATATAGATTGATAAAAAAGAAGGGTTATGGGTTTGTGTGAGTAGGAAACAATAAATTTAAATTCTAGTTCTATCATCAGTCAATATATTGATTCAAATCAACGAAATTGGATGTCTTACTCAAGTATATAAATGACATGATCGATCTATCAAAATACTCCAACACATCAAAACCATTGTTATATATTCCACCATACATCCAATATGATTTACTTTCATGATGCCTTGGTGGTGAAATGGTAGACTCATGAGACTCAAAATCTCATGCTACAATGCGTGGAGGTTTGAGTCCTCTTCAAGGAAAATCCATGGTGAATGTTTGTTCAATGAGAAAGCAGTTGTGGGGATCTTCTCTTATTTTATGTGATTATTCAGTGAAACCAATGATTAGTTCTTGGAGTAGATAACAACTATTTCATACATACGTATTTTTTATTTTCATATGTTACATTTTTCATGCAGATTTTTGAATGTAATGATTAATAAGACTAACAAAGGCTCTAGTTGTTCGATGTTTAATAATTATTATTTAGTCAGTAAATCCATACATAGTGTTTTGATCGAATTTCAATTCTTCCGTGTTTCATCTATAGTAGAATATTGTTCCATGGAACATAGGCCCAAAATATGGAATAAACAAGTGTTTTCACAACTCTAACCCCCACATTCTGTTCCACTGAACCCCTCTTTCATGGCCACATTTTTTTCTATCTAAGGAATGGAAATTTTTCTACTATTACATGATGAATCCAATTTTTATTTCATCCAGGAAAATCCATCTTTTTCTCAATCGGGTGACAAAATGGGGAAATACCATATAGCCCAAGATATCTCACAAGCCACACTATATGTCAACCCAAATTGAATATTTCTCTCTAGGAGTTAGAAAAGGGACTATTGGAACACTAATAGGCATGAAATTAAAGCAATATTGAATATTAATACACTTTGATGTGGAAATGTAAAAATGGTTGTATTTCCTCAATTGTACCCTACTCATTTGTACTGGATTCATCCATATATATAAATTATAAAAAAATGAAAAAAATGATGAATCTAACCCCACATTCTAAGTCCATAATTCCATGTCCATGTTCAATGTAATGATGAATGTACACCAAAAATTTATTCCAAAATATCACACTGATTAACTTATTAAATAAATAATTCTTTTTAAATCATTTAATCCAAATCCTAGATTGAATCATCCCAAATTAATAATTTAAATCAAGGAAAAAAAGATGTTTTCAAAAAACTATTCAATTAAAATATTTCGAAATTATAAAGAAAAGGGGTCTCTAAATAGAAATCAATATGGGTTTCCTTTAAAATTTAAGAAATTAGTTATAAGATCCAATCCTTTATGTTCTAAAATATGTAGAGAAGAGAGAGAATCCATCTACTTCACCAAGGATGATAAAACCAATGAAAAACATAATGAAACCTCTAGATCCTTGATTAAAAAAATATTTATCTCATAAAAGAATTACATAGACCATAGATTGATCATTAACAGATTATATATAACATTCCATTTAAAGGAAAATGACCTGATCTATAAAGAATAGAGAAATAAGAAGAGAAAAGGGACTTTTCATTTAATCTCTTATATCCCACAATCTTCAATCCTGTAAAATTGGGTTCTATTGGGAGATGATATTCCATGAATACACATAAGAATACTCAAGTTTGATAAACAAGGTGAACAAGAGATAAATGATAGCTTAAGGGTGAAAATTAGAATAAAAAACAATTTTATGGTGTATTAATTCCTATCTCATGGTCCGTAAACACAGTTTAATAAATCATGAATTAATTATGTGAGTGATTTTAGAAAATTATTAAGAGAACACATGTTTTGGAAATCCTTACACCAACTATTTGAAATGCCTGTATCCCAAAAATCTTTTTATTCTATGGTTTGGCCAAACCATGTGCCCACCTCGTAACCCCCATAAAATCTGAAACAATTTCCTAGATAAGATAATGGTTTTCCCTAACATGGATAAAATCCTGAACCTATGAAAAATCTTTCAAAATACACCAAAAAACGACTATAAACTCCCTGAACTCAACATAAACATTATATATTTAAAAAATACATAATAGAACGGTGAAGTACCTACAACCGAGATTGTTATAAGAAAAACTACTTAAAATATAATTCAAAACCTTAAAAACAACTAAATAATATCATTATGATTATGTTATAATGATATTATTCCCAAAGTAATAATTTCTCAACAATATTCACCCATAAAATTATGGTATTTTCAGGTATGTTTCTGTCTGACCACCTACATAAACAGTGTTATAAAACTATATCATCGATGACTATGGGAACAAAAGCACTAAAATTATTATAAGTTAATAAGAAATTAATGATTTTTCTATGGTTATGAAATGGTTATGTTATGTATTTAATTTATTAATAAATGATCATCTTTGATTACTAAAATTACTTAAATAATACAACACTGATTCAATTTTCACTCAAATGTAAGAAAAATAAAAATAAAAAATCAGAACATGATAATAAATAGTCCATTTTAAAGGAAATATAGATGAATATGGTTCTCAATAAGGTATATAATAAACATCATTTTATCATTTAGGAATTTAGGTTCATGAACAAAATTTACTAGGAATAATGTAAGGGTTTATCATATCAAATTTAATTTATTCATACATGTATTTTATTATACACCATGTCTTATTTGGAATGGTGTATCCATTTAATATTTATTATCATATTACTTTCATTATTTATCATATTTAATGTCTAATTTTAAACATATAACACAATAAAAATTTAGTTTAAAAGAATAATAATATCATTATCATTCTTAACACTCAATATCTATCTTTAAACGAACCATGATATACAATAAAAGTAATATTATTTAAATTTAATCGTTATAACCTTGAATTTGTGTGTTTTTTTTTTAAAAAAATTTACCTTATAGTGAATAATGAAAAATTCCATTATTTATAAAATTTTCAATTATTTTCATAAAATTAATTATTTTAAAAGTAAAATTATATAATGAATTTGTTTTCAATGTAACATAAGATCAATTTTAATAAAAATATTAAAAATAATTACATCATAATCAGAATTGTATTTTATTTTGGTATAAGTTTATTTTTATGGTTTAAATTACATTTTTTCTAAAAGTAGTTTTCGTTATGTTTTTCATGCTTAATTTAATATATATTTATATAACTTATAAAAATATAATATTTAAAAATGGATTCTATACTTTTAATTATTATTATAAAATTTGGTAAAAGATACCATATAAATGTTTCTCATTATGAATAAGATCTTTGAAAAATATGTCACCATAGTAAGGGTTGATCGGGTAATTAAGATTAAAAATGAAGTTATAAAGCGTTAAAATCTATTGAAAATCTATAATATTTCTACGTTTTTAGTTTAGTTTTACTATAGTCATATTATATTATAAGATATGGAAATTGTTACCATTTTTCATTCATAATTACATGTTTAAAATTTTATGTAAATAATAAAGAAAAAATGTCAGTCACTTCGTTTTAATATCTTTAATATTATATCATATGGATAAAAGGTGGTTCTGTTTGGAAGTAAATTTTTATTTGAAATATAAATTTGTTTTTTTTTCATAGTAATTTTTTCATTAATTTTCAGTGGTGAAATAATTACCTTAAATGTTTACACAATACTTCTTTAAGTAATAAAATAATAAAGTAAATGACATAAAATTAATTTAAAGTAATATAATTTGGATGAATTATTGTGTTAAATGAAATTTTTAGATAAATATAACATAAAATTGAGTGGTTAAAGTTTATATTCTAATTGAATTACTATAATGATTTTTTGGAAAGTCAAACTATTTGAACCATCTGAAAAATTACATTAATGGTATCTAATGATAAATAATATTTTATTAAAATATATAAAATTTATAAAAATATAATTATAACATCCAAGATAAATAAGGAATATGACACTTTTCATGTTTATTAATATTTTTGAATTAAATAAATGGGTTTCTATGTTCGATAGTGTATCTGATACGCAACAACAGGTTCCTTTGAAATCTTACGTTGCACACTAATAATATAATATTATTATTTTTTATGGTATTTAACTCCTAGAAATTGTATTGGAGAGAACTAACAAAACTAACTACAATATTATTATACATTTTTGTTAAATGTATTTACATTTATCCAATAAAAGTTAGAGGCTTAAAATGCAAATGAATTTAATTTTAAGCATAATTTACATTAAAAGGCCGATTTACCAACTTTTAATGGAGAACCCCATTTAAATATAGTTTTGGCCACGTTAATAGATCCTATTTTACCAAATAAAATCCTTCTTTAGAAGGGGACATCAAAATTTACTTTGTGTAAATTTTTGGAATTTTTCCGATAAAGTTCCTTTTTTTGAATAATAAAAAATATTGTATTTTAATTAAAAACTACATTTCAATCTAATTTATTTAAATAGTTATGCAATCTTTTTATTTGGTTTTAAAGTTTAATTAGAATATATTTTTACCATTTAATACAATTTTGGTCATTGGAATTAATTTCACATTGATAGTGGACATAAACAGGTGTCAATCTTTTGATAGTTATTGTTTCTTAAAAACATGATATTTGTTTTGACAACGTGAATTAACTTAAAATTAATTAATGCAACTTCTATGTTTCGAATTTTTCAAAATAGACATCATTTTTGAATTCAGAATATCAAATAAAGCATAGGCTGAATTTTTGGCATTTTTCTGAAAAGCATCAATTTTTAATGAATAGTGAAACCACTTAGTAGTTGTTAAAAAAACTGGCCTTTTCATTTAAATGAAAATTTACCACTTCTGTGAATTGAATTTCAAAAATATGACATACATGGTTGTTATTAGTAAGTAAAATTCGATTCAATAAGATGAAAATAACTTTTGGTTAATAGTAACTTTTGACTTTTATTTACCGTGGTTAATGGTAAATAGGGTAATTCAAGGTAAAAAGAATATTATAATAATTCACAATTACATTAAAACTTATCCTAACATTATTGGATGAGTAATTTACGACCATTGGCATCCTTGGATAGATTTTGGGACCCCATGTATCCACTTATGAATGATAATGACACTTTAGATTAATTAATTTAAAGTAAAGGCAAAAATAACAAAAACAAAAATCTTTTAGAAAATTAATTTTTATATGGTGTTATGTAAGTAATATTTTTGACTATAAATATTCATTAGAAAGATAAAAATATTTCCTACATAATTGTATTTTGTCATAATTTTTATACATCACATAAATTAAATTATTTATGACACAATAATGATGCAGTATTTACCTCATTAATAAATGATTTAAATAAATAAGATTATAATGATTATAATATTATCCAAAACCTGTCCAATTCCTATTGGACGATTTTATTTCGACCATGAGTCATCTAATATTGGAAACTAATGATTTTGGGACCTTCAGAAACTGAATATGATTATATAATAAAATAATAGTTTCACAATTTCCTAAACAACCCCTTCTCTCCCATATAAAAAGAGACCACTTCGAACCAATTCCTCACACCTCTCAAGTATTTAGGCTCATCCAAACTCTACCCAATTAAGCTCCCTATATCCCTCTTCTCCACCTATAAGCCTTAAATTCGGCAGAAAGAACTTCAAGAATTTATTTTGTTTCGAACCAAAGGAATATACCCAAATGAAAGGAGATTAAAGAACCATCGAGTCAAGTCGGTCACGAGGTAAGGGAATTTCTTATCTCACTTTTAATTCCGTGATATTTCTATTGTTCCCCACTTATTTATTTCATGTGGTGTAATGTGTACTACCAATTATATATATTATCATGATTCTCATTATATTCATGGTATTATGTGATTCATTGGTGGTTATTAACTTTTGGTCATACGACTCAGTTGATTACAATGTGGTAAAGGGTTTCATCTCACTATTTATTCCCGTGAGATTCATGCTATATTTTACACTATTTCCTTTTGTATGGTGTATATAATACCCATGATTGTAATCATTGTGTAATATAATTTCATTAATGAGTATTTAAATCTTCATTGTATGATCATTTTTTCATGGGGTGTATGTTTTGTAAGTTACCAAATCGGTACGGGAACCTCTCACCCTCCTCTTTTTAAATGTCTTATTCTTGTTATGTATTTTAATTTACATCTTATTATGTTGGGATATGTTATTCCCTATCCTTATTGATGTAATTTTTTTGTACAAGTTATGAGATACCATTTTTATCCCATCAACTCAATTTCTGAATTTTAAGATGATGTCGTTTGGATTTTGAATTTTTACAAAGGAACTTCTTAACCCAATTTCAATTATTTGGGTTAAAATTGTACTTCTTGAATATGTCATCCTATGAATATGTGTGAATGACCTAATATTTTTTTAAACTTAATATCCACTTATATTGAGTGTATTTATATTTTTCACACATAATTATGTGATTGATTTATCCAAAATTTAAGGATACCATCTTTATAAGGGATTTCATCTCAATTAACATTTCCATTGAGACTTCATTGTTTTTATTCACCATTTCACTCTTATATGGTGTATATAATATCCTTTGTCATATTATATCATGAATCCGTTTATTCTCATGATATTATAAAGTTCATATTAAATCTTATTCCTCAATTATTTGTATTCAAGATACTCTGATTTTGTTAAAAAATCTACAACTAAAAATTAGTTTTAAATGTTTTAAAGAGTTATTATTCTAAATCGTTATCTTTAATGTCCATGTTTTAAAAATGGTTTTGAGTATTTATTTAAATGGACATTAATGTTTTAAAATTATATTTTCATTAAAAGCATCACAGTGGTATGAAACACTTTGATTCAAAAATCTATTTTTAAATGGTCTGTGAAAATGGAATGATTATTTCAATATCTTTAAATTACTTCTTGTGACATCAAATGATATGTTATTAGTGAAATATTTATATTTGAAATATTTTATGTGTTATGATGGTGCTTGGAAATTTGACGGGTGGTTACTTGATAAACCATATGACGGGTGGTGCTGTGATAAACCAGGATGGGTGGTTATGTTATAACCTCCAATGCATTGGGTATGGAAGTTAGCCATATGGCTATTCCATTTAGTGATATGCGAGGAAGTCGACCATATGGTTATTCCATTTAAGAATGTTTATGTCCCAAGTTACCTTTTTATGTTATGTGTTCTTTATATGGGAAATATTTTGGATACAAATGGGTAAGTAGTGATCTTTTATTCTGTGAATAGTATTTACTACTTCATAAAGGGGAATAGTATTACTTATGTTAAAGTATTCATGGTTTACATGATATTTTGAAAAAAATAACAGTTTTCCTTCTTTCTGTATCCCTTACTGAGATTTTTATGCTCATCCCATGTTTTTGAAATGTTTTCCACAAGACTTAAAGATGAATAGGGTCAGGGATGGGATCAAGGAAAAGTCATGCTATCTAAAACATAGAACTAGACATGTTTCTTTTTAATAGTTTTTATTTTATGAAAAAAAATTAAAATTGAGTAGTAGTGTCTACATGTAATATTCAAGTTGTAATGTAATTGTTATCCCTAATTCTCTAAAACTCTAAACCTGAAAAATCCAAAATGTGAATTATTTATTTAATTCAAGATTATGTAATGTTTAAGGCTGGGTCCTTATAGTTGGTATCAGTGGTCAGTTTAGACAACTTTAGGGATTAGGAGTTTTCGTTAGACACATGGTTAGTCCCTATGTTTATTATTTCAATTAAATCCTTGTTTTATAACTTTTTCAGATCAAAGAATGTCAATTACAAATGGAAGGAGGAGTATCTCAAACGACATTCCTATCTCTTCCTGATGACATGCTTGCAATAATTATTGTAAAGTCACGTTCGAATGATTGTGAACCTTTTTCTATAATACAACTCACTTGCAAGCAGTTGTTTGAGATATCAAAAGCCTCTACTCTAACTCGTTATCATCTTGGATCATGGGTTGTATTTAGACGAATCCCATTTTCACAATATTCTCATATTTTCAAGAATGATAAGTATTATCAAGGAATTTTCAAATATTTTACCTTATCACAAGATTTTGAAGCATATTATGATTTTTAAAAAGGTGATGAAGAAGGAGACCCTTACACGACCTATTTATATTTGATTTTACAATATAGTGTCTCAGCACATACCTATGGTATTTTAAAAGGAACATTAAATGAATATATCAACTCAAATTTGGTCCAAAATATTTATAGAAATCATGTTTTATCAGATGTTTTGAAATTATATGTGATACATGATTATTTTCCAAAAATGTTTTTCTATGAAGACCCATATGACTCATGTTGTATAAGGTGTATTTGGATAGAGGAAGAAAATGATTTTGACGAATCTCTAAATCATTGTTGTAATGCATGGACCTTCTATATATGTGAACACGATGACGATGAAACCAAATGGACACCATGATTATGGTTTGATGTTCTTCATTTTGGGTATCATTTTATTTATTCATATGGTGGTGAAATAAGATTTCAAGAATTAAGATGTTGAGATCATAATGAATTTGGATGAAAATGAGAGGTATAAGGAAAACATTGAGGTCAAAACATGTTAGGGTTATTTTATGTGTTTTATAAAAAGGACAACACATAGGATGGGTGACAAGCCGTCTTATCTAGTAAGGCCATAGGAATAGAACCCACAACCGAAGGTTGACAAGGGTGCATCACCTACCACTAGCCTACTTCAAGTCCCTCATTAGTATGAACTATTATTTTAGTAAAATATTTTTATAGAACAAGAATAATTTGATTTTTGGAACTTGCGTTTTATCAAATGAATATACTTAGTATAGAAAAATAATTTAGTGATTAAGTGATAAAGGTTGTTGTGGAAGACGTTATCTTTTTTGAGGAAACACTATATGCCTAAAAAGATAGAATACTATGGGATTGAAATTGTGGAATAATGGTTGAAATTTTAGTTTGGAAGAATCTATTTTTTAATTTTGGACATATTATGAATTGGTTTAATTATTAAACTGAATAACCAATCATGGAGAATATGTGATTTGGTTAATTACTTTTCAATATGAGATTTTATGAGCAACTGATGTTATTTAGTGATAAATGAAAAGATTTATCTTGGAAGATTATGTAATTAAATCCTTATGAGATTTGGGTTTCAATCTTAGTTTGGATTACTTTAGATGAATTTTATGGATATTTATTTATTGAATGGTCTTGGTAGAACTTTGGGTATTGTTTTAAAATTTTTTGAGATTAAGAGTAGTTTTTTGTCAATGATTATCCTTTTTGGGTATTATATGATATCACACGAACAAATTTGGTTTTAGTTGATTTCTAAAGACAAGGGAAATATATAGTTCTTCTTTTGGGGATTATGAGATTCTCAAGAAGATGATTCTTGTGCTTTTGATGTGACCAAGTCTTTTTGAATGCACTTTGTTTGGAGAAAAGATTATTTTTTTGGTAGAAACTTATTAAAGGATGAAACTCTAATTGAAGGTAAGTATATTTCCTTATGTTATTACTCTATTTAGTAATTTAATTCCTCCAAATTATGAAAAGTAATTTAAAACAAAAACGTTGTTGGTTTACATTTCTAACTAGGCAATCAAAGACCGTTTAAGACATCATAAGTTTGTGTTTTTCTAGTGGTTAACTTTCTGCTAATCATGTTTTATATCACTCTACATCAGAACTTGACTATTTTTTCTCTCTTACATATCCGTGTTTTCCTACATGTAATCCTAGTACGGGTTATCTCGGGAGACTATTGTACATTTCATTATTTCTTTTAAAGCGGTAGTTTCACTAACTCTTTTCCGATGTGGGGATTTTAATGAAGTTTCCATGCCCCGTTTTAAAATTGCGAGGATGCAATTCCCAAAAGTGGGGAAGGATGTAACATCCCAGATAAATAATTAATAAGACACATTTCATGTTTATCAATATTTTTTAATTAAATAAATGGGTTTTTATGTTTGATAGCGTACCCGATACGCAACAACGGGTTTCTTTGAAATCTTACGTTGCACACTATTAATATAATATTATTATTTTCAATGATAGTTAACTCCCAGAAGTTGTATTGGTGGGAATAAAAAAAACTAACTACAATATTAGTATACATTTTTGTTAAATTTATTTATATTTATACAATAAAAGTTATAGGCTTAAAATGTGAATGAATCTAATTTTAAGCGTAATTTACATTAAAATATTGATTTACCTCCTTTTAATGGAGAAACATTTTTAAATATAGTTTTTTTCCTTTAATATATTCTAATTGACCAAATAAAATCCTTCTTTAGAATAGGGACATCAAAATTTACATTGTGTACAGTTTTGGAATTTTTCCGATAAAGTTCATTTTTTTTGAATAATGAAAAATATTGTATTTTAATTCAAAACTACGTTTTAAACTAATTTTTTAAATGGTTATATTATCATTTTAATTGGTTTTAAAGTGTAATTAGAATTTATTTTTACCATTTAATCTAATTTTAGTCATTGGAATTAATTTCACTTTGAAAGTGGACATAAACAAGTGTCAATCTTTTGATAGTTATTGTATCATAAAAACACGCTATTTATTTTGACAATGGGAATTAATTTATAATTAATTAATGCAAATTTTATGTTTTTAAGGTGGAAAAATAGAAATAATTTTTGAATTTTTAATATAAAATATTTATTAGGCTTAATATTTGGTATTTTTCAGAAAAACATCAATTTTTGATGAATAGTGAACCCACTTTGTAGTAGTTAAAAAAACTGACCTTCTCATTTAAATGAAATATTAACACTTCTGTGAATTGAATTTAGAAAATCCGAAATACATGATTGTTACTAGTTAGTAAAATTTTGTTCAATAAGATGAAAATAATTTTTTTGGTGAATAGTAACTTTTGACTTATGTACCGCCGTTAAAGGTAAATAGGGTAATTCAAGGTAAAAAGAATATTATAATAATTCAAAATTACCTTAATATTTGTCCTAAACTTATTGGATGAGTAATGGCCAACCATGGGCATCTTTAAGATGATTTTGGGACCCCATGGATCTACTTAGGAATGATAATGACACTTTAGATTAATTAATTTAAAGTAAAGGCAATAATGAATAAAAATATTTTAATAAATTAATCTTTATATGGTGGTATATAAGTAATATTTTTGACTATAAATACTAATTTCAAAGAAAAATATATTTCCTACATCATGGTAGCTTTTTTATAATTTCTAGACATCGAATAAATTAAATTATTTATGACACAATAATGATGCAGTATTTACCTCATTAATAAATGATTTAAATAAATAAGATCATAATGATTAAAATATTATCCAAAACCTGTCCAATTCCTATTGGATGATTTTATTTTTACCATGAGTCATCTTATCATAGACTCTAATGATTTTTTTACCTTTAGAAACCGAATATCATAATATAATAAAATAATAGTTTCACACTTTTTTAAAGAGCCCCTCCTATCCCTTATAAAAGGAGACCACTTCTAACCAATTCCTCACACCTCTCAAGTCTTTAGGCTCATCCAAACTCTACCCAATTAAGCCTTGTACATCACTATTCTCCTCATAGAAGCATTAAATTATGAATAAGGAACATGAAGAAATCATTTTTGTTCCTACCAATGGAAGATACCCCAATTAACGGAGATTAAAGAACGATTGAGTCAAGTCGGACATGAGGTAAGGGGATTTCTTAACTTACTTTTAATTCTGTGAGATTTCCATTATTCTCCAATAATTTATTTCATGTGGTGTAATGTGTACTTACATTGATATATATTATCATGATGCTAATTATATTCATGGTATTATGTGATTCATTGGTGGTTATTAACTTTTGGTCATACGACTCAGTTGATTACAACATGGTAAAGGGTTCATCTCAATTTTTATTCCCGTGATATTCATGAAATATTTTACACAATTTCCTTTTTTTTGGTGTATGTACTTCCCATTATTTTACTCTCTGTGTAATATTCTTTCATTTATGAGTATTTATATCTTTATTGTATGATCCTTCTTTCATGTGGCGTATGTTTTGTAAGTTACCAAATCAGAAAGGGAACCTTTCACCCTCCTCTTTTTAAAAGACTTCTTCTTATTATGCCTTTTAATTTACATCTAGTTATGTTGAGATATGTTCTTCTATATCCTAATTTATTTAATTTTTATGTACAAGTAATTATATACCCTTTTTATCTAATCAACTCGTTTTCTAAATTTTAAAGTGACATTGTTAGGCTTTTGAATTTCTACAAGGGAACTTTTTAACCCAGTTTCAATTCTTTGGGTTAAAATTGTACTTATAGAATATGTCATCCTATGAATATATGTGAATTACATGTGATTATTTTAAACTTAATATAAACATATATTTAGTGTATTTATATTTGTAACACATAATTATGTGATTGATTTATCCTTAATTTATGTATACTGTCTTTATAAGGGATTTCATCTCAATTTACATTTCCATTGAGACTTCATTATTTTTATGCACCAATTCAATCTTATATGGTGTATATAATATCATTTTTCATATTATATAATGAATCCATTTATTCTCATGAAATTATAAAGTTCATATTAAATGTTATTCCTCGATTATTTATATTCAAGTGACTCTCATTTTGTTAAAAACTCTTTAACTAAAATATCGTTTTGAATGTTTTAAATATTTATCATTATAAATAATTATCTTTAATGTCCATGTTTTAAAAATGGTTTTGAGTATTTATTTATATGTACATTAATGTTTTAAAATTATAATTCCATTAAATGATTCAAAGTGGTATGGTACCCATTGATTCAAAAATACCTTTTTAAATTGTTTATGAAAATGTAATGATTATTTCAATATCTTGAAATTAATTCTTGAGATTTAAAATGAAATGTTATTAGTGAAATGTTTATATTTGAAATATTTTATGTGTTATGATGGTACTTTGACATTTGATCGGTGGTTACGTGACAAACCATATGATGGGTGGTGCCGTGAAAAACCAGGACGAGTGGTTACGTTATAACCTCCAATGCATTTGTTATTGAAGTAAGCCATATGGCTATTTAATCTAGTTATATGTGTGGAAGTCGACCATATGGTTATTCCATTTAAGTATGTTTATGTCCCATGTTGCCTTTATATGTTATGTGTTCTTTGTATGGGTAATATTTTTGTTACAAAAGGGTAAGAAGTGATATTTTATTCAGTGAAGAGTATTTACTACTTCATAAAGGTGAATGGTATTACTTATGTTAAAGTATTCATGGTTTACTTTCTATTTTGAAAAAACTAACAGTTTTCCTTATTTGTGTATCCCTTACTGAGATTTTTATGCTCATACCATGTTTTTGAAATGTTTTCCACAGGACTTAAAGATGAATAGGGTCAATGATGGGATCAAGGAAAAGTCATGCTATCTAAAACATGGAACTAGACATGTTTCTTTTTAACAATTCTTATTTTATGAAAAAATAGATACTAAGTCGTAGTGTCTACAAATAATATTCAAGTTTTAATATAATTGTTATGCCAAATTCACTAAAATTCTTAACCTAAAAAAATCATTAATGTTAATTATTCATTTAATTTAGGATTATGTAATGTTTAAGACCGGGTCCTTATAATAATATTTGTCCAAGTGAATTATATATGGTCTGTAATAATGAACATTTTCCACTTATGGGTAACTAGACCTTTTATTGTAACATTATTTACCCCTAAAGAGTAAAACACGTTGATATCACATAAATTTTCAACAGGGTTTATGAGGTGTTTTAACTAAGAGACAAGGGTTAAAAAAATTCGTAATCCTTTAAAAATATTATTTTATGATGGTATTTATACCTAAAGTAATGTTAAATTCTTAATATTTCAATCTGGATCCACATAAAATTGAAAATTAATTTATATTAATTTAATACTTTAAGTAACCCCAAGTGTGCCCCTCTCCTCACATATTTAAGGCCACATCATGTCTTCTATTATTCATAATGTTTGAGCACAATAAATTTTTAAATACCAAACATAATACCATGTTTTATTTTTCCAAAACTTTTTATATCTTATGGTATTTATAAATACAATTCTTCAATGCATAAGGTGAAAGCCAAAGGAGGTTTCTCAACAAAGAGGCCTAACTCTAAACTGAGTACTTTTAGTTTTATTTCTTCTTCTAATTACTATAAATTTATTATGAAAATTATAATATTATTAATAAAGTATCATAAATATACTATGATTTTATTATAATTATGGGAGAACCATATTGAATCTCTTTTCTATCATATGGATGGTGGAGACCTCACTCATGTGTATGTACGAATCATCATCTCCATGTATCAGTGTAATCTTTTTTTCATCACAATTTTACATAGATGGTAATAAATATGAAACTAATGAATATATATTAATTTTATGCAATAATTATGGTATAATATATATAAATATATAATATCAGTTACATTCATACTCACTGAATGATTAAAAAAATGATAACATGCCTCTTGTGTACATGTGGAAAACAACATCAACAAAGCGATGTGATTTATTTTTCATGTTTACCTTTCAAGGATGATTATATATATAATGAATATGTATGATATTTATATCATTATTAACACTCTATATTTTATTTAACTATGATCAAGATTCGGGGACCAAAACTAAAGAACATAAACTAACATGAATAATGAGAGAATTAACACCCAGAAGTGATGATTTTAATAAATTATTATGAATAAACGTGTATTGAGATGTTAAAATTGGATCACATATTTTATTATAAGTATTTATATGTTTTTTAGAATTATAGTTTTTTCAATTTATTATTGATGAGGTTGAAATCACTTATAAATAATGTCGGACATTTGGTAAGGGTTATTTGTCTCAAATTTTCTTATTTGGGACATATGTTATGTTATACATATATCTACTTATATGAGGTATATATACTTCCACTTTTATATTTTATATAATTAATATATTTATATTTATGGAATTTGATGTTTTATTTGATGTTATTTCTTTAATAGGGGTTATGATTTGAACCACCAACTAGTAGGGGTTTATTTCACAATCCCATCCTTATTCAGGTTTGTTTATTTTCTAGGTTTAAATTGTAGGAATTTTATGGTATTTAAATCATAAATATAAGGCCCCAGCCTTAAACCATACTTAATATTGAGTTATTACAAGATTACACATTGAGGATCTTTTCAGGTTTAGAGTTTTAGAGAATTAGATCATAAAACATGCATTACATTCCACATTTAAACAAAGTTGTTACATAAAGATAGTATTAATTTTTCCCATCAATAGAAACATATTTAAAACAAAACATGGCTTATTCCTTGACACTTCCCTGACACTATCATCATATCATATACCTTTCCCTTGACCTGTGAAAACAATTTCAAAAAAAAACTTGGGATGAGCATAACAAGCTCGGTATGGGTTATAAAAATATGGAAAGGAAATATGAGTTCATATATACATAAGAATGAAATCATAATTTACCCATAAAACATAATCACTTTAACATACCTCATCAAATCATGAATAAATCATAGAAATCATAAGACATAAAGGTAACTTGAGGCATTCATAACATTCTTACGTAGGGAGTAACCCTCTTGGTTACGTTTGGAATACCCATCACAGTATATTCCCTAAATCTCTTCAAAGAAACCTTAAAATTTCAATCCTTCGCGTTACCCAATGCATTGGAGAGCTATATCGGGCTCACCCGCCCATAGTTTATCACAGAACCAACCGTCTTCTTAACAATTCCCAAAAACCATAACATAATCGTATCACATAAAACATGCATAAAGGAAACATAACATTTCCACATTTCAATCACATGATATCAATACAAAACATTGATATAATAAAAACATTATGAAAACCATTTTCAATACCAAAATAAAAGAAAAGTAAAACATGGTATTTATTTTTCTTTAAAAAAACATATGGCTTTTAGAGGAAGTCGAAACTCAAATAATGGTCACGACGGTGGAGAAGTCGTTGTCGCCGCATACGTACGAAAAAAACATTCCCTTTTGTAGTTTTGTAAAATGATTTGTATAAAAAAAGATTCATTTTGGATAAACGTAAAAGTCAAAGGGGTTTATTCACCATATAAAAGAAATTTGTGTATAAAACAAAATATTCCTCAATGAAAGGAGATTGAGATGAAGTCCCATACCTCAGGTCCGACTTGACTCGATCCTTCTTTAATTTCCTGAATAATAAACTTGAGTTAATTTATACTTGCTTAAGAACCTTTTTCAATTTCATTATTCCTTTTATATAACTTATTACCATGTTATGAACATTATGTAATTATTTAAGTTAATAATGGTCGTTTTGTTGATCAATGGTACTTGAGTCAAAAGTGGACTTCTTATATTTTCAAGTTGTTCACGTAGTCAAATATCCATTATCTCAATAATGATATTAATGATGTAGATTCCATATATTTCATATATATCCAGTATATACATGCATTTATATAATTACATAATCATTTAGAGGTAATAAAAGAAATGCACCGTTCATGGAGACAGTAAGCCGTACGTACGCATGAACGCTACATTCATTTTTATTTCGTATTTTATGGAATGGAATCAAAATTATATAAAGGTATATTATAATTCCAGTATAATATCATATATAACTCCATCATTTATACGTCGCACATATGGTATTAACGAATCAAATCACTTTGAGGGGGCGGTAGTCCGCACTTCCTTAAATGAAGATATCGCGTTTACCCATAATGGAAGCCATAAAGGTATGACAAAAATGAAAAATACAGAAGCTTAAAGAAAAAATAAACATATTATATATCATATATAAATATAGTGTCATCTTAATGGCCACCTTTGAAGGTGTTAAAAGAATGTTGAACTATCATCGTTTCTGGAGGCAGAAATTCGCCATCCACGAAAACAGTATGTAATTTAACCATTAGATGTAGGTGTGTGTAAGTGTAGCTCTAATAATTCCTATAACAACATCCTAGTATATTTAATATACTGGTTTTGTTACAAAATAAATGAATAAAAATAGTTTAGGGGGTTGGAGAAGCAAAATAAAACAAAAGAACACAAGTGAAGACATTACCTTAAAAATAGGTAACTCTTTTTGATTTGAGCTCAAAGGCTTACTTGAGAAGACTTATACCCAAAGTGAGGCTTCTAAGAGTTATAGAGGGATGTTGAGAGACAAAATTTTTAGGGGTCGGCTGAGCCAAAGGCTTTGGAAGTGTGGGTAAGGAGTTAGAGGTGGGGGCATTTTATAAGAGGAGAGGAGGGGCACTCTTGGAAAGTAAAGAAATGTTACATTATTTTAAAACGAGTTTAAGATTTAAAAGGTCTCACATTTATATAATTCGAGGATAAGGTGATAAGGGTTCGAAATATACACATCCATTAGGTTTTTGACATGTGTAGGTCTTAGATTTTACATTATCTTTTCATTTTATTTAAATCGTTAAATAATGAGTTAATCGATGCGTCATCAAGATTTCATAAATAATTTAATTTATTTAATGTCTAAAAATTATAAAAAAATACTATGATGTAGGAAATCTTTTTAGCTCTCCAATGACTATTTATATTAAAAAATATGACTTTTATAACCCCATTTAAAAATTGTTTTATTAAAACAACTCATGTTTGTGTCATTTTAATTTTAACATTAAATAAAAAGATATTAATGTCATTTTCCTAAGAAAGTGGCTCCATGGGGTCCCCAAGTTGACCCATGGCTTTTCTTGGTCTGCCATGACACATAAAATAAGGGTAGGACATGTGTCTAGGTATTTTCATTTTATTATAATATCATTTTTCCCTTAAATTGCACTAATTACCTCTAACCGCGATTAAAACCATAATAAGTTACTATTCACCAAAAAATTATTTTAATCCCATTGAACCACATTTTAATTCATAATGACAACCATGTATGTCAGATTTTTGAAATTCAAAACACAGAGGTGGTAAAATTTCATTTAAACAAAAAATCAGTTTTTTAAGTACCACTTAGTGGTTTCACTATTCATCAAAAATTGAAGTTTTTCAGAAAAATACCAAAAATTCACCCTAAGCTATATTTGATATTCCGAATTCAAAAATGATGTATATTTTAAAAAATTAAAAACATATGAGTTACATTAATTTATTTAATAATTAATTTCCGCTGTCAGAGCAAATAGCGTGTTATTATGAAACAATAAGTATCAAAAGATTGACACTACTTTAAGTCCAATTTCAAGGTGAAATTAATCCCAATGACAACCATTGGATTACATGGTAAAAATATATTCTATTTACACTTTAAAAAAAATTAAAAAGATAATCTAACCATATAATTAAATTATATGAAAAATAAGTTTTGATGTAAAATGCAGTATTTTTCACTATTCATTAAAAAAATGAACATTGTCAGAAAAATACCAAATAATAATCCAATGTAAATTTCAATGTCCCAATAATAAATAATAAGTTTATTTTAAAAAATAAGGCTTATAAAATTTTCAAAATTTTGATTTAAAAATGGTTTTCCATCCAAAGGCAGTAAAACAATCTTTTAAGAATATTAGTGTATTCCATTCTTAAGAATGGATTTATTCTCATTTTAAGCCTCTAAAACACTATCTAATTCCAAAATATACATAGATAAAAATATATATTATTCATTACTTTCTTGGGATGTTACATCCTTCCCCCCATTAGAAAATTGCGTCCCTGCAATTTATTTACTTATCGAATAAGTGGGGGTATTTAGCCCTCATTGCATTTTCAGATTCCAATGTTGCCTCTTCAATCATGTGGGTTTTTCACAAAACCATTACCTGATGAATTACCTTATTCCATAACACTTTCTCCCTATGGCCAAGAATCTGGACTGGTTGTTCCTCATAAGATAGGTTCTCTTCCAGCTGAACTACTTCTGGACTCAAAACATGTGATGGATCTGGCATATACATTCTCAACATCGAAACATGAAAAACATTGTGTACCTGAGATAAACTCAGAGGTAAAGCCACTAGGTATGAAACTGATCCAACTCTCTCCAGAATTTCATATGGTCTAATGAACCTTGGACTCAAATTTCCTTTATTACCAAAGTGCATCACAATATTCCATGGTGATACTTTGGGAAAAACATGATCACCTACCTCAGAAGAGAGATCCTTCCTCCCGTTGTCTGCATAACTCTTCTGCCTGCTCTGAGCTGTTCTCATGTGTTTCTAAATCAACTAAACTTTTTCTGCCATCTTCTCTACCAATTATGGTCCCATTAACTTCCATTCTCCCACTTCATCCCAAAAAGCTGGAGTTCAACACCACTTCCCATACAATGCCTCAAATAGTGCCATCTGTATACTGGAATGAAAACTGTTATTATAAGAAAACTAAACCAAAGAAAGATGTTGGTCCCAAATTACCTGATAATCTATCGAACAAGCACGTATCATATCCTCCAAAGTCTGGATCATTCACCCTGACTGCCCATCTAATTGAGGATGAAAAGCTGTACTAAAATTTAATTCAGTACCCATCGACTTCTGAAGGCCTTTCCAAAAGTTAGAAGTGAACCTGGGATCACGGTTAGATACAATGGAGAGAGGAACTCTATGTAACCTGAATATCTCTTTAAAATACAAACAGGAAAGGTGATCTAGGGAAAAAGTATCTCGTATATCAAGGAAATGTGCAGATTTAGTCAAGCGATCAACAATAACCCAGATTGCATTATTACCTTGACGTGTCTTCGGCAATCCCACAACAAAGTCCATGGATAAATTCTCCCATTTCCACTCTGGCACTGGTAAAGGCTGAAGCATCCCTTTCGGTAACTCACACTCTGCTTTAACCTGCTGACAAGTCGAACACTTCACAGTAAAATCAGAAATATCTCTTTTCATTCCATCCCACCAGTAATACTCCCGAAGATCTCTGTACATCTTTGAACTGCCAGGATGAACTGAAAACGGAGAACTATGAGCTTCACATAACAACTCTCTCTCTTCAACTGTGAATCACAAGGCACACACAATATCTTCCCAAATCTCAAAACACAATCATTATCAATGTTGAATTCAGGAAACTTACCCTTCTGAACCAGCTCTACCTTTTTCTGCAACTCACTGTCTTGCTTCTGTGCTTGCTTGATTCTTTCTGATAGAGAAGATTTCACTGATACCTGAAACAAAACAGAAGAACATCCTGCACCAAAAACATCTATGTCAAAGTTCATCATATCCTTAACGAAAGGATCACGTTCCAAACAAAACATTGTTAATGAAGCATTACTTTTTCTACTCAAAGCATCAGCCACTTTATTTTCTTTTCCCAGATGGTAATGAATTGTACAGTCATAATCCTTGATTAATTCTAGCCATCTCCTCTGTCTCATGTTCAATTATTTCTGAGTGAATATATACTTTAAACTTTTGTGATTGGTATATATTTCACACTTTACTCCATACAAATGATGCCTCCAAATTTTTAAAGCAAAAACAACAACATCTAATTCCAAATCATGTGTAGGGTAATTTACCTCATGAGTTTTCAACTGTCGTGAAGAATAAAAAATTACCTGATCATTCTGCATTAGGAAATAACCAATTCCTTTCAATGAACCATCACTGTTGATAACAAACTCACCATTTTGGAAGGTAGTGCCAAAACTGGAGCATTCACCAATATTTTTTTCAACTCTTGAAAACAATCATCACATTCTTTTGTCCAGATAAACTTAACACCCTTCAGAGTTATCTTAGTCATTGGACTAGATAACCGTGAAAAATGTTCAACAAACCTTCGGTAGTAACCTTCCAAACCAAGGAAACTACAGATCTCGGTTACATTGGTGGGTCTTGGCCATTCTTCCACAACTTTAGTTTTAGCAGGATCAACAGTTATCCCATCTTTAGAAACAATGTGACCAGGGAATGAAATTTGTTGCAACCAAAACTCACACTTTTTTAATTTTCCAAATAGTTTATTTTCTTTTAAGGTTTGCAAGATAACCCTTAAATGTCTTTCATGCTCCTCTTTACTTTTAGAAAACATAAAAATATCATCAATGAATAAAACCACAAACTTATCCATGAACTCATGGAAAATTATATTCATTAAGTGCATGAATACAAAAGGTGCATTGGTTATCCCAAAAGAAATTAATAAAAATTTATAATGGCCATATATTGTATAGAACATGGTCTTCAGAATATCTGCTTCCTTTACCTTCAACTGATGGTACCCCGATCTCAGGTCAATATTTGAAAAAAACTAAGCTCCCTGGAGCTGATCAAACAAATCATCGATATGAGGCAAAGGATATTTGTTCTTAACAGTGATGTTATTCAAGGCTCTATAATCAATGTAAAGTCTCATAGAACCATCTTTATTTTTAACAAATAAAACAAGAGCACCCCATTGTGATGTGCTAGGTCGAATGAATCCTTTCTCTAATAAATCTTGCAATTGCTCCTTCAACTCTAAAAGTTCAATTTGATCCATTCAATAGGGGGGTTTTGAAATTGGCTTAGCATCAGGATCTAAGTCTACAGTAAACTCAACTTCCCGATCTGGTATTATTCCAGGCAACTCATCAGGAAAAAAATCAGGATACTCATTTACCACCGGCACATCATTAGTCTGAACAGTTCCTTTGTTTTCAAAAATATGTGCAAGGTAACATTCATTTCCATCTTTTACAAGTTTCTCAGCCTCTTGATATGTTATCAATAGTAAGGGATCATTCTTGTACACAAAATGAAAGTCTTTCTGAAAAGAAACTTCCTTAGCTCTACAGTCAATCTTAGCATGATAAATAGAGAGCCAATCTATACCCAGGATAACATCAAACTCTACTAGAGTTAAAAAAATAAGGCTTTCAAGTAGGTTCTTTCCACAGATAAGGATAGGAATATTCTAATAAATTGTTTTTGCCTCAAAATTTCTCCCAGGTGTTTTTACCACAAGTTCAGGAGTCACTTCATAAGATGGTATTCCCATTTTAATAGAATTTTTTTCAGAGATGAAGGAATGTGAAGACCCCGAATCAAACAACACACTGGCATAATCTAAAAAAAAACAAAGTACCTGATACAACTTCATTTTATGGCCCGACATTTGCTGAAGTAGTTGCAAAGGATTTCAACACCCCTTTCTGCTTATAGTCTAACTGCTTCCCATCACTCAATCTCTTTTTCAAACACTCCTTTGCATAGTGACCCATCTTATTGCACTTAAAACATTTCAGTAACTGTAAATCGAATTTGGACTTACCATCACCTTGATCTTTTTCAGTGCAATCACGAGCCTTATGTCCCATCTTACCACATCGGTAGCACTTTCCAGAATTCAAAAGAAATTCCCCAGCATACCTTTTACCACATTTATCACAAACTGGAAACTTAGTTTTCTTACCATCAATCTTTTTTGAAAAATTCTTTCCTTTCTCCTGCCACCTCGATCTCTTCTTCTACTGGTTGTTATAGAACACTTGACCATCGGAAAACTCCATTTCGACCTTCTCAGCACATAGAAATAGATTTTCATAATTTTTAAACTCACGAGAAGCTAAAGACCTTCGATATTTTGGCTTTAATCCTGAGTAAAAATGATTGATTTTACTATCAAGGTCTCAGATAAAATTTGGAGCATACGTTGACAATCGAGTGAACCTTTCTTCATAAGCAGCCATTGAGTCTTCCTCTTGACTTAATTCTAGGAATTGTTTTTCCATACTAAGTTAAACAGCATTAGGAAAATACTTCTCAAAAAACATACCTTTGAATTCATCCCAGTCGAGAGCATCAATCTCATCAGTGTCCCTGATATTTTTAACAATCAACCACCACTGATCTGCTTCACCCTCCAAACGGTAAATAGAAAGACTAACCTTTTGATTGTATGAACACCCCATTACATTGAAAATATTCTCCAATTATTTAATCCACCCTTTAGCTAGCACAAGGTCAGATGATCCTCTGAATGATGGGGGATGTTGCCTCATGAAATGTTCCACCACTAACATGTTCCTCTGCAATTGATCTGGCTGATCTCGTGCATGGATACCACCACCATTTATCTCTTGAGTCAACTGTGACATCACTGCAACAAACTGTTCAGTTCCAATTCTGACCATCTCAGGATGCTGATTCAGAAGGTTATTTCCATATGTATGCCTTCCCAGAATTGCTTCCCTATTTCCCTTGCGGAAAAACATTCTGAACAAACATGCCTTAGATGAAGCAACATGGTAATCTTCAAATGATATATCATTTCAATTTGACCATAAAAAAATATTTTTGGATAATCATTTAATATAATTCTAACTCATAAAGTTATCTAAATCGACCTCTGATACCAACTATAAGGCCCCAGCCTTAAACCTTACTTAATCTTGAGTAATTACAAGATTACACATTGAGGATATTTTCAGGTTTAGAGTTTTAGAGAATTAGATCATAAAACTTGCATTACATTCCCAATTTAAACAAAGTTGTTACATAAAGATAGTATTCATTTTTCACATCAACAGAAATCTATTTAAAATAAATCATGGATTCTTTCTTGACACTTCCTTGACACTATCATCATATCATGTACCTTTCCATTGACCCATGAAAAACATTTCAAAAAAAACTTGGGATGAGCATAATCAGTATGGGTTATAAAAATATGGAAAGGAAACATGAGTTCATATATACATAAGAATGAAATAATACTTTACCCATAAAACATAAGCACTTTAACATACCTCATCAAATCATGAATAAATCAGAGAAAGCAGAAGACATAAAGGTAACTTGAGCCATTCATAAAATTCTTACGTAGGGAGTAACCCTCTTGGTTACGTTTGGAAAACCCATCACAGTATATTCCCTAAATCTCTTCATAGAAACCTTAACGTTTCACTCCATCATGTTACCCAATGAATTGGAGATCTATATCAAGTTGACCCGCCCTTAGTTTATCACGGATCCACCCATCTTCTTAACAATTCCCAAGAACCATAACATAATCGTATCACATAAAACATGCATAAAGGAAACATAAAATTTCCATATTTCAATCACAGGATATCAATACAACACATTGATATAATAAAAACATTATGAAAACCATTTTCAAAACCAAAATAAATGAAAATTAAAACATGGTATTTATTTTTCTATTAAAAAGATGGTATGGCTTGTAGAGGAAGCCGAAACTCAAATAATGGTCACAGCTGCGGAGAAGTCGTTGTCACCGCATACGTACGACAAAAACATTCCCTTTTGTAGTTTTGTAAAAAGCTTCGTATAAAAAAAATTTTCTTTTTGGATAAATGTAAAAGTCAAAGGGGTTTATACACCGTATAAAAGAAAGTTGTGTATAAAACAAAATATGCCTCAATGAAAGGAGATTGAGACGAAGTCCCATACCTCAGGTCCGACTTGACTCGATCGTTCTTTAATATCCTGAATAATAAACTTGAGTTAATTTCTACATGCTTGAGAACCTTTTTCAAGTTCATTATTCCTTTTATATCACTTATTACCATGTTATGAACATTATGTAATAATTTAAGTTAATAATGGTCGTTTTGTTGATCAATGGTACTTGAGTCAAAAGTGGACTTCTTATATTTACAAGTTGTTCACGTAGTCAAATATCCATTATCTCAATAATTATATTCATGATGTAGATGCCATATAATTCATATATATCCAGTATATACATGCATTTATAATATTACATAATCATTTAGATGTAATAAATGAAATGCACCGTTCATGGAGACGGTAAGCCGCACGTACACATGAACACTACTTTCATTTCTATTTCGTATTTTATGGAATGTAATCATAATGATATAAAGGTATATTATAATTCCAGTATAATATCATATATAAATTCATCCTTTATATGTCCCACATATGGTATTAATGAATCAAATCACTTTGAGGGGGCGGTAGTCCGCACTTCCTTAAATGAAGATATCGCGTTTACCCATAATGGAAACCATAAAGGTATTACCAAAATGAAAAATACAGAAGATTAAGGAAAACATAAAAATATTATATATCATATATAAATATAGTGTCATCTTAATGGCCACCTTTGAAGGTGTTAAAATAATTTTGAACAATCATCGTTTCGGGTGGCAGAAATTCGCTATCCACGGAAACAGTATGTTCTTTAACCATTAGATATAGGTGTGTGTAAGTGTAGCTCGAATAGTTCTTATAAAAGAATCCTAGTATATGGAAGATACTGGTGTTGTTACAAAATAAATGAATAAAAATATTTTAGGGGGTTGGAGAAGCAAAATAAAACAAAAGAACACAAGTGAAGATATTACCTTAAAAATGGGTAACCCTTTTTGATTTGAGCTCAAAGGCTTCCTTGGGAAGAATTATTCCCAATGTGAGGCTTCTAAGAGTTAGAGAAGGATGTGTAGAGACAAAATTTTTAGGGGTTGGCTGACCAAAGGCTTTGGAAGTGTGGGTAAGGAGGTAGAGGTGGGGGCCTTTTATAAGAGAAGAGGAGGGGTACTCTTGGAAAGTAAAGAAATGTTACTTTATTTAAAAATGAGTTTCAGATTTAAAAGGTCCCACATTGATATAGTTCGATGATAAGTTGATAAGGGTTAGAAATATACCCATAAAATAGGTTTTTGACATGTTTAGGTCTTAGATTATACATTATCTTTTCATTTTATTTAAATCGTTAAATAATGAGGTAATCGATGCATCATCAAGATGTCATATATAATTTAATTTATTTAATGTCTAAAAATTATAGAAAAAAATACTATGATGTATGAAATCTTTGTATCTTTCCAATTACTATTTATAATCAAAAATATGACTTGTATAACCCCATTTACAAATTATTTTAGTAAAACAACTCATGTTTGTGTCAATTTAATTTTAACATTAAATAAAAAGATATTAATGTCATTTTCCTACCAAAGTGGCTCCATGAGGTCCCCAAGCTGACCCATGGATTTTATTGGCCGGAAATGACACATCCAATAAGGGTAGAACATGTGTCTAGGTATTTTAATTTTATTATAATATCATTTTTGCCTTAAATTGCACTAATTACCTCTAATCGCGATTAAAAACATAATAAGTTACTATTCAAAAAAAAATATTTTAATACCATTGAACGAAATTTTAATTCTTAATGACAACCGTGTATGGTAGATTTTTGAAATTCAAAATTTAGAGGTGGTAAAATTTCATTTAATCGAAAAATCAGTTTTTTAAGTACCACTTAGTGGTTTCACTATTCATCAAAAATTGATGTTTTTCAGAAAAATACCAAAAATTCACCCAAAGCTATATTTTATATTCTGAATTCAAAAATGATGTCTATTTTAGAAAATTCAAAACATATGAGTTACATTAATTAATTTAATAATTAATTCTCGCTGTCAGAGCAAATAGTGTGTTTTTATGAAATAATAAGTATCAAAAGATTGACACAAGTTTAAGTCCAATTTCAAGGGGAAATTAATCCCAATGACCACCATTGGATTACATGGTAAAAATATATTCTATTTAAACTTTAAAACCAATTAAATAGATAATATAACCATATAATTAAATTAGATGAAAAAGCAGTTTTGATGTAAAATGCAGTATTTTTCACTATTCATTAAAAAAATGAACATTGTCAGAAAAATACCAAAAAATTATCCAATTTAAATTTCAATGTCCCAATCATAAATAATAAGTTCATTTGGACATAAAAATCTTATAAAATTGTCAAAAGATTTATTTAAAAATGGTTTTCCATCAAAAGGCACTAAAACAATCTTTTAAGAATATTAGTGTATTCCATGCTTAAGATTGGATTTATTCTCATTTTATGCCTCTAAAACACTATGTAATTCCTAAATATACATAGATAAGAATATATATTATTCATTAATTACTTGGAATGTTACAATAAAACAAATATATTAAATTATAATGAGATTATTATTGAAAATTACAAGTCATTCTTTCATTTCCCTCACTATAAGTTCTCAATAGATTCAATGAATGTTTTATGGAAGACCGATTTTTTTTGGTCGAGAATATTTTCCGTATATGCTCATATTTTAATTAAAATATTTTCAAGAATATTTTTATTATTATTTTATGATTTATTAAATTCATTTCATCCATTATTTAATTTCTATAAAATCATTTAAAGGAATCCTCTTGTCATTTTACAAACGAGGGACTTTTTACGAAAGTATTGAATGGAATTTTTATTTTAACATAAACCAGACAAATGAATTTATCATTATCATGAATAATATTTATTTTAAAGCACCATTTTCAATTTTACAAGGTTATTTTTAAATAAAACAATTTTATTAAAATTTTAGAAATTTTTAAATTAAAAATAATTTATTTTTAAAGGAAATAGTTATTTTCCTCAAGAAATCTTTGAACAAATTTTTAAAGTATTTTCATATATGAAGACATAATATGATAAATATTGTTCTTTACTAATTATATAAAATAATGATACCATCTAGAAAATTTCTTTGGATATCTTATAGTCATTTTGAATGTGGAATGTATTGAAATATTATGTGTTAGTTCTTGTAATACAGAGAATTACTGAATATTAAGGCATGTTGATTAAGTTGTATTGTTTATTAATACAATGAATGCATTGGGCTTATTAAGTGATGGATGATTCCTAGTATTACACAAAACCTCGATGCATTGGTAGGAATCATGATAAAAATGGGTAGTTTTTTTTTTGGAAAAGGAGTTACCTATTAATGTAAGATTCCTTGGAACGAGGCCTCGATGTTATGATTAAAATTTCTAACATTACACAATTATTCATTATAAAATCAGTTATTAATGTAATTGTAATTATTTGAATGGTTATGATAACCATCGATACATTTCAGGGTCATGTGATTATTTATATGGAATTATTTGATCACAATTTTTCCTTCCAAATTATTAAAGCCTTATTTATTCTATGATAGCTTCCACATTATGAATTCTCTTACTAAGCATCTGAGTTAACACCTTTAACATGTTTTATTTATTAGGATGACATAAAGTGTGTTTTTATTGATATAAAAGTATATAAGATAGATAATAATGATGATATGAAATAAAATAATTTTTTGTATTTTCTGTTTTCAATTGTAATATGAGATTACAAAATGTATCCTATTTACTAAGACTATTAAACTATTAGGCTTCTTGGGATCAAATCACTATATATAGTGCCATTACAATAAAGGTACCAACAGATCCTAGCTACTAGCGTTGATCTATATAATTTTGGTATTAGATAAATTTTAGTATAAATATTGGGAAGTAGATTTATGAAAACATATATTATAGAGCATAACCCTATGATTGAATATGAGGATATTTATAATTTTATGGTAATACCATAATGTTTTTGGAAAGAAGGTATTATGTGGTTTTAAAAGAAATAAAAAACTATATGTATACTATAAGTAGATGTGGTTTTTAAAAGGATGTATCTAGGGGTAACATCCCTGAAAAGAGTTGGTCGAGTATATTTATGACATTATTCTTGTTCATGGTGAATATACCCTTTTTGTGAACATGGTTTGACACTCATGGGTGGATATAACTTGGTTAATTAAAATTTTAATTACAAAACATTACAAAATATTTGAATATATTTTTATTGTTTTAAGATATTTCCAAAGATACTAAAATTATGATTCTAAATTTAGTTATGCATAAATTTTCAATTTATGTTATGCATTTCACCATATTTGGAATAAAATATTTGGTTTCATAATGTTATAAACTAATATCATGTATTCAATTGTATTGAAATGAAACCTAATGAATATAATGGTAAACATTTCAACACTGATAATTAATGTAGGGATTTACCTAATAGGAAATCCAATGTGATTCATTTTTGAGATTAGACGATTATCGCTATATTAGGACAGTTGACTATGGTTATAAAAAATAAACTTTCCCATGTGGAACAACCTAATGATTCATAACATGATTTATTTATGTTGGTATAATTAATGTGTTATAAACCTCCATACTATAATTGAACAACTAATCCCCTAATAACATCATATTGGATCAAGTCCATCGAAAAAAATATTTCATATAAAACCCCAAGATTTTATGGTATGTATCTTTTATATTCATCATCTTATATAGCTTATTTTTCACACAACACCATGTTTAAAACGACGATATACTATAACATATGAGAATTACCATTGGAATCGTAATCTGGTCAATAGAATAGTAACCTCAACTATGAAATTATACATAAAATTTATGTACCTTATAAAAAAAATATAATTTATTTATATCATGGAATATGTTTATAATTGTTTAAAAAATGATAAATTAAGTATTGGTATTCTTGTGAAACATAAACGTTTATTCAAAATTTTATAGTTAAAATAATTATTTAAAATAAAATATATTTTCATGTAATAGATTCCTAAATTAAAATATTTTTTTTCATATTATATTAATATAATTTTTTGAGACCATTTTTTAAGTGTCATAAAATCGATTATAATATTGAAATCAATATATTTTGACTAAGTGATAATTTTATTTAAAAATAAAATTTATAATATTTATAAAAATATTTTTATAAAATGGGTTCTAGTTTTTAATTTTACACATTGAAAAAATGTTATGGTGAATTTTTGGGTTTTTTCTAAAACATTTTAATTTTGGTGAATAGTGAAATATGATAATGTATGATATTTAACAAATACATGAATTATTTAGTCAAGGATGATGTATAGATGATTTAAACCTATAATCTCGATGAATCATTATCTATTTAATATATTTATTCATTGGAATAAAAAATATTCAAAATCTGGACTAAAAATAATAAACTAATGAATACAATTATCAAAAAACATCCCTCTCCCCAACTATAAATACCACCCCTCAACACATCTTATCCTCACACAATATTAGACTTGGATATTTCTTATATTATTTCCAATTCCTCTCTCAAATCTGTTACTCATGTTCTATTAATTATTTTTCTCACCAAAAAACCATTCTAAAGTCCCCTAAGGATGTTCCCAGGAGATTAAGTTCAAGAGGCAAAATCCTCTTTCGTTTTCTTTTTATTTCCTTTTCAATTTATTTTCTTTTATTATCATATCCTCACCTACCTATCCCAAAGTGGAATGAAAACATTAGTATCTTTTTTATAATTGAAATTTATATTTTTAATGCAATAACCCATTATCAAATCTCTTCATTCTTCCCTTTTTGTTCTAAAAATGAATATATCATCTATAAGGTGTCAATTTTCCACCTATGTGGACGATGTTTATTTTTTGTTTTCTAATACCTACTTAAAATATGGACATAAATACATTATAATTGTTAAAATATATTGTGAAATGTATATTATAAGTTATTTAGTGTTGTGGGGCTGGTATATATAGGTAAAATTAATTAATTTAACAAAACTTGTTCGTGACGATCGAAAAAATTCCAAAATAATCTAAACAACTATAATTAATATTTTTCCTAATTAATCAACTTAATATCTTGAAACAATGGTTTATAAGAAAATTAAATCTTCTATAAGTTCATTAGTAATTTATAATATCAAATTTGGATATCTATTCCCATTTTATACGATATTCCATACTTGTATACAAGTGAACTAATCATTAAAACCAAGGAAAAAAACAATATCGAACGAAAAAATTGAATCTTATAAATCATAGAAAATAAAACAAATGAACTTAATAAAATTATAATAAATAAAATACATGTTTAAAAAGTTATTGAAATAAATTAATAATAATTTAATTTCATTGTTTGGGAAATTATGTGCAAGTGAAGAACACTTTCAAACATAAGGTATGGGTTTCTCACCAAACCTCAATTTTTCTTTTGGGTTATGATTTATCACTCTTTAACTCAATGTATTTATTAATTATTATTATGCACTCCTCGAAAAGAATATTTTTTTTGTTTCAAAAATATGTACCTAGATCAATTATTCTTTATTTTATGGGTAAATGCATATTTTATATAGATCCCTTTCCAATTCCTCTAAATAAGTAAGCCCGATTAAAATGAAATTCCCAATTACTTACCCAAATTAAAGTAAAATATATAATCTATTTCAAGACACAACTATTGTTTTCTAAAATATAATTTTTTATCATCAAAAAATATCTCTGTTCATTTCCATTTTATGCAAATATTTATTCTTTTGTCCTCTTTAAAGACTTGTTTATATTTTCCCTCTAAACCGCACTAAAGTGAAGAATTTATAATGTTTTATAAAATATATTTTTAATTGTTTTCACATAAATATATAAATTTTAGTATGAATATGTTTTTAATATTCCTCAAATAAAATTTAATTCCATTTTATTTTCTAAGATATACGTGTTTATAATAATATTTTTAATAAAAATACAAATGAATTTTGAAAAGAAATCTTTTTTCCAATGAAAAAGTGTATTTCTCTTAATAATTTCTCAATGATTTCATTAGATTATTTTCATATATTTCAATAACCTCTGTTGAATATTATTATCAATTGATATTTATCTTTTATGATACATTATACCATACTTTATTGAATTTTTTATGATTATTTTGACTGAGGATGTACTGTCTTGATACCATTATCTATATTAATCTGGATAGTTTATGATTATATTCACATATTAGGGATATTATATACATTTAATATTCTAGTTTCAATATGAATTTATATGTTTATTATGTTTTACTCTTTTCATATGAAAAATTAAATTGACTTAGTAAGTGTTGCGTGGGGACTCCTATAGCCCCTCAATGTATGAGATGGTCTTATGATAAAAACTAATTTGGGTATTTGTTGATGTATTACCTAATTATGTATGGTGTCTTGGGTGAACCATTGATTATATTTTTATGATTTCTGAAATTATTCATTCCATTAATATGAGATTATTTATTGATTGACCATGTGATTAATCTAATATTAAATTAGTAATGGTTATGTTTTATTCTCAAGTGATTATTTATATGGAATTATTTTGAACAAATTTTATCCCTACCATGTTAAGTTCATGTTTATCATTTAATGACATGGGTTATTTGACATTCACCTTTTATTGTTGTTTTTTATAGCTTCCTCCTTATTTTTTACCCTACTAAGAATATGAGTTCACCCCTTTCATATATTTTATATTTCCTCAACATGCCAATATATATATTATGACTGACATGTAGGGATATTCTAAGATAATAAGAATGTTTTCCAGGAAGTTACTTTTTTTATTTCATATCAAGTTGTAATATAATAATTAATTTTGTATATAGTTTTATCAATATAATGAAATATTTGGTTTTTTAGGATGTGATAACTTGTTCATGGTACAAATGAAATAAAGTAAGGCACTATCTTATCACTAATAAGGTTGAGTAATTTATAATGGGTATCAGGGGAAGTTTAGTACAATTTTTGGAAACTAGATTTTTGAAAACATAGATTAGGGAAACATAACCCTATAACATACTTTTATAATATTCCCAAAGTAATCAAGCTTATGATTTAGAGAATAGTTATACATAAATTTAAAATTTAAATTATGTGTTTTACTAGTTTTTTAATTATACATTGTGTTTCATAATGTTATGATCTAATAAAGTGTATGATTTTTTTAGAAATGTAACCTAGTAGAAGGAATAGAAACCATACCAACACACATATTCCATGTAGGTATTTACCCCCTATGGAAGATAATTATGTTGGTGTTGGTTATTCTACTAGAGGTAAACAACTTATGACTATAATTGGAAAACTACCATAGGTTATGAGAAATAACCTTAATTGCATGCAAAATCTCGATCAATTAAATGGTTTAATAATTTCGAACTATTTCATGTGACCACAATCCACATCATTAAATGGTAATATAACCCCATTTTCAACTAAGTAATGAATAAGTTCCTTAGAGAGGATATTTATCACGTTGGGGAGTAATGAAATGGATAATGTTATCATAAAAGTAAATCATATCTCTAGACATATGGATCAATAACGGTTATTAATTCAAAATACAATGGAAGAGGAAGAAATTTCAAATATGGAATGGAAGGATTTTAAGGAAATTTTCCTGAAAAAATATTTCCCTCATAAACATCAAGATGATATGGAGAGGAAAATTTTGAGTCTAAGATAGAAAGAGGAAGAAAAAATTAATAAGTATAAAGATAAAAGTACAAAATTAGTAAGGCATGCTACAGACTACACACATAATCCCAAGGAGAAATATTGACCATTTGTTTGATGGTATTAAATCAATTCGACGAATGTCACAGGTCTCCAAAAGATTCTCATTATACGAGGATATAATATCATATTCCACAAAGATAGGGAAATAATTTTACAATCTATATATATTTGAATGGAAGCAAGATAAGAAGGGTGATGATGAGTACTCTTGGAAAGGAAGCATGGGAAAAAAGGGAAGAAGGTAATAGTATAATATCTAACTTTTAATAAACATATAAATAAACATCATGAAACATGTCTATTGGGAGTGGTATTTTGTTTCAATTTTGAAGAAAAAGGATATCAGGCTATTTATTTTAAGAGAAAGGAAGAGGTTGGAAATGTAAAATGCTTCATATATAAGGAAATGGGACATTATGCACATGAATGTCTTAGACTTCAACGGAAATTTCCTTAGAAAAGTCTAAGAGAAAAATTCCTTTATTATGTAGTCAAAAAAATAGAGGTTTATGTTCCTAATTATGTGGTGGAAGGTACATTAATCATCTCCTCAAATTTATCAAAAGATTAATTTTATTTTTTACAATGAAATTATTTTATATCTTCCCAGTTTTCTATAAAAATTAGGTATTTCAAATTCAAATTAATGAGGGAGTTGTCAGTCAAAAAGAATATTGGAAACCTAATTTCAAAAAATATTTGTTGATAAGTGCCTATTATGATACAAAAATGTTCTCTAATTGATGATTTTTTATCATACATATGGTTTTTTGATATAATCATTAGTATGTCTTGGATTTCAATGTATAATGAAAAATATTATTACAAATAGAAAGAAATTATGATCCATGCTAATGTTTTGGAATCTATCATCTTTAGAGATAAAAAATCATCTAATGAGTCATTTCTAGATCCACCACTAATAAATATTCAAAATGATTTTCTCGAAGATGAAGAGAAAATAAGACCTACTAATAAAATAGGTGATCTTTAAATTGAGGATGTATCTATTGTATAATAATACAATAAAATATTTCCATTGGATTTACATAGAAATCCTCTTGAGTATGAAATTCTATTTTCAATGATGGAAGACCTATTTCCAAGACTCCCTATAGATTGGACACAATGGATCTAGTAGAGTTAATGAAACAAAAACAGGAATTGAGTGAAAAGGGATGGGGAGCTCTTGTTATTTTTCTTAAAAAAAAGATGGATCAATGAGGCTGTGAATTTACTATAGGGAGACTAATTCTATTATGATATGAATAAGTATCCTCTACCACACATCAATGAATTACATGACCAACTTCTTGGATATAAATATTTTTCAATGTTTGATCTTCATTCTGGATATCATTTATTTTATATGAAGAAGTAATATATTCCAGAGAAAGTATTTCGAACAAGGTATGTACATTACGAGTTTACAGTAATTCCACTTAGACTAAATAATGCACCATCTATTTTTAAGGATCTAATTAATAATGTATTCAAGGAATATCTTGATAATATTGTTTTGGTATAAATTGATGATATCATGGGGTATTCTAAAAGATATGAGGACCACAAGAACCAATTATAAATTTTCTAGATACACTTAGAAAAAAATAATTATATTGGAAGTTTAGGAAGTGTCAATTCTGGCTTCAAAACGTTTCTTTTCTTAGTAATATTATATCTAAGTATGTAATCTTCATTTAACTTGTAAAGACAAAGGTAGTCCAGGAATGGCCTACACCAATGAATAAAACTAAGGTTTGTAGTTTCTTTGGTTTAATAGGTTACTATTGGTTTTCTGTTCAAAATATTTCCCTATTAGCTTACCCATTAACCATGCTAACATATAAATGGGTTATTTTTTTTTATGAAAAAATAATGTGAAGAATGTTTTGAATAATTGAATAAGATATTAGTGAATTCTTATATCTTAACTCTTCCATTGGGAAATGGTGGATTTTTTTATTTATAGTGATGCATTATAGAAAATTCTTGGCTGTGTCCTCATGCAGAATGATAAAGTTATTGAATATGCATCTTGGTAATTAAAAACACATGAATATAACCATCCAACTCATTATCTTGAGTTTGTAGCTACAATATTTTCTCTATATATATGGATACACTATCTATATGGTGAAATATGTGAGATATATACTAATCAGATGTGTTAAAAATATATATTCTCGCAAAAAGAACTCAATATTAGGAAAATGTGATGGCTAGAGCTACTCAAAGATTATTATTGTTTAGTACACTACCAACAATGAAATGAAAATATGGTAATAGATGCATTGATAAGGAAGGGTCATAGAGTTATGAATAAAATTAGAATTGAAAAGGATCTACTATACATGGATATATTAAATATGGATATTCGAATTATCAATGAAGGTGAAACATCACTACTTTTTTCAAAGGTATTCTAAACAATATTTATTAGAAATGATTAAAATTTATCAGTCTAACTATGAAAATTTTCAAAATTAAAGTAAAGTTGTGAATGATCAAAAATTGGTATACTTTTTATATGAATATAGAATCTTGAAATTTTAGAAGAATATTTGTGTTCCCATTATACCCGAGAAAAAAATAAATTTATTAGATGATTCACATAACTTGAATTTATCTATACACCCTGTTAGAAATAATATGAATAGATATTTAAAGTAACATTTTTGGTGAGATAATATGAAGAATTACATTTACGATTATGTATTACGGTGTTTAGTTTTTCAATAGGTGAAGGCTGAAAGAAAACATCCAAGAGGAGTTGTGAAACCTCTACATGTTCCAACATGAAAATGGGATGAAATTACTATGGTTTCTTAACTATATTACCAAATAATATAAGAAAAAATGATGCAATATGGGTAATTATTGATTGAATTACCAAATTTACCCATTTACTCTCTATAAGGGGGTATTTTCCCCTAGAGAACCTTGAAAAAATCTATATTAATGAAGTTTTCAGACTTCATGGAGAACCTCTTTCAATTGAATCTACTCATGATCCATGATTTATATTTAAATTTTGGTAAATTATTTAGAAATATTTAGATATTGAGCTTTATTTGTGCACTTATTATCACCCTCAAACCAATGGAAATTCTGAATGGAGGATCTAAACCATAAAATACATATTGAGATCATGATCACATGACTTTCATTATTATTGGGATTATTATTTACTTTTGGTAGAGTTTTCCTATAGAAATAGTTTCCATTATGGTATTCAAATTGCACCGTATGAAGCATTATATGACAAGAGATGTTGTACATAAACATGTTGAGATGAAGTTGGTGAATGGAATCTTGAAGGTCAAAACATGCGGAGGAAACAATAGCGAAGGACATGATTACTAAAACCCTTTTCAAAGCATATAAAAGTAGAAAAAATATTTATGCTGACAATTAGAGAAAGGATTTAGTGTTTTGAGTGTGATAACATGTGTTTCTGAAAGTATCTACAAGGAAGGGTGTCATATGGTTCAATAAAAAAGGGAAATTGAGACTGAAGTATATAAGAGCTTTTGAAATTCTACAGAAAATTAGAGCTATGGTATACTGATTGATAATGGAACCATGTCTATCAAATGATCATGATGTATTCAATATATCGTTGTTCAGTAAGTACCTTCCAGAACCAAAGAATGTTCTCAATTCTGAAGAAATAGATTTGGAACATGATGTAACGACCCATCCCCTAGGGCTCGTGCCGTGTCTACCCCAAGCCTGCCTTCCATAGGCCACGGTCCGGTGACTAGCACCAAAGGGTTAAATCTCTATAACTGGGAAGGCATTGCCTTTATAAACTATAAACACACACAACAGTGTAAGCTAGAAGAAAATCACTATGTAAAAATGTATACAAAAGGAGTGCTGAAAAGTAAAGGGGCCGGAAATACAAGCCCAACTATAAAGTATAAGGAAGCTGAAAACAAGTACAACTGAAGATAGGTAAACAGCTGCCGGATCATCTCAGGAAGTCCTACCTGAAGGGTAGGTACTGAAAGCCTCCAAAGAACAACACATTCGTCCATCTCCTCCGCATACCGTCACTCCGTGTGGTCCACCTCCGGGTACTCTCCAGTACTTTCCACTCAGCCTTGGCCAGCGTTGTCTGTCATTTGTAACCAACACAATGATGTGATGGAAATGCCTGGGAAGGAATGAGTATAACGATACTCAGTAGGGACCCCGAGACCCTCATGGTCTCACAAAATCCAACAAGGATAAACCAAAAAGTATGAAATCAGTATATAACACCACTTAGGTATATTCCCATACATATACCTAAGTTATCAATTAATCTATCTCAATCATGAGGTAAACACAAAATTTACTGACTCAGCTCAAACCAGGACTTTTATTATCGAAAACTTGGAGGCTGGAGAACTCCTCCTCTGTCGAGTATAGTGGGTCTGCCACGACACCAAGGTGCTTTCCACTAACCTTGGACTGCTGAGGTACTCCTCCTATCGAGTACCGTGGGTCTGCTGAGTCACCGTAGTGCTCCCCACCGCAGGTCTGCCACATCACCAAGGCACTCCCACTTGTAGCATGCTGAGGTACTCCTCCTGTCGAGTACCGTGGGTATACCATGACACCAATGCACTCCCCACTACGGGTCTTCCGCGACACCCTGGCACTCCCCGCTAGGCTAGTAGAATCACTCCGAGTGAAACTGTCAGTAGTCGTCAGGTCTTAGCCAGCTACTAGGTCTTTGTACTCTGTCTGCTCATCACCAGAAGGATCCGCTCAACGAGCTACTGGGAAATACTAAAATTTTCATAAAGTTCCACAAAGAAGTATCTCATTGTTCTTCCATGTCATAGGGGACTCAACATAACAGACGACGCATCAATCGGACGCTCGTTCTATTAGTTATTATCCTTTTAGTTCCAGGGGACCGGTTGGATTCTTGCACGATCCAACCTGACCGTATCCAAACTATACCTCGAGCTCTAGTGGGGTATACTCAAAGAGACCTTCGCACTCCAAGAAAACCAGCACCACTGACGGTTCGTCAAATGGTCTTCTGGTGACAAAGATATAGCCAAAGGAAGTAAACAGTTAGCAGTGGACCCATGTTCAGTCCGACACAGTCTGGGCCGACCTAGTTTGGGTCGACACAATCAGACCGGTTAGGTCTGTCCTTGGCCATTGGGTGGGCAAACCTCTTAGGTTTGGCCCTAGGTCTGATGGGGCCAGCCCAGCAGACCGCGTCGGTGGTTCGGCCCGGGCTCGGGGCCAATTCGGCCTGGCGCATCGTGAGGGCGCGATCCGACACAACTTGGCTAGGAGGGTGCGGCCCAGACGGTTCGTCCAGAGTTCCACGAGGGGGGTCGGGATGCTAGCTTGGCCAGGAGACCTCAAGGGGTCCGGTTTTCCAAAGGCCCGTGGGGTGCACGTGGAGGCTGAGTAGCTGGGAGGCCGGGCCGGTGCGGGCCGACGGTATTCGGTCGGGAGCACCAGAGTTCCGTGAGGGCAGTGTGATTCGAAAAGGTTGTGGGTAGCGTGGGATTTGTCATCGCTGCCCTCATTTCCTTGTTGTAGTTACGTCACCAAGCTGAAGAACGCCACAAGAAGGAAAATCTATAGAGGATGTCAGGGCATGTTATGTTGGCCTACACCCTCCGTGTTTTGGGAGGTATCACTTGGCTCCTCAAAAAAAAGACGAATAATAACATATCCACAAAAAATTCCTTTCTAACCGTTTAAATAAGATAAGAAAAGGAATAACATCATCAAGTAATAAACCCACTACGTCTGATTGTCAGTCGTCCTTCGTTGATGGAGTCGCGGAAAGCAGACGAAGAAGATCGTTGTTTGTCACATCTGCTACACGCTTCCAATTCTGAGTTGCATTGGCTGTGGAAGACGCTCCACATTGGTAGGTGTCTGAGGAAGTAGTTCGAAGAGGATCGACGTTCTTTGTTCTTCGTTGGGTAGAGCGTTCTTCATTGGAGTACTCCTTTTTCTCCCAAGCTCTCATCTCAAAATCACCCCCAAGTGAGAAATTCCAAGCCAAATAATATTAGTTTGTCTATTATTTTAGATGTTGGCACGAAATTCAAATGGAGAATTAAATTAATTAGATAGGCTCAATATAATTAATGTGAAGGGTTGGCACAAAATAAATAAAGGGTAGTTGAAGAGGCTCCCCTATATTAATTGGAGCTTGAGGGTTTCTCCACTTTAATGGGGAGTTTCATGGGGTTAAAAGCCCGGGTTGTCGCCACCACATTAATCATCTCATGGGAGGTTGATTTTGGGTGGGCCCCACCACCATAATCTCTCATGGGAGGTTAAGGTGCAATCGTCCCACCTCCAACCTCAATGAGGAGGTTTTAACCACCACACACCAAAATGCAGATCAAATAAAATAAAGTGTAGCTCACATTGTTTTATTATTTTTCCCTGAAAACCCAAAATCTAACATTCATTCTTGACCAATTGTCGTTGAGGTGGAAGTCTCCTTAGGTGAATATCGATGCTGTGAGTTCAACGGAACCCTCATATTTCAATTCCAAGAATTGATTCAAATGTTATAAAATCCCACTCGTACGTTTATTGAACGTACCAGAACAAGACTTAAGAAATTGATTCCAGGAACACCGGGCCTCAGAATCACCCGCCATCAGATTTCGTATACTCATAGAATTCCAATGTATTTATGACAAAAAAATTCCACCGAAATTTCGGGTCTTTGCATTCTCCCCACCTCAAGGCTTTAGATCCTTGTAAGCTACAACTCGATCTAAGTGAACAAATGGGTGTACTAAGCACACATCTGAGCCTCCCAATCCCATGTGCTCTCTTGGAGGTTCTCATGCTTCCAACGAACGTGCACCAGAGGTATCGACTGTCCATGAAGATCCCGCTCCAGTTGATCCTCAATCTACACTAGAACCTCCATAAAAGTCAACCCACCGTCGACGTCCAGCTTCCCATGGTCGATAATGTAAGAAGGGTCGTTCACGTATCTCCTTAACTCAGATACATGGAAGACGTCATGCACCTGGTGCAACTGAGGTGGAAGAGCTAAGTGGTATGCCACCTCACCTACTCTGCTGAGGACCTGGAAGGGTCCGACGGATCTCAGAGATAACTTTCTACCTCGACCAAATATCTGTAAACCTCATTGGGGTGAGACCTGTAGAAAGACGCGGTCGCCATCCTCGAACTCCAGTGGTCTCCATCTCATGTTAGCATACGACTTATTCCTACTCTGTGTAGTATTCATCTGCTCCTGGATGATCTACAATTTCTTTGTGGTATCCCGTACCCTCTCTAGTCCCACTAGTTCTGACTCTCCTGGGTCTGTACAAAAAAATGGTGATCTGCAAGGTCGTCCATACAATGCCTCAAAAGGTTCCATCCCTATGGTGGAGTGATAGATTTTGTTGTACGAAAACTCCACCATAGGTAAGTGATCCTCCCAGCTACGACCAAAGCCGAGGACTGAAGCATGAATCATGTCCTCAAGGGTCTGAATGCTCCACTCAGTCTGGCCATCAGTCTGAGGCTGGAAGGTGGTGCTAAAACAAAGCTGTGTCTCGAAAGCCTCCTATAACCCCTTCCATAGCTTGGAAGTGAATCAGGTGTCATGATTGGAGACAATAGAAGAAGGTAATCCATTTATCTGCACAATCTCCTACACATATAGGCATTCCAAGCACTCTACTGAACCCTGATATCTAATCGGTAAGATGTGGTATGACTTTGTGAGTCAGTCGACGATCACCCAAATTGAGCCATGACCCCTGGATGTATGTGGAAGTCCTGTCACGAAGTCCAGGGATATCCCATCCCACTTCCACTCAGAGGCCTCTAAAGGCTAAACCAAGCCTGCTGGTACCTGGTGCTCCACCTTCACTTGCTGACAAGTGAGGCATCAAGAAACAAACTCCGCTACTGCCTTCTTCATACCTGGCCACTAATGCTGATGTCTGAGGCCCTGATACATCTTCACCATTCCTGGATGTACTGCTAAAGGGGATTTGTGGAACTCCCTCAACACTTCCTCATGGAGTTACACTGGAACCATAGTACATCCTTTGAAGAGGATGAAATGATCCCCACCTTCATAAAATCCATCAGGTGTCTACCCTGTGGATATCTGAGCACGTCGTGTCTCGCAGTCAACATCTCCACGTTGTGCCTCCCTGACTCGCTAAATATATGGATGAGTGACTGTCAGAGACTGAAAGAAAGCTTCTCCATCTCGGTCCACAAAGGTTATTTGTAAAGCAGCCAGCTGCTCTGTTGCCTCTCTTAGCAGCTGTATACCAGATCTCCTACTGAGTGCATCTGCTACAACGTTCCCCTTCCTAGGAGTGTAGACTATCTCGAATTCATATTCTTGGAGGATCTCATGCCATCGCCACTGTCACAGGTTCTGGTATTTTTGGTAGAAGATATACCTGAGACTCTGGTGGTCATAGTAGACTGTGAAATTATCACCCATCAGATAGTGTCGCCACATCTTCAAGGTGAAGAACACTACTGCTAACTCCAGGTCATGGGTAGCGTAGTTAGGCTCATTCTATCTCAGCAGACGAGAACTATTAGCGATCACTGCTTGATCATGCATCAGGACACAACTGAGTCTGGTTCCTAATGTGTCGTAGTAGACTATGTACCCTAAGCCCTCCTCTGGAAGCCTCAAGATGGGGGCACTAGTCAGCCTCTACCTCAACTCTTGAAATCCTTTCTAGCATCTCTCCAACCATACTAAGGGTTTCCCCTTCTTCGTCAAGGCTGATAGTGGTGTCGCGACTCTGGAGAAGTATTGCATGAAGGTAAGTATGGCTGACTCATGAGTGATCAGTCGCACCATCTTATGCATGAGTCCATCCTGTACTTCCTGGGTTTTCCTTTTCACCATACAAGGAAAACCCCATCCCAAAATTGTAGATAAACCACAACCTTTTTTCCCAATACAGTCAAATCTGAGTGTGAACTGTGGATGTCAAGTACAAACCCAAACTAACATCGTAAGGCCTCAACACTGCCACCAAGAGGTTGAAACCTAAACTCTAGGCTGAAGGGTCAGATCACACATTCGTTGAAGTTTTGATTATCGAGTCTCCTCCCAACGGTATTTACAGACGTGGGGGTCAAGTCAACGGTGTAACTAGAAACTCTAGTCCTTGAATAGGATTCGTGGAAGGAAGGAATGATTGGAACCTATATCTATTGTTACGGAAGATAGTAGTAGACACATACCGTACCTCGAATCATTCCTAGAGCCTTTGGGTCGCACTCCTTGACCACATGCAGCTACTCTCTACCCCTGTCCTCTAGCTCCCTGAGACTGGTGGGTTCCACATAAGGGGGTTGTTGTAACATGTCGAAATGTATGCCACTTCATGCTGCTCTCCTAGATATTCTTACATGTCTACTACCCTGCAGATTCATCTGTCCTTAACACTTCCTGTTCCCGAAAACATTTTACACGCTCAAGTCTCTGAGACTGGAACCAGATTCCTGATTTCCCACTGCTAAAATTCACTGGCTATATCTGCTCAGCCAAAGAACATTCAACCACAAAGGTTCTCTCTAGCACCCTAACATAAGTAGGAATTCATAGGAGAATTGTGTTACCTCGAATTTCCTTTAAACACACCTCACTCAAAATTTCGAGCCCTAAAGCATTGATCGTACCGTATTCATCGAGTACTGGGAAAGATCGGTATGCCTCGATGAATACTCAGCTACCAACACGTCATCCTTCTGAAGCTGTAGTAGTTCTAGGGAACTCTTAGGAACCTCCTCAAGCCAGTACTCAGCCGCATGTGAGTCAAGATAACCTTAGTACCTGGGGGGGTATCTGATGCTGAAACACGTGTACAACACTAAGCCTACAAGTGTCGTCTACCGGTACCGCCGGTTGCAATTGCTGACCAACAGGCAGTGATATAGCTAACACACTACCCAGAGGTACAATCTAGGGTAATGGTCTATGTACTAAGGCCTCATCACTATGAGGACCATCCTCATGGTCACTCACTGAAAAATTCTAGTAGCTACGATCACCATATGCTCTACTGGAGTCTCAACTAGGCGGAAAACTCTAGTAATCAACTCCAGCAAGCCCTCAGCAGCATGGGAATCTATGTCTCCTTGAAACCTCAGAGGCCTCTACTGCTGGAACTCGTACGATCACGCTTTTCTGGTATGCACCATATGACAATGCTGCTGGTGGTATCTGCTACCCTACAGGTTGTGGTGCTGCTGGTACACCACCCGATGGTGCCAACATAGTAAGAGAGACCTACACCAGAGCCTCGTCGCTCAGTGGGCCGTCATCGTGTACTCTCTCAAGAACCCTAGCTAGATGTCTATGTAGAGAAATCATGATAAGAAAAAGGTGTGCCATGGTCAATAAGTTATACATGGTGAGCTGACTCAAAGTGTTCACAAAGAAGAGTCTTGAAAACACACATGTAATCAGTGCTTTCGTGCACTGAGTCGGAAATTAGAAGTCAGGATCCTAGTGTATGGATACGTTGGCCACCACACCGACACTGGACTCCCGAAACTGAAAACCACACTCACTACACTTATCACTATTTCCTCATATAAAATATTAGAGTCTTAAGTTCTATGGTAGAACCAACTCCTATGATACCAATTTTTCACGACTCATCCCCCAGGGCCCGTGTTGTGACTACCCCAAGCCTGCCTTCCCTAGGCCAGGGGTTGGTGACTAGCACCAAAGGCATAAATCCCTAAAACTGGGAAGGAAATGCCTTTATAAACTATAAACACACACAAAAGAGTAAGCTAGAAGCAAAAAAATAAGTAAAAAAATATAAAAAAGGAGTGCTGAAAAGTAAAGGGGTCGGAAATACAAGCCCAACTGTAATGTACAAGGAAACTGAAAACTTTGTACAACTGAAGAAAGTTAAATAGCTGTCGGATCATCCACCAAGAAGTCCTACCTAAAGGGTTGGTATAGAAAGCCTCCATAGCACTCCACGTTCGTCTGTATCCTCCATGTACCGTCACTCCGTGGGGTCCACCTCTGGGTACCGTCCAGTCCTGTCCACTCAGCCCAGTCAGTGATGTCTGTCGTCTGCAACCAACACAATTAAGTGCGAGCAAAGCTCATTTAATAGTGAGTATAAGGATAATCAGTAGGGACCCCAAGACCCTCAAGGTCTCACAAAATCGAAAAAGGATAAACAACAAGCTATGAAATCAATAGATAACCACACTTAGGTAAATTCCCATACATATACCTAAGTTATCAAGTAATCCATCTCAATCATGAGGAAAACACAAATGTTACTGACTCAGCTCAAACAAGGATTTTTATTATTGAAACCATGGCTCCTGGATAACTCTTCCTCTATCGAGTATAGTGGGACTACCGCAACACCAAGGATCTTCCCACTAAACTTGGACTACTGAGATAATCCTCTTATTGAGTACCGTGGGACTGATGTGTCACCAAGGCGCTCCCCACTGTGGGTCTTCCATGTCACCAAGGCACTCCCCCTCTTAGCCTGCTGAGGTACTCCTCATGTTGAGCACCGTGGGTCTGCCATGACACCAAGGCGCTCCCCACTGTGGGTCTGCCGCGACACCATGGCGCTCCCTGCTGTGCTAGTAGAATCACTCCAAGTCAAACGGTCTGCAGTCATCAGGTCTCTGCCAGCTACTAGGCCTCTGTACTATGTCTGCTCTTAACCGAAAGGATCCTCTCCATGAGCTACTGGGAAATACTCAAACTATTAAAATGTACCACAAAGAGGTATCTCAATGTTACTCCATGTTATAGGGGTCTCAACGCAATGGCCGATGCGTCAATCAGACACCCAGTCTGTTTGTTGTTAGCGTTTTAGTCCCGTGGGCCCTGTTAGATTCATGCACGATCCAACCAGATGGTATATCAACTATAACCCGAGCTTTGGTGGGGTATACTCAAAGTTACCATTGTGCTCCAAGAAAACGACCACTGCTGATGGTTCTTCAAACGGTCGTCTGGTTCCAAAGATATGGCCAAAGGAAGTAACGAGTTAGCAGTGGGCCCATGGTTCGGTCCGACCTTGTCGGACCGACCCGGTCTGACCCAGTCTGGGCCGACCAGGTCTGGGTAGACCCAGTCAGACCATTTTGGTCTGGTCCGACCCATTGGGCGGGCCATCCTATTCGGTTTGGCCCGGGTCTGCTGGCTCCAGCCCAGCAGACCGCGTGGGCTGTTCATCCTAGCCTTGAGGCCAGTTCGACTCGGAGCATCGCGTGGGCATGGCCAGGCCGGTTCGGCCAGGGCGCCGTGAGGGGGGCCGGTACACCGGCTAAGATGGGAGGCCACAAGGGGGCTAGTTCAACGGAGGTGCGCGGGGCACGCGTGGAGGCCGGGAAGCCGGGCGGCCTGGACGGCGAGTGCCGGCGGTATTTGGCCAGAAGCAATAGGGCGCCGCGGGGGCGGCACAATTCATGGAGGCTGCGAGTAGCACAACCGTTGTCGTCACCGCCTTCATCACCTTGTCTTAGTTATGTCTTCATACCAAAGAATTTCAAAAAAAGGAAAATCGACGGAGGATGTTAGGCCATGTTAGGTTGGACCATACGCTCCGTGTTTAGGGAGGTATCACTTAGCTAATCAAGAAAAATAGATGAACAATAACATATCGACAAACAATTCTTTTTCTAATTGTTTGAAGAAGATAAGAAAAGGAATAACATCATCAACTAATAAACCCATAACATTGACTGACGGTCATCGTTCATTGACGGAGTCGTGGAATGAAGATGAAGAAGATCGTCATTCGTCGCGTTCACTGCACGCTTCCAATTCCGAGTTGCGTCAGCTATGGAAGATGCTCCACATCGGTAGGTGTCCGAGGATGTATTTCAAAGAAGATCGACGTTATTTTTTCTTCATTGGGTGGTGTGTTATTATTTGGAGAACTCCTTTTTCTCCAAAGATCTCCTCTCAAAAGCTCCCACAAGTGAGAAATGCCAAGCCGAAATAATAATTGTTTGTCTATTATTTTAGATGTTGGCACGAAATTCAAATGGAGAAATAAATTAATTAGATATGCTCTACCTAATTAATGTGAAGGTTCGACAAAAAATAAATAAAGGAGAGTTAAAGAGGCTCCCCAATATTAATTAAAGCTTGAGGGTTTCTCTACATTAATGGGGAGTTTCAAGGGTTTTAAAACTCGGGTGGTCCCCACCACATTAATCCTCTCATGGGAGGTTGAGTTTGGGTGGGCCCCTATAAGGACCCAGCCTTAAAAAATTTTATAATCACTAATTAAATGAATAATTCACATTGAGGATCGTTTCAGTTTTAGAGTTTTAGAGAGTTAGACCATAACTATTACATTTCAAAACATTACAAAGTAGACACTTCTACACAATTTCCATTTTTTTCATAAAATAAAAACTCATAAAAAAAGATTCATGTCTACTTCCTCGTTTAAGATTGCATGACTTTTCCTTGATCCCATCCTTCACCCTATTCTACATTCGGTCTTATGAAAAACATTTCAAAAACTTGGGTTGAGCATAACAAGCGTAGTAAGGGATACACAAAGAAGGAAAACAGTTAGTTTTCCAAAACAATAAGTAAACCATGAATACTTTAACATAAGTAATACTTTTCACCTTTATGAAGTAGTAAATACTCTTCAGTAAATTAAAAGATCATTACTTACCCTTTTGTAAACAAAAGATTACCATAAAACCCATATAAAGAACAAATAACATATAAAGGTACCTTAGGACATAAACATACTTAAATGGAATAACCATACGGTCAACTTCCACACCTATCACAAAATGGAATAACCATACGGCTGACTTCCATACCCAATGAATTGGAGGTTATAACGTAACCACTCATCCTGATATTCATGACACCACCCATCATTTGTTTTATCACATAACCACCTGTCAAATTTCCAAGTACCAATATAAAAACATAACACATACAACAAATTTAATGGAAAGAAAAATTTCCACATTTCTATCACAATATATCACTTAAATATATTGAAAAAAAATAGATTATCCAAATCATTTTCAATACCAAAATACATAAAAGAGTATATGATATTTCTTTTCATTTAAAAACATTACGTCTTGTTGAGGAAGCCAAATATCAAATAATACTCGCGGCAGCAGAAAAGGTCGTTGTCACCGCTTAGGCTAAAAGAAACAACCATTTTTGTTTTTTAGTAAAACGCTTTGTAGAAAAAGATTCCCTTCGAAAAGTCAAGGGTGTTTATACAGCGTATAAAATAAATACTTGTATTAAAATAAAATATGCCTCAATGAAAGGTTATTGAGACGAATTACCTTACCTCGTGTCTGACTTGACTCGATCGTTCTTTAATCTCCTTTAATTTGGGTAACTCCATTTGGTTTGAACCAAATGACTTCTTGAAGTGCCTTATGCCTAAGGTAAGGCTTCTAGGAGGAGGATAGGGATGTAGGGAGCTTAAATGGGCAGAGTTTGGAAGATCCAAATGGCTTGAGAGGTGTGACGAATTGGTTAGAAGTGGTCTCCTTTTATAAGGGAGAGGAGGGGCTCTTTAGGAAAGTGTGAAAATATTATTTTTTAATATAATGATATTCAGTTTCTAATGGTCCAAAAATCATTATATTCAAAGATAAGATGAATCATATTTAAAATAGACCAATAATAATTGGACTGGTTTTGGATAATATTTTAATCATTTTAATCTTATTTATTTAAATCATTTATTAATGAGGTAAATACTGCATTATTATTGTTTCATAAATAATTTAATTTACTTGATGTCTAAAATTTATAAAAAAAACAAATACTATCATGTAGGAAAGTTTTTTAGCTTTATAATGAATATTTATAGACAAAAATATAATTTATATAACCCCTTCTAAAAATTAATTTATTAATAGATATTTGCTTTTGTCATTTTGCCATTACTTTAAGTTAATTAATCTAAATTTTCATTATCACTCCAAAGTTACTCAATGGGGTCACAAAATTGACCCAAAGATGCCCATGGTAGTTAATGACTCAACCAATAAGGTTTGGACAAGTGTTAAGGTAATTTTGAATTATTATAATATTCTTTTTACCTTAAATTACCCTATTTACCTTTAACCGCAGTAAATAAAAGTCAACAGTTACTATTCACCAAAAATTATTTTCTTCTTATTGAACCACATTCTAGTTATTTATAACAACCATGTATGTTGTATTTTTGAAATTCAATTCATAGAAGTGTTAGAATTTCATTTAAATGAAAAAGTCAGTTTTTTAACTACCACTATGTGGTTTCACTATTCATAAAAAATTTAAGTTTTTTAGAAAAATACCAAAAATTCATCTTAAGCTATATTTGATATTCAGAATTCAAAAATGATGTCTATTTTTCCAAATTCAAAACATATAAGTGGAATTAATTAATTTTAATATTAATTTCCGTTATCAAAACAAATAGCGTGTTTTTAAGAAACAATAACTATCAAAAGATTGATACTTGTTTATGTCCAATTTCAAAGTGAAATTAATTCCAATAACCAAAATTGGATTAATTGGTAAAAATATATTTTAATTTCACATTAAAACCAACTAAAAACATAATCTAACCATAAAAATAATTTAGATTAAAAGGCACTTTTGAATTAAAATACAATATTATTCACTATTCATTAAAAAAATGAACTTTATCGGAAAAAATCCCAAAAAATTACCCAAAGTAAGATTTGATGTCCACATTCTAAAAAAGGATTTTATTTGGTTAATTAGAACATATGAAAATGAACAAAACTAGATTTAAAGAGGGTTCACCATTAAAAGGCGGTAAATCGACCTTTTAATATAAATTATTCTTAAAATTAGATTCATACATATTTTAAGCCTCTAACTTTTTATTGGATAAATGCAAATACATTTAACAAACATGTATAATCATATTGTAGTTAGTTTCATTCATTCCCACCTATACAATGGCTTGGAGTTAACTACCATTTAATATAATAATATTATATTTTTAGTGTGCAAAGTAAGATTTCAAAGAAACCTGTTGTTGCGTATCAGGTACGCTATCAAACATAGCAACCCCTATAAAGTAAAATTAATATTTAATTCAAAAATATTAATCAATATGAAATATGCCTTATTCTTCATTATCCTGGGGTGTTTTATCCTTCCCCCTTTTAGAAATTGTGTTCTTGCAATTTTTATTCACTAATCAAAATAAGTGGGGTTATTTATCCCTCATAGCATTTTCAGATTCCCACGTTGCCTCTTCAACCATATGGGTTTTCCACAAAACCTTTACCTGGTGAATTACCTTATTCCACAACACCTTATCTCTACAGTCAAGAATCTAGACTGGTTGTTCTTCATAAGAGATATTCTCTTTCAACTGAACTACCTCTGGGCTCAAAACATGAGATAGATCTGGCATATACTTTCTCAACATCGAAACATGAAAAAAATTGTGTACCTGGGATATAATTGGAGGTAAATCCACTCTGTATGCAACTAGTACAACTTTCTCTAGAATTTTATAAGGTCTAATGAACCTTGGACTCACCATTCCCTTCTTACCAAAACACATCACACTTTTCCATGGATAATCTTTGAGAAAGACCTGATCAACTACCTCAAAAAAGACCCTTCCTCCGGTTATCGACAAAACTTTTCTGTCTGCTCTGAGGTGTTCTCATGTTCTTCTGAATCAACTGAACTTTCTCTGCCATCTCTTCTACCAATTTTGGTCCAATCAGCTTCCTCTCACCTACTTCATCCCAAAAAGTTGGAGTTCAAAAATGGTTTCCATATAATTAATCAAATGGATCCATCTTTATACTAGAATGAAAACTGTTATTATATGAAAATTCAACCAAAGAAAGATGTTGGTCCCATCTTCCCTGGTAATCCATCGAACCAGCACATAACATATCTTCAAATTTATGAATTGTTCATCCTGATTTCCCATCTGATTGAGGGTGAAAAGATATACTAAAATTTAATTTAGTACCCAATGACTTATGAAGGACTTTCCAAAAGTTAGAAGTAAACATGGGATCACGATCAGATACAACGGAGAGTGTAACTCCATGCAACCTGACTATCTCTTTAACATGCAACCGAGCAAGTTGATCTAAAGACGGAGTATCTCTAATAGGATGGAAATGAGTATATTTAGTCAATCGATCAACTATAACCCAGATTGCAGTATTACCTTGATTTGTCTCTGGTAATCCCACAACATAGTCCATGGATATATTTTCCCATTTCCACTCTGGCACTAGTAGAGGCTGAAGCATTCCTTTCTATAACTGTCTCTATGCTTTAACCTGCTGACAAGTCAAACACTTCATAGTAATATTAACAATATCTCTTTTCATTCTATCTTACCAGTAATACTCACGGAGATCTCTGTACATCTTAGTACTTCCAGGTTTAACTGAAAATGGAGAACTATTAGCATCACATAACAAATCATTCTTCAACTGTGAATCATAAGGTACACATAATCTCTTCCCAAACCTCAATACACAATCATTATCATGATTAAAATCAGGAAACTTACCCTTCTGAACCAACTCTACCTTTTTCTATAACTCACTATCTTCTTTCGGTGCTTTCTTTATTATGTTTGATAGATATGATCTCACTGACACCTGATACAAAATAGAAAAATTTCCTTCACAAACATCTTCTATGCCAAAGTTTATCAAATCAAAAACCAAAGGATCTTGTTCCAAATGTATCATGCTTAACGAAGCATTACTTTTTCCACTAAAAGCATCAGCCACATTATTTTCTTTTCCCATATGATAATGGATCATGAAATAATAATCCTTGATTAATTCTAACCATCTCCTCTGTCTCATGTTCAATTCTTTTTCATTGAATATATAATTTAAACTTTTTTGGTTAGTATATATTTCACATTTCACTCTATACAAATGATGCCTCCAAATTTTTAAAGAAAAAACAACAGTAGCTAATTTCAAGTCTCTGGTAGGGTAATTTAACTCATGTGGGTTCATTTGATGTGAAGCATAACCAATTAACTAATCATTTTTCATTAATAATCAACCCAGTCATTTCAACAAAGCATCATTCTAGATAACAAACTCACCATTTTTGGAAGGTAGTGCCAAAATTGGAGCATTCACCAATCTCCTTTTCAATTCCTTAAAACAATCATCACATTCTTTTGTCCTAGTGAACTTAACACCTTTTCGAGTTAACTTAGTCATTGGACTAGATAACCATGAAAAATTTTCAACAAACCTATGGTAATAACTTTCCATTCCAAGAAAACTATAGATCTCGGTTATATTTGTGGGTCTTGGCCATTCTTCAACAACTTTTGTTTTAGCAGGATCAACAGTTATGCCATTTTTTGAAACAATGTGAGCAAGGAAAGAAATTTGTTCTAACCAAAACTCACACTTGCTGAATTTCCCATAAAGTTTCTTTTCTTTTAATGTTTTCAAGACAACCCTTAAATGAATTCCATGTTCCTATTTACTTTTGGAATAAACTAAAATATCATCAATGAACACAATAACAAAATTATCTAAGAACTCAAAACAAATTCTATTCATAAGATCCATAAATACAGTAGGTGCATTGGTTAACCAAAAAGGCATACCTAAAAATTCATAATGGCCATATCTAGTATGAAACTTGGTCTGCAGAATGTCTCCTTCCTTTAGATTCAACTGATGGTATCCCGACCTCAAATAAATCTTTGAAAAATACTAAGCTCTATGGAGCTGATCAAACAAATCATCGATATGAGGTAAATGATACTTATTCTTAACAGTGAAGTTATACAATGCTCTATAATCAATCCAAAGTCTCATTGAACTATCCTTCTTTTTAACAAACAAGACAGGAGAACCCCATGGTGATGTACTAGGTCGAATGAAACCTTTATCTAATAACTCATGCAATTGCTTCTTTAACTCTAAAAGTTCAATTTGAGCCATTCGATTAGGGGGTTTTGAAGTTGGCTTAGTATCAGGAACTAAGCCAACGATAAATTCAACTTCCTGATCAGGTATTATACTAGAAAACTCATCAGAAAAAACTTCAAGGTATTTATTTATCACTAACACATCATTAATCTGAACAGTTCCTTTATTTTCAACAATATGTTCAAGGTAACAATCATTTCCATTTTTTACTAGTTTCTTAGCTTCCTGATATGTTATCAAAAGCAAAGGTTCATTCTTATACAAAAACTGTAAATCTTTCTAAATAAAAACCTCTTTAGATCTGCAGTCAATCTTAGCATTATAAATAGAAAGCCAATCCATGCCCAAAATAACATCAAACTCAACTAGAGGAAAAACAATAAGGTTTGAAGGTAGATTCTTTCCTCACTCAAGGACATGAATGTTCTTATGTTTTCTTTTTGTCTCAACATTTCCTCCAGGTGTTTTTACCATATGTTATGTATTCATATCATGAGATGGAATTCCCAATTTACCAGAAAACTTCTCATAAATGAAAGAGTGTGTAGACCCTGAATCAAAAAACACATTGGCATAATCTGAACAGACAAACAGTGTACCTGATATTACTTCATTTGATGGCCCAACATCTGCTGAAGTAGTTTCGTAGGATTTCACCACCCCTTTCTGCTTGTAGTCTGACTGATTTCCCTCAGTTGTGTTCTTAGATAGACACTCATTTACATAATGAACAATATCATTACACTTAAAACATCTTACCGATGGCTTTTCATTCTCTGCTTGATCATTTTCCTTACAGTTACGAGCAATATGACCAGACTTACCACACTAGAAGCACATTCCAGACTTTGATAAACATTCTCCGGGATGCTTTTTACCACACTTCTCACAAGATGGATATTTAGTTTTCTTACCTCCTAGATTCTTTGATGAATTCTCCCCCTTTGGCTACCAACTGGACATCTTATTCTATTGTTTTTCAAAGAACACTTGATCATCGGAAAACTCCATTTCCACCTTCTCAACACATCGAAAAAGTTTTTCATAACTTTTGAACTCACGAGAGACTAACTCTATTCGATATAATGGCTTTAGTCTTGAGTAAAATCGACATATCTTACTATTAGGATCTCCTTGCCAGTCAAGTGAACTTTGCTTCATAAGCAGCCACTAAGTAATCCCCCTGCCTCAATTCTAGGAATTGTTTTTCCATCCTAAGACAAACCACCATAGGAAAATATTTCTCAAGAAACATACCTTTGAATTCATCCCAATCAAGAGCGTAAATATCCTCACTATCCCAGATATTTTTCAACAACGGCCACCACTGATCAGCTTCAATTTCAAAATGGTAAACATCAAGACTAACCTTTTGATGTTCTGAACAACCCATGTCATTAAAAATCTTTTCTAGTGCTTTCATCCACACTTCATCAAGCGCCGGATCAGATGATCCTCTGAATGATGGGTGATGTTTCCACATGAAATGCCCTACAACTGACAAGTTCCTCTACAGTTGATCTGGATGATCTCGTGTAGGAATACCACCACCATTTATAGTCTGAGTCAACTGTTCCATCACTACAACAAAATTTTCAGTTCCAATTATGACAATCTCAAGTTGCTTATTTGGAAGGTGGTCTTCCTCCTAATGTCATCCCAACATAGCTGCTCTGTTTCCTTTGTGGAAAACCATTATAAACATAGAAATATCTTAGGTGAAGCAACATGTTAATCTGTAAATTCTATATGATTTCAATATTATACTAAATTAAATTATGGATATCTATTTAACTGTACCCTAACTCCTAAAGATGTCTAAACCGACCTCTAATACCAACTATAAGGACCCGGCCTTAAAACATTAGATAATCTTGAATTAAATGAATAATTCCCATTGTGGATCTTTTCAGGTTTAGAGTTTTTGAGAGTTAGGCCATAACTATTACATTTCAAAATATTACAAAGTAGACACTTCTACACAGTTTCCATTTTTTTCATAAAATAAAAACTCTTAAAAAGGAGTCATGCCTAGTTCCATGTTTAAGATAGAATGAGTTTTTCTTGATCCCATACTTGAACCTATTCCACATTATTTCATGTGAAAAACATTTAAAAAACATGGGATGATCATAAAAAGATCAGTAAGGGATACACAAAGAAGGAAAACAGTTAGTTTCTCAAAACAACATGTAAACCATGAATACCTTAACATAAGTAATAATTTTCACCTTTATGAAGTAGTAAATACACTTCACTAAATTAAAAGATCATTACATAACCTTTTGTAACTAAATGATTAACATAAAACCCATATAAAGAACCCATAACATATTAAGGTAACTTGGGACATAATCATACTCAAATGGAATAACCATACGGCCGACTTCCACACATATCACTAAATGGAATAGAAATACGGACGACTTCCATACCCAATGCATTGGATGCTATAATGTAACCACCCATCCTGGTATTCACTGCACCACCCGTCATTTGGTTTATCATGTAACCACCCTTCAAATTTCCAAGTACAAATATAAAATCATAACACACACAAAAAATATAAAGGAATGAAAACATTTCCACATTTCAATCACAATATATCACTTAAATATATTGACACAACAAATCCATTATCAAAACCATTTTCAATACCAAAATACATAAAAGAGTATATGTTAGTTATTTTCTTTTAAAAACATTATGACTTGTTGAGGAAGTAAAAGATCAAAAAATACTCACGGCGGTGGAAAAGGTCGTTGTCCCTGCTTATGTTAAAAGAAACAACCATTTTTGTTGTTTAGTAAAACGCTTTATAGAAAAATATTACATTTAAAATGTAAAGGGTGTTTAAACAACATATAAAATAAAGTCATGTATTAAAACAAAATATGCCTCAATGAAAGGAGATTGATATGAAGTCCCTTACCTCGTGTCCCACTTGACTCGATCGTTCTTTAATCTCCTTTAATTTGGGTAACTCCCTTTGGTTTGAAACAAAGGACTTATTGAAGTGCCTTCTACCTATGGTAATGCTTCTAGGAGAAGGAGAGAGAGGTAGGGAGCTTAATTAGGCAGAGTTTGGATGAGCCAAATGGATTGAGAGGTGGGAGGAATTAGTTAGAAGTGGTCTCCTTCTATAAGGGAGAGGAGGGGCTCTTTAGAAAAGTGTGAAAAAATTATTTTATAATATAATGATATTCGGTTTCTAAAGGTCCAAAAATCATTATTGTCGAAGATAAGATGACTCATAATCGAAATATAATCATCCAATAGTAATTGGACGGGTTTTAAATAATATTTTAATCATTATAATCTTTTTTATTTAAATCTTTTATTAATGAGGTAAATACTGCATTATTATTGTGTCATAAATAATTTAATTTATTTGATATCTAAAAATTATAAAAAATACTATAATGTAGTAAATATTTTTATCTTTCCAGTGAATATTTATAAACAAAAAGATAATTTATATAACCCCTTCTAAAAATTAATTTACTAAAAGATATTTGCTTTTGTCATTTTTGCCTTTATGTTAATTAATCAAAATTTTCATTATCACTGCCAAGTTGCACAATGGGGTCCCAAAATCAACCCAAATATGACCATTGACGTTAATGACTCAACCAATAAGTGTTGTACAAGTGTTAAGGTAAATTTTAATTGCTATAATAATCTTTTTACCTTGAATTACCCTATTTACCTTTAACCGCAGTAAATAAAAGTCAAAAGTTACTATTCACCAAAAATTATTTTCATCTTATTGAACCAAATTTTTCTTCTTGATAATTACAATGTATGTCGGATTTTATAAATTCAATTCATAAAAGTGGTAAAAAAAAATTTAAATGAAAATGTCAGTTTTTTTAACTACCACTAAGTGGTTTCACTATTCATCAAAAATTGAAGTTTTTCAGAAAAATACCAAAACTTCAGCCTATGCTATATTTGATATTCATAATTCAAAAATTATGAATATTTTTCCAAGTTCAAAACATATAAGTGGCATTAATTAATTTTAAAATTAATTTCCGTTATCAAAACAAATAGTGTGTTTTTAAGAAACAATAACTATTTAAAGATTGATACTTGTTTATGTACAATTTCAAAGTGGAATTAATTACAATGACCAAAATTAGATTAAATGGTAAAAATATATTTTAATTTCACATTATAACCAACTAAAAAGATAATCTAACAATATAAATAAATTAGATTAAAAGGCACTTTTGAATTAAAATACAATATTAATCACTATTCATTTACAATTGAACTTTATTGGAAAATACCAAAAAATTACCCAAAAGTAAAATATGATGTCCCCATTGTAAAGAAGGATATTATTTGGTCAACTAGAACATATAAAAATGACCAAAACTATATTTAAAGAGGGTTCACTATTAAAAGGCGGTAAATCGACCTTTTAATGTAAATTATGCCCAAAATTAGATTTATTCATATTTTAATCCACTAGTGTTTTATTGGATAAATGAAAATACATTTAACAAACATGTATAATCATATTGTAGTCAGTTTCGTTCATTCCCACCAATACAACGGATATGAGTTAACTTCCATTTAAAATAATAATAATATATTATTAGTGTGCAACGTACGATTTCAAAGAAACCTCTTGTTGCGTATCGGGTATGCTATCGAACATAGAAACCCCTTTAAAGTAAAATTAATATTTAATTCACAAATATTAATAAATATGAAATATGTATTATTTTTCATTCTCCTGGGATGTTACATCTTTCCCCCCTTTTGGAAATTGCGCCCTCACAATTTTTATTCCCTTATCAAAATAAGTGGGGGTATTTATCCCTCATAGCATTTTCAGATTCCCACGCTGCCTCTTCAACCATATGGTTTTTCCACAAAACCTTTACCAGGTGAATTACCTTATTCCGCAACACCTACTCTCTATGGTCAAGAATCTGTACTGGTTGTTCTTTATAAGAGAGATTCTTTTTCAACTGAACTACCTCTGGGCTCAAAACATGAGATGGATCTGGCATAAACTTCCTCAACATCGAAACATGAAAAACATTGTGTACCTGGGATAAAATTGGAGGTAAAGCCCCTCTGTATGCAACTGATCCAACTTTCTCTAGAATTTCATCAGGTCCAATGAACCTCACACTCAACTTTCCCTTCTTACCAAAAAACATCACACTTTTCCATGGAAAAACTTTGAGAAAGACATGATCACCCACCTCAAAAGAAAGATCATTCCTCCGGTTATTGACATAACTTTTCTGTCTGCTCAAAACTGTTCTCATGTGCTTCTGAATCAACTAAACTTTCTCTGCCATCTCTTCTACCAATTCTGCTCCCATCATCTTGCTCTCACCTACTTCATCACAAAAAGCTGGAGTTCAACAACGATTTCCATATAATGCCTCAAATGGACCCATCTATATACTAGAATAAAAACTTTTATTATATGAAAATTAAACCAAAGAAAGATGTTGGTCCTAGATTCCCTAGTATTCCATCAAACAAGCATGTAGCATATCTTCCAATGCCTAAATTGTTCATTCTGATTTCCCATCTGATTGAGGGTGAAAATCTGTACTAAAATTTAATTCAGTACCCAACGAATTCTGAATGCTTTTACAAAATTTAGAAGTAAACCTGGGATCATGATCAGATAGAATGGAGAGGGGAACTCCATGCAACCTGACTAACTCTTTAACATACGACCAAGTAAGTTGATCTAAAGATAGAATATCTTGAATAGGAAGGAAATGAGTAGATTTAGTCAATTCATCAACTATAACCCAGATTGCATTATTACCTAGAGATGTATTCGGTAATCTCACAACGAAGTCCATGGATTTATTTTCCAAATTCCACTCTGGAACCGGTAGAGGATGAAGCATTATTTTTGGTAACTGTCTCTCTACTTTAACCTGCTAACAAGTCAAACACTTCACAATAAAATCAGTAATATCTCTTTTCTTTCCATCCCACCAGTAAAACTCACGGAGATCTCTGTACATCTTAGTACTGCTAGGATGAATTGAAAACAGAGAACTATGAGCTTCACATAAGAACTCATTCTTCAACTGTGAATTATAAGGTACACATAATCTCTTCCCAAACCTCAATACACAATCATTATCAAGATTAAAATATGGAAACTTACCATTCTAAACTAGCTCTACCTTTTTCTGCAACTCACTATCTTCTTTCTGTGCTTGATTTATTATGTCTGATAGAGATTATCTCACTGACACCTGATACAAAACCAAAGAATTTCCTGCACCAGCAACTTCTATGCCAAAGTTTATCAAATCAAAAACCAAAGGATCTTGTTCCAAAGGTAACATGGTTAATGAAGCATTACTTTTTTGACTCAAAGCATCAGACACTTTATATTCTTTTCCTGGATGGTAATGGATCATGTAATAATAATCCTTAATTAATTCCAACCATCTCCTCTGTCTCATGTTCAATTATTTTTGAGTGAATATATACTTTAAGCTTTTGTGGTTAGTATATATTTCACATTTCACTCCATACAAATGATTCATCTAAATTTTTAAAGCAAAATCAATAACAGATAATTCCAAATCATGTGTAGGATAATTTAACTCATGTGGTTTCAATTGATGTGAAGCATACACATTTACCTGATCATTTTTCATGAGTACACAACCCATTCCTTTCAACGAAGCATCACTATAGATAAAAAACTCACCATTTCTGGGAGCCAATGCCGAAACAAGAGCATTCACCAATATCCTTTTCAATTCCTGAAAACAATCATCACATTCTTTTGTCCTGATGAACTTAACACCTTTTTGAGTTAACTTAGTCATTGGACAAGATAATCGTGAAAATTTTCAACAAACCTCTGGTAATAAACTGCCAAACCAAGAAAACTATGGATCACAGTTATATTTGTGGGTCTTGGTCATTCTTCACCAAGTTTTGTTTTAGCAGGATCAACAGTTCTGCCATTTTTTGAAACAATGTCATCAGGGAAAGAAATTTATTGTAACCAAAACTCACACTTGCTGAATTTCCCATAAATATTCTTTTCTAATAATGTTTGCAAGACAACCGGTAAATGAATTTCATGTTCCTCTTTAATTTTTGAATAAACCAAAATATCATAAATGAACACAACCAAAAACTTATCCAAGAACTCATGGAAAATTCTATTCATAAGATCCCTGAATACAGCAGGTGCATTGGTTACCTCCAAAGGCATAACTGCAAATTTATAATGGCCATATCTAGTACGAAACGTGTTATTTGGAATGTCTGCTTCCTTTACATTCAACTAATGGTACCCCAACCTCAAATCAATCTTTGAAAAATACTGAGCTCCCTGGAGCTGATAAAAAAATCATCGATATAAGGAAAAGGATAATTATTCTTAACAATGATGTTATACAATGCTCTATAAACAATGCAAAGTCTCCTTGACCCATATTTCTTTTTAACAAAGAAGATAATAGAACCCCATGATGATGTGCTATGTCGAATGAAACCTTTATCTAATAACTCCTACAACTGCTTCTTTAACTATAAAAGTTCAATTTGATCCATTCGATAAGGGGGTTTTGAAATTGGCTTCGCATCATGAACTAAGTCAACAGTAAATTCAACTTCCCGATCTGGTATTATACTAGGAAACTCATCAGGAAAAACATCAAGGTACTCATTTTACACTGGCACATCATTAATCTAAATATTTCCTTTATTTTCAACAATATGTGCAAGGTAACATTCATTTCCATTTTTTACTAGTTTCTTAGCTTCCTGATATGTTATCAAAATAAATGGTTCATTCTTGTACACAAACTGTAAATATTTCTAAAAAGAAACCTCTTTAGCTCTGCAGTCAATCATAGAATGATAAACAGAAAGCCAATCCATGCCCAAAATAACATGAAACTCTACTAGAGGAAAAACCATAAGGTTTGCAGGTAGATTATTTCCGCACACAAGGACATGAATGTTCTTATGTTTTCTTTTTATCTCAACATTTCCTCCAGGTGTTTTTACTATAAGTTCTGTATTCATATAATGAGATGGAATTCCAAATTTACTAGAAAACTTCTCATAAATGAAAGAGTGTGTAGACCCAGAATCAAAAAACACATTGGAATAATCTCAACAAACAAACAGTGTACCTGATACTACTTCATTTGATGGCACAACATCAACTGAAGTAGTTACGGAGGATTTCACCACCCCTTTATGCTTGTAGTCCGACAGCTTTCCCTCAGTTGAGCTCTTCACCGGACACTCATTGTCATAATGACCCATTTCATTACACCTAAAACATCTTACCGATGGATTTTCATTCCCTGCTTGATCATCTTCCTTACAATTATGAGCAATATGACCAGACTTACCACACCAGAAGCACTTTCCAGACTTTGATAAACATTCTCTGGGATGCTTTTTACCACACTTCTTAAAAGATGGATATCTAGTTTTCTTACCTTTTGGCTTCTTTGATGAATTATTCCCCTTTTCCTGCCAACTGGACCTCTTATTCTGTTGTTTTTCAAAGAACACTTGATCATCGACAAACTCTATTTACATCTTCTCCGCTCATCGAACATGTTTTTCATAACTTTTGAACTCATGAGAGGCTAATTCTCTTTGATATTGTGGCTTGAGTCCTTAGTAAAATTGATTTACCTTACTATCAAGATCTCAGATGAAATTTAGTGCATACTTTGCAGTCGAGTGAACTTTTCTTCATAAGCTGCCACTGAGTCATCCTCCTGCCTCAATTCTAGGAATTGATTTTCCATCCTAAGATAAACCACCTTAGGAAAATATTTCTCTAGAAACATACCTTTGAATTCCTCCCAATCAAGAGCATCAATATCCTCACTATCCCTAATATTTTTCAACATCGACCACCGTTGATCAGCTTCACCTTCGAAATGGTAAACAACAAGACTAATCTTTTGATGTTCTGAACAACTAATGGCATCGAAAATCTTTTCCAGTGCTCTAATCCACCCTTCTTCTATCACCAGATCAGATAATCCTCTGAATGATGGTGTATGTTTCCTCATTAAATGATCCACAACTAACGTGTTCCTTTGAGATTGATTTGGTAGATCTCGTGCATGAATACCACCACCATTTATAGCCTGAGACAACTATTCCATCACTACAAAAAACTGTTTAGTTCTTATTCTGACCATCTCAGGTTGCTGATTTGGAAGGTTTTCTTCCTCCTATTGTCGTCCCAACATAGCTACCCAGTTTCCTTTGTGGAAAACCATTCTGAACAAAGAAATATCTTAGGAAAAGCAACATGGTAATCTGTAAATGCTATATGATTTCAATTTTAACCTAAATTAAATTATGGACATTTATTTGACAATACCCTAACTCCTAAAGTTGTCTATACCGACCTCTGATACCAACTATAAGGACCCGGCCTTAAAAAATTACATAATCTTGAATTAAATGAATAATTCACATTAAGGATCTTTTCATGTTTATTGTTTTAGAGAGTTAGTCCATAACTATAACATTTCAAAATATTACAAACTAGACACTTCAACACAGTTTCCATTTATTTCATTAAATAAATAATCTTAAAAAAAGGGTCATGTCTAGTTCCATGTTTTAAATTTCATGAGTTTTCCTTGATCCCATCCTTGAACCCATTACACATTATGTCCCATGAAAAATATTTCAAAAACTTGGGATGATCATAAAAATCTCAGTAAAGGATACACAAAGATGGAAAACAGTTAGTTTTTCAAAACAACAAGTAAACCATTAATAATTTAACACAGGTAATAATTTTTTCCTTTATGAAGTAGTAAATACTATATACTAATTTAAAATATCATTACATAACCTTTTGTAACAAAAATATTACCATAAAACCCATATAAATAACACATAACATATAAAGGTAACTTGGGACATAAACATACTTAAATGGAATAACCATACGGTCAACTTCCACACATATCACTAAATTTAATAGCCATACGGCCGACTTCCATACCCAATTCATTGGAGGCTATAACATAACCACCCATCCTAGTATTCACAGAACCACCTGTCATTTGGTTTATCACATAACCACACGTCAAATGTCCAAGTACCAATATAAAATCATAACACATAAAACAAATATAAAGGAAATAAAACATTTCCACATTTGAATCACAATATATCACTTAAATATATTAACATAATAAATCCATTATCAAAACCATTTTCAATACCAAAATACATAAAAGAGTATATGGTATTTATTTTCTTTTAAAAACATTACTACTTCTTGAGGAAGCCAAAGATCAAATAATACTCGCGGTGGCGGAAAAGGTTGTTTTCACCGCTTACGTTAAAAGAAAGAGTCATTTTTTTCATTTAGTAAAACTCTTTGTAGAAAAATACTCACATTGAAAATTCAAGGGTGTTTATATAGAGTATAAAATAAATTTGTGTATTAAAACAAATTATGCCTCAATGAAAGGAGATTGAGACGAAGTCCCTTACCTCGTGTCCAACTTGACTCGATCGTTCTTTTATCTCCTTTAATTTGGGTAACCTCCTTTGGTTTGAACCAATGGACTTCTTGGAGTTCCTTCTGCCTAAGGTAAGGATTCTAGGAGGAGGATAGGGATTTAGGGAGATTAATTAAGTAGAGTTTGGACGAGGAAAATGGCTTGAGAGGTGTAAGGAATTGCTTAGAAGTGGTCTCCTTTTATAAGGGAGAGGAGGGGCTCTTTAGGAAAGTGTGAAAAATATTATTTTATAATATAATGATATTCGGTATCTAAAGGACCAAAAATCATTATATTCGAAGATAAGATGGTTCATGGTCAAAATATAATCATCCAATAGGAATTGGACAGATTTTGGATAATATTTTAATCATTATTATCTTATTTATTTAAATCATTTATTAATGAGGTAAATACTACATTATTATTGTGTCATAAATAATTTAATTTATTTTATGTCTAAAAATTATAAAAAAATACTATCATGTAGGAAATATTTTTATATTTCCAAGTAATATTTATGTACAAAAAGATAATTTATATAACCCCTTCTAAAAATTAATTTACTAAAAGATATTTTTTTTGTCATTTTTGCCTTTACATTAAGTTAATTAATCTAAATTGTCATTATCACTTCCAAGTTGCTCAATAGGGTCCCAAAATAGACCCAAAGATGACCATGGTCGTCAATTACTCAACCAATAATGTTTGGACAAGTGTTAAGGTAATTTTAAATTATTATAATATACGTTTTACCTTGAATTACCCTATTTACCTTTAACCACGGTAAATAAAAGTCAATCGTTACTATTAACCAAAAATTATTTTCATTTAATTGAACCACATTTTACTTCTTGATAACAACCACGCATGTCGGATTTTCAAAATTCAATTCACAAAAGTGGTAAAATTTTATTTTAATGAAAAATTCAGTTTTTTTAACTACCACTATGTGGTTTCACTATTTATCAAAAATTGAAGTTTTTTAGAAAAATACCAAAAATTGAGCCTAATATATATTTGATATTCAGAATTAAAAAATGATGTCTATTTTTCCAAATTCAAAACATAGAAGTGGAATTGATTAATTTTAAAATTAATTCCCATTATCAAAACAAATAGTCTGTTTTTAGGAAACAATAACTATCAAAAGATTGATACTTGTTTAAGTCCAATTTCAAAGTAAAATTAATTCCAATGACCAAAATTGGATTAAATTGTGAAAATATATTTTAATTTCACTTTAAAACTAACTAAAAAGATAATATATCAATATAATTAAATTATATTAAAAGGAACTTTTGAATTAAAATACAATATTATTCAATATTCATTATAAAAGTGAACATTATCAGAAAAATCCCAAAAAATTACCCAAAGAGAAATTTGATGTCCTCATTCTAAATAATGATTTTATTTGGTCAATTAGAACATATAAAAAATAACAAAACTAAATTTAAATAGGGTTCACCATTAAAAGGCGTTAAATCGGCCTTTTAATGTAAATTATGCTTAAAATTAGATTCATTCATATTTTAATCCTCTAACTATTTATTGGATAATTGTAAATACATTTAACAAACATGTATAATCATATTTCAGTTATTTTCGTTCATTCCCGCCGATACAATGACTAGGATTTAACTACCATTTAACATAATAGTATTATATTATTAGTGTGCAACGTAAGATTTCAAAGAAACCTGTTGTTTCATAGCAGGTACGCTATCAAACATAGAAACCCCTTTAAAGTAAAATTAATATTTAATTCACAAATATTAATAATTATTAAATATGTCTTACTCTTCATTCTCCTGAGATGTTACATCCTTCCCCCCTTTTGGAAATTGTGTCCTCACAATTTTTATTCACTTATCCAAATAAGTGGGGGTATTTATCCCCCATAGCATTTTCAGATTCCCATGATGTCTCTTCATCCATATGGTTTTTACAAAAAACCTTCACCTGGTGAATTACCTTATTCCTCAAAACCTACTCTCTACGGTCAATAATCTGGACTGGTTTTTCTTCATAGGAGAGATTATCTTTCAACTGAACTACCTCTGGGCTCAAAACATGAGATGGATCTCGCATATACTTTCTCAACATTGAAACATGAAAAACATTGTGTACCTTGGATAAACCTGGAGGTAAAGTCACTATGTATAAAACTAATCCAACTTTCTAAAGAATTTCATAAGGTCCAATAAACATCAGACTCTACTTTCCCTTCTTACCAAAATGCAACACACTTTTCCATGGAGGAACATTGAGAAATACATGATCACCTACCTCAAAATAAAGATCATTCCTCCGGTTATCGACATAACTTTTTTGTCTTCTCTTAGCTGTTCTCATGTGCTTCTGAATCAACTGAACTTTCTTTGCAATCTCTTCTACCAATTTTGGTCTCATCAGCTTCCTCTCACCTACTTCATCCCAAAATGCTAGAGTTCGACAATGCTTTCCATATAATGCCTCAAATGGAGCCATCTTTGTACTAGAATGAAAACTGTTATTATATGAAAATTCAACCAAAGAAAGATGTTTGTCCCAACTTCCCTGGTAATCCATCGAACAGGCATGTAGCATATCTTCCAATGTCTGAATTGTTCATTCTGATTTTCTATTTGATTGAGGGTAAAAAGCTGTACTAAAATTTAATTCAGTACCCAACGACTTCTGAAGGCCTTTCCAAAAGTTAGAAGTAAACATGGGATCACAATCAGATACAATAGAGAGGGGAAATCCATGCAACCTGAATATCCATTTAACATAAAACCAAACAAGTTGATCTATAGACAGTGTATCTCGAATATGAAGGAAATGAGTAGATTTAGTCAATCGATCAACTGTAACTCAGATTGCATTATTACCTTGAGATGTCTTTAGTAATCCCACAACGAAGTCCATGTATATATTTTCCCATTTCCACTCTAGCACCGATAGAGGCTGAAGCATTCTTTTTGTTTACTATCACTCTGCTTTAACGTTCTATCAAGTCAAACACTTCACAGTAAAATCAGAAATATCTCTTTTCATTTCATCCCATGAGTAATACTCATGGAGATCTCTGTACATCTTATTACTGCCAGGATGAACTGAAAACGGAGAACTATGAGCTTCACATAAAAACTCATTCTTCAATTATGAATCACAGGGTACACATAATCTCTTCCCAAACCTCAATACACAATCATTATCAAGATTAAAATCAGGCAACTTACCCTTCTGAACCAACTCTACCTTTTTCTGCAACTCATTTTCTTCTTTATGTGCTTTCTTTATTCTGTCTGATAGAGATTATCTCACTTACACCTATTACAAAACAGAACAATTTCATGAACCAAATAATTCTACGCCAAATTTTATCAAATCATAAATCAAAGGATCTTGTTCCAAACGTAACATGGTTAACAAAGCATTACGTTTTTAACTTAAAGCATCATCCACTTTATTTTCTTTTCCCGGATGGTAATGGATTGTGAAATCATAATCATTGATTAATTCCAAACCTCTCCTCTATCTCTGTTCAATTTCTTTTGAGTGAATATATACTTTAAACTTTTGTGGTGAGTATATATTTAACATTTCACTCCATACAATTGATGCCTCCAACTTTTTAAAGCGAAAAAAACAGCAGCTAATTACAAATCATGTGTAGGGTAATTTAACTCACGTGGTTTCAATGTACGTGAAGCATAAGAAATTACCTTATCATTTTGAATTAGGAAACAACCCAATCCTTTCAATTAAGCATCACTGTAGATAAAAAACTCACCATTTCTGGATGGCAGTGCCAAAACTGGATCATTCACCAATCTCCTTTTCAATTCCTGAAAACAATCATCACATTCTTTTGTCCTGATGAACTTAACACCTTTCCAAGTTAACTTAGTCATTGGACTAGTTAACCGTGCAAAAGTTTCAACAAACCTCTGGTAATAACCTTCCAAACCAATAAAACTACGGATCTCGGTTATATTTATGGGTCTTGGCCATTCTTCAACAACTTTTCTTTTAGTAGGATCAACAGTTATACCATTTTTGGAAACAATGTGACCATGGAAAGAAATATATATGTAACCAAAAATCACACTAGTTGAATTTCACATAAATTTTCTTTTCTTTTAATGTTTGAAAGAGAACCCTTAAATGAATTTCCTGTTCGTCTTTACTTTTTGAATAAACCAAAATATCATCAATGAACACAACCACAAAGTTATCCAAGAACTCACAAAAAATTCTGTTCATAAGATCCATGAATACATCAGGTGCATTGGTTAACCCAAAAGACATAAATACAAATTCATAATGGCCATATATAGTACGAAATATGGTCTTCAGAATGTCCGCTTCCTTCACTTTCAATTGATGGAACCCCAACCTCAAATAAATATTTGAAATGTACTGAGCTCCCTGGAGCTGATCAAAAAAATCATCGATATGAGGTAAAGGATAATTAATCTTAACAGTGATGTTATACAATGCTCTATAATCAATGAAAAGTCTCCTTGAACCATCTTTATTTTTTACAATCAAGACAGGGGAACCCCATGGTGATGTTCTAGGTCAAATAAAACCTTTATTTAATAAATCTGGCAATTTTTTCTTTAAATCTAAAAGTTCAATTTGAGCTATTCGATAAGGGGGTTTTGAAATTGGCTTAGAATCAAAAACTAAGTCAAAAGTAAATTCAACGTCCCGATCAGGTATTATACTAAGAAACTCATCTGAAAAAACATATAGGTACTCATTTACCACTGGCACATCATTAATCTGGACAGTTTCTTTATTTTCAACAATATGTGAAAGGTAACATTCATTTCCATTTTTTACTAGTTTCTCTGCTTCCTAGTATGTTACCAAATTAAGGGATCATTCTTGTACACAAACTCTAAATCTTTTTGAAAAGAAACCTCTTTAGCTCTGTAGTCAATCTTAGCATGATAAAAAGAAATCCAATCCATGCCCAAAATAACATCAAACACTACTAGAGGAAAAAAAATAAGGTTTGTAGGTAGATTCCTTCTGCACAAAAGGACATGAATGTTCTTATGTTTTTATTTTGTCTCAAAATTTCCTCCAGGTGTTTTTACCGTAAGTTCTGTATTCATATCAAGAGATGGAATTCCAAATTTACTAGAAAACTTATCAGAAATGAAAGAGTGTGTATACCCTGAATCAAACAACACATTGGAATAATTTGAACAAACAAACAGTGTACCAGATACTACTTCATTTGATGGCCCAACATCTACTGATGTAGTTGCGAAGGCTTTCACCAACCATTTCTTCTTGTAGTCTGACTACTTTCTCTCAGTTGAGTTATTCACTGGACACTCATTTTTACAATGACCCATTTCATTACACTTAAAACATATTACCGATGGCTTTTCATTCTCTGCATGATCATCTTCCTTACAGTTATGAGCAATATGACAAGACTTACCACACTGGAAGCACTTTCCAAGCTTTGATAAACATTCTCTGGGTTTCTTTTTCCACACTTCTCACAAGATGGATATTTATTTTTCTTACCTCCTGGCTTATTTTATGAATTGTTCCCATTTTCCTGCCAACTGGACCTCTTATTCTGTTGTTTTTCAAAGAACACTTGATCATCGGCAAACTCTATTTCCACCTTCTCCGCACATCGAACAAGTTTTTCATAACTTTTGAACTCACGAGAGGCTAACACTCTTAGATATTGTGGCTTCGGTCCTGAGTAAAATCGATTTATCTTACTATCAAGATCTCAGATGAAATTTGGTGCATACCTTTCTAGTCGAGGGAACATTGCTTCATAAGAAACCACTGAGTCACCCCCCTTCCTCAATTCTAGGAATTTTTTTTCAATCCTAAGATGAACCAACCAAGGAAAATATTTCTCAAGAAACATTCCTTTGAATTCATCCCAATCAAGAGAATAAATCTCCTCACTATCCCTGATATTTTTCACCATCAACCACCACTAATCAGCATCACCTTCAAAATGGTAAACAACAAGAGTATCCTTTTGATGTTCTGAACAACCTATGACATCAAAAATCTTTCCCAGTGCTTTAATCGACCCTTCTACTAGCACTAGATCAGGTGATCCTCTAAATGATGGGGGATGTTGCCTCATGAAATGATCCACTACTGATATGTTCCTCTGCTGTTGAATTGGAAGATCTCATGCATGAATACCACCAACATTTATAGCCTTAGTCAACTATTCCATCACTGCAACAAACTGTTTAGTTCCGATTCCAACCATCTCAGGTTTCTTATTTGGAAGGTTGTCTTCCTCCTAATGTCGTCCCAAAATAGATGCCCTGTTTGATTTGTGGAAAACCATTCTGAACCAAGAAATACATTAGGTGAAGAAACATGGTAATTTGTAAATGCTATATGATTTCAATATTAACCAAAATTAAATTATGGACATTTATTTAACAATACCCTAACTCTTATGGTAGTTTAAACCGACCTCAGATACAAACTATAAGGACCCGTCCTTAAAAAATTACATAATCTTGACTTAAATGAATTATTCACATGTATGATCTTTTCAGGTTTAGAGTTTTAGAGAGTTAGGCCATAAAAATTACATTTCAAAATATTACAAAGTAGACACTTCTACACACTTTCCATTTTTTTCATAAAATAAAAACACATTAAAAAAGAGTCTTGTCTGGTTCCATGTTTAAGATAGCATGACTTTTCCTTGATCCCATATTTGACCCAAGTCCACATTATGTCCAGTGAAAAACATTTCAAAAACCTGGGATGAGCATAAAAATCTCAGTAAGCGATACACAAAGAAGGAAAATAATTAGTTTTTCAAAACAACAAGTAAACCATGAATAATTTAACTTAAGTAATACTTTTAACCTTTATGAAGTAGTAAATATTCTACAATAAATTAAAATATCATTACTTACCCATTTGTAACCAAATGATTACCACAAAACCCATATAAAGAACACATAACATATAAAGGTAACTTGGGATATAAACATACCTAAATGGAATAACCATACGGTCGACTTCCACACATATCATTAAATGGAATAGCCATTCGGCCGACTTCCATACCCAATGCATTGGAGGTTATAACATAACCACCCATCCTGGTATTCACAACACCACCCGTCATTTGGTTTATCATGTAACCACCTGTCAAATGTCCAAGTACCAACAAAAAATCATAACACATAAAACAAATATAAAGGAATGAAAACATTTCCACATTTCCATCACTATATATCACTTAAATATATTAACATAACAAATCCATTTTAAAAACCATTTTCAATACCAAAATACATAAAAGAGTATATGGTATTTATTTTCTTTTAAAATCATTATGGCTTGTTGAGGAAGAAAAAGAAAAAATAATACTCGTGGTAGCAGAACAGGTCATTGTCAAAGCTTACGTTAAAAGAAACAATCATTTTTGTCATTTAGTAAAACGCATTGTAGAAAAGGATTACCTTTGAAAAGTCAAGGGTTTTTATACCTCGTATAAAAGAAAGTCGTGTATTAAAAAATATGCCTCAATGAATGGAGATTGAGATGAAGTCTCTTACCTTGTGTCCGACTTGACTCGATCGTTCTTTAATCTCCTTTAATTTGGGTAAATCCCTTTGGTTTGAACCAAATGACTTCCTGAAGTGCCTTCTACCTAAGGTAAGGATTTTAGAAGGTGGAGAGGGATGTAGGGAGCATAATTGTGTAGATTTTGGTTGAGTCAAATGGCTTGAGAGGTGTGAATAATTAGTTAGAAGTGGTCTCCTTTTATAAGGGAGAGGAGTGGCTCTTTAGGAAAGTGTGAAAATATTATTTTATAATATATTGATATTTGGTTTCTAAATGTTAAAAAATCACTACAGTCGAAGATAATATGACTCATGGTCAAAATATAATCATCCATTGGAATTGGACAGGTTTTGGATAATATTTTAATCATTATAATCTTATTTATTTAAATCAGTTATTAGTGAGGTAAATACTGCATCATTATTGTGTCATAAATAATTTAATTTATTTGATGTCTAAAAATTATAAAAAAAAATACTATCATGTAGGAAATAGTTTTATATTTCCAATAAATATTTATAGGAAAATATATAATTTATATATTCCCTTCTAAAAATTAATTTACTAAAAGATATTTTCTTTTGTCATTTTTGCCTTTACTTTAAGTTAATTAATCTAAATTGTCATTATCAATACCAAGTAGCTAAATGGGGTCCCCAAATAGGCCCAAAGATGACCATGGTCGTTAATGACTCAAGCAATAAGGTTTGGACAAGTGTTAAGGTAATTTTGAATTATTATAATATTCTTTTTACCTTGAATTACCCTATTTACCTTTAATCGCGGTAAATAAAAGTCAAAAGTTACTATTCACCAAAAATTATTTTCATCTTATTGATAAAAATTTTACTTCTTGATAACAACCATTTATGTTGGATTTTAGAAATTCAATTCACAGAATTGGTAAAATTTCATTTAAATGAAAAAGTCAGGTTTTTTAACTACCACTAAGCGGTTTCACTATTCATAAAAAATTGATGTTTTTCAGAAAAATACCAAACATTCAGCCTAAGCTATATTTGATATTCCGACTTCAAAAATGATGTCTATTTTTCCAAATTCAAAACATAGAATTGGAATTAATTATTTTAAAATTAATTCCCATTATCAAAACAAATAGCGTGTTTTTAAGAAACAATAACTATCAAAAGATTGATACTTGTTTATATCCAATTTCAAAGTGAAATTAATTCCAATAACCAAAATTGGATTTAATTTTTAAAATATATTTTAATTTCATTTTAAAACCAACTAAAAAGATAATTTAACCACATAAATAAATTATATTAAAAGACACTTTTGAATTAAAATACAATATTATTCACTATTCATTAAAAATGAACTTTATCGGAAAAATCCAAAAAAATTTCCCAAAGTAAAATTTGATGTCCCCATTATAAATAAGGATTTTATTTGGTCAATTAGAATATATAAAAATGACCAAAACTAGATTTAAAGAGGGTTCGCCATTAAAAGGCGGTTAATCAGCCTTTTAATGTAAATTATGCTTAAAATTAGATTCATTCATATTTTAAGCCTCTAAATTTTTATTGGATAAATGTAAATACATTTAACAAACATGTATAATCATATTATAGTTAGTTTTGTTCATTCCCGCCAATACAACGGCTAGGATTTAACTACCATTTAAAATAATAATAATATATTATTAGTGTGCAACATAAGGTTTCAAAGAAACCTATTGTTGCGTATCGGGTACGCTATCGAACATACCATTCCCTGTAAAGTAAAATTAATTTTTAATTGAAAAATATTAATAAATATAAAATATGTCTTATTTTTCATTCACCAGGGATGTTACAACCCCACCACCATAACCTCCCATGGAAGGTTATGGTGCGGTGGTCCCACCTCTAACCTCCATGAGGAGGTTTTAACCACCACACACCAAATGGCAGACCAAATAAAATAATGTGTAGCTCACTTTATTTTATTATTTTTCCATGAAAACCCTAAATCTAACATTTATTCTCGACAAACTACAGTCGAGGTGGAAGTTTCCTTAAGTGAATACCAGCACTGCGAGTTTAACAGTGCCCTTAGATTTTAATTCCAAGCACCGGTTCAAAAGTTATAAAATACAACTCGTATGTTTACTGAACATACCAGTACAAAACATCAGAAATTCATTCCAGGCACAAAAGGCCTCAGAATCATGTGCCATCAATTTTTGTAGACTCGTAAAATTTCCATGTATTTAAGGAAAAAAATTCCTTTGAAATTACAGCTCTTTACACTGGAGTTATCCAACTTTGAATATCCTATTAGGATTACAGACACTAGATAATATATGTTTAGGAATCAGACAACTTGACTGGTAAAGGTACTTATGAAAAATCAAAAAATTGAAGAGGTGATGTGAGAACCAAAGTGAATCATGATGAAGAACTACCCAAATATTTTTATGAGGTAACATTCTTGAAATTTTGAAGAGGAAATTTTTGGTTGAGGGGATAATAAAACACCCAAATATCTTATAGTATGTCTCTTTTAAATTTAAAATCTTTGATAACTTATGTTTCACACAACACCACGTTTAAAACCATGATATACTAAAAAATATCAACATGACCATTCAAATAGTAATGTTCCCATTAAGAATGGTAATCCCACCAATTGAATAGTGACCTATAATATGATATTATACATAAAATTTAGGTATATTTTAAATGAAAATATAATATATTTATATAATGGAATATGTAAATAAAATTTTCAAAAATGATAATTTAAGTAAGGGTATTTTTGTAAAACGTAAATGTTTATTCACAATTTTATAATTAATATAATTATTTAAAAGAAAAACTATTTTGACAAAATGGATTCATAAATTAATATTTTATTGTATTATGATTTTTTTTAACTTTATCCTAACTTAATTAAAATTTTAAATGTCATAAAATCAGTTATAATATTTAAATTGTTATTTATTTGAGTAAATGATGATTTTATTTAAATACAAAATTTCCAATTTTTAGAAATATATTTTCTTAAAATGGAATCCATTTGTGAATTATACACATAAAAAATGGCCACATTTAATTTTTTGGTCTTTATAAAATAGTTGATTCTCTAGTGAATAGTGAAATACGTTTATTTACATTATTAAACAAATACATAAATTATTAAGTCATGGATGATGTATGTAAGGTGTAAGCCCATAATATCAAACTATCCTTATATATTTACTATATTTATTCATGATAATAAATAATATTCATATTATTAAGACAAAATAATAAACTAATCAATAAAATAATCAAAACACACCCCTCTCATCCACTATAAATACTGCCCTCACCACCTCTTATACTCACACATTTTAAGCCCTGTATATTTATTATATATTAATAATTACTCTAAAAAACCTATCCCCAATTTTATAGAATTTATTGTCTCACCAAAATACCAATTCCATGTTCATTATAGAGGTTCTCAAGGATAAGATGTTCTAGAGGTAGAATCCTCTTTTTGTTTTCTTTTAATTTATTTTCAATTTATTTTCTTTTCATATTATATCATTACCTCCTAAAAAATTGGAATGAAAAATCTAGTATATTTTATATACTATAATTGTATTTTTTTAATAGAATAACATGACATAAAATCTCTTCCCTCTTCCCCCTTTTTAAAAAAATGAAAACATCATCTCTGAGGTGTCGATTTATCACCTTCATGGATGCAGATTCATGATTTTTCAAAAAACCATTATAATGGTTAAAAAAGATTTTAAATTTTATATTATGAATTATTTAGTGTTCTGTAACTCGTACATATTCATAGTATTAGTTAATATAAAAAAACTACTGTGTGATGATTGAAAAAATGCCAAAATAATCTAAACTGTTATCATTAAAATTTTATCTAATGAATCATCTTCATATTTGAGAGAAAAAGGTATATAAGACCATTAAAAATTATATATGTTCATTAATAATATATAATTTCAATTTTGGATAACTATTCATATTTTACATGAACTTCCATACTTGTATACAAGGGAGCCAATAATGAAAACAAAGAAATTAGCAGTGCCAAACGACGAAATGTAATCTTATAACTCATCAAAAAGGAAATAAATGAACATAATAAGATTATAATTAATAAAATAAATATTTATGAGGTTATAAATTAAATTATTAATGAATCTAATTTCCTTATTGAGTACATTATGTTAAAGTTAATAACACTTTCATATATAATGTAAGGGTTTCTTCTGGAACCTCCATTTTTCCTTTAAGTTAGAGTTTATTTCTCTTTAAAAAAATTTACTTATAAATTATTATTATGAACTCCACCTAAATTATATTGGTATGTTCCAAAAATATTTACCTAGTATAATTGTTATTTATTGTATAGGAAAATTAATGTTTTACAAGGTTCCATTTCCAATTCCTCCCGATTAGCTAGCCAAATTGAAGGGAACATCCCAATATTTTACCCATTTTCAAGTATACTCTATAATATATTATAATACACAAATATTGTTTATATAATTTATTTTTTTATCTTGAAAATAAATCTAATATTATTTTTAGTTTTATTAAAACAATTATTCATTTGTCCACTTTAAATGACTTTTTTATATTTTTCCTTAAACTGCACTGAAGTGGCTCATTTATAATGTTTTTAAACACTTTTTTACATGATTTGAATTCATTTTAAAAATATTAGTATGAATTTTCTTTTAATATTCATTAATTATAATTTAATTCCCTTTTATTTTTTGGGATATAGATGTTTACAATCACATTTTTATGAAAAATAAAAATGATTTTCCAAAAGAACTCTTCTTTCCAAAGTAAAAGGGTATTTCACTAAATAATTTCTCAATGATTTTATTATAGTTTTTTCATATATTTCAATAACCACCTTTTAATATTATTTTTAGTTGATATTGATCTCTTATGTTACTATCTAACATATTTTATTGAATGGTTTATGATTATTTTAATTGGGATGTACTGTATTGATATCATTCACCATATTCCAATCTATAGATTATGATTATGTTTAATGACTGGAGATATTATTTATATTTCATATGATAGTTTCAATATGAATTTATATGTTTATTATGTTTCACCCCTTTCATATGAATAATGAAGTTAAATTATTAAGTTTTTTCTAAGGCCCACTATAGCCCCTCGATGCATCAGTAGGTCTCATGAGACAAACTAGTTTCAGTGTTGGATGATGTATTACCGGATTATGTATAGTGACTTGGTTGAGGCCCTGATAGTATGTTTATGATATCCTATACCATTCATTCCATTATTATTTTATTATTTATTGATAACCCATTTGATTGTTCTACTATTAGAATATCCATGGTTATGTTTCATTCTTATATGGTTATATATATTGCATTATTTTGATCATCTTTTATTCCTTCCATTTTAGGTTCATGTTTATGATTTAATGAAATGTGTTGAGAGATATTAATGTTACCTAATTTTTTATGTTTATTACTTCCACTATATTTTTTACCCTTTATGAGCCTCGAAGATAACCCCTTTACAATGTTTTATTTTTTTCCCACGATTCCATGATGTATATTATGAATGACATATAGGGATAATCTAAGATAATAAGAGTGTTTTCAATGAAATTCTTATATTTTATTTAACTTCAGGTGGTAATGTAATAATTATGTTTGTATTTATATTTATAAAGCTACTAAACTATTAGATCTATTGGAATGTGATATCTTGTTTATAGCACCAATGTAATATATTAAGGCACTGACTCTAGGATACTCAGGTCAGGGTATTTACATTTCTAGCATTGAAAATTAAAAAAAGAGATAAGGTTATTCTAGTTATATATTTTTTAAAATAATATTTTGATCAACTGTGGTAATTAATTAAAAATATAAATGAGTTGTAAGATTTATAGGAAATGGAATAAAATAATTTTAAGGAGTCATTCTTTGATAAATACTTTCATTGTGAGTAGTGGCTAGGAATGAAAAGGGACTTCATGAATCTAAGACACAAGTAAGAGTAAAGTGTTTCTGAGTATGAGGAAATCATTAAAATATTATAGAGGGATTATATAAAATATATACCTAACCAAGAAAATCATGATTGGACATTTCATTTATAGGTTACTCTAAGCCTTCAAAGGGTACTATTTTCTCAAACATGATCATTATATTTTGATATGGTATCTGGTGACAATAGAATGGTGAAATAATTCTCAACGTTATATATTTTTGAAGGAAATAAAGGGAAAATGATGAAGACTTTACCCCAAAAAATTAGGTGAAGTAATATAAGGGAAGGACGTGACTCCCCACATGTTATAATTTTGGAAAGAAACACCCTGGTACTTTCTTAATGGGAATGGGAGTTTTCATAATGTGTGGAGAGAAATTCCATCAGGCATGTGAGTTTAAAGGAAATAAATAATCCACCAGTGTCTAGTGTTTTAACTATAATTAGATGGGTAATTATACAAATAAATTCCACAAGCATCAGGATAACTTTTTCTTATAAAAGGATATGGTAGAAAAGACAAGCTTGTGATATTACGTCAAATAAAGTTGAAATCCCATAAGTCGCGATAATACATACATTGATCATAAATTCATGATTTATTTTATTTCAGATCTATGTGATATTTTATATTTTTCATGCATATTTAATCATCCCTTGACACTATGAAGAAATAATTATCAATAAATAAACCTAGTTGGAATCTTGTTATAATATATCAAGTGGTTTCTTTTATAATGAACAACCATTACCTATTTGAAAAGGTGTTTTTATACTTATGTTTGGACTTGAAATAATCCTAATTTCTTGGGGTGAATTAGTTATTAAGATTTCGGATTTAGTATAATACACATAATATAATATATGAATATGATCTTCAAATATTTTTTTTTCATTTACCTTCATTTCTGATGAATTGAAGGTCTTATTTATCCCTAATTTTTCTATAGTTTTTTATAATTAACCTTCTCATGATCATGTTCTATATCACTCACTATTATTCCATATAGGATATTATGTCTCCTATATATCCATATTTTCACTTTATGCTTTTTTTCTTATTATCTAGGAACTTGATTATATGTTATTTTTGTAAACATTATATTTCCAAGTTCCCGTTTTTAGAGGAATTTTTATTATTCCCTTGTATGATGTAGGTATTCAACAATAGTAACTTCCGACATTGAACCCTTTTTTATAGAGATCAAAAAATTATGTAAATTATATTCATTTAAGGGTGGTGTTGTTAGGGGGGATTTGACATGGTAATAAATTATTTATTATGAATTATAAGCTCGATAGCTTTGTTAACACAAAACACTAAACATTAAGCGGGCTTTGATATACTATATAAATATTATTATTTAAATATGAACATTATAACCAAGAAATTATATTGATTATATGAATAGGAATAATAATATTATGAAAGATATTTATAAAGATTTTATATAATGTATTGATTAATAATAAATAAGCACTCGATTTTTTGTTTATTCTTTTTATGATACAAAAATATGATTCCTTCAAATATTATTTTCATTTACTTTTATACACCAAAATTATAATTAAATTACAATATTTTTTATAAGTTAATTAATTAATTTAATATTATTTTTTACATATCATTTCAATATTATCTTAGGGTGACTTTTTGGATTTATTCTAAATTGATTTATTTTTAAATGAATGGTGAAAAATTATGATACTTGTAAAACGTTATTTTATTTTCATTAAATTAAGTAAGTTAAAAGTCACATTATATTTATAATTTATATTTAAATTAACATAATATACATTTTACTAAAATAATATAAAAAGTCCCATAAGAATAAAAATTATATATTTTTCGATATAAGTTTGTTCTTATGCTTAAAACACATTTTTTATAAGAACTATTTTCATTGAGTTTTATACACCTAATATAAAATGGATTTATTGTATTTATATAAATTTAATAATTAATTTTTTTAAATGATTATAAATAGAATGTTTTAATTTTTTAAATTGGGTCCTTTTATTTTTCGCCATTATAAAGAGTAACGTGGATAAATATTTGCCACATCTGTAAGGGTAAGTCATGTAATTAAAGTTAAAAATAATGTGACAAGGATTTTAAATATATATACATCACATAACATATTTATACTTTAGGATATTAGTTTAACCGTAATCATCCAATACTTTTAGATTTGATAATTTTGTACCAATTTTATTTAATAGTGACCTTAATATTATTTTATATAAAGAATAAAGAAAGAGTGTTACTATTTTTTTAATATCTCTAATACATTTTCACATATATAAAAATAATTTTTTTATTAATAGTTAATTTTTTATTATTTATTTGATGGAATAATTACTTTAAATGCATATACAACACCGACACAATACATATTGAAATATTATAAAATAAAGTAAATGATTTCAAAAAAATTTAAGTAATAAAATTTATATGAAATGTTGTGTTCTATGAATTTATTAGATAAATATAACATATTAGTGATTTTTTATGGTTAATATTTTAACTAAATCACTATCATGATATTTTAAGAGATAAATTCTATGAATAGTCCAAAAAATGACTTTAATAATATCTTATATTAAAAAATATTTTATTAAATGATATAAGATTAATGGAAAAAAATATTATATTAGGAAAATTTAATGAGATATGGTCTATAAGAACAAAATATTTCTACTTATGGTTCACTTTTTTTTTATATTGACATTATTAAACCTTAAAGAGTAAAACAATTTGATATCACAGTAATCATTAAAAAGGTTTAAAACTAAAAGATAAGGGTAAAAACTCCTAAAATTGTATAAATATTTTTTTATGATATTATTTAATTTTATCCGCATTATAGATTCTAAATATATCGTATTTTATCCTCATTATAATGGAAATAAAAATTTATTTATATTTATTTATTATGTTTTGTAATTCCAAAGGTTCCCCACCCCTCACATGTAAAAGAGAACCTCATATACCCCCTTATTAAAAAATATGGAGCACTATATCTCAGAAAAAATATACCCAAATATCATATTATATTCTTTACCCACTTCCTATCATCCCTTCAAAGCTTAAGGTGTATGCCAAAGGTGGTTTCTCAACGAATCAGTGTAACTCTTAACAGAGAGCAATCAATTTTATTTCTTATTGTACATCATATAAAAATATTCTAACCAAAATTAAATAAATAATAAAATATCATCAATATACTAATATTTTATTATAATTATGATAAAAATATTTCCACCTATTTTCTATCATATGGAAAGCGAAAACATCACTCATACATACATTTACCATACCATCTGCATGAAGCGGTGTAATTAGTTTTTCATCACCAATTTACCTGGATGGTTATAAAGATATACCTAATAAATATATATGATGTTTATGAAATAATTATTGTTCTTGAAATATAATATATCATTTATATATTTACCCTTTTACTCATTAAAAAAAATGATAACGTCACTTGTGCGTTCATGTGGACTACCACCTCCATGAAGTGATATGACTCATTTTTCATGCCTATATTTATATTATTTTTCTAAATATGTATAAAATTAATATATATGATATATTAATAATGATTAAAATTTTAGAGATGATAAAATAATAGAAAACCGACCCATAGTAACATCCAAACCCTTATTGGAACTAATGATCCACTGACCCCAAGATCGTTCCCGATCTCCACATACTGGTGAAAAGTACACGGGCATCCAGAAATATACAATTGGGAATTATTTCACTTATAGGAGACTAAAATAATTAAATTAAATTTAATAAACATAATCATATTAAGGAATCAACATAACCACCTCAAGTACAAGGATATAATATAAAGACTAAAAATGAAGCTGCCAAAAACCCATCTCCTAGTTGTCCACCACCACCCACCATGACCTAAGTAATATACCCTCATCCAAACAAGAATGATGCAAAAAACTAGGTTGAAGATAATACATACACCTTCCCTAAGAAAATTAATGATTAAAACACCGAAAAATACAATGAGTCTACACAGTAATTTATAAGGTAACAAAAATATGAAAAAAGATAAGTACAATAATGTGTATAAAAATATTTTTATTTGATAATGGAATATAATTCCATATAAATAATTTTACGATATAGGTAGTTTTAAAATATATGTTTAATCATTTTGAAATCATTTACCAAACAAATGTTGGAGAAGTTGACATTTCCTCATTTAAAAACCTAAAATTTTCTGGAATTTTTTTTTGAAACCATTTCACAAGAGAGAGTCATATATGTGTTGAAAAGCAATAACATTAACATGATATTAATATATATACAAAATTCAATACAATAGATTTAGGATCATCATCTTAATAAATAGATCAATCATGAGAATAAATCTAGGAAACCCCAGTGTAAAAATAGTGACAATGAACACTATCATGTATCAGGTATCATGTATATGGTTTTCATGGGTACAAACTAGATAATATAGTTAGTAAACCATAGAAAAGATAATCAATATATCATTATGAATAATATCCAGTCTTACATCTAGTCTCACGGGTCTCAAGAAGACCTAATCCACAAACACACACTTCCATAGCCACATGCCTATAGCCTAAACCATTCATATTCTATATAGATTCACTAGGTGGGGTGTGATCCCATTATAAAAGAATAAATATTGGTTATATCATATAACTAAACAAGTTACCATTACTAGTTAAACTAGTTGAGTGGGATAATTAAGTTACATGGATCACAATGGGGATTATTGTTAAGATCATTAATGGCCTCATGCCCTCAACATTTCAGTTGTGGGCTCATTCCCTTAAATAAAATGTCACTCTCACCCCCAGACTCCCTCAGGTGAATAATCCCTTTTTCTAGAACACATAAATTAGAAGAAGAATAATTTTGTAATCCACATCAATGGATTATTATAAAATAGGATCATCATAAAGTGAGAATTAGGATGTCAAGATTCCTCAATTTAAATTCAAAAAATTTCCTTAAAATCAACATTCAACTCCGTAATCAAACCCATCCACTTTCTTAAGTTATCATCAAAACAGAAAATGGTCCTTTGAACCGTAAATTTCATTCAAAATTCAACCTATGTAATTTAATGAAATTTTAACAACAAAAAAGTGTTTAATTAATTTTAAAACATGGGTTTTCACCCTCATTCCATGTGATCAAATCACTCATTTCAAATTATCCATGAACAATCATTTAAAATAAAGGTGTAAATCATATAAGGATTGTCAATAGTCATTTAAAAAATTTTATCATTTCAATCCATTTTAAAATAATTTTGTTTCAGAACACATTTCATTAAAATCAGGATGTTTCACTTTGGAAATAAAATAATGGGCCTAAGACCAAACATTCAATATAAAAAACATAAAATATATTTAAAATGAAATCAAAATTGTCATACATGGACGATATAATAATAATAATAATAATAAATACATTTCCATAAATTCTTAAGATAAAATGAATTAAAATTTTAATTAATAGCATAGAAACTCCAACTCATAATATCTAGAATCTAACTGCAATAAATATGAGATGTGTTTCCTCTAAGGAAAATCATTGAATCGTGGAATAGGGGTATAGATAAAAGTGAGAGTTGACCCTAGACCAATAATTCCACACTTACCCGCCATGATCCAAAAAATCACAAGGTCACCATAGCCTCTAGGAAGAACGAATCAAGAGAAGATAAGAGATCAATGTATAAGAGGAGAAAAACATACCAAAAAAGGATCACTACTTTAATTCTCACATAGATCCATCAATAGAAGAGGTTGGGAGAGAAAAAATGCCTCTATAAGTCTCCCAAAACCCAAAGGGTTGAATTCAGTTCAAATTGGAGATGTTTTGGTTAAAGAGGGGGGGGGGGGGGGTCTCAGGATTTTAATTTAGAATTTTAGGGCATTAAAATCCTATTATCATGGTTTCCTAGGTTTGGTCACATAGTTAGAACTGACCATGAACCTAACAATTCACCCAAAATTGATTTACTGGAAGAGATACAAGGTTTAAAAAATTATTTTCCCCCATTTAGAAAACTAGAATAGGTTTCAAAGCTTAGCCTCATGGTTTGAAAAACCATACACCTACCATGTTACCACATCTTGAGCTAAAACAGAAGATTCATGGTTTCCTGGGAAGGATACACGGTTTTCACTAATCATCCCCCAACCATTCCACATATCAAAAACCTTCAAAAACAACCATATTTACCTAACAATATCCTGAAACAAGATCAACACAATGTGAAATAAAAAAGTTGTAAAAACACCTTAAATCTAATAATGAGATGTTATATTAACCCTACCTTAAACACTTTCCATCCTTATAAAGATTCTAGACAAAAATATAGAATATGATAAGGACACAATGACTTCTTCACTCATATTTTGGATGGGTGATCCTTTAACAAGAAGAAAAGAACACCCATGATCAATACATTTCAAAATAAAACTCTATACCATAGAGATGAACTAGAAAATAACATGGAAGAACTAGAGTGTAACACCTCAAGATTTTATGAGATGTATTATTTTTTAATTTCTTCAATGTCTTCTATTATACACTACACCAAGATTAGCTTGTACTATACACCACATCGTATTAGCTTGCAGTATACGCAACACTATTCTTGGCTCGTTGTACACACAATTTCAAGTTTGTTTGGTGGAAATTATTTTACACAACATTAAGTATAGATTTTGTTTAATGTATAAATGAAATAAATTTTGATTATGTTATGCGAAACACCAAACGGATCTTTCACTACACGCAATCCTGACTTGGATTGCATTACACGCAATCAAGACCTTCTTTTATAGCATGTGTAGTATGCAATACTAAGTTTCACTAAACGATATATTATTATTGAACTAGCCGTTATGAATAGTAATACCGACTTTTTGAAATTTTATTAATTTTATCATTAAAAATGTACTTCATTTTTGGATTCGGAATATCGAAATTAGCCTAGGGTGAATTTTTGGTATTTTTCTGAAAACATTCAATTTTTGATGAATAGTGAAAACACTGGGATACGATTTAAAAACCGTCTTTTTATTTAAATAATTATTTATTTTATTTTTTACATTAGGTAAAAATTGATACATAATACCTATATAAGTTCAATGTAATTCATTGGAGTCATTTTATAATACTTTTTGATATATAAAAATTTTATTGAACTTTTCACCGTCTTTTACCCACCTCCTCAGAGAATTTGACAATTTATATAAAACATAATTTTACCTCTTCCATGAGTGGAATTTCGAAAATCCGAGAGACACGGTTAAAAACAAGGAGTAAAATGTGGTTCAATAAGATAAAAATAATTTTTTGTGAACAGTAACTTTTTACTTTTTTTTACCACGGTTAAAATTAAATAGGGTAATTAAGGGTAAAAATGATATTATTATTGCCCTAAAACATGTCCTAATTATATTGCATAAGTTTAATTGGACCAAAAACAACTTTAGGAATAAAATATGACCATTTAGGTCCACTTGGACTAGATTAGGATGCTTATTATTATTTTATTTAAAGAAGAGTTAAAAATGTTAAAATCAATGTTTAAAAACTAAAACATTATTAATATAGGGTTATAAATAAGATAAATTCGACTAAAAATATTTATTAGAAAAATAAAAATATTTCATACATAATGGTATTTTATTTATTATTTTTTGACATTAAATAATTTAATTTATTTATGACATAATGATGATGCAGTAATTACCTTATTACTGAAATATTAACATAATTGATGTTATAAATACCAAAATAAATGTAATTTGAGACTTTTTATGAATTATAATAATTCTATAGGTTAATATGACATGTTAGTATTGATTAAATTAACTTTTTTTGAACTAATAATTCTGTAACGATTTTCACAAAAAATCGATTACCAAATAGTGTCAAAATTTACATAAAATAGTTTTTAAAACAAATATTATATTATTAATTGTTATTATATTACAAAAATCTAAGGATTGGCAAAATGACTTTGATAAGGTTATATATATTAATAATGAACCACTTGGGGTTCGTCTGGCTTTTTATAGTAAGTTTTTAACCATATAGTGTAAGAAAACAAGACACGGTAAAAGTTAAATTATTTAGCTTAGAGTTAAATCTGAATGATAAGGTTACAATAGTAACCTAAAGTTGTCTAAATCCTATTGTTTGAGAGGATTTAGACCCATACACTCTTTACCTTCTACATAAATCAATTTGTAGTTATTATTAACCAAATATGACTTTATTATAAAATAATATTTTAAGTTTTTCCATAGGTGCCCCTCTCCTCCCTTATAAAAAGGACACCCCTTCCCTCTTATCTTCACACCCTTTTGAGCCTTGAAGATCTACCAACCCCTTCCAATTACTCTTCGAAACCATTATAGTTACATCATAGAGGTTCTGATCTTCTCAAAAGACCAAATCTAGTGCCCTAAGAAGAGGTTTAAAGGAGGGGCGTCGAGGAAGAGGTAATCTCTTCTACCGACTCTTTCAAGTTTCTTTCTTCTTATATATCCTCTTCTTTAGTTGTTTGATTATAAATTAATAACATCACTATTAAATATATACTGATATGTTATAATAAATATTAAACAACCCTATTTAACCTTCTATCCATCCTACGGAAAACAAAATCACCGTGCGTGCGTACATACGGAATATCGTCTCCACGCCGTGGTGTAATCAGTATTTCCACCCCCACCTTACTTGGATGGGTATAATGTTGTAAATAATAAATATATATGATTATAATAAAATCATAATGATTCTATGATATTATATCATCCACTCCAATTCCATTCAATAAATATGGTAATGATATCATCGCTCGTGCGTACGTACGGATTACCGTCTCCACGATGCGATGTGATTCATTTTCCATGTTAACAATTCAAGAATGATTATAAAGTATATAAATAAAGTAATCATGAAATATATGACATAATAATTCTACTTGATTTAAGTATATATATATGTATTTCATCTACTTAATTCCATTCAATTCAATAAGGAAAAGAAAAAAGTGTTCATGCTTACGTACGGCCTATCGTCTCCATGAACAGTGTATTTCATTTCATTTATCTATCTTATATATATATATTTAATATATATGATATATAAATTATTAGTTACATTCCGGAAGTATTTAAATCATGATATAAGTAATAAGAATATCAAGAACAACAAGTCCCAACATGTACGATAAATAAAACGATTTTACCCAAAACGCTGCTTTAACATGGAATTTACAAAAGAACGAGTAATATAATGTTATAAGTGAACCATATATGATATAATAACAATGAATATGATTCTGTAATAAGTCAATGACATTAATTAAATCATTATATAGGAGGTTTGGATACGTACGAAAGATTCAGACCTAAGGTAAGGGATAAATTTTCCAATCTCATTTTTATCCGAGATTGTTTATTCGTAAGTATTTACTGGGGTTTTTGTTATGATAAATTTCCATGTTTTATAAAAATGTTTTCATGTATTTTTAATGTCATTTTTACCCATTTTTTAATTTTACCACATGTTATTAATGGAATTTTACTTTTTTTTACCACAGGAGGAACTTTTTGACTTTTCCGAAAAAAGTAAGAGGAGAATTTTATTTTTAACTTATATGGCGTGAACAGATTTTTACAGTTTCATAACGCCTCATTTTCATGAAGCTTCCTCTACAATATTGCATGATTATTTTCAACAAAACACTTTTATTTTAATATTTAATGGAATTTTTTGAAAATAAAATGATTTTGAAGAAGAAAATATATTTTACTCAAGAATTCATTTCAAGTGTTTTATCAAAACTATTTTCCATATAAAATGACATTATTTAATATGTTTATGTTTCAAGTATAATGTCTCCATTATTTACATGGTTTGATTTTTCTTATGATGAAATGATATCCATTTTTTTATATGGATTATGTTATGATTACATGATGTTTAATAATCCCATTCTATTACATGGGTAATGCTATGATGTATGATTTATGATTTTGTGGCACACGAAAGAATGATTTAATTATGAGACGGGTGGGACCTATATCTCCCACCAATGCATTGGGTAATGATTTATCTCTCATGAGATAGACATGGCTGGAATGGAAAGTAAATCCGGTTCAGTAATACAGGACTGGAATGAGGAGTGAACTCAATTTAGAAAGGGACTTTTTCCACTAAGATGGTCTTAGCATCAATGCCTTGACTACTATAGAAATCATAACATGTGCTTAATGGTTGAAAAAATTACATGTTTTATTCTCATTCAATCTTATCCTCATTAATGTTTCTTTATGATCTATGCCTTATGTACTACCATTTTTATGTCATTTCTCAAGATCTTGATGTTTGAACATTATTTTCATGTATTTAAGTTCAAATGTATATAATTTGTTTTATTTTCTCCATGCTCACCCTTACTGAGAATTTGAGCTCACCCTTTTTTATGTTTTCATTTCCCCATGATTTAAAGAAATGTTTTAGGTAATAAAACAAAAAGGGGAAGATCTGTATGGGAGATTTTGAAGATCTTTCACCATGATTAGAAGATTGTGTTCTGGGTTTCGAAAGACACTAAACTATTATAGTCCTTGAGTGTTGGTTCTTATTATGTATTAATTATTCCACAAAAGTAATGTAATTTCCTTGTACGTCATGCTTTGGGTCTCTATATAGTGACCTAGAATATGTATACTTTCCATTTAAAGATTCCAATTAATGCTGCAACAAGAGAAGAAAAATTACCTTGAAACTCAATGAAGAGCCTTAGAAAACTCACAAATGGATAAAATTAAAATATAAGATACTAGAAATCATGGAATGGTATATTGAAACACATCAACTATACTAATATATGAAATTATATAAATATCGAACAATGATTAGAAATCCATAATCAAGGAACAAAACTGACAAGGATTAATACCCTGAGGAAGTAATCAATGGAAACATATGAATTTTGAACATTGTGACTCATGCCATTAATAGTTCATTAAATCATCCACCAACACCTTCAGGTTCTAGGTCCATCAAGAGTTAACATCATCTTTGTTACCTAGGTATAAACTGAATGTCTATCCATGTCCAATATGAAATAGCTCTTAACAAAAAAGGCAAGTTCACAATAGGGCACGCCACTCACAAAAGGGAGATCACACACCAAAAATTATTGATCTCTTACCATAAAAGAAAAACAAGAGGATACTAAGGAATAAAAACAAACACGAATAGTATCCAACACATACAATAGGAAGACACCCCTTAAAGAAAGCAACAAGAGTGATTTTTAAGATCAAAATACCAACATATAAAGGTTTCCAATGTGAGACTCCACTCCATATCTAGGAACAAAAAACCTTAATTGAATAAAACCATCCAAAAATTAGGCTAAGATTCATGAATAAACACCATCAAGGTACATCCATAAATATCTCATGGAATAAAACCATCATCTCAATCATAACAAAGATCCATAAAATACCATCCAAAATATTCCTTAAATATGTCAACAAGGTATCCAAAAAATAAAGGTATTAAAAAAAGAAATACCACCATAATGAATAAAAAACCAATTTACACTATAACGTCTGAAAGAAATTTTTTTTTTCAACATCTATCAATTCTGGAAAATCCTCAAATCATGACAATATCCACTATGAGACTGATGGATGGAGCCTTATCATCTTAAAGAATCTACTACCCTCCATCCAAGAGTTAATGATTCTAGACTGAGGCGTCCCCTTTCAGCAACACAACTTACAAAACCTCTTATGGTGACCCAAATTACCACAATGCATACAAATTTTTGGAGCTTTCAGACATGACTTATTATAATTACTTGGTACACCAAACTGGAAACAAAAAATATGAATCTTCATTATTTGATAAGATATCCCATTATTAACTAACCCATGTGGTCTACAAGATGAGACAAATAAACCTAATCTAACCATGAATGATGAATTATTTTCTTCTTGTCTGCTTTAGCAAATAAGTCCCTTTCAAGCATCTTTAAATAAGAGATCAAACATACTGATGGGATGAAAGTCACAATGTTTTAGTGAAGGCATTCTATGAAATATATAGTCTTATAGAATCTATATATAACAAGATTATGAATGACGCATAAAAACATGATAATTATCTTGCATACATCACAATAGATAGCACAAAATGATCAAAATCCAAGAACATAGAAACCATTTCCTCATTCACTTAGTCATGATTCTACCACTAAATTAAAACTAACATGAATAAATCCCAAGAAAATCCATAATGTATAGATGAAAGAATCAAAACTCCCCACCAATCCTGGCTAGGTCCTATAAAAAATGGGTTGATTGAGTTGACTTTAATAGAGTTAGGGTTCTTGAGAGAATTAAATACCACCTAAATTTCATCCAGACACATCACCACATTAGGAGAACCCTGATGACCCCTGTAAGAACCTATAAGAAGGTGTTATATTTTCTAGGAAATATTGTATGGTTTCCATGTATTTGAATGTCTTAGGATCCACTACTCAATTATGATTTTGGGTAGAGTCATTAATGTGAGATACCACTTTTGGTGAACCTGATGAACTACCCTGAGGACTAGGATATTAGACCATATATCTATCCTTCTTATGGGATATTCTGGAATTAATTTTTTAATATCACAAAACATAGGTTTATTAATATATGAATCAAAGAAAACTCAAAAATTCACAATAAAATTTAAAAAAATATACAACCCACATTTATAAAATCAATATAGATTTCAAAAATTATTCTCTAATTGAGAAACATTTCACTTTTATTTTAAATGAAACATCTTCAAAAAAATTCCTTATATCTTCATAAATACTTTACCAAATCAGGATGAATATTCTATTTCTTCAAAAATCATCAATACCATTTTCTACAAACCATTTCCATTTTGATCCCATTACAAACCAAAATTTATTCTTAAAAAAATTATTTTAAAAAGAATCAAAGAGTCCTTAAAAATTAGTTTTCCAAATAAATTTTTTCATAAAACACACTTTTAAGTAGTTGAAATACTTTCTTAAATTATTAAAAAAACTTTTTTTTAAAAACAAATTGGATTTCAAAATGTATTTAAAATCAACATAAAGTGATTATAGATGAAAAGATCAAAATTAAGAATAAAAAACAATATATATAACCCTCCAAACTAACCTCACTTCAGTGAATCAATTTTTCAGAATAAATGGATAGGGAAAAAATTTTGGTTTTTAGTAGAATAATGCATGACCTAGACACATGGGATGGTAAACTATGATATAATATCACAACAATTCATGGACTGACTTCATGATTGGTCACACTGATTCACCATATTTTACCAGAATGTAAAGGTATATGGTGACTCTGGTCATTTTTTTATTCCAATCCAAAACAAAATATATATTTCCAAAATCAAAATTAATATCATAAAGAATCTAAATCTCATTTTTCATTAGGAAACCAATATCTCAAAAGAAATACCAAAGTCACTAAATACCTAGTAACTTACGTTTCATCACAAGGAAGTGGTGATTAGGAATCCTCTCATGAAATACCACTCATGTCCCCACACATTTAAAATATTCTTTATAACATGACTCGAACCAATAAATATAATGGATTTCAAGGTAAGGTATGTAATTTTATTAAAAAACCTCATTTGATACCATTTATAGGGAATCAACCTAGTGTACCATCCAAATCGATATCAAAATTGATCTACCACTACCCAAAGAGTGTTCATGATCTCAATATAATGAAAAAATTCACATGGGAATTTGAAATATAATTTTGGGAAAGAATTCAAAAAAAATATACAAAATTAAAAAATTATACTATAGAACCACAATTATATAAATGATTAAATACAACCTCCTCAATTATAAGGAGATGATACAAAATCTAAAAGAAAAAACAAAACTTTTAAAAACTTGTCTCTTGGGAGTCCATGACCACCCACCACAACCCAAGTTATCTAACCTCATATAACTAAGAAAAAAACTTTAAAAGTATATTTCGATAACACTAGAACCTTCATTAATAATATAAACGATTCAACCACCAAACGATACATGTAGGGTGTGAGATATATATCCTAGTAGGATATCACTTATGAGTATATGAAATTACATTATATGATAATTAAAATATGATAATAGAGGAGTATAATAAAGTGAATATATGGATTCATATTTCATGAATTAAAATAAATCCCTAGAAATCAGTTTATTATAGAGCTAGGTTTATAATATAAGTTTACACATTTATAAATTATATACCAAAACAAAGTTTGAAGACATGATATTTCATCATTTAAAAACCAAACTATTATCATGAAAAGTTTTGAAAAACATTTCATAAGATATATTGATATCATTAAATAAAATTAAGAATATGAAGCTTATATAATTATATATACAATATTTAATACAACAGAGTCAGGTCTCATCATCTCAATAAACAGATCAATTAATAGCAGAACTCAATCACGTAAGGAAACCTCATAGCCAAAATAGTGGAAATTATTGTTTTCATTAATAAAGTATCATGTATATGGATGTCATGGTTACAAACTAGATATGATAATCAGTGAATAATAAACAAGATAAAAAATAAATCATCATGAATAATAATAGGGATTATATCTAGTCTATCAGGTCTCATGTTAATTTGTTCCACACACACCTGCATTCTTGGCCACTTGTCTGTCACATGAACATGTCATATTCTCTATGTTCCATTAGGTGGGGTGTGACCCCACTAGTAAAGAATAAATCCTTTTCATCTATTCTAAATTCACAAGTTCCAACGGCTATTCCAAAAGGTGATTGAGATAATAAAGTAAAGAAGATCACAAAAACAATCATTATATATATCAATTGTGGGATCATGCCCTCAACAATTTGATCATTGGCTCATGCCCTCAAATCACATCTCAATATTAGCCCCAAATTTTCACAAGTGAATAATCCATTTTTAACACCAATCAATGGTAATAATAATAATCAATTATGCCACATCAAATAATTATCACAATATAATATCATTTTAAAGTTCTAACCAATATTTTAGGCAACCTCAAATTCAATTCAAAACATTTCCTTAAAATAAAAAAGTCAAATGGGTAGTCATAAAAATACCTTTCACAAGGTATTATCAAAATACCAAAAACTCCAGTTAACCATCAATTTCATTCAAAATCATACCTATGGAATTAAAATTAATTTTAACAACATAAAAAATATTTAATTTATTTAAAAACTGTGGTTTATACACTCTTTATTTCTCATAATTCACTCATTTCAAATCATTGGAGAGTGTGAATTTAAATGTGATGGGTAAATCATACCAGTAGTTTTCATGGTCATTTAAAAAATTAAATCATTTAAAACCCTTTGAAAATCATTTCATTTCATAACTCATTTCATTCAAATAAATAAATTTCTATTTTGAAATAATATACCGGGCCAAAGCCGTCACTTTCCACATAAAAATATTAAAACACCTTCGAAAGGAAATAAATAAAAAAATACATGGAACATATAATAATAATAATAAATACATTTCCATGAATTATTAATAAACACTAGATTAAAAAAGTAAATGAAATGAAAGAAACACATAATTTAAATATTCGGAATCCAATCGTAATAAATGTGAGATGTGTTTCCTCTTAATTTGGTCACAAAATCCAGGAAGAGAAATCTTGATAAAACTGTGAACATATCATAGACCCACAATTTCCTTAAAATCACCTATAATATAGAGAATCACTAGTCACCATATCCTACAAGTATAAAAAATCAAGATAAGATCATATATCTAAGCCTAAGAGGAGAAAAAATTATCAGAATACGATCTCCACATCAATCTGAACATAAATCCTCCAAGAGAATAGTTTTGGATCTCCAAAACCCCTATATATGGCTCCCAAAATCAAATGGGTCGAATAAGGTTCTAATATGTGGTTTTGGGGTTAAAGTGGGGGGTCTCAGGATTTTAATTCAGAATTTGTATTAATTAAAAACCAGTTCACAAAGTCTTTTTGTCCTAAGTTTCATGGTTTGTACTAATTGTGGGACTAAAAGTGTGCCCCAAATAGATTCATTAGATTTTTTTCATGGTTTTTCAATTTATTTTTATATAAAATGTGCAACTCATGAAACCCACTTTGAAAAAATTCATGAGGTTTCACGGTTTGGCCACATGATTTGACAAACCATGTGCCAACTGTGAGGCCTTGTTTGGAGATCAAACAATAGGTGTACGATTTTCTATGAAATGAAACATATTTTTCAATAATTGATCTTATTCTTGTAAAACATGAAAAAGAACCATCTTCCACTAACAATAGCTCATAACATGATCCACATAAATGTTAATCAAAACAAATGGCCATAACCACCTGAAATATGGTAATGAGATGTTATATTCTTCCGACCAAAAACACATTCTATCAAAAAAATCATCCAATATAAACGATTGAATAATAAAAGGGGAAAATATATTCCTCACTCATATTGTGATGTGGGAAATACTATAAACAAAATAAGAAATCACCAAACATCAAAACATCTTAAAAAACTCTACACCACTATGATTAACCAGAAAGCTTCCATGAATAATAGGAGACTTATCACAGGTCTCTCCCACCATTTAAAGACTCTAAAAAATACTAAAATGTGATAAGAATATGTCACATAAACCTCATTGAAGAGACTTATAATACTGTCCATGTAGAAGCATCAAAGAGTTGAGACCACAACATCAAGGAATGGTATAAAAAAACAGATCCACCATACTTTGAGTGGAAATTCTATAAAGATACAATAGTGACCAAACACCCAAAAGAAATAAAAAAATGGAAAGGATTCATGACCCTATAAAGAACTAAATGGTAACCTAGGAATTTCAAACACTGATCCTCATACCTCGACAATCTCATCAAATCATCCACCAACACCTCTAAGTGCCTGGTCCATCAAGATGCCATATTATCCTTGCTCCCTAGGTATAACCCAAAGAACTATCAAAGTATGATCAAAATTATTTAAGAAAAAAAATTTAAGCCTACAATGGGGCATTTCACACTCACAAGTGAGATCATCCATCCCAAAAAGATTGAGCTCGAACCATCAAAGAAAAACTATAGGATATGATGTAATAACAAAACAACCGAGTGATATCCAACACCCTCCATAAGGAGGAACCCATGTAATGAAGAAATATGAGTGAATATGAAGAATAAACTTTAAATAAAAAGGTTATCAAGGAAATATTACACATAATCTAGGTGCACAAAATACCATAAGAAGCTAGAACTATTCAAAAGAAGGCTAAAATTCATGATTTCACACCCTCAAGGCACACCAACATAACCTTGAATGGAACAAAAACATCATCAGAAGCATAACTAAACAACAATATATCATCCATAAAGTTCCAAGAAACTTAACCATGATCTATAAAAAAACATATTGGTTAAAATGGATTGACCACCATAAGGAAAACTCCAACGGTTTCCACCCTAACTTTAGAAATTAAATAGATGGGTCAATATCCATCACTACCAAAAAATTCTAAAATTTCTTAAAATATTCACATTGAGGCCTATATATAGATCCCTATGATCTTACAGAATATAATCTATCCATATTTAGGATATGAAAATCCTCAATATAAGCTTACCCTTTAAGTAATTGAACTAATAAAATCTTTTATGGTGACCCAAACAACCACACTTCTTAAAACCCTTAAAATATTTCAAACATGGTTTCATATATTGAAAATGTGATCAATATTAGAAACACATGATTATTATCCTATTTACTTTCAAATATATCCATTACCTTAATAACTCATGTAGTCCCCCAGATGGGTAATATCCTCCTGAACCAATAAAAAAAGAGGCATTATTCCCTTATTGTTATTTCCAAGATATTATTCAACAGTCAAGGTACATTAAATCATATTTAGATAAGTGATCTAACATGACACTATGATGAATATCCCAAGGTTTTTTGAAGGATTTTTATGAAACATATATCCTTATGGACATCATTTATAAGATGTTTATGTAAGAATCATACTAGATATGAGAAATTTCACGCATACACTTTAATTGATAACTCAACTTGAGCAAAATCTATGAAATCAAAAAACATATCCGTATTCACATATTAAGGATATTATACTAAATGATAGCTAACATGAATAATCAATAAGAAATTCTCTCATTCATATAATAAGGAATCACAATTCACCACCACTCTTTTCCAAGTCCCCTAAACAATGTATTGACAAACATGACCGTCAGTGCATCAGGGGTCCTAAGAGAATCAAATACCTTATCAATTTTTTCAAGCCACTTCAGCACCTCAGGAGAACCATATTAACCCCTATAATAAGGTGTTAGATGATCTAATAAATCCTTGATGGGATCTACATACTGGAAAGTCTCTGAATCAACAACTGGATTGATGTTTAGGTAGATTAATCAATGTGAGATGCCACTTCTAGAGAACATAAGGAACTACCCCAAGGATCAGTCTATTGGAAAAATAATTATCTTTATTGAATGAATTTAAAAGACATATCTGAATCTCAAAAAATATAGTCTTATTAATTTAGGAATAAAATAAAAATCAAATAGAGCAGAAAATATTTTACATAAACCCACATATAGATTTTATCAAAACAACATAGTTTTTAGTGAAAAAAATAATTCCCTATTTGTAAAGCATTAAAATTTTATCCAAATTTGCGGTATTTGTAATAATTCATCACATTTTAAAAAATATGTTTTTAAATAATGAATATTCTAACATGGTTTCCAAAACAATTAATCCCATTTCATTAAAACCATTACCATTTCTAACCCATTTCAAACCAAAATTTATTCTACAAAAATATATTTTAAAAAGCATCAAAGTGTCTTTTAAAATTAGTTTTCTTAACCAAAAATGTCATAAAAATAATTTTTTTAGTTGATATAAATTCATAAATATCTTCAAAAAACTCGTTTTAAGTCAAAATATGGTTTTCACAATGGATTTAAAATCATCAACAAGGGATTAATGTTGAAATAATTAAGAAATATAATGAAAAAAACCACATAGATGACCCTCAAACCTTACCTAAAATCAGTGATGAAATATATATAATAAATTGATAGTGATCCAAGTTTGGGTTATAGTCAAAAAATGGAAGGACTAGTCACATGTGATGGTAAAACACACAACAAAGTTGAATTGTTTTTGGATTTACTTCTAGATTGGTCACACCGATTCCTTATAGTTTACCAGATCGTGAAGTTGTTCTGTGACTCTGATCATCATTATATTCCTTCCAAAAACTCATAAGAGATTCCAAATGTTGAAGATAATATAACTTAGAATTTAAATATATATTTTCCTTATGAAATGAATAATTTAAAATAAATAAACAAGTTTACATATTATTGGTAACTCAAGTCTTATTGTGAGGTGGTGGTGATCAAGAACCCTCTCATGAACTACCTCTTGAGTCTAGAAATATTTAAAATAACTTTTATCCATTGAATCACCCAAAATAATATAAGGTATTTCAAGGTATATTAACTACATTTAAGGATAAACTTAATTTGGTAAATTTTTTAGAAAAGTAACATGAATTATCATAAAAATAGATATTTGAACTAATCCACCACTAATCCAATGAGTGTTACCTGTCTCTATGGGCTGGCGTCAAGCACCTGTGAATCTGGAAATATCCTTTTGGGAATGAATTCTCCCACAAGGGACAATAATAATAAAAGTAAATTATGGAAACATAATTAGATAAATGAATCGATAAAACAAAATCAAGTATAATAATACAATAAAAAAACTAAAAGAAAAACAAAACTACAAAAAAACCATCTCCCGATGGACCACAACCACCCACCATGACCCATTTTATATACCATCAGCTAATTGAGAACAATCCTACAAAATAATATTATGATAACACAAGTACTAACTATAATATAATAAATACTAAAAAACTAAATGATTCAAGAATGGTGTGAGCTATAAATCCCAGTATGATTTCACTAAAATGTCTATGTAGTTACTTCGTAAGGTAACTAAAACATGATAAAAGAGGACTATAATAAAGTGATTAAAAGGATTTAAATTTTCCTAAAACAAAAAAATCCATATAAATTAGTTTTTTATATAGATGGTTTTAGAATATATATTTAAACATTTCAAACTAATTTACCAAATGACAGTTGGGAAAAATACAATTTCATAATTTTAAAACCATACATTTTCTTGATTTTTTTGAAAACCATTACACAAGATATATTCATATTAATCTAGATAATTATGGACATATACTTGATATCAAGCATTGTACAATAGTAAATAATATAGATTCAATGTGTATTATCAAGATAAATAGATCAATCAAGATCAAAAATCAATCAAGAAAGGCAAATCCAGTGCCATGATAGTGACAATGAATGATTTCATGTATCAAGTATCATGCATATGGAAAGAATTGGTAAAACCTAAATATTATAAAGAGTAAAAAATAGATAAGGTAATAAAAAATAACCTTGAATAATCACTAGGATTGCGTCTAGTCTCATGGGTCTCATGAAAACTAGTTTGACACACACCCTCTTTTCGGGACACAAATCAGTAGATTGAACCATTCATATTCTATACCAATCCACTAGGCTGGGTTTGAGCCCAATAGAAAAGAATAAATCTATTTTTTCTTATCTAACTACCCATGTTACGAGGACTAGTTAAAATTAGAGAGTGATATAATAAAGTAATGAGGATCATAATGGGGATCCTTATCAAAATAAATCACGGTCTCATTCACTCAATGGTTCAATCATGGGATTATTCCATCAAATCACATCTCACTCTCACCCGCATACTCACTCAAGTAAATAATCTATTCTTCCAGCACCCATCAATGGGAATAATAATAATGATGTATGAAAAATCAATGGATTATTACAATATGGGATTATTATAAAGTTCCAACTGGGTTGTCATGCACCCTCAATTTATATACAAACCCATTCCTTCAAATTAACATTCAAATGGTTAATTCTATATGCTTACCTTGAAAATTTATTATTAAAATGAAAAATGGTCCTTTAAAACAATATTTTCATTGAAGAAAATACCTTAAGTCATTTATATGATGTTTAAAAAAATTAACATGAATGAAGTAATTTTAAAACAAGGGGTTATATCCTCTTTCCATGTAATTAAATCACTCATTTAAAAACATCCAAGCATACCAATTTAAAATCAATAGGTAAAGAATACAAGGATGGGTACTGGTAATTTTAAAAATTTAATCATTTGAAAACCTTTGAAAACAATTTAATTTCACAACAAATTTTATTCAAATTAAGAAGTTTCACATTGGAAATCTAAATGTGGGCCTAAGGCATCACATTCCACATAATAATCTTAGTTTTTTATAATGAAATAAATATCAACATACATGGAACATATATTAAGAAGAATAAATATAGGTATGTGAATTAATAAGAAAAAATTATTTAAAAATGAAGTAAAAGCATAAAAACACGTACTTGGAATATTCTAAATCCAAATGAAAAAATATGATATGTGTTCCCTTAGATGGAAATAAAAGAATTAGATAAAAAGTATAGAAATAAAAGTATTAAGATATCCTAGATACAAAATTATACAATATCCATCCCTGATCCAAAAAATCACAAGGTTAACATATCCACTAGGAAGAATAAATCAAGAGAATATAAGAGATAAAAGTCCAAGAGGAGAAGAATCTACCAGAAGAGGATCAATAATTCAATAAATAATTTGATCAACCAAGAGAGGAGGTTAGGAGAGAAAAAATTTCTTATGTGGGATCCCAAAATAAAAATGGTCAAAATAAGATTTAATGGGAGGTTTTGTAGTTAAATATGGGGTATCATGATTTTAATTTATAATTATAGTGTCATAAAAACACATTAACATAGTTTCGTAGGTTAGTTCACATGGTTAGTACAAAATGTGTGCTTAAACATGCACCCTGAATTGATCCACTGGAAGAAATGAATGGTTTGGCTGTATGGTTTGACAATCCATGCACCAACCATGCACCCCACCTTGAAAACTAGAACATGTTACATGGTTTGGCCACATGGTTAAAAAAATATGTTACAATAGTGGGATATACTATAGATATCAAACAAAAGGTGTATGGTTTCCATTTTAAGGAATCATGGTTTCCTGGTCACAGATTCATGGTTTACGCTAAGCATTCTCAGACCAAAAACCTTCAAAAATCACTATTTATATATCTAAATAGCCCAAACAAATATCCATGGAAATGGGAATAAAAAATTTAAAAATCACCAATAATATGTTAATGGGGTTTTACAGGAATCTAGGATTAAAGAAAATAAACTAGTGAACCAAAACATACCTAAACAATGAGACAATTAACAATGAAAAAAAATAATTTTAATAAAAAAATATTAATAAATAGGTGTTGAAATATTAGAAGTGGATAATATATTGTATTATAAGTATGTGTGTGGTTCTGGAGTATAATTATAATAAATTTAAATTATTTATATCGGATATTAAAATCTCTTATGATGAAATTAATATCTACGGTGCAGGTTTTCATCTCTAATTGTTTTATTTGGGAAATATGTTATGGTATAGACCTATCTACATTTACAAGGTATATATACTAGAAATTTAGTTGTTTAAATTATTAATAAATTAATATTTATGAGATTTAATTTTTCATTTTACGTTATTTCTTTTATGGGGTTATGATCTGAAAGTCACTAATGTGGTAAGGATTTATTGTCACAATCTCATTCTAATTAGATATTACTTATATTTTTTGTTTATATTGATGTAATTATGTAATATTTGTATCTTAAAACAAATATATGTTATCTTAATTTTTTTATTTCTATAAATTACAAGTTTTCATTTCATTTTCCTCTCTTTAAATACTCATGATATTGAAAAAGTATTTTGATGGAAAATAGACATTATTTTCTATTCAATCAAGTATTTGTTTTCTTTCATGTCTTTATTTTATTTAAAATGTTTTAATGAATTTTTTTATTCATAAATTATTTATTAATTCATTTTTACGAATAATTTACTTTATATAAAAAGGTTTAAAAGTAATATTTTTATCATTTTATGAATGTGGTAATTTTTACCAATGGTTTGAATAGAATATCTCTTTTAACATACACCAAACAAACATATTTTACAACCATAAGGAATTTTCTTATGATCAATTTATAAGTTACCATTTTTATTTTAAAATAAAATTCTTATCGTAATATTATTTTTAAAATTTTTTATATTTTAAATAAGTGATTTCCAAATTAAAAGTTAATTCAACTATAGAGATATTCTAATTTTTTAAAGTATTTTTTATCTATATTAGTATCATTTGATGAATATTACGATTTAATTAGTATATAATATAATTATACCATACCAAATATTTCTTTGGATAGATTATGATCATTTCTAAAGGGGAATGAGTTGAAATTTCCTAGGCTAGTTCTTTTATCAAAGACATTTATAGATTATTAAGGCATATTGATTAAGTTGTATTATTTATTCATATGATGAACACATTGGACATACTAATTAATGGGTTGCTCGAAGAATTTTTTATCTCCTCAATGCATCCTTATGTATCATGAGACAAAACATGTTGGGTAATTTTCCAAGGGATTTCCTATTTATGTAATTTGTCTTCACACGAGGCCTCAATGACAATTTTAAGATGTATAAAATTAAGAATTCCATTATTATGAAATCATTTATTGATGTCCATGTAATTTTTTTAATAGTTATGATATGCATGGAAATGTTCAAATATCACATGATTATTTATATAGAATTATCTGAACACCATTTCTTCTTATGATACTATTTAAGCCTTATTTATTCAGTGATACATTCCACTATACGCATCCCCTTACTCATCATCTGAGATCACCTCTTTCTTATGTATTCTTTCCCCAGGATGATATATTGTTTACTATAATTAATATGAAAATATATGTTAGAGAGAATAATAATCTCAAAGAAAATAAGATATTGAATTTTATATTATTAAATATAATTTTAGATTCAAGAATGTATCTAATTTACAAAGACTAGTAAACTATTTGGACCCCTTTTTATAAAATCACTTGTATCTAGTGACATTTTAAAAAAATTTCCACTATCTATAGGCTATTAAGTTTAGGGTATTTATAGTTGAAATTATAGAATGTTTTGTAGAAACCATGGGTACAATATTTATAAAATCATTGATTAGGGAAGATAACCCTAAGACTAACTTTGAGGATATGTCTAACTAGAGGATAATATCATAGAATTTTTGTTAAGGATAATATTATGTGGTCCTCCAAGAAATAAATTACTATATATATTATAAAAGTTTAAATGTTTTTGAACATGTTCATCTAGGGAAAATTACCTCAAAAAGAGCTGGCAGAGTATATCTCATCAATCATTCTAGTGAGTGGTGAATGGGACCATAATGTGCACCTGGTTTGAAACTCATGATGGATAGGATTTGGTTAATTAAATTTTTTTTCAAAAAATTATTATGACATATTTGAATATATTTATATTATTTGAATATATCAACAAATATAGTAATATTATGATTTTGTGTGTATCTATGCATATGTTTTCATTAATGTTATGATTTTCATCAAATTTTGAATTATACACTATGATTCATGATGTAATGAGCCAATATATTATATATTGTTGTTTAGAAATGGAAGTTAAAAATAAGGAATGGAAAATATAAAAAATCTTGTAATAAATTTAGGGATTTATATCATGATAAATCCATAAATGTTGGTGTATTAGTTGAGGATATTATTAATATATTTGGAAAATTAACATAGGTTATGATTGAACCTAGGATACGGGCCTCTGAGCGGTGGGGGTCTTTGAGCGACTTGCTTCTTGGGTTTTCTTCACAAGGGACCTTCTCCTCCCCCCTTCTCTAGCATTTCTCGACGGTTCAACATCGTCTTATCCTAGATCCTGCTTTGAAAGCGGTGTGGCTCGGGTTTCTTCCACACCTCGGAGGTAGATTCGGGGTGGCTCAGCATCGTCGGCGGCTTCAACGTAGATCGTTGACCTCGGCTTTCTGTGTTTCATGGGTTGTATCTGGCATGTCTCGAAGGTGTGGATATGGTGTGGCTCAGCGTGGATCGACAGTCTCGGTGTGCTTCCAGTGCGTATCGGGTGGGGTGACAGCTCGAACCAGCGACGACTCCATCGTGGTCTTCTGAGGTGGCTTGCCGCTTGCTTCTGAGTGGTTCTGAGGGGGGAGGGTTCCTTATCCTCCAATTTCTACACATATATTGCAGGTTTGATGGTTGTTTTTATGAATTGGTGATGAATCTGGAGTTTTTTTTGATGTGTTTTACGGCGTCACATCAGGATATCGCTCCCTGCCGGCCTAACGCGGCCGGGCTTGGTGGTATCTCCGATGGAGGCGCAGAAGGTCATGAAGGATTTTAAGGTTTGATGGATTATGAGCGAGAGTTTCATTTCGTCATTTTTATATGGATTTGGATGTTCGAGAGTGTATGAATCTGTCATTGGTACTGGGCCCGTGCATTTTTTCACGGGAAATCTAGCCATGCAGTGATGGGTTGGTGGAACTCGTCTTCATGTTTTTAATGCTGGGTAGGAGCTTTTCTATATAGTCTTGAATGGTCTGCCTGGATTTGAATTTTTTCCATGGAGACATGATTTTTGGTATTTCCTTTGATGTCATTTTGGGTTCCCCTACCCCTTAAAATGGGATTATGATAATAAAAAAGTAATTTTCATTCAAAAAAATCAGGTTATGAGTGATAAAATTTCCTTATAGAACAACTTATTTCATTACAAAATTATTCACTAATATTGGAAGAATTAATGTGATAGAAGAATCCATCCTTTAATATAAATGATTATCTATTTTTAGATAAATAATATATCAATTCCCTAGAGAATATATTTTTGGATTTGAAAATAATATAAGGTAGAAGTTTATTCTCACAGTGTATTTCAGAAAAAAATATACGGATCAATGGTGGTCATTAATTAAAAAAATGAGGAGGAAGAGATAGAGGGAATAGAATGGAATAATATTACAGAGGTATTATATAAAAATATACTTTCCTAATGAGAAATGAGTAGATATAGAAAGACAATTCCAAAATCTAAGATAGAAGGAAGAGTAAGGCGTTGCTAAGTATGAGAAAAACATTACCAAAATAGAAAGTCCTGATACAAAATACACACGTATCATATAAATATTGATTAAATGTTTTTAATTGGACTATTAAAATATTATAAAGGTTAATAATCTCTTTAAGGGTTATATCATATGATGATATGGTATCAGGTGGAATTAAAATAGAGAAATATTTAACCAAGTCATATATTATGAATGGAAATCCAGTTAAGAAGAGGAAGACTGATCAACAAGAAAAAAATAAATGAGGTAAAGTAAATGAATGTAAGGATGTAACATCAAAAATGAGATAATTTTGGAAGGAATCGCCCTAATATTTACTTAAAGGGAAAAGGTGTTTACTTTACGTTTGGAAAGAAATTTCATTAGGGACATGAGTGTAAGAGAAATAAAGAATATGCCAATGTCTAGTGTTTCAACTGTAAAGATATAGTTCACTATTAAAATTAATACCCCAAGAGTTAAATTAATTTATCAAAGAAAATTATAATTGAGAAAGGTAAATATTATGCAATTACAATAGAAGAACTTAAAATCCCATAATTTTTGATAATAAGTACTTTGATCATAAACTCTTGCTTTATTTTATTTCATATATTCATAGTATTTTGTATTTTTAATCGACATATAATCATCCCTTAACACTATTTGGAATGTAATATCAATAAATATACATAGTATGAATATTGAAAAATTATATCGAGTGGTTTATATTAAGATTAAAAATTATTCTCTAGTTGAAAACATTATTGTTACACTTATATTTTTAATTGAAATAATCCTAATTTTTTGGGGTTTAATTAGTTTTTTGAATTTATAAATTAGTATAATATGTATAAAATAATTTCTAAAAAGTTTATTGGAATAATATTTTTATCTTTTTACATTCATTTCCAATAAATTATTGGTCTTATTTATCCATTATCAATTTCTGGATTTGTGGTCATTAACCTTCCCATAATCTTGTTCTATATCACTTTCTATTATTCATTTAGTTTTACTATTTATCCTCCATATTTATATTTTCACTTTCATATAATCATTAGATTATTTTGGAACCAGGTTATGTTTTATTTTGGGTAACCTTTATGTTTTTCAATTCCCCTTTTCAAAGAAAAGTTTCATTATTCATTTGTATGATGTGGTTTTTCAAAATATTATTTTCAAATATTGAACTCATGATTTAAGCGATACAAAAATAATTTGGACAAAAATTATTTAAGAGGTATATAATATAACACATAAAAAATTTATTTTAGTATAATAATAACCTTGATAACTTTCTTAACACACAACACCGAGCATTAAGTGAACTATGACATACTATAAAAATATTATTATTAAAATGTGACAATTATAGAATATTCTTTTAATTGAATGTATGAATATTAATTAAAAATTATGAAACATATTCATGAAATTTTAATATAATTTATTGATTAAAAAAATATGTACTCATTTTTTAGTACAGTCATTTAATGCATCAAAAATATATATTTTTTTCAAATAGGGTTTTATTACCTTTTGTGTGCGGAAAACATAACTGATATCCACCATTTTTTAAATTTAATTATAGGAAATTAATTTAATTTTTTTAAATCAAAATTTAAATATTATCTTAGGGTTAATTTTTGAGATTTTTTCTAAAAATATTTATTTTCCAGTGAATAGTTAAAAATTATGATTTTTTGTCAAAATGTCATTTCTTTTCATTTAATAAATTAATTTGAAACTACCATTATATTTTTAACATAAATTCATAGTAACATAAAATACATTTTAATTAAAATAATTGAAATAATTACATAGGAATATTCTTTGTATTTTATTTTGGTATATATTTAATTTTACGCTTAAAATATTTTTTTTTCTAAAAACAATTTTCATTGCATTTAGAACGGTTAATTTAAAATAGTTTTATAAAGATTATAAAAATTTAATAATAAAAATTTTCATATATATTTGAAATCACGAGGTTCATGTTTTCTAAAAATTCCCCTTTTAGTTTTGGTTATTATGAATAGTAAATGTGGTAAATAGTGGTCACCTTAGTAAAGATAAATTGGGTAATTATGGTGAAAAATAATTCAATAAGACTTAAAAAATTTTCTAATACCCACCTTATTTATATTGGATGAGTTTATTTTAACCATAATCATAAAATATTCACATATTTATCAATTTGATCCCTTTTTTCTTTGATAATGTTCCTAATATTATTTTAGGTAAAGAATAATGGAAAAATGTCATTGTATTTGTTTTAATATCAATAATATTTTTTTTCACAAGGATAAAAAGGGGTTATGCTCTATTATAAGTATTTATTCAAAGTATTTATTCTTTTTTTCCAGCTTAATTAATTTTTAGTTTTGGGGATGGAATAATTACCTTAAATTCATACACAATGTTGATGTAGTGCTTGTTCAAAAATTGAAACATCAAGTAAATTGTTTTAATAATATTAAAATTAATATAATTTGGTTGAATTATTGTGTTCCATTTTTAAAAAAAATATAATATAATTGTGATGTTTTAAAATATTATATTTTAATCAAATTGTTGTCTTGATATTTCCAAAGTCAAATAATGTGAATAGTCATGAAAATGACTTTAATTGTATCTTATGATAAACATTATGCTATTAAATGATATATATTTCTTGAAAATTTTATATTTGGAAATGATAAAGATATATTTATAAAAATAAAAACAATGTTACACTTAGGGGTCACTTTTCCTTTTATAGTAAGTATATTGAATACTAATGAATAAATTGATTTGATGTTGTGACACTCATCAAAAGGGTTTACAGAGGGTTAAATCAAAGAGATAAGGGTTAAAAACCACCTAACGATTCATAAATATTATTATATGAGTGTATTTTGACTTATACTCATATTATATTGTAAATATATAAATTTGAGGCCACATTAAATTGAAAATTAATTTATATTAATTTAATACTTTAAATTTTTTCAAGGGTCCCTCCCCTCACATATAAAGTGTAACTCCTATCCATACATTTTAATAATTTTTGAGCACCCTAACTTAGTAAATAAATAACCTAAAAACATATTAGTTGATTTATCCACTTCTTATATATTATATTTTTTCCAAATACCATCCTTTTAAGGCTTAAGGTGTATTCTAAAGGGGGTTTCTCAAAGAAGTGGTATAAATATTAACTGAGTACTTTAAATTTTATTTATTCTCATACACATTATAAATTTATTATAACTATCTTAAAATAATGGATTCAATGTCATAAATATACTTATACGTTACATGCGGGTAATGATTTTAATGTTACCAAAATGGTGAGGGTTTATTCCAAAATCTCATCCTTATTTGAGATTTTTTAAGTTTTACGTTTCTAGTGAGAGGAATAAATGATATTTATATCATAAGACCAATATATTTTCTTATCCTATAATTATTTCTATAAATTAAAAGTTTTTTTTAAATTTTTATTTCATCAAGTACTCAAGATTCTTAAATAATTTTGTTATGAATGTCCCACATTGTTTTCTATATAGTTGGGAATATTTTTTGTTCCATATCCACATTTTCATAAAAATGTTTTCAGGAATATTTTATGTTTTATTTTAAAAAGTTTTATTAAATTCATTATTATTCATTATTTAATTTCTATAAAGTGTATTTAAATGAATATTTTTATTGTTTTTTAAATAAGGTACTTTTTTCCAATGGTTTGAATTGAATCGTGGTTTTGATATACACTACATGAAAACATTTTCTCATAATCATGACTACTATTAATTTTGAAGCTCCCATTATATGTTTCCATGGTTATTTTTAAACAAATTGAATTTTCAAATATTTTGGATACTCTTATATTTTAAATAATTTATTTAAAATGAAAAGTGTATTTTAATCAATATATACTCCATTGATTTTAAAGTATTTTCAATTATGAAAGTATCATTTGATGAATCTTATGTTTTAATAAGGATATAATCTAATTATACTATCCAATATAGTTATCTAAATTAATTATAATAACTTTGAATTAGGAATGTATTGACATTCCATATTCAAGTTTGTTCAATATAGATAGTTTTAGATTATTAAGTCATATTGATTAGTTTCTTTTTCTATTGATAATGTGAATTCATTACACTTATTATTTTCTGAGTGGGTCCTAGAATTACCTATCCAATCAATGCATCTGTATAGATCATTAGACAAAAATTGTTGGGAATTTGGATAAGGTGTTACCCATTTGTGCATGATGTCTTGGAAAGAGTTCTTAATGGTTTGTTTTAGATGTTGACATTATGCATTCCATCATTATCAAAAATGTTATTTCTTCCATGTGATTATTTGAATACTTATGATATCAATGGATAAGATTCATGCTAATGTGATTTTTTATATGAAAATATATTATCATTATTTATTCCCTCCATATTACTCAATATTTATTTATTATATTATAGATTCCTCTATACACATTCACTTATTGAGAATAGAAGATAACCACTTTCTTATGTATACTTCCACAAAATTGCTGAAATTATAATATGATTGATATTAAATTATATGATAGAGAAAATAATTTTTTTCTCAATAAAAATATTTTTTTATGGTTTTCAATATCATTTGAGATTCTATAATATATCACATTTAACAAGACAAAGAAACTATTTGGTACCTTTGGATGAGACTGCATCTATCTAGTTCCATTGTAATAAAGTAACCATTATCTCCACGCTACAAGGCTTTGGGTCATTACAGTTGGTGTTAGTGGGAGTTTAGTATAAACATTGAAAACTAGATCTATTAGTACATATATCAAGAAACATACCACTATGACTGCCATTAAGGATATGTCTAATTATAGCATAATATCAAAATGTATTTTCTGAGGGAGAGATTATGTGATTTTATAGGAAATAAACCCTTTTATAGATACTATAAGTTGATGTAATTTTCGAATAGATGAATCTAGGGGTATTAACCCCTAAAAGAGTTTGTTGATTATATCTCGACCAATATTCTGGTGCATTGTAAATGAACCATTATTCTGCACCTAGATTGAAACTACTGTGGGTTATTTGTTATTTAATTCATATTTTATTTACTAAATATTAAGAAATATTTGAAAAAATAGGATTTGATGATATTCCAAAAGTTACTAAGGTTTATAATTTGAGTTCTTCTATGAATAAATTTTCAATTTATGTTTTCTATTTCCCATTATTTATAATTATTCACTATAATTAATAATTTTTTAAGATAATATGATGTAACACATTTTTTAGAAATGATTTAAAATTGATGGAATGTAATTTTTTTCAAAAGAGATAGTCAATCTCGGGATTTACCTTATGACATAGCCAACATGGCTGATGTTGGAGTTTGGAGATATTTTGATTATATTATGACCTTTGTATTAGGTTATAACCAATAACCATTACCATGTGTAATAAGTTATATATTCACAACACGATTCATTGATAATGGATATCATTTTTTTATAAAAACCATTGTACTTTAATGGAAAACTAATCAATTAATAACATAATAGTGTATCTAGTCCCATAAAAAGATATTTCTATCCTTTTGAAGTAATGAAAAAGAGAAGGTAATTTTATAAGTCTATTATTTATAGAAATATGTTGATCAATGGTTGTAATATATTTAAAATACAAAGGCGTAGTAAGTGATATAGGGAATAAAATTGCATATCTTTAAGGGGATATTATTCGAAAAATAATTTCCTTTTTAGAAACAAGATGATATTGAAAGAAAATTCCGCAATCTATGAAAAAAATTGTAATATCCCAGATAAATAAGGAATATGAAACTTTTCATATTTATTAATATTTGTGAATTAAATATTAATTTTATATTAAATGTGATGATATGTTCGATAGCGTACCCGATACACAACAACATGTTTCTTTGAAATCTTACGTTGTACGCTAATAATATATTATTATTATTTTAAACGGTGGTTAACTCCTAGCCGTTTTATTGGAGGGAATGAACAAAAATAAATAAAATATGATTATACATGTTTGTTAAATGTATTTACATTTATCCAATAAATTTTAGAGGCTTAAAATGTGAATGAATCTAATTTTAAGCATAATTTACATTAAAAGGTCAATTTTCCGCCTTTTAATGTTGAACCCTATTTGAATATATTTTTGGTCACTTTAATAAATTCTATTTGACCAAATAAATTCCATCTTTAGAATGGGTACATCAAAATTTACTTTGTGTAAATATATGGAATTTTTCCGATAAAGTTCATTTTTTAATGAATAGTGTGAATATTGTATTTTAATTCAAAACTATGTTTTAATCTAATTTATTTTTAGGGTTATATTATCTTTTTAATTGATTTTAAAGTTTAATTAGAATATATTTTTACCACTTAATCCAATGTTGGTCACTGGAATTAATTTCACTTTGAAATTTGACATAAACAAGTGTCAATCTTTTGATAGTTATTATTTCTTAAAAACACGCTATTTGTATTTTTGACAACGAGAATTAATTTTGAAATTAATTAATGAAACTTTTATGTTTTTAATTTGTTAAAATAAACATCATTTCTGAATTCAGAATATAAAATAAATCTTTGGCTGAAATTTTGGAATTTTTCTGAAAAACTTCAATTCTTGATGAATAGTGAAACCACTTACTAGTAGTTAAAAAACTGAATTTTTGATTTAAATGAAATTTTACCACTTTTGTGAATTGAATGTTGAAAATCATACATACATGGTTGTTATTAATAAGTATAATGTTGTTCAATAAGATGAACATAAATTTTGGCGAATAGTAACTTTTGACTTTTATTTACCGCGATTAAAGGTAAATAAGGTAAGTTAAGGTAAAAAGAATATTATAATAATTCAAAATTACCTTAAAACTTTTACACACCTTATTGGATGAGTCATTTACTACCATGAGCATCATTGGGTCGATTTTGGGACCCCATTGAGAAACTTGGAAGTGATAATGACAATTTAGATTAAACAATTTAAAGTAAAGGCAAAAATGAAAATAACAAATATCTTTTAGTAAATTATTTTTTACAAGAGGTTATATAAATTATCATTTCGACTATAAATATTAATTGGAAATAAAAAAATATTTCCTACATCATGGTATAATTTTTATAATTTTTAGAAATCAAATAAATTAAATTATTTCTGACATAATAACGATGCAGTATTTACCTCATTAATAAATGATTTAAATAAATAAAATTATAATGATTAAAATATTATCCAAAACCAGTCAAATTATTATTGGATAATTTTATTTAGACCATCAGTCATCTTATATTTGACTTTAATGAATTTTGAAACTTTTGAAACCGAATATCATTATATAATAAAATAATATTTTCACACTTTCCTAAAGAGCCCCTCCTCCCCCTTATAAATGGAGGCCAATTCTAACCAATTACTCACACCTCTAAAGCCATTTTTATGGTCCAACCTCTAACCATTTAATCTCTCTACATCCCTCTCCTCCACCTATAGGCATTACCTTTGGCATAAGGCACTTCAAGGAGTACTTTGTTTCAAACCAAAGGGAGTTACCCAAATTAAAGGTAATAATTTCTCTTAAATTTTTTTCTTTTATTTTACTTCTTCAACCCCTAAACTCTTTTTATTCCTTTTATTTTGTAACAAAAATAGTATCCTAAATATACTAATATGTTGTTATTAGATGTATTTTAACTACACTTACACATACCTCTATCTAATGGATGAAAATCATAATGTTTCTGTGGATGGAAAACTAATGCCACACGAAACGATGATTGTTCAAATATCTCCAACCACCTCTCATGGTGGCCATTATGATGGCACTATATTTATATATGATATATATTTTGTTTATGTTTCCTTTATTATTTTTTAACTTCCATTTATAGAATTCCTTTATGGTTTCCATTATGGTTAAACATGATAATCTCATTAGAGGAAGTGCGGACTACCACCCCCTTAAAGTGATATAACTCGTTAATTCTATATGTTGGATGTATAAAGGATGGAGTTTATAATATTATATATAATATTATATATGAAATTATAATGGAAATTTAATATACCTATATATAATTATGTTTTAATTCCATTAAAATAAGAATTTGAAATGAAAGTAGCGTTCATGCGTATGTACGACTTACCGTCTCCATGAACAGTGAATTTCATTTCTTACCTCTAAAATGTTATGTACTATTATAAATACTTTTTTATACTGGATATATATGATATATATGATATCTAAATCATGAATATAATTCAGTATATAATGAACCTTTGACCACATGAACAACATGAAATTATAAGATGTCCATCTTTGACTCAAGTACCAAATATCAACAAAATGAACATTATTAACTTAAATAATTAAATAATGTTTATAACATAGAAATAAATTATATAAAAGGAATAATAAATTTTAAAAAGGTTCTTAAGCAATTATAAATTACCTTTAGTTTATTATTCATGAGATTAAAGAATGATCGAGTCAACTCAGACACGAGGTAAGAGATTTCTTATTTCACTTTTAATTCCGTGAGATTTCCATTATTCGTCACTTATTTATTACATGTGGTGTAATGTTTAATTCCATTGATATATAATATCATGATTAGATTTATATTCATGGTATTCTGTGATTCATTTTGTGGTTATTAAATTTTGTTCATACGATTCAATTTGAATACAATGAAGTAAGGGTTCTCATCTCACTTTTTGTTTCCATGAGATTCATTCTATATTTTCCACTATTTTCTTTTTGTGTGGTGAATTTACTGCCCATGATTATAATATTTGTGTTATATAATTTCATTTATGAGTATTTACATCTTCATTGTATGATCCTTCTTTCATGTGGCATATGTTTTGTAAGTTTCCAAATCGGTAAGGGAACCTTTCACCCACCTCTTTTTAAAAGACTACTTTAATTTATGTCATTTAATTTACATCTTATTATGTTGGGAAATGTTCTTATATATCCTTATTGATGTAAATTTTATGTGCAAGTGATTAGATACCATTTTTATCTCATCCACTCATTTTCTGAATTTTAATGTGCCACCGTTAGGCTGTCGAAGTTTTACAAGGGAACTTCTTAACCCAATTTCAATTCTTTGGGTTCAACTAGTACTTCTTGAATATGTCATTCTATGAATATGTGTGAATGACGTCTGATTGTTTTACAATTAATATCCAAATATATTTGGTGTATTTATATTTTTCACACTTAATTTTGTGATTGATATATCCTTAATTTAAGGATACCATCTTTATAAGGGATTTCATCTCAACTTACATTTCCATCGAGACTTCATTGTTGTTATGCACCAATTCACTCTTATATGGTGTATATATTGTACATTGACATATTTTATCATGAATCCCATTATTCTCATGATATTATAATGTTCTGATTTAGTTTTATTACACAATTATTGGTATTCAAGAGTCTCTCATTTTGTTAAAAACTCCTTAACTAAAATATCGTTTTAAATGATTTAAAGATTTATTCTTATATATATATATTTATCACTAATTTCCATGTTTTAAAAATGGTTTTATGGATTTATTTATATGGAAATAAATGTTTTAAAATTATAATTCATTTAAAATCATCAAAGTGGTATGGGACACTTTGATTCAAAACTCTCTTTTTAAATGGTTTTGAAAATGATTTGATAAAGCATTGTTTATTTCAATATCTTCATTTGATATATTCAAATGTGGAAATATTATCCTTTATTTATAATTGTGTTATGTGTTATGATTATGTCATGGTTATTGGGAATTGTTTACGTATGAAGGTGGTTCTGTGATAAACCTACGGCGGGTGAGCCCGAGATAGCTCTCCAATGCATTGGGTAATGTGATGGAGGTAAACACGATGTTTCTCTTAAGAGATTTAAGGAATATACTATGATGGGTATTCCAAGTGTAACACCCTATGTATCTGTGATAGAAAAAATGTAACTTTGATATGGATTCCATAAGTAAACTTTATGATTTATGATTTGTGTGTGTTATTCATAAATCTTATGATTTCCTAAGGTATGTTATGATTGAAAAATACAATTTCATGGATTTGTATTTATTGATGGGATAATGATTTCCTTCCTTATTTTATAACCCTTACTGAGATTTTTATGCTCATCCCATGTTTTTGAAATGTTTTCCACAAGACTTAAAGATGAATAGGGTCAAGGATGGGATCAAGGAAAAGTCATTCTTTCTAAAATATAGAAATAGACTTGTTTCTTTTAAAGCATTTTATATTTTATGAAAAAATGGATACTTATTTATAGTGTCTACTAATAATATTCAAGTTGTTATGTAATAAGTATGGCCTAATTCTCTAAAACTCTAAACTCGAAAAGATCTGCAATGTGAATTATTCATTTAATTCAAGATAATGTAATGTTTTAAGGCTGGGTCCTTACAAAAATAATATGTATGTGTAACTAAGTACGGGGAGATAATTTAATTTTTTGAAAATCATGCAATGAAATAAATACATAATCCTTAAATTTAGATTGAAAAGTTCCTTTATGGAATTATGAAAAGCCTATAAAGGGAACCAATATCATAAAATATTTCATCATATAATGATATGCTCTCAATAACCATTAAGATAGTGAAATAATTCTCTGATTCATATATTTTCAAATTAAATCAAGAGAATAAGAGGATAACTGGGGACATATAAAAAAGTAATGAGTTAAAGGATTTGAATTTATGGAAAAAACATTACATATGTAGTAATTGTGGAAGGAAACAACTTAATACTTTTTCGAGGGAAAGTGACATTTATTCTAGTGTAAAATAAATTCCATAAGACAGGTGAGTGTAAGGTACAAAAATATACAATAAATGTATAATGTTTAAAATATAAAGATATAGGGAACTAAGAAATCGAGTTCCCTAAGAATCAATAGAATTTATATGAAAAAATGTCAATGAAGAGATTTCATGATTATAGAATTACCAAAGCTGAAGTTAAAATACATTATATTATCTTAATATGCACTTTTATCCAAAAATAATGATTTATTTGTTTATAAATATATGGAAACTATTTTTTTAACAGAGATTTAATAATTCCATGACACACTGAAGAATTAATTATCCATCATTACACTATGTATGAATCCATCTATATTTTATCGAGCAGTTTCTCTTATGATAAAACACTATCCCTTTTTGAAAACTTATTTCTTATAATTATGTTTGGATTTGAAATATTTTTGATATTTAGAGTTTAATTAGTTTTATGGATTTAAGAATTCATATATATCACATAAAATAATGTTGTAAAAGGATCTTGAAATAAAAAAATTATCTTTTGACCTTCATTTTTAATGAATTGATGGTATTATTTATACCATACTAATTTAGGGTTTTGTGATCATTAAATATTGCATGTTCATGTTCTATATCACTCTCTATTATTCCTTTGATATTATTATTTATCCACTATATACATATTTCTCATAAATCCAATGAAATACTTTTATAGGAACATGATTATATGGTATGTTAGGTTACCTTTACATTTCCCCCTCCGCCATTTCATTGGAAATTTTATTTATTCTAGTGTATGATGTGTGTTTTGAATAGAAATATTATCAAATATTGAACCCTTGATTACCCCGAAAAAATAATTATGAGGAAATAATTTATTTAGTGGGGGGGGGGGGTGGGAGAATGCAATGACATTAACATTTAGTTTAAATATTAATAATCTCAATATGTTTCTTATCACACAACATCAATCATTAGGTGAACAATGATATAATATAAAAGTATTATTACTTAAATGTCACCATTATGAGCTATTAGTAAAATTAGAAGTATCAATATGAATAAAAATATTATAAAAATATATATAAATGTTTTATATCATTCATTTATTAATAATAAATAAGTACCAACTTTTTAGAAATGTGATTTAATGATTCAAAAATATTTGATCTTGAAAAAAGTTTTTTATTTCATTTTATTCGTAGAAATTATAATTAAATTCTTCTATTCTAAAAAATTTTATGTTGGGAAACAAATATAATTTTTTAAATCAGCATTTCAATATTATATTATGTTAGATGTATAGGATATTTTATAAAAATATTTATTTTTCATTGAATACTAAATTTTTTTTATTTTGTAATACTGTATTTTATTTTCACTAAATCAATTAATTTAAAAGTCAAATTATATTTTTGATTTGGTTTTAAAGTAATGAGAGCTTCATTTTAGTAAATTAATCTAAACATAGGAATGAAACTTGTATTGGATTTTGGTATAAGTTCATATTTATTCTTAAAAACACAGTTTTTCTAAAAATGGGTATCTTTTCATTTAGTGTTCTTAATTTAAGATTGATTTATAAAAGTTATTGAAATATAATATTTAAAAATAGATTCTATTTTTATAACCATGAGGATAAAATTTTAGAAATAGGCCCATTTTATTTTTTGTTACTATGAATATCAACCATGGTAAATATTTTTTATATTGATAAGGGTAAATCAGTTAATTATAGTTAAAAATAATTTTATAGGGATTTAAAATCTATATAACACATAAATTATTTTATTTTGATCAGTTTAGTTATACATTAACAATATACTATTTATTTATATGTAATTTTGTTTCCATTTTTTGTTGATAATGACCTCAATATTATTTTATGTAATGAATAATGAAAAATGTTACTCTCTTTATTTTAATATTAATATTATTTTTTCTTATGTATAAAATGTGGTTATATTAATTGCTTAATGTTTTTTTAAATATGAATGTTTTTTAGTCATGTAATGTTATTTTTAATTTCTAGTTATGGAATAATCACCATAAAAGATTTCGTAACACCGCTAGAGTACATGTTCAAATAATAGAAAATTCAAGTAAATGAATTTAAAAACATTAAAAGTAATATAATTTTGATAAATTATTGTATTCTATTTTTTTTATATAAGTATAAAATATTATTAATGTTTTAAAATATTATATTTTAATTACATTACAATCTTGATATTCTAAAAGTCAAATTATATGAATAGTCACAAAAATGACTTTAATGGTATCTTATGTTATATAATATTTTATTAAAAGATTTAAAATACATAAAAATATTGTCTTAATACAAGTTAAAGAGACACTATAAACAAGAAAACCATTATCAACTTATGGATAAGATTTCATTTTATAGTAGCATTCTTGTTCCCTAAAGAGAAAAACATCTGTGATATCATGATAATCATCAAAAGTGTTTATGAGGGTTTGAAACTAAGAGATAAGGGTTAAAACATAACCTAAACGTGTAAAATTATTATTTTAGGATGTTATATTGAATTATAACCATTCTATATTCTAAATATATCAATTTTGAGCCACATTATAATGAAATTAATTTATATTAATTTAATACTTTAAGTAATTCGATGGGTTCTCATCCCCTAACTTATAAAAGGGAAATTCCTCTCCACCATTATTCCCAAAGTTTGAGAAATCTATATTAGACTACTAATTACATAAAACTATATTATCTTCCTTGTACACTTATGATATATTATATTCTTTCTAAATATCATACTTTATTGACTTAATGTGTAAGTCAGAGGGGGTTTCTTAATGAAGGGGTATAACTCTTAACTAAGTACTTTTAATTTTATTTCATATTATAATTACTATAAATATGTTATAATTATACTATATTAATGAATTATGAATCATAATTATACTTATATCTTTTTTATGATTACGGTAAAATAATTTCCACCACTTTTTTATATTATAGCTAGTCAAAACATCGCCCATGAATACGTACGACTTACCTACTCAGTATAACTGTGTTATTCATATTTTATCACCATTTTACTTGGGTTGGTATATATATTGATTAAATTAATATATATAATATTTGGAGATAATTATGTCCCTATAAATATAATATATTGTTTACCTTTTTAACTCTTTTACTCATTAAAAATGATAACATTGCTCGTGCGTATGTGTGGACAATAACCTTCGCAAATCATTGTGATCATGTATTCATGTCCAATTTTAAAGGGAGATTATAAATATCTATTTGATGAATATATATGACACTTATATAATTTTTAACATCATAGAGACGATACAATCATGAGAAATATTCAAGGAATGAAACTACAAAAACAAAACTTACATGGAATGTCAGACAATTAACCCTAAGAAACAATAATTTTAATAAATAATTATTAATAAATGGGTGTTGAAATGTTATTAGTTGATCATATATGATATTACAAGTATTTATATATATTTAATAATTGTACAGAATTTTAATTTATTATACAAGAGAATAAAATCACTTACGAAGAATGCTGGACTTGATGTTAGGGTTCTTCATCTCAAATTGTATTCTTTGATACATATGTTATATGATAAACCTATATACTTTTATTAGGTGTATATACTACCCATTTTATATCTTATATCATGAATATATATATTCAAGGTATCTAATTTATTATTTAATATTATTTCTTTCATTAGCGTTCTGATTTTAATGTTACCAAAGACGTAAGGCTTTATTTCACAATCTCATCCTTCTTTCGAGTTGTTTGTTTTTAACGTTTACATTATTAAAATTATATTATATTTATATATTGAACTAAATATATTTTATTATCCTATGAATATCTCTTTAAATTACTTGTTATCCTTTCATTTTCATCCCTTTAAGTAGTTAAGTGATCAAAAGAATGTTTTTAAGGAAAACGATCATTGTATTCTATTCATTTATGAATATTTTCATTTCATATCCATAATTTCTTTAATATTTAAAAAAAGATTTTTTATTTATTATAAAAGTATTTATTAAATTCATTTTTATCCATGATTTAATATCTATAATTTTTTTTAAAATTAATCTTGTTATCATTTTATGAACATTGAACTTTCCACAAATGGTTTTAATTGAATCATTAGTTTAACGTACACCAAAAAATGATTTTTTCAACCATCATGAATACTCTTTATTTTTAGGATTACTTTACAATTTTACATGGTTATTTTAGAATGTAAATATTTTCCAAACATTGTGTAAATTTATAGCTTCTAAATAAGTGATTGGTAAAGAAAAATGGTATTTCTTAGGAAGTATTCCAAATCTTATTAAAATTATTTTAATATATTAAAATATTATTTGATAAATTCTATGATTTACTGAGAATATAATAAAATAATACCATATAACATATTTATCTATTTGTCTTATGATTATTTCGATTGGGTAAATTATTGATATTTCATATACGAGTTCTTCCAATACAAACAATTGTTGATTTCTAAGGTTTGTTGGTTAAGATGTATTGTTTATTCATATAATGAATTAATTGGAATTATTAAGTGATTAGTGGGGCCCAAAATTACATATCCCCTTGATTCATTAGTAGGTATCTTGAGAAAAATAGGTTAGTATTTTTCCAAAGCGTTACCCATGTATATAAGATGTCTTGGCATTAGCCATTGATGATAAGTTTATGATATATGATATTATAGATTCTATCATTATGAAATAACTTATGTATACCAATGAGATAATTTTAATATTTATGAAATATATTTATAAGTTTAAAGTTCATTTGATTATTTATATGGAATTATTTAATCATCATTTATTGCTGACCTATTATTTAAGATGCATTTATTTTATGATAGTTTTCGATGTATACATTTCTTTACTGTGCATATGTGATCACCCATTTATTTTATTTACAATAGAAAAGGTACATGAATGTATAATATGATTTATATAAAAGGATATTATGGAGAGAATAATGAGTTTTTCAAATAAAATACTATGTTTCATTTAATTTTTTTAAATTTAATTTGATATTCAAGCATGTATATAGTTTACCAAGACTATTAAAATATTTGTCCCTTTGGTTGTGATCTCTTGTATCTAGTTATATTTTAATAATTTAACCAATGGATATGGGATACTATGATCTATTTCTTATAAAAAACCACATGATTAATGTTTCATTGATTAAAAAGGTTGTAACAATATATGGGTTTGTGTTAAATAAAACTTCTTCTATTGATTTAAAAACTTTCTTACTTAACTCTATAGTTACACATTGATTTGTTCTATCTAATGAATAATTTTCAATCTATTTACCCCCCATTTTAGGGTTTTCTATAATTATTTTTTATAATATCACTATCAAATTATTCTTGCGTCCAATATTATGTTACTTGAAAGGGTTTCTTAGTCATAATTTCTATTTCTTGAGACAAGATTCTTATTATTAACCAATTAAATCTTATATGATTCATATAATTCTAATTTGTTATATTATATCATAAAATATCTTTCATTCAGGGTATTTGATGTTTAATTTCATGATATTTATCATTTTCGTGTTTTGATTATAATATTACTCAAGCAATAAATTTTATTTTTCCAATACTCATTTTAAAATCGAGATATCTATAATATGATAACCCATCTAGGTAACTTGTATAAAATTTCATATAATATGAAAATAATTTTCCACATATATGATTATCACTGGTGAGATTTATTTACCCATTTATCTTGTTTTAAATAGGATGTTTAATAACATTTTTAAACATTTTGGGTTTTTAACAAAAGTATTATTAGAATATAAAAAAATAGATTTTTTATGAACATATTTTTATATCAGACACCACATTTTATGAATATCCCTAAATTTATTCGGAAAATTGAAAAATTAATTTTCATCTATATTTAATATAATTGAAGATTCATTAAACAGAAATCATATTAACGTTTCACCTATTAGTTTTTGAGTAGAAATAATCCCTCTTATTTTTTCTATATGAACACATTTTTCTAACACCTTTCTAGTATTATAATAAACATTCTTCTTATGTTTTCATTATTTCTAAAAGAAATTATTTTCCCCCTAGTTTTAAATTTTTTTAATATAATATCAAAAGATCGCAGATATTTATTACTTATAAATTATTTTTTATAAAACAAATAGTTTTTTTATTTAATCAACTATCCTTTTACATATATTAATCTTGTTCAAGTATATTCTTTAAATATTACCATCCACTTTCTATCTCTAGATGTCTTATATAAAGTTCATTTCTATAAATGATGTGATATATCACTTCCGTTGTCTTTCTTAATTATCCACTTTGAATAGGAATAACATTTTTTTCAATGCATTTACTTTTTGAATACTCCATTTTATTATTTTGATTGATGGGTGTTTACTTAGATTTTATACATCAGTTGATTATTGAAATTTTAAAAAACAATCAGGCTTATTATTCAGATAAAAATTTAATTTATTACATAGGTAAGTTTATTATGTATCAGTTAACCATCCACATTCTCTATCTAGATGTCTTATATTAATTTATTGATTGGAAAAGTATATCAATTCCATATGTTTGTATGTCAGTACATATTTTTATTGAATACTAAGGGATGTTGACTATGTATTGTATTGATATTCATATCATTCATGTAGTGAATGCATTGGACTTCAAGAATTAATAAGTGGAACCCAATATTATATAGCTCATCGATGTATCAATTGGTCTCCCAATATGTTGGGTTTGATTATTTTTTGTATTACAACCCAATGATATAATGATGTCATGGTTGCAACCTTGATGAAATGAATAATGTCTTTACTGTGACCTTGATTCCAAGGATGATGTCTGGGTTAATTTTGAGATGGTGAAAATAATATTCCCAACATTATTCATTATATCAAAATATATTTTTCATTATTATCCATGTAATTTTTATTATTGTTTTATCAGCAAAGGATTTATTTTAAGCTCACATGTTTAGTTATGTGGAATTATTTAACTATTATTTATTTTTCCTGTATTATTCATTCCATGATAGATTCTGATATATTTTTTTCCCTTACTAAGAGTTTTAGGCCTCCCTTATTATATTTTAATTTACCTAGGTTATGAATAAACGTTTGACACATAATATATCTAGAAGAAAATATCCTATTCGGAGAATTTCTGGGAAATTATGAATACTTATTATTAATTGAGTTGTTTATTATATAGTGGTAAAATTATCTTTTAGTTGATAAATTCATGACCATTTTTAGTTATATTTTTTACTAAATCTCTAAAATTATAATCCTAAATGTTCCTTCAAATATAAGTGAATCAATAGTTTTTTTTGTGATAATATAATTATTTTTTATTAAAATTTGGTTCTTTTTTTTCATTTCAAAGATGATTTGTAAATAAAGTATTTATTCTCACTAAATTCCTTGAGCAAGTGTCTGGGGAATCACAATTTGTTTGAAAGGTGGTTTAAATAAATTAAGTCATAAAATATTACATTAGTTGAGGAAAATTTAAGAGATATAAATTTCATTAAGGGTTGATAAGTTAATATTGACAATGATTTCAATGGAATAGATAACACTTTTGGCCAATATAGATAATATTGAATATATTATGTTATTTGGGGAATATGATTATTGGAAATTTGAGAAAACTGTAGAGATAACTTGAATAGACAAGTATACGTAAAGGATAGTATCCCAATGTTTTGTTAAATTATAGATTTTTTGTTTTCCTAAAAATTATATCCATGCATGGATACCGGCAAGTTTATGAGATTATGAAATAGATGCACATAGGGTTAATCACCCCGAAATGGGATAATTGAGAATTGAATTAACTTAAATAGACACATGTTGAGTAGGACCAATACTTCGCACTTAGAGAGACACTACATAGGGATATTCCTTGGTTAACTAGAATTTTAATTATAATCCATTATGAAGGATTAAGGTATGATATAAAGTAATTAAGTTATATAACATAATAGAAAAATGAGCATATATAACCTATTATTGAACAAATAGATTCATAGGTTAAACTACAAGAATCATATATTAATAAATATAGTGTAATAGGGGATGAAATAATCAGATTTAATTTTTTATATTCATATTTTGAATATTATCATAACTTTTTGGGATTTAGTATCTTGTTTAAATTGGATCATGTAGATGAATATGAGAAATGTATGTATCTAGAAAATACTATGTACTAAAATCGAATAAGGGGTAATATTTAAATGGTTGATAATTTTTATATATTCCTATTATGATGGAAAAGGTAGTTTCATAGTCTTAATTAAGGTAATGAGATTGATATTTTTAATGGAAATTAAATATTTAAACTATTATCTACTTTAATTATTTAGTGATATTTTTAAATGATATTATGGTATATTATAAATTTAAATAGGTATATTTTAAAAATCTAAGTATTTTTCTCTAGTTGTTTTTCTTTAGTGGGTTGAAACATATATTAAATGGTTCCAATAACATTCAAAATTTATTTAATAAAATGGTTATAATTTTTTTGGTATAACTACTAAAGAACACATTATTTAAATATAAATAACTCTTAAATTTAATTTATTTATGATTTCAAGGAAATAAAGGGTTGATTAATTTTGATAAAAGTAAGCTAGATGATATATATAGATATTTAATTGATTATTGATTTAATTGAAAAGTGATCGATGATATTTTTATTAAATTTTATCTCAATTTTTGGATTATGATATATATTATCTAGTTTTTGAATATATAATATAGTTATTAAAATATTTTAGGGTCAGTAATAGTGTTAGTTTTAATTGTATTATATAATAATTATGTGATTTAATGTCTTGTAAATTAATATGGTTTTGGGAAAGTTATTTTATGGATAATATATTATTAGAGTATATAAATACATGGGTATGTGATTATATGAATGATTGTTTTTTTTATGAAAAGATAAGTAACTTTATATATCTTGATATATTAATATATGTGTCATATTATAAATTGTATCCTAAATGATGAATAAATTAATAATACCCTTACCAACATTCATTAGTTAGGAATAACATAAATTATAAAACAAAATTCATTAATGGGGTTGTAATAACCCAAAATCTCACTATGTATTTTCCTTAACTAAATATTATGTTAAAATATTATTATAAACATAAGACCCCAAAAAATTATACTAATTTATGTTAAAATGGAATTTTATTGTTATAATATAGTTATTAAATTATAGATTATAAAAGAAAGAAAACATGTTATGAAATATAGAAAGAAATATAAATGAAATTACAATGGGTAGTAGAAGAATACCTTATGAGGCTTGTTTATAAAATATTTAAAAGGATGTATATTTATTAGGGTTTTCGTTAGTCCAAGATGAATCCTAACCAGAGTATCTATGTTATAAGTGAAATCATACATGAGGGAAATATAAGATTGAGGAAATTTCCATGAGATATATAATTGCAGAATCACCACCCTCAAATAACACTAGGTATTACCTTATTCTTAAATCCTACAATACTAAATTTAGAAGACATGTAACCAAAAATTAATATTATATAATTAGGTAATTATTAACGTAATAATTTATATATGACATTAATTTTTTTAACATTTTCATTTTGAATTTTAAAAGAAAAAGAAAGGTAATTTTTCTATAAAATAGGTTTTATTTATATTTTTTTATTTAAAATATATGTTACTAAATAATATAGTTTAAATGTTACAAATTAAAATATTATTTTTAGTTATAATAATAATAAAAATTTAAGGTGATTTTTTTTATTTTTCTAAAATCCTTGATTTTTAGGTGAATAATAAAAAATAATATTTTTTCTAATATTATAACTTTTATAACACTATCTTGACTGAATTTCTTTTACCGTTTTAATATTATTAAAAATTATATACATTTATAATAAAAATAAATCATTTAAAATTACAATTCTGTATTTATAATGCCAACATATATCATTTGGGAAACATAATCAATATTTTACTCCAAAAACTAATTTTTTCAATAATATTAAAAAATCATTTTTTATAATTTATATAGATTAAACATAAATAATATAGATCTAATATTTCATATCATCATGATAATATTATTTAACTTGGTTAACTTCATTTTTGGGCATTCATTTTTGATTACTAAGATAAATGCTAACAGCCATGATAATGGTAAAACAGTTATTTTCAATGAATTGATTTTGTAATACTGTGTAAATTTTATCTAATAAAATAGATTAATATCCACTAAAATGTATTTTAATATAATATTAAGACTGTTTAAATAAATTTTCACTCATTAAATTGGTAATAAATACTAATTAATCTTGAGAATACTTTATAATGAGAAAAAAATATTTTCCCACGGATTATTATATATATATATATAAAGGGTTTTAATTTAAAATATAATTTTATATTAATAGGAAATTTAAATATTTTAAATGGATATTAAATATGGGTAATCAAACCTAATTTTTTTAATACAAGTTAATTTATATGTTTAGTAAAGCATAAGTTATGTGGGTAAAGATTAGTGACCCTAGTAAAAATAAATAGGTAGAAGTAAAAATATAAGAACAAATAACTTACTAAAATATTAAATATCTTTAAATTTTTTTTTGAGGATATATTAATCCAATAATACCCAAAAAACCATTATTTGTCAATTTTGGGTCCATTTACCCATGAATAGTTTAATTCCATTATTGAAAAAAATGGTTGTTCAAAAAGTTCCCTTTTCTTTAAATTTAAAACAAGAAATTTCGACCCCTTCATGACAAAAATATTACACTATTTTTATTCCTAAAAATATAACATTTTTTATTAATATATTACTCTCTAAATTTAATAATCATTTGGTCTCAATTATTTTCCCAAGACATTCTTTTCTAAGGATACCTTCAATAGATTGTTAATGTCCTAAAGTGATTATTACTTAATCCTTACCTTTTTCTTTTTATTCATTCCCTTCCAAAAATATACTAAAATTAGTAATATAATGAAATAATTTAAATTATAATAATCTATTTTTATATTAATATAAATACCATTATATTTTCCTCCCCATCAACTTAGAAAACAAATAAAAAACAATCATGTGTAGTGTGGGCTACCGCCTACAAGAAGTAACATTTCTTTTAAATTTTTTTCCTGATTTAAATTCTTTATATAAAACTCATATAATAATATTCAGGACTTTAAAATTTATATAATTAAATTATTCTTATATTATAAAGATATTATGAAAAAATGAACAATTTTGTAACCAAAATCTCCTAAAAATTATGATATGTTCATGTTTAGATAACCCTCACCACCTACTTAAACAATGATATAAAAATATTTCAAGGATGCCTATGGGAAAATAAATACCAACATTATTAAAAATTAACAATAAATTAATTATTTTTAATGGTTCTAGAAATTATATATTAAATATTTTACTAATTATTAATATATAATCTTTGGTCTCTAAGATTATCGAAACAATCCGATACTGATTTAATTTTCACGCAAACATAAAAAATATTATTTAATAAATAACTTTAATATGATAATAAATGTTCCATTTTCGAGGAAATATAGATAAATAAGGTTCTTAAGAATATATCTAATTAAGTTAAATTTATTATTCGGTAATTTTTGTGTATCCACAAAGAAAATATAGAACAAGTTAAGAGTTTCTTACCTCATATATAATTTATTGAGACATAGTTCTTATTATACAAAATTTTTATTTGTAATGATTTATATTATTACAATCTAGTTATCATTTTACCATGATCCTCCAATTATTATTGGAATTTAATTTTTCATTTTAATCCACATTGTTGAAGGTTATTTCATTCAAAAGTTTCAAACACAATAAGTGTTTATGTTAACTAAATTTTCTTCAATTAAGTTACAAAATTTTGTTTTTAAATATATGTTTCCACATTTATTCATTAAATATTTTTATTTTTTTATTTAATTTACTCTTTATTTTATAAGGTTTTATAATTATTCCTTATAACTTCATCATGAAATGATTATTTCCTAAAATATTAGGTTACCTGAAAGGGTTTCTTGGTATCAATTCATATTTATTGATAGATTCTTCTTTTTATACACCAATTTACTTTTATTTGGTTTATATACTTCTCATGTTTTATATTCTAACATGTATTATCTTTAATTAAGGGTATTTTATGTCCAATATGAATATAATTCTCATTAAATGGTTTGATTTAAAAGTTAATCCATCTCTAAGGCTTCTTTTCTGAACATCATTTTAAAATAAAAATCTCACAAATATGATAACCCGTCTGGGGTATTTATATAGTCATTAATTCCAATGTCACAATAATTTTTCCCATATAATTAACCTTGGTGATATTTTCCCCCTTATCTTTATCTAAATGATAATTTCTATAATATTTCAAAATGAATTCATTTCCAACAAAATAAATTTGAAAATATAAAAATGATAATTTATTTTTACAGTCCTATTTCTTATCTTTGACTAATTTTTTTTTGGAAATCCCAATGTTAATTACAAAAAAGAAAAAAACTTATTTTCTACTATCCTGTTGTTATTTGGATTTTTTTAAATAAAATCATTTTAACATTTTCCATATGGGTTATTTAAAAAAAACCCATTTTAGTATTCTTGTGTAAAACTATCATTCCACTACATTTTTATTTTTATATAAAACATTCATTCTACGTTTTCATAGTTCGTAAAATAATATATTTTTCTAATATTTTTAAAAAATATATATTTTTAAATTATTTGAAAATATCAATTATATTTATTTTTGCAAAGTAATTTTTTTATAAACACCTAAAAGTGTTTATTTCTATGTCTTTGTCCTTTATCCTATTCTTGATCACTGATATTATTAAAATATTACCATTCAACTTCATTATCTATATAAACTATTTAATTTCCATTTCTATCAAAGATATAATCCATCACTAACTTTGTCTTTCCAAACCATCAATTAAGAATTTGAATAAATTTTCTTCTAATGCCTTTACATTTGAAATACCTTGTTTTCATTCCTTTTAATAGAGGATTACTATCTAGATTCCATACATAAAATGTTGGGAAAATATTTACAATATATATATTAATAATTCTGAAAAAATGTATATTTATTACTTATGAATGTTTATTTTGTATTGTTTTACCATACATCATATTTATATAGATTAATTATTCCCATTTATTAACTGGTAATATATTGGAAATCTATATGGTTGTATCTCAATATGGATGTTTATTGAATCCTAATACAGATTGAATATATATTTTATTGATATTTATACCATCCATATAATGAATTCTTTGGAATTAATGATGTGATGGGTGGGGCCCGATATTATATTACTCATCGATGCATTAGTTGATCTAATGAGAAAAATGGTTTGGGTATTTGTTGGATGAATAACCAATTAAATCATGATGTCTTGGTTTAAATCCTAATGAAAATAATGATGTGTTTTTAGTGACCATGATGGAAGAAATGATATCACGGACGAGGCCTTGATGTTAAAGATCATGGTGTATGGAATTATTCATTCCATCCCATGAAATCCAATTATTGATATCTGGGTGACTATTTATATTGTTACATTAACCATATTTTTTTCAAGATCATGGGTTCTATAAAAATAAATTATTTGACTCTTATTTATTATGTTCATATTATTCATTTCATGATGGATTCTAATATATGTTTTCACTTACTTTGTTTTGAGTTCTTCCTTTTTGTTTAAATTTTCATGGTTATAAATAAAATTATTACAGACAATATATCTAATAGAAAATAAAATTATTGGAAAATTTGTGGGTGGTGTTGATGAATTATTTTGGATTAAGTTGCTTTTTATTTGATGGGAATATTTTCCTTTAGTTGAGAAAGACATACGATTCATTATTTTAATTTTTTCCAAAATTTCTAAAACTCAAAACCTAAACGGACATTTTAATGTATGTGCCTTAATATTTTTTATTGAAAATGTACTTATTTATGGTCAAATTTGGGTCTCTTCAGTTTACTTCAAAGATGGTATGTAAAAAATGTGTAATTTTATTGGATTTCAGGAGCGTGGGTCTAAGATATCACAATAACATTAGATGGATTTATAAATACATTTAATTTCATCGATACTATGATAAAATTCATAGATATTAAAAATTATACACCACATAAAATAAATAAATAAGTGAATATAGATTATGTCTTAATCAAAGGAATTTGAGATGATAAACCTTAAATGTTTTATAACTTTTGATTTGAAATCCATTCGAATGATAACACTTGAAATAAAACATTAAATATCATGAATTAAGTGAGAATAATGAAATAATATTTTATAGATTTATCATATATACCATAAAAAATTGAGGTATAATAAAAAACATGATTCGAAGATAATGATTTTTGATTGAACACTTACCTCAACTCCCGACTTCCACAAAAGTGATTTATCATTGTTGAATGTTTGAAGCTTCTCTTGGATACCGATTTGAATTGGATAACATTAGTATTTTACTAATATTAAGGGGGAAAACATGGCATATGGATCCATAGAAATTAAAAATGGTATAGGTTCAAGAGTAATTTTATTTTTCAGGTACATGTGAAATGATCCTCAGTGGGCGAAGCCTGATCTATAACTAGGCAATCAAACTAAAAACAAAAGAAAATGCTAGCCCAAATCCCTCATCCTCATGGTCTAACACATGATAGGTACAATCAATTTTATAATGGGATATTTATTTTCATCCCCCATAGTTTGAACCTACTAACATAATGGTAATATCCAATAGAGAAACATTATAATTACCATTGAGTTGTTGGCCTAATGGTACTCATAATTCTTCCAGGTTTTCCATTATCTATGTTTTCAAGGGTAAGAATTATATGGGAGTTGGATAAAATTCCCTATAGGTAGGGGAAAATACCTGCCATATGTTGGGCCATGAATGGAAATATTTAGGACAATATTTACCTTAGTTTTCAAAATGATTATCAAGTCACAAATTAGGCTTAGCTCATCGGGGATCGTTATAGAAAAGGGTATTTTCTCCTCCCTACATGGATTTGTATTCATCACCCCCATAACTTGAAATAGTTACCAAATGGATAATAGCTGAATAGAAAACATTAAGAGTACAATTGTTCTAGATATATGGTTTTCATAATGTTCCCTAATTGCCTATGGTGTTTGTGGTCATGTGGTTGAGTTATGTGTGCGGTGAATAAATATCCCCAGAGGGAGGGGAAAATAAATTTCCTATTCTATAACATGCATTGGAGGTATTTGGAACACTATATTTTTAACGTAACAGTCAGTTGGTCCATTCTGGTATTGGGAAAATCCAAACGTGGATATTTACACCTTGTAAAGGGGGTGGTAAAATTTTCCTTTTATATGTGAGGAGAGTGAAATTTGTGCAATAATATTAAAGGAAAAGTTAATGTTCATTGAAATTAGAATTAAGATTAGGGAATAATGGATAGGGTAGGATTTTTGGTAGATCCTCCTCTCAATCACTAATTTGGTGATAATGTTTGTGTAATCCAATGACAATTCCCATACTTTCATTTTTTACCAAAATTATATTTTACAATGGTAACACTTCTTTAAACTCGAAAAATAATTTTTATCACTAAAAATAAATTCAATATAATTTTATGATTTTTTATTCTTATTTCAAATATGAAAATAACTTAATAATATCAAATTTTAAAAAATGAAAGAAATAAATTTTAAAATAATTAATGTATAACACATAAAAACAATTATTTAGAGAAATATTAATTGGATTCCAAAATGATAACCATGGTTTAGTAATTTATAGTAAATATTTAAAATAAATAAATTTAATTAAAAAATACTCATTTTATTAGTAAAAATTTTTCATAAAATTTTATTCCATGATCATATCCTAATTCTGAAATGAAATTCATGGTATTTTTTTAAATTGTAATTTTATACCATTCACCTAAAAATCAATCCTTTTAGAAAATACAAAAAAAATCATTATAAGATAATATATTTATGAATAATTAAAAATTTATATCCATTTTTTTTAAAATAATATGCTATATATGTTAAATTTATCTTTTAAATCAATACATATTTATATAGAAAAAACATTTTTTATAGAAATGTGATTTTAAAAAAATAATTCAAGTGTTCTCAATTTTATTTCAAATTAATTTTTAATTAGAAATGGGTGTTTATATATTTTTTTTATTTTTAAAAATTTAAATCCATACAATAAAATTTATCAATTCAGTTTATTAGGTCTCCGATACATAATATATAGAAAAATAAATTTCTTAGAAAATAGCTAAAAAATGATTTTATTAATTTTTTTAAATTCATAAATTATTTAATAACAATTACTTAATTTTACAAAATATATTTTTTTTATATAAAATACTTTTTATTTAATGAATTTAATGTAAATTATAAATGTATGAAATAAATGTGATATAAAATCTCATGTATTAACTATTACATGTTTATATCATTTTAATTTATACTATTAGATTCTATTACTTTTCCTTTCTACATAAATTTTATAATTTAGTTACTTTCATTTTTACCCACTAATTAAATGGTTCAATTCTAGTGGTCATAAAATCCAAGTGGATATATATAAAATTAATATTTAATGCTTTAAATTTTATTTTTGAAAAAATGTGTCATAGTTAATCTTAGTTCAACATTTTTTTAAGAAATGATATTTAATATACTATTTATTTAAATAAAAATAGTTTTTTAAATCATGGTGTTTTACATTCCCTACATTATAATAGTTTCATCCTCATAGTATTAATTACTACTCAATTATAAAAAATAGATTAGTGTATAAATCAGGCTATGATATCAACCTCTCTATATTAGTTAATACTTTAAAACTAATATATTTATTTATAGTAGGAAAAAATTGATATTCTAAAACATTTTTTACAAATATTAAACCTTAGATATCGATAATTAATACAAGTTTCTAGAGACACAACTTTTACAACCTCATATATTTTATTCTCTTTTTAACCAAATATTAAAACCAAAAACTTTTATAACAATATCTAATAAAACCAAAGAAAATGATTATATGAATAAGGAAACTTAATCCTAATATTTATTCTCTTATGAAACATTCATTTAACCCTTGATACATTTTTCTCAGTTATGATATAATTCGATCAACCTATAACTCCTTTAATTTAACCTTGGCTATCCATGGCCATTATCTTCATAGTTTATAACAACCCAACCTCTGAAGGCCTCTATCTAACAATATTTACACAAGGTAAATATTTCATCTCACAAATAATAACATAATAAAAATAACTAAAACATTATTTTCATTGAGAACTATCTACATAAGAAAGTTATATTACACCCATAGTAAACATTCCTCCATAATTGATCCTCAATAGACTACCTCTATTACTTCTTATGTGTTATATTCATTTTCATTAACTAAGGAAATGGAAAAATAAAAAATTATTTATATTAGATGATCATTAAGGGTAAACATTAGTGATAAAACCAAATATCCTAAGTGAACATTAAATGAGAATACATGTATAATCATGATAGATATGAAACTTCATTCCCAAGTATGTATAGATGACAAATCATGGTATATTACTTAGAATAAAATAAGACATGAATTGAAGGAGATAAGAAACATGAGAATATAAACATGATCCCTCAGAGATTAAAACATTCATGAGAATAAGATTAAAAGTATGAATAATATTTCAAATATGAAAAAAAACATCTGTATAGGTCACGTTATTTTCATGAGCCACACCATCAGTTCCCATAATTACTATCAACTAAAATGTACTCACGAATACATATCTCTTATGATAAAAAAAGTAAACCAATTAATTGGAGGGTGATATAGTAACCCACTCATAACCATCCATACTTATGAGTTCCACTTAATATCAAGAACTTATCACATCATAAATAACCCATGTAAATTAAATTTGTTTCATTAAACACATAATAAATAATAAAAGGAAAAAATGTATTTCATATTGTTTAACATGAGAAAATAATTCACAGATCCATCAATAATAATAACATGATAAACCCAAGGAAAATAAATTGGTATACATTTAAAACATATTAAATTATATAAAACTTCTATTCAATCAAGATAATAAATTATATGGTATTTATAGTGTACAGATAAATTCTTTATGATTAATTCAATAATATACCAAATTAGTATATGTGAAAATCCTAGGTGATAAACCTTCAATCAATGGAATACAAAATAGGTTATTCACACAAGAAAGGTATTGGGTGAATGTTAAGATCACATATAGTGGATGATTAAAAAATACAAAGGAAGTGATGGATCATTCCTTTAAAATAGAAAGACATTACATAGGAAATCAAAATAAAAATTTGTATTATTAAATTATATTAATATCCTTGATTAATAATAATTCAGGTCAATGTATATAGATTTAGATAAAAACCATTTCTATGAATATTATGAAAAATATATTTAGAAAAGGGAAACATTGATGAAATTTATGAAATATTTTTTATTAGAAATATTTTATAAATATAGGATAATAAAATTATATTTCAGAAAAAAAAATATCTAATAATGGAAGTACCATATCAAATACTAAATATGGAAGAAATAAGTGTTCACCTAAAAATTGTTAAAATGAAAATATTTTTATACATTGATTAAAATAAAACATATGAAAAATATAAAAATGTTATTTAATTTTATTAAAACAGGATAATGTAGTATAAAATTACATCAATCAATTATGGAGTATATATAGAGAAATTTTTAAAATCATGAAATGAATTAGGATATGAAAAAATGTTTGTTCTCGACTAAACTTAAGAGATGGAATCAATCTCAGTTACAATAAACACTTCAAGTAAAATATATTTCAAGGACAAACGAAATAATAAGAGAACATATAAAAACCATTAATATAAAAAGGAATGTTGAATTGTTTTCTAAAAAATACAAATTCACTATATGGATTATCCTTAATAAAATCTTGATTAGAAAATAATATTGGAAGTGACACCCTTACAGGTTGAGTAATAGATTGATCTAAACAACTCCTATGTTCAGTATCATTTGAATCAATGAAAATTTACCGAAGGTATATGAAACGACACCAAGAATACAGTAAATTAAATTAATTAATTAGTAATCACACTATATTAATTGTATAATGATTCTCATTAATAAATATGTCTCATGAAATTAAATTTTATACAAAGAACCCCTTACCATATTTCCCTGCTTATTAAAATGCACTATAAGATCCTATATAAAAAAATTATCTTAATCTACTATTCAGAATATTTTTAAAATTAATATCAATTTATAAACATAACTTATAATAATTCAATACATTTAGATTAATTATTTATTACCTATTTTCAATGTCTGCCATGGGTAATCATGATCATCTTGAACTAGTTTTATAATAGCAGTGTTTCTATTTATTATTATTCAAAATTGAATAATTAAAATTTAATTAAATTTACTTAAATTAGTGAATTATAAAGATTAATTAAATTTAAATCTCCTTTATTTAGTACTTTAGTCTTTATCCTTGAATATGAAATCGATAATGAACATTTTTTTAATGATTTTCAACCCATGGTGGGTGTTTTCTTAATTAATGAGTGAAATATTAATGTATATTTTCTAGAATGAATAATAATTACATAAATAATTATATTATATTATACTCTAAATTAAAATTTAATAATCATCCATGATATAATTTCATATCATTTTCATATAGATGGTCAAATCAACCCAAACATAAACATTCCATTATTAACGATGATTTTGAGGTGAATTATTTGAAATATTATTACATAGGTAGAATAATGATAAAATTTAGTGCATATTAGTGTGTTATATAATAATTAAAAAGTATTTGTATGGATAATTAATGTATATGAAAATTTTTATATATTTTTAATTAAATAATTTTCTCTTAGTATACTTGTTTTAAATGATTGAATTAATGATAATTTTTGTTGATCATAGAATTATTAGGTCATCCAAATTCTCACAATAGTACTTTAATGATATAAAAAATCATATTCTTCCATTAAAACAATTCTAATTACCATCCATTTATGTTGGTGGTGAAAATAAAAATGGAAATCAATCATCTAATGGAGGCGGTAGTCCACATGTATGCATTGTTGAAAATTTTATTTTCCATAGAATGGGAGAAATGTATAATATTTTCATTCATTTAATACTCTAAATTATATTATAAATATCATATATATTTATTAAATTTTACATTATGAACATCCATGCAAGGTTGAAAAGGATAGTTAAATTAGAAATATTATAGGGAATCAAGACCTAAAGGCCGGATCAGTTTATTAGTCTTGGTAAACCAGATACATAAATGAGTATCATATTAAAAAATAATACACTAATTACAACATAATTTTTTATTGTAAATAAATAATTAAATTTGAGGATATATTTATTCCATCTAGTAAATCATTTCATAACATACATAGTTCACTTCTTGGATTCATGGGGAAAGAAACATAATAAGAGTGATCTATAATTATGAGTAAGGGAAAACATAACAGAAGAAATAATGAATCAATGAGATTAATAATTATATAACAGTAAATAATAGAACACATATATCATATAATAAAAAAAATGAAAGAAGTGAATAAAAAATATTGAAGGGTAATAAATGAAAACACATTCCATTAAAATAACTAGATAATGCATAATTAATATGGAAAGGTAAGAATATGAAACACATTAAATTTAATCAATGAACTAAAAATGAAAAGTATCCCTATATATGTCGATGAAATATCTCATGGATTAATAATAACTAAATTTAAATTAGGGAAATGAATAATTATTTAACATCATGTTTCAAAGTCACTTGATACCTTTGTTGTTAATAAAAAGTTTATCCATTTCTAATTTATGAAACAAATCCATCCCATGAGACTACCAATTCATAAAGGGTCTTTCATTAACCGTTCCCCAAACTATAGACATTTCCTTAAATGAACCCCAACCCATGTTTTGCATGTCTAAATCATTCCTCATATCAAATACACAATATGCCTTTTAAAATATATATATTGAATAAAGTATAAAGAGTTATCAATATTTCCCAAAGTAACCAAATAAATTTAAAAGTAAACACTACATAAATAATGGTATAATGTTTTGGAAATAAATGTATCTATAATAGATAATATGGATAATTAGTGGCAATTAAATGTTCAGTGATCACAGGATATTGAATATTTAAAAGGGACTAAAAAGAATCAAAGAAGTGAGTCTGATTACTATCTTGGTACAAATAAATCATAAAAAATCTAGATAGAGATTATGGATGGTATCAATACAACATATTCTAAGTGGAGTAAAATAGAGGGTTGTTGTTGATGAAAAAAAATTAACATAAAAACAATTATTGAAGAAAAAACCCTTTGTTTCGAAAAACCCTTTAAAAATAATTTTCATTGAAAATAAGTTTTGAATTAATAATCTATAAAAATAAAAAATTTAAACTTTCAATGGAATGTTCAATGAAACGATGGTAGATAAATTAATATATGTCGTATGAGGTAAAAAAAGAATTCTCTTTTCAAGTTAAAAAGGGATTGAGAAATGGTGTATTCAAAAAGTGACATTAAGTTTCATTAATTTTTTTTGGTAAAAGTACAAAAGGGAAAAAATTTATTTAAAATTAATTTTAAAAACATATTAGAATAAATTTTACTATAACATGGATTTTATAAGAAAACAGGTTCTCTGACTAAAGAGAGAAATAAAGTCAGGTTTTTTGATAACATTTTTTAAAAACATTTTTACTTCCAGAGAGTGATAGAATTGGACTAATTCTTGAAAATGTTCACGAATAACTTGAGGAGAAAAAATTAATGATTTTATTGAACAATAGTCATATAATTTACTCAAATGTAAATAACATTGAAAGATCATTGATGTTTTTTTGAGGAAAATAATCATTAAACATTCGAAAGTGTCCCATAACATATTGAAACATTTTAAATCATATGGATCATGAAGGGAAAAAATTAATTTAAAGTTTTAATATCATTATAATAAAGATATTCCTAATATATGCTATAAAATTGGACTATATGAACTATATAAAATAAACTAGGTTCATAACAGAAAATAAGTCTTAATAGAATGTAAATTGAGATGAAATAACTTACAACTATGTTAACTAATGAATTAGAAGACTAAAAAAATATTATGTAATGAAGCATTTAAGTACCATGAATGTAAAATAATTCATGATATATTATATCAAATTTTTTTAGGTACACTACAAAATATGTATGTGGTTTTAATGGAGTACACCTCGTGGAATGAAAAGTGAGACAAGAATACCTTAATTTGAGTTTCATTTCAGGGGAACATACTTTATCTTCCTGTATAATGAAATTATGTTAATTATTTACATTATTGGGAACCTTTTTAATGTTTATAAATAATTTTTTTTTATTTATTACTATTTTTTATACAGCTACTTAAACAATTATTTTTTACATCGTGTGTTTTGACCAAATTGGGTTTATGTGTCGAAAACAACTTTGGTAAGTCAACTATGGTCAAAGGGGTCATTATATAACATATCTAGAAAAAAAATGAATATATTATTATCATATTTATACATAAATTATACTTTTAAAAACAATAATTAAATATGTTTATGAAAAACGAATCAATGTTACAATTACGGAGATGGTAGGCCGTACGTACATATAAGTAATGTTCTCGTTTTTCAAGGATCTTTATGGAAAGAAGGTATGAAACGCTATATATTTCCATAATTATGATTATATAATAAATAAAATATTATTTAATCATATAATAATATTTATATAATTATTGTTATGTAAATGTAATCACATCGCGTCGAGGAGGCAGTAGTCCACACGTCCACAACGAGATTATCACTTTTTAAGTGTCTGTGGAAGGGTACAAAATAAAATGGAATATATATATATATAATATCTCCATAAATTGAATTAAATCATTAATATCATATATATCTTTTTAGGTGTCATATTTTTATTTAAAATCATCCTTTATATGTACCATATATAGTGTTAACGAATCACATCACATTGAGGGGGCGGTAGTCCACACTTCCTCAAATGATGTTACCGTATTACTAAAAATTAAGAGTATAAAATTTCGGGTTATAAAATAATTAGATAATAATATATAAATAATAAATATAATATATAACATATATAAAGAGAGTTTCCAATATAATGGACACTGTGAGAGGTGGTAAAGGAAAAATTAACAATCTTCATTTCGTGAGGCAGTAGTTCACCGTACATAGAAATAGTATGTTTGTTACCCATTAGCTGGAAGTGTGTGTAAGTGTAGATAGAATGAATAATATAAAAATATATCAATATATTTATTATATTTTTTTATTATATGAACATGTAGGAATAATATTGGTGGTGGTGGACAAGTAAATGAAAGAAAAGAGATTGTTGGAAAGCATTACCTTAAAAATCGGGTAACTTTTTTTGGTTTGTACCAAAAGTATTCCTTGGGAGAATTTCATGCAAAAGGGAGGAATAAAGGCTGAGAAGAGGGATTTGGGGAAGATATATGGGTATATAGGTGCTGAATTATGTGTTTTTAGAGGTGTTAGGAATGAGGAGAGGTGGTGGCCTTTTATAAGGTAGGATAAAGACTCACCCGGTATTTTTGAAAAGAAGTTAGGTGTACACACGTTTTTACCTAAAAAAGTACTAAAAAACAATCAAAAATCAAGAGTATAATTTTAATTTCCGAATTATTTCATGTAAATGGGTTTCGAAAAAATAACTATGTCATTTGACCTCTTAAATTAACCGTTTAGACTTTTTTTAAACATAATTTTGACTAAATAAATATAATTAATTTTAATCACATTGTCTATTTTATTTGTCAAAAACTAAGTTTAACATATTATAAATTATAAATTATTTTGATTGAAAATGTGGAATCCATTTTCCCAAAATCCAATCATAGAGGTGGTAGAAATTAATTTCAATTTAATCCCACAGATGGGATGACAATGCCGGTTTTTAATATAGAAACATTTGAATGTTTTCTATGTTTTTATAATATATGTAAAAGTGAAATTTATTCGAAGGACAGAAATTGTATTAATTAAAAATATATTATCTAATTATAATTTTAATCAAATTAAATATATAATTAAACTTTTAAATAAATTAGAATAAAAATAAGTTTTAAACTAAAATTCCGTATTTTTAACTATTCATTAAATAATAATATACTTCCGAAAAATCTCAAAAAGTTACCATAACCTAATTTATGTGTTTCTATTTAAAAATAAATTTTATTTTAAAATATTAAATCTATTTATGTGTTAAAATTAATATTTAATATAGGTTCACCATTAAATGGCTGTAAAATTTCCTCTCTAAAAATATATGTTTTTATATGTAAAAGAGAGTATGTTTTTATCTTATTTATATCAAACGTCATGAATGAATATAGAAATCATTTTATTTAATATATAATATATATATTTCCTTTAAATCATTAAATACTTTTAATTATTTGTTTTTATTAGGACAAAACACATTTAGAAGCATAAATTAAATAATATTTCTTTTTTATATCCAATTGGTTATTATTTTAATTTCTTATTAATTGATAACCTATTTATTAATTTTATATTTATATAAACCATAAATTTTCATATGCTTGTTAATATTATTCATAAATTCTAACATAACTGATATGTTATATCATATTATGTTAAATAATAGTATTTTAATAATATATTATTGTTTGGTAAAACTCAGTCTTTTTTTTGTAACGCAAGCCATCCAAGAAAGACAATCTTGCATATAACAGATTCTAACTTAGTGTTTCATGCATTAAATTGTAAAGATTATATATTTAATTGTAAATATATTATATATTATCTAGATATTGTATTTCCTAACACAATTGGTGTCACATGTCATAAACGCTATATGCTATAAGGTTCTTAATTCCGAATTTTGTGGCACTATATTCTTCCCAACTTATTTAAATTGAATCCTCACAATTTAAATAAGTTCTTGGTGATATATGTTTTGATATTTCATATGTTCAAATCCCATATCATGAGAAGGGTTTATAAAAATCCTCTAAAATTGAGATAATGGGAAGTGATAATTTGACATGGACTATCATATAATGAGGTATCTAAGTAGGATAACATTATGGGAAAGTATATATATGTACTTGGAGGAAAAGAATAAATATTTATAAGGTGTTAATGAGATCATGAATCATAACGAAGTAAATTATCAACAGAATGTCGATGGACTAAAATCCATAGATCTATGATGATTTAAAAGACATTTGTTCCACAAAAATTAAGGTATTACGAAAACATTGTTGATTGAAGATAATTTTCCAAATGTTGAGATATTATTTTACTACCTATGAATATAAAAAATATTCCTAATTTATAGGTTTATATTTAATATTATACATCCAAACATTATGTTTACTTTGATCAAATTCTAATTCATTCCTTTAATCCTACAAATTAATTACCAATAATGAGTTTTTTATTCATAAAGCAAAAAAAAATTAAAGGATCTTAAGGCCTATGAAATATTGAAAAGTTTAATTTTTTGTGTTTAACTATCTTCTAAAACCAATATGGTAAATTTTTTAATCTCAAATCCTCAGAATTGATACTATTTTTTCATTATTACCATTTATTCATCAGATTTTTTAACTATAAATAATGAAAAATTAACCAGGACATTGTGTAGGTCAGTGGCTGGCGTGAAACCCTTACCATCCTTTGGTCATGGGTTCAAGACCTATAACCTTTATGAATTTGATTGGTTTTCAACCATATTACATGGTTTCCATTTTTAATGCCAAATTAATATAATTTCAAAAATAAATATGATTGAAATCCGAGAAATATTGTTAATCAGTAAATATTATTTTAACACAGGTTTTGAATACAAACTCAAAACATAAATACTTCATACATTTTTTTCAACATAGGTCCTTTCTTGGTGTATGATTTATCCTTTATATCATTCATAGGATTTCTAAACCATGGCACATTTTTCATCAATCTAAAACACTGAAGGTTTAACATAGGTTATTCATTGTCAAAAACTATTATATTAGGTTGTAAAGATAATAGGAATTATCCTATGCATGTCCCCTATGAGTGATAGACCATGTGAGAATTAAGGACAATTTTCATGTACCAGGTTACCTTGAGTTAGGCTCAGAACAAATTTTTTAGAGTTATTAATCCTAGGTACATCTGTGCTAGATCTAAATCCACTTTTAGTATCCAGACATTGATGTATTTCTCGGAAGACCCAGATAATCCATATCATATAAAAATTCTAGGATGTTATTATATAATTATACTCAAATTATACCTTAGTTATATGTTATCTAAATGATATTTTCTTAAATATAGTTCCCAGGTTTTATACTAAACTTCATTTAATACCAAATGTAGTGACCCGACACCAGGAGTCCAGAAGCTAATGTCTACTACTAATTACATTTTCAATATTAAAAGGAATCAAGCCCTGAATGACCGATCAATTTAGTAGTCTTGGGAAAATAGATTCAAAAATTATCATTTTATTACAAAAGAATAGACGATTTACAATATAATTTTTTTCTTCTAAATAAATATATATGTTCACAGATAAATTTAATCTATCTAGTAAATCCTTGCATATCATTCATAATATGATTCTTGGATTACTAGGGAAAGAAACATAATAATGGTGAGCTAAAATGATCATTAAGGGAAAAATATAGTGGAATAAATAATGAATAAATTATATTAATATCTATGGAATGATAAATAATAGAACACACATAACATATAATCAATAAACTGAGAAGGAATTGCATAGAAAATATAGAAAGTTAAAAAATAGAAACACATGCTATTTAAATAACTAGATATGGAAAATAACTATGACAAGGTAAGAATATGAAACACATTACATTTAATCAATGAACTAAAAATGAAATGTATACATAGATATATTGACCTAAGATCTAATGTATGAATAATAACTAAAACTAAATGGGGAAATGCTTAATTATTGAACGTCAGGTTTCCAAGGGACATGATACCATTACCATCAAGATATAGTTTAAACATTTACAATTTTCACAAAAAATTAATCAAATGAGACTATTTATTCATTGATATACTTTTAATAACCGTTCCCCAACCCCTAGGGCTTTTCTTAAATAGTCTCCAACCCCAGTACTACATGTCCAAAATATTCCTCATATAGAATACACAATATGACTTATCAGATGACCATATTGAATAAATAATATATATTTATCAATAATTCCACAAATAATCAGATAAATATTAAAGTAAAAACTTTATAAAAAATGGTATATGGTTTAGTAAATGCACATATCTATGATAGAAGATATTGATAATTAGGGGAAATTCAATATTCAATGATCACAAAAAATTAAATATTTAAAGGGGAATGGAATTTATAAAGGAAGTGAATGTGATTACTATCCTTATCCAAATTAATCATAAGCTACTCAAATGAAGATAAAGGATAGTATCAATACAACATACCTCATTTGGAGTGAAATATAGGGTTGTTGTTGTTGATGAAATAAAAGAATAACATAAAAAAAATATTCTGGAGGAAAATGTAATCTACTTTAAAAAATCATTTAAAAAACCTTTCTTTGAAAATACCTTTTGAAAAGAAATTATTTAAAATTATTCATTTTAAAATTATAAAGTAATCTTCAATTAAAACACTGTAGATAAATCTTTACACGTTAAATGAGGTAAAACAAAACATTCCATTCTCAAGGAAAAAAGGGTAAGAAAAATGCCTTATTCGGAAAGTGAAAAGAAGATTTATTTTAAATATTCGTTAAAATAAAAAAGTTTAAGAATTTATTTAACAATAAATTTCAAAAATATTTTCTAAAACATTTTACTAAAATAATATTTTTATATGAAAATAGGCTCTCTGACTAAAGATAGAAATAAAGTCATGTTTTGTTGATAATCATTTCCAAAAACATTTTGAGTACCAAAGAGTGGAAAAATGGTACTAATACTTAAAAATGGTCATTAATAACTAGGGGAGATAAAATTAAAGGTTTTATTGAACAACTCCCATATAATTTTCTCAAATTTAAATACCAATGAAATATTGTTAAATTTATTATTGAGGAAAATAATTTTAAATCATTCAATGTGTCTCATACCAATTTGAAACATTATAAATCATAAGGATCATGAATGAATAAAAATAAAGGAAAGTTATAATATCATTATAATAAATATATTTATGATATATTATTTAAAATGGTACTATATACACTATAAAAATGAAACTAGGTGCATAATAATTAATAAATCTCAATAGAATGTAAATTGAGACGAAATCCCTTACAACTACGGTAACATATGAATTTGATGACCCAAAAGTAACAATTCATAGTGAATAATTTAAATACCATGAATATAAAATATTTCATGATATAGTATATAAAATTGGTTAGTAGTTACAACACATAAATGAAATATGTGGTGTTAATGGCGTATTCCTCACAGGAAAAAAATGAGACAAGAATGCTATACCTTGGGTTTCCATTCAGGTGAACATCCTTTATGTTCCCGAATAATATACTTATATTTATTAATTAAATTTTTGAGATTATTTATTTATTTTTTTCATTAATTTTATTTCAATTTTTACTGTTTTTATACAACTACATAAAAAATTCTATTTTTTCAGGTGTTTAGACCAAATTCGAATTATGTGTTAAAACAACATTTGTAGGTCAACTATTGTCAAATGGGTCATTATATAACAACTCAAAAATAATAATCATGAATTAATTATCATATTTATAAAAAAATTATACTTTTAATAATATTAATAAAATATGGTTATGGGAAATTAATCAATGTTTCAATCATGGAGTCAGTAGGTTGTATGTAGGCATGAGTGATGTTATTATTTTTCAATGATCATTATGGAAACAAGGTGAGTAATAATTTATATTTCCATAATTATAATTACATAAAAAACATATTATTTAATCATATATACTTATATGTACATTTCTTGTGATGTAAAAGGAATTATATCTTGTCAAGGAGGTGGTATCCCACACATCCACGAGCGACATTATCACTTTTTTAAGTGTATAGGAAATTGTAACTAATATAATGGTATATATATATATATTATAAATATAAATTTAATCATATAATGAATATCATATATAATTTGTTCATTTCACATATTTTTAATTAAACTCCTTTTATACATTCTATGTATAGTGTGAATGAATCACATCACTTTGAGGGGGCATTAGTCCACACTTCTTGAAATAATGTTATCGTATTCACAAAAAATGGAGATTATAAGGTTATGTGTTATAAAATAATTAAATAAGAATAAATAAATAATTTCTATAATAAATAATTCATATAAACATAGTTTATGTCATAATGGTCACTTTGATAGGTGGTAAAGGAAAAATAAAAAATCATCATTTCGTGAGGTTGTAGTTCACCGTATAGAGAAAGAGTATGTCTGTTACACATTAGATGGAAGTGTATATAAGTTTAGTGAGAAAATATAATATAAAAATATATTAGTATATTTCGGATACTTTTTTTATTATATGAACATGGAAGAAGAATATTTTTGGTGGTGGAAAATTAAATGAATGAAAAGAGATCATTGGAAAGGGTTGCCTTAAATTCAGATAACTTCTTTTAGTTTGTACCAAAAGGCTTCCTTGAAATTATATATACAAAAACGGTGGCTTCAAGGTCTATGGGGGGGGGGTGTATTTGGGTAATATTTATGGGTATATCTTGGATGAACCTATATTGTTTGAGAGGTGTGTGGAATGGGGAGAGGTGGTGGCTTTTTATAAGGGTGAAAAAGGACTCAACTGGTATTATGGAAAATAAGTTTGGTGTATCCAAATTTTTACCAAAAACAATTCTTAAAAAACAACCCAAATAAATAATTTAATGTTAATTGAGGAATTATTTCCACAAAATGGGTCTTGGAGAAGTTTATAGGTCACTTGGGCCATTATGTTAAAGGTTTAGTCCTTTATTATGCTTTATTTTTCCTCAATAATTGTAATTAATTTTAATTATATTCATTAATACTTTTGTTAATAACTATGGTGGAAAAATTAGAAATTATAGAATTTTATGATTTTAAATATGAAATCTATTTTTTAAAATTTCAATCCCATAGGTGGTGGAAATAAATTTTAATTTAATCATGTAATTGAGATGACACCTCATGGTTTTAATGTAAAAAAACAAAAGATTGCTATGTTTTTATAATAAATTTCAATGTTAAATTGATTAAAATGCAATAAATCTTATTAATTGATAAAACATTATCTAATTAAAATTTAACACCAGTTAGATGTACAATTTTACCTTATCAATAAGTTATAATAACAAGTATTTTTGAACTAAAATTCAATATTTTTAACTATTCATTTAAAAAATAATATGATTTTGAAAAATATTAAAAATTCACCCTAAACTAATTTTTATGTATTTATTTCAAATATGATCATTATTTTTACATTTTAAATTAATTAAAGTTCCAAAATTTATATTTAAAATGGGTTCTTTATTAAAAGGCATTAAACGTGCCTTTATAAAATTAAAGATTTTTATGTATAAAATAGAGCTTGTTCATATATTATTGAAATAAAACCTAATTCATGAATATTAAAAATATTTTATTGAATATATATCATATATATTTAATTAAAATCAATAACGAATTGAAATTAATTAATTTTTATTTAAAAAAATCTCTTTTGGAAGCATAAATTTTATAATATTTCTTTTTTATATCAAATTGGTTCTTATTTTCATTTCTCCTTAATTATGACCAATGTATTTATTTTGAATTTATAAAAACCAAAATATTTTATACTTTGGTTAATAATATTCATAATATCTAACATAATGTCTAGGTTATATCATATTATATAAAAAAAAATTTAATAATATATTATTGGTTGGTAAAACTCGGTATTATGTGGAACACATGCCATAAAAGAAGTTAACTCAAGTGTATTATGCACAATAACTTAGTGTTGAATGAATTTAAATATATAATATATATATTAAATATTAAATATATTATAATTTATCAGGATATTATATTCTATTATACACTTGGTGTCGCATGTCAAACATGCTATCGACTAGGAGGTTCTTAATTTATAATTTTTGGGCGTTACTGTTAAATATTGTACCATAATTATTATAATAATAAAATATGATAAAGATATATATTTATTAATTATTAGATAGTTAAAATAATAATTATAATTTAAAAAATAAAATTATTAAGAAAAAAAGAGGATGAATCAGTTAAAAGTCTATACATTACTACTTGGGTTATCTCTTTTATGAATGGGGTTAAACCATGGAAGTGCGTCATTTTGAGAAGAAACAACCACATTAAGGTGGATATTAGTGTTTAATAGATGGTTGGGTGAAGTTTTAAATGATCAAATACAGAATTTTTGTGAGGGGAAGTGAGGAGAAGAGTGCTCCTTTTTAGTTTAAAAAGTGTCATTTTTTAAATACCCAAAATATTTAAATAACTAAAATAGGGTTTGTATGGAGATGACTTGTAACACCCCAAGCTTCTACGGTACGTTTCCCTTTGAATAATGCGATAGCGTGTGTTGTACGCAACCTCGAGTTCTCACACACACCACAACTAATTAAACTAGCCGTTGTGAATAGTAATACCTAATTTTTGAAATCATATATATTCTATATTTCAAAATGGACTTCATTTTTGGATTCGGAATATCAAAATTAGCCTAGGGTGAAATTTTGGTACATTTCGGATAACTTTCATATTTTGATGAATAGTGAAAATTTCTAAATTTTAATTAAAAACAACTTTTTTAATCAAAATAATTAATAGTGATAAATTATGAATTTGAGTGGTTTTAAAGTATATTTAGAATATATTTTTACCATTCAATTTAATGTTTATCATTGGACATAATTTTACAATTAAACCGAACATAAACAAGTGTCAATCTTTTGATAGTTATTATCTCTTAAAAACACGCTTTTTGTTTTAACAGCGGGAATTAATTTTAAATTAATTTCTGCCACTTCTGTGTTTTGAATTTAGGAAAATGGATTCCATATTTGGAATCAGGATGTCCAAATTATGTAAATAGGTAACTTTTATTTTTAGACATTTTGAATAATTACTGCGGTAAATAATTTATTTACCATGGTTAAAGGGTAAATCCGGTAAATAAGGGTTAAAAAAATAATATTATAATAATACAAAATTACCCTAAAACGTGTCTTAACCCTATTGGTTGATACATGGTCGACCATGGGCATCTTTGTGTCAATTTTGGGACCCCATGGATCCACTTGTAAGTGATAATGACAATTTATTTTAATTAAGTTAAAATGAATACAAAAATGACACAAGCATATATCTTTTAGAAGAACAATTTTTACATAGGGTTATACATGTTGTATTTTCGATTATAAATATTTATTAGAAAGATAAAAAGATTTCCTACATAATGATATTTTATTTATAATTGTTAGACAATAAATAAGTTATTTTATTTATGACACAATGATGATGCAGTAATTACTATAATAGTGAAAAATTAAAATAATTGATATTATAAATACCCAAATAAATATAATATGAAACTTTTAATGAATTAAACTAATTTTCTAGGCTAATATGATATATTAGGATTGATTTAATGGACTTTGTTCGAAGTAATCAATCTGTTATGAGTTTCACAAAAATCAACTATTGAATAGTGTCAAAATTGACATAAAAGAGTTCTTAAAACAAATATTATATTATTAATTGATATTAAATTCCAAAAAATCTAAGGTTCGGCCAAGAGACTTATATTATGATAGGTTAATCATTAATGGACCACTTGGGTGTCGCTTGGATGTATATAGTAAGTTTATTAACCATATTATATAAAAATACAAAGAGACATTGTAAAAGTGAAACTAATTAACTTAGAGTTAATACTTAAAGATAAGGTTAATATAAGTACCCAAACCTGTCTAAATTCTATTGGATGAGTTGTTTTCGACCTATCCCCACCTCATCCTTTGAATAGTCAACTTTGGAGCCTTTAGAAACCGAATATGAATTTATTATAAATTAATATTTCTAGCTTTTCCAAAGGTGCCCCTCACCCCTCTTATAAAAGGGCACTCCTCCTTCTCATTTCTTCACACCTCTAAAGCCTTTTGGTTCGGCCAAACTCTGCCCAAATACTCTCCCAATATCCCTCAATACAACCTAGAGGCCTTAGTTTGATCAGAAAGCCAACCTAAGGAGCCCTTTTGATCAAATCAAAAGGAAGAACCCGAAGAAGAGGTAATGATCTCACCACCCTTTTCTAAGTTCATTTCTTCTTCCACTTCTTCTTCCTTTGTTCTTACCATTCTGAAATAATAACTCCAGTATCTCACATATACTGTGATGTTATTATAAATATGGTACAATCATATTCAGTATTCTATCCACCCTTTGAATAACATGTCACCATACGTGCGTACGTACGGCTTACCGTCTCCACGTCGTGGTGTAATTGTTATTCAATATAATATTATTTGGATGGGTATAATAATGATGTGTAACTCATGTAAATAATAAATATAACATGTTAATGATTCTGTATATATGATATACCATCCATTTATATATTATTTTAATATCAAAAGAATGATATTGTCGCTCGTGCGTACGTACGGACTACCGTCTCCACGAACGCGATGAGATTCATTCTCCATCGTAACCATTAAAGCGTAATTATCATTTTATGATTTAAAAATGATGTTTAAGGACTTGATATCATTCTGGATATGAATAATATACAACCTATCCTTTACAAACATTTCTTACGTAACAAAACATATGAAAGAAAACAAGTAAGTTAACACCCGAAACAACGATAATACTAAGATATTATTATCAAATCAATATTAAAAGATCATATATGATATCATATTAATGTATATGATTCTTGTATAATTTAATAACAATTATTTCACCATTATACAGGAGGTTAACCTACCACAACCAAGGAAAAGTACAAGGTAAGGGTTTATTTCACAATCTCTTCATTCTCCGAGGTTGTTTATACGTAATAATCTACTGGGATATCTTTATCATCCACATCCATGTTTCTTAAAAATGTATTTCAAAACATTTTTAATATTTACAAGAATATGGGTTTAAGTCATTTATACCCTTTTTTGACTTTTTATAAGAGGTTTATAAAGGAATCTTTCCGTCGTTTTCAAAACAAGGTCCTTTTTAACCTTTTCGACAGAATTGAGGTAAGAATGTTTTTTTAACTTATACGGCGGGTGCGGTTATTTTCCGCCGTTATAAAATCGTCGAAGCTTTCCTTACAAGATTATAAGAATATTTTCAAAGAAAATGTTTTATTTTATATGGATCTTAAATGATTTCAAAATAAAAGGAGATACTTCTTTAAAAAGAATTTTGATTTCATCTATGTCAACATCCTTTGATTTTAAGATTATTTGGAGTTGATTTATTATGATACAAAACTTCTATATTGAATTAAAGGTTTTGTGATATGTTTGACTAAGGTTGTGCTATATTTATACCATTCATAGTTTATGGTGAAATTATTGACATTTCGTATGCTAGTTTTAATACGAATGTTTATGTTATATTTAAACCTTTTCATATGGGAATGCATTGGACTTAATAAGTGACGGGTGGAGCCCGCTATAGCTCCTCGATGCATCGGTAGGTCTCATGAGACAAACTAGTGTCTTGGCACAAGGCCTTGACAAAATCTTATTTGTAGCCTTGGCACGAGGCCTTGGCTATGTGGTTATGATAGTCTGGCATTATGCATTCCAACATTATGAAAGTGGTTATTGATTTTTGCATGTGATTATTCGATTAGTAGAATATCCATGTGAATAAGTAAATGGCATTATTTCATTTTACTTTTGCCATACCATGTTGAAGTTCAATTTTAAAAGGCTTTTGTTTTAGTAATGCATTGCCTTAAATGTTTATTCTTATTTATGAAAGTTTCCGCTATATTGTTATCCTTACTGGGCATTTGAGCTCACCCCTTTTCTATGTTTTATTTTTCCCCAGGATGTGAAGAAGTAAATTATGAATGACCTGCAGGGATATTATGAGGGGATAGTAGTGTGGATTATGGAGACATTATGTTGTTGTAGTAGTTTTTCATTTTATGATGTAATGTAAAACTTATGAATATATCTAGTGTTTCCAAGGCTACTAAACCAATCGGTCTTTCGAGATTTGATCTTTCTTGTGATCATGCCAATGTTATGTAATAATGCACCGACTCTAGGCAACTAGGGTCGGGGCGTTACAGTTGGTATCAAAGGAAGTTTAGTACAAACCTTGGAAGCTATATTTAGATAAACTCTGATTAGAGCACGTAGACCTAAGATGAACTTTGAGGATTAGTATAGAAGAACTTCCTAGAATTTTGGTATTGTAGAGATTTTGTGAGTTTTTCGAGCAATACATCCCTGTCTGGATACGAGCAGGTAGAGGCGGCTCTGGCACAGATGTACCTAGGGGTAAAACCCGAAAACACCGCTTTGAGCTAGACTCGAACGGGAACTGGTGCACGACAACGGGCCTTGCTGCACTCTTGGTTACGACACTCCCGGGGGATATGCTTAGGATAACTCTCACTATCTTTACAAATCATTATGAAGGGTTTATGAGTATATACTTCCTCAAAGAAAACATTTTTATGATTATGGATTATATCCATAAATAGTTCAATTTATGTTAAGTGTTTTATAAGTATGGGATTATGTATTTTGATGCATAAACTGATCTAGTTTATGCCATTTTTTTTAGAAATGGCGCCTAGTGGAAGAAATGGAAACCGTATCAATGCACGCACTCCATGTAGGGATTGCCCTCCTGCTCAAGATAATTATAGTGTGGCTGGTGATGCAACTGGTGCTGATCAGCTAATCACCGTACTGGGACAACTTACTCAGGTTATGAATAATAACCTTACCCGTATGGAGCACCCTGATCCGCAGCGTGGAGGATCAATGTTAGATCGATTCATGAGACAACAACCACCAACGTTCAATGGGAGTACAAATCCCTTAGTAGCTGAGCAATGGATATTTTCCCTAGAGAAAATATTTCAGGCTTTGGGGAGTAGTGAAAGGGAAAAAGTTACCATGGCAGTTTACCGCCTCACTGGAGATGCTGATCAATGGTGGTCATTGATTCAAAACATGAAGGAAGATGATGAAGTATCAAACATGGAATGGAGGGAGTTCAAAGATCTGTTTTTAGAAAAATACTTTCCTCGCGACCATCGAGCAGATATGGAAAGGCAATTTCTGAGTCTGAGACAAAAGGAGGATGAGAATGTCACAAAGTATGAGGCTAACTTTACAAGGTTAGCGAGGTACGCTGGTGATTATATTCGCAACCCAAGAAGTAAGATTGATCGTTTCTTTGATGGGTTAAAACCATTTCTCCGTCGAGCATTAGTCTCACAATCCTTTTCATCGTACGAAGACATTGTCTCATGTGCTATCAAGACCGAAAAGGAATTCTCTAAGTCTTATGACTTTAAAGCAAAGCAAGAGAAGAAGAGACCTGCTGATCAATCTGGGAATGGAAATAAGGGGAAGAAGGGAAAGGTTGAACATCCATCTTGTGGTAAGTGCGGGAAGAAACACCCCGGTGCTTGCCTGAAGGGAATGGGAGTCTGTTACAAGTGTGGTGAAAAAGGCCACCAAGCTCATGATTGCAAGGGGAAGAAGGAAGCTACCAACGTTCAGTGCTACAATTTCAGGGAGATGGGGCATTATGCAAATGCATGTCCTAAGCGTCAGGAGAACTTACCTCAGAAAAGGCCAAGGGATCAAGGCCAGGCTTATGCTATCACTACTGCTGAGGTAGAAGCTCCGAAAGACGTGGTGGCAGGTAATTTAATGGTTTCCTCAAGTTTAGCAAATGCATTATTTGATTCTGGATCATCGCATTGTTTCATATCTTCCCAGTTTTCTAAGAAAATTAGATATTTCCAATTTGATTTAATAAGGGAGTTGTCAGTTAAAACTCCTAAGGGAAGTATCGTTGCAACAAAGTTTTGTGAATCAGTCCCCATTAGAGCACATAAATTTTCTTTATCTGCTGATTTCATCGTCATACCTATGATTGAGTTTGATATAATCCTCGGTATGGACTGGCTTTCGGACTATGATGCGAAGATTTATTGTAAGAAGAAAGAGGTTACGATTCTTGATGATAATGATAAGGAGCACCTTATTTTTAGAGCAGAATCGTCACCACCTAATTCTTATTTAGATCCACCCCCTGTAGCTCAACTTAATTCAATTATCGGGGAGGAAGAGAATGAAATAACTGTCGGTGAGGAAAGAAATGTTCAAATAGAGGATGTACCTATTGTGAAAGAGTTTGTAGATGTATTTCCGGAAGATTTACCTGGACATCCTCCAGAACGAGAAGTAGAGTTTTCCATTGATTTAATTCCTGGATCAAGGCCTATATCGAAGACCCCTTATAGAATGGCCACTGTAGAGCTAGTCGAACTAAAGAAACAACTAGAGGAATTGAGTAATAAGGGATTTATTCGCCCTAGTGTTTCTCCATGGGGAGCCCCTGTTTTTTTTGTTAAAAAGAAAGATGGATCTATGAGGTTATGTATCGACTACAGGGAGATCAATGCTATAACGATAAAGAACAAGTATCCCCTACCTCGTATTGATGATTTATTTGACCAACTGCATGGAGCTCAATAATTTTCAAAGATTTACCTTCGATCTGGATACCATCAGTTGTGTGTGAAGAAGGAAGACATTCCGAAGACAGCATTTCGAACTAGGTACGGGCATTACGAGTTTACTGTAATGCCGTTTGGATTGACTAATGCACCCTCTGTATTCATGGATCTGATGAATAGAGTTTTCAAGGAGTATCTCGATGAATTTGTGGTGGTATTTATTGATGATATCTTGGTATACTCCAAAACCTACAAAGATCATGAAAATCACTTGCGCATTATCTTGAAGACTCTGAGGAGGCATGAATTATATGGAAAGTTTAGCAAGTGTGAATTCTGGCTTCAGGAGATTTCTTTTCTTGGCCATATTGTCTCTAAAGATGGAATCTCTGTTGATCCTTCTAAGACCAAGGCAATCCAATAATGGCCAGCACCTACGAATATAACTGAGGTACGTAGTTTTATTGGTTTGGCAGGTTATTATCGACGTTTCGTCCAGAATTTTGCCCGATTGGCTAACCCATTAACGAAGCTCACACGTAAAGGGGTTAAATTTGTTTGGACAAAAGAGTGTGAAGAATGTTTCGAAGAACTGAAGAGAAGATTAGTCAATGCTCCTATATTGACTCTACCATCGGGGAATGATGGGTTCGTTATTTATAGTGATGCATCGAAGAAAGGACTTGGCTGTGTCCTTATGCATAATGATAGAGTTATTGCCTATGCATCACGACAGTTGAAAATTCATGAACAAAACTATCCTACTCATGATCTTGAGTTAGCAGCTGTGATCTTTGCTTTGAAGATATGGAGGCACTACCTCTATGGTGAAAAATGTGAGATTTATACTGATCACAAGAGTTTGAAGTATATTTTCTCACAAAAAGAACTCAACATGAGGCAAAGGAGATGGCTTGAATTACTCAAGGATTATGATTGTACGATACACTACCACCCGGGGAAGGCAAACAAGGTGGCAGATGCTTTGAGCAGAAAAGACCATGGAGTTCTGAACATGATGAGAATTGAAAGGAATCCAATTTTCATGGATCTAGTGAAGATGGACATGGGAATAACCAGGGAAGGTGAAACATCAATGCTTTTTCAAATGGTTGCCAAACCATCTTTACTAGAAAGGATTAAGAGTTCTCAGACCGATGATGAAGAATTTCAGAAGAAGATTAAAGCTGTGAATGATGGGAGATTGAGAGACTTTGCGTATGAAGGTGGAATTTTGAAATTCGGGAAGAGACTTTGTGTTCCCAATATACCTGATCTAAAAAGGGAATTGCTGGATGATGCTCATAGTTCCAATTTCTCTATACACCCTGGGAGCACCAAAATGTATAAGGATTTGAAGGAACATTTTTGGTGGGACAACATGAAGAGGGAGATTGCTGATTTTGTGTCAAGATGTATGGTTTGTCAACAAGTGAAAGCTGGAAGGCAACAGCCTGGAGGAGTCATGCAACCTCTTCCCATACCGGAGTGGAAATGGGACAATATTACGATGGACTTTGTCATGGGGCTACCAAAGACTCCTAGAAGGAACGATGCAATATGGGTTATTGTTGATCGTCTTACCAAGTCAGCACATTTTCTTGCTATAAGAGAAGATCTACCCCTGGAACGTCTAGCAAGACTATATATTAATGAAGTTGTGAGACTTCATGGAGTACCCCTATCGATTGTTTCTGATCGTGATCCCCGTTTTACTTCAAGATTTTGGAAAAGTCTTCAGAAATCCCTGGATACTGAACTTCATTTGAGCACTGCTTACCACCCTCAGACAGACGGACAATCAGAACGGACTATTCAGACCTTAGAAGACATGTTGAGATCTTGCTCACTTGATTTTCAGGGTATGTGGGATCAATATTTACCACTAGTAGAATTTTCCTATAACAATAGCTTCCATTCGAGTATACAGATGGCACCATATGAAGCGTTATACGGAAAGAGATGTCGTACACCAACCTGTTGGGATGACGTTGGTGAAAGAAAACTTGTAGGCCCAGAGCTGGTGGAGGAAACGGTGGAAAAGGTGAAAGTAATCCAAAATCACATTAAAGCAGCTCAAAGTAGGCAGAAGAGCTATGCCCATAATCGAAGGAAGGATTTGGAATTTCAAGTCGGTGATCATGTTTTCCTGAAGGTATCTCCATGGAAGGGAGTCATACGTTTTGGTAAGAAAGGTAAATTGAGTCCCAGGTACATCGGACCTTTCGAAATTCTAGAACGAATTGGGGCTGTAGCTTACCGATTGGCAATGCCGCCAAGTCTCTCCAAAGTTCACGATGTGTTCCACGTATCTCTGTTGAGGAAATACATGCCTGACCCAACGCATGTACTCACCTATGAGGAATTAGAACTGGAACCCGATCTTTCCTATTGTGAAGAGCCCGTCAGGATTCTTGATACAAGAGAACAAGTACTGAGAAACCGGACGACGCGTCTGGTAAAAGTTTTGTGGAGAAATCATAAGATGGAAGAGGCAACGTGGGAACCCGAGGAACTTATGATGAAGAACCACCCGAGTCGTTTTATGCAGTAATACCCTAGAAATTGCGAGGACGCAATTATTTGAAGGAGGGGAGAATGTAACACCCCAAGCTTCTACGGTACGTTTCCCTTTGAATAATGCGATAGCGTGTGTTGTACGCAACCTCGAGTTCTAACACACACCACAACTAATTAAACTAGCCGTTGTGAATAGTAATACCTAATTTTTGAAATCATATATATTCTATATTTCAAAATGGACTTCATTTTTGGATTCGGAATATCAAAATTAGCCTAGGGTGAAATTTTGGTACATTTCGGATAACTTTCATATTTTGATGAATAGTGAAAATTTCTAAATTTTAATTAAAAACAACTTTTTTAATCAAAATAATTAATAGTGATAAATTATGAATTTGAGTGGTTTTAAAGTATATTTAGAATATATTTTTACCATTCAATTTAATGTTTATCATTGGACATAATTTTACAATTAAACCGAACATAAACAAGTGTCAATCTTTTGATAGTTATTATCTCTTAAAAACACGCTTTTTGTTTTAACAGCGGGAATTAATTTTAAATTAATTTCTGCCACTTCTGTGTTTTGAATTTAGGAAAATGGATTCCATATTTGGAATCAGGATGTCCAAATTATGTAAATAGGTAACTTTTATTTTTAGACATTTTGAATAATTACTGCGGTAAATAATTTATTTACCATGGTTAAAGGGTAAATCCGGTAAATAAGGGTTAAAAAAATAATATTATAATAATACAAAATTACCCTAAAACGTGTCTTAACCCTATTGGTTGATACATGGTCGACCATGGGCATCTTTGTGTCAATTTTGGGACCCCATGGATCCACTTGTAAGTGATAATGACACTTTATTTTAATTAAGTTAAAATGAATACAAAAATGACACAAGCATATATCTTTTAGAAGAACAATTTTTTACATAGAGCTATACATGTTTGATTTTCGATTATAAATATTCATTAGAAAGATAAAAAGATTTCCTACATAATGATATTTTATTTATAATTTTTAGACAATAAATAAGTTATTTGATTTATGACACAATGATGATGCAGTAATTACTATAATAGTGAAAAATTAAAATAATTGATATTATAAATACCCAAATAAATATAATATGAAACTTTTAATGAATTAAACTAATTTTCTAGGATAATATGATATATTAGGATTGATTTAATGGACTTTGTTCGAAGTAATCAATCTGTTATGAGTTTCACAAAAATCAACTATTGAATAGTGTCAAAATTGACATAAAAGAGTTCTTAAAACAAATATTATATTATTAATTGATATTAAATTCCAAAAAATCTAAGGTTCGGCCAAGAGACTTATATTATGATAGGTTAATCATTAATGGACCACTTGGGTGTCGCTTGGATGTATATAGTAAGTTTATTAACCATATTATATAAAAATACAAAGAGACATTGTAAAAGTGAAACTAATTAACTTAGAGTTAATACTTAAAGATAAGGTTAATATAAGTACCCAAACCTGTCTAAATTCTATTGGATGAGTTGTTTTCGACCTATCCCCACCTCATCCTTTGAATAGTCAACTTTGGAGCCTTTAGAAACCGAATATGAATTTATTATAAATTAATATTTCTAGCTTTTCCAAAGGTGCCCCTCACCCCTCTTATAAAAGGGCACTCCTCCTTCTCATTTCTTCACACCTCTAAAGCCTTTTGGTTCGGCCAAACTCTGCCCAAATACTCTCCCAATATCCCTCAATACAACCTAGAGGCCTTAGTTTGATCAGAAAGCCAACCTAAGGAGCCCTTTTGATCAAATCAAAAGGAAGAACCCGAAGAAGAGGTAATGATCTCACCACCCTTTTCTAAGTTCATTTCTTCTTCCACTTCTTCTTCCTTTGTTCTTACCATTCTGAAATAATAACTCCAGTATCTCACATATACTGTGATGTTATTATAAATATGGTACAATCATATTCAGTATTCTATCCACCCTTTGAATAACATGTCACCATACGTGCGTACGTACGGCTTACCGTCTCCACGTCGTGGTGTAATTGTTATTCAATATAATATTATTTGGATGGGTATAATAATGATGTGTAACTCATGTAAATAATAAATATAACATGTTAATGATTCTGTATATATGATATACCATCCATTTATATATTATTTTAATATCAAAAGAATGATATTGTCGCTCGTGCGTACGTACGGACTACCGTCTCCACGAACGCGATGAGATTCATTCTCCATCGTAACCATTAAAGCGTAATTATCATTTTATGATTTAAAAATGATGTTTAAGGACTTGATATCATTCTGGATATGAATAATATACAACCTATCCTTTACAAACATGTCTTACGTAACAAAACATATGAAAGAAAACAAGTAAGTTAACACCCGAAACAACGATAATACTAAGATATTATTATCAAATCAATATTAAAAGATCATATATGATATCATATTAATGTATATGATTCTTGTATAATTTAATAACAATTATTTCACCATTATACAGGAGGTTAACCTACCACAACCAAGGAAAAGTACAAGGTAAGGGTTTATTTCACAATCTCTTCATTCTCCGAGGTTGTTTATACGTAATAATCTACTGGGATATCTTTATCATCCACATCCATGTTTCTTAAAAATGTATTTCAAAACATTTTTAATATTTACAAGAATATGGGTTTAAGTCATTTATACCCTTGTTTGACTTTTTATAAGAGGTTTATAAAGGAATCTTTCCGTCGTTTTCAAAACAAGGTCCTTTTTAACCTTTTCGACAGAATTGAGGTAAGAATGTTTTTTTTAACTTATACGGCGGGTGCGGTTATTTTCCGCCGTTATAAAATCGTCGAAGCTTTCCTTACAAGATTATAAGAATATTTTCAAAGAAAATGTTTTATTTTATATGGATCTTAAATGATTTCAAAATAAAAGGAGATACTTCTTTAAAAAGAATTTTGATTTCATCTATGTCAACATCCTTTGATTTTAAGATTATTTGGAGTTGATTTATTATGATACAAAACTTCTATATTGAATTAAAGGTTTTGTGATATGTTTGACTAAGGTTGTGCTATATTTATACCATTCATAGTTTATGGTGAAATTATTGACATTTCGTATGCTAGTTTTAATACGAATGTTTATGTTATATTTAAACCTTTTCATATGGGAATGCATTGGACTTAATAAGTGACGGGTGGAGCCCGCTATAGCTCCTCGATGCATCGGTAGGTCTCATGAGACAAACTAGTGTCTTGGCACAAGGCCTTGACAAAATCTTATTTGTAGCCTTGGCACGAGGCCTTGGCTATGTGGTTATGATAGTCTGGCATTATGCATTCCAACATTATGAAAGTGGTTATTGATTTTTGCATGTGATTATTCGATTAGTAGAATATCCATGTGAATAAGTAAATGGCATTATTTCATTTTACTTTTGCCATACCATGTTGAAGTTCAATTTTAAAAGGCTTTTGTTTTAGTAATGCATTGCCTTAAATGTTTATTCTTATTTATGAAAGTTTCCGCTATATTGTTATCCTTACTGGGCATTTGAGCTCACCCCTTTTCTATGTTTTATTTTTCCCCAGGATGTGAAGAAGTAAATTATGAATGACCTGCAGGGATATTATGAGGGGATAGTAGTGTGGATTATGGAGACATTATGTTGTTGTAGTAGTTTTTCATTTTATGATGTAATGTAAAACTTATGAATATATCTAGTGTTTCCAAGGCTACTAAACCAATCGGTCTTTCGAGATTTGATCTTTCTTGTGATCATGCCAATGTTATGTAATAATGCACCGACTCTAGGCAACTAGGGTCAGGGCGTTACATGACTGGTACATTTTAAAAATTTATTTATTTTTAATTCATGGATTAAATTATTTATAAAAGACTAAATTTTTGATTTCAATAATGATACATCATAGAATTATTCTTCAAAATACCAAATCCATAGGGGCGGCAATTTGATGTCCTTAAAATCTACATAGATATAAAAGAGTGTATAAAACCTAGAATAAAATAATATATCAATTAATTTAGTGAGAAGGATAGTTTTAACCTAATTATAACCATCCTCATTAAAAATATTCATTGAATAGTCATTCCCTTGTTCACATGGTCGAGGAGGTTGTAGATTCATGTCATTCCCAATAGTCATTAGATTAGGGAATTGATATGGGTAGTTACCAAGATCTCCATAACAATGAAACTAAATTATTAATGGAATCTTATGATTTAATCTACCTCCCATCATTGTGTTATCCTAACTCTGCATTTTCATCAACATTTTTATGTTCGATGATCCCTTCTTCCAAAAGTAAATAATCTTCCAGTCTTATTGAGGAAATTCACTTAGTGATTCTTCTAATTTTTTTAACATATAAGAAATTGAATATCCTTTACCTCATTATCGTATTTACCTGATCTTTAATTAGAATCCATCCTTCTATTATTTGGTGTATTGTGGACTTTTACTATGTTAACATTGATAATATTAGTTCGTGATTGTTGGTTTGGAATAATCACAAGGTTTGTTATTCTAGCTCCCATTCCAATTTTTTTTCATTGAGGAAATATCCATATTTTCCCTCACACCCATGGTTCATTTTAGTTCCATTAATTACTAAAACCAAAAGGGTTTACATGAGGTAAAAATTAACAACATTGGGAATTATCAAAATCATAAAATGATGTTCAACATTAAAAATACTTTTTCATTTATATTACCGCATTGGCCTATAGTTCATTTAGTTCAACCAATATTCATGGTAGTTTAACCTAGGATACATTAAGAAGGTTTATTTAATAATTATCAACCTTATACCTCAATGTAACTAGGAAATAAATCCTTTATATTTGTTCATAAATATTATGTGACTTTCTGAAGTATATCATGCAGGAGTGTTTATCCAGTTGTGTAGTATTAGGCCTAATCATAATCCATCAAGGTGATAATTGTGTTTATACCAAACTAACTGGTTTTTTGTGTGATTACCCTTAGGTGAATATATGCCATAGCCACATCCACATGAAAATATCACTACATGGATTTTTTTCTTAGAAACCCTCCATCCAAAAACGTTACTAATATTTTAGGAGACCGACCTATACATAGAATCAGATTTAGGGTACTCATCTATATGATTTTCACTAGGTTCTTGTCATTATAATCCAAAAAATAACTAAAATAATATTAAAAGGTAACTACATATTACTCTGATACAATATATTATGACCTAGTATAGGAATTTGATAACATTACAATATTTATATAAGGTAAGAATTGCATCAAAAAAATTAGCTCACAATCCTATGTAAAAATGATTTAGTGTCTTTGAGTCAAGTAATAAAAACAGCTTATTCTTAAAACCTTATGAACCTTTATCTATAATTGATCTAAACTAGACTACATAATGTACTTATTATATACTATACTTATCTTAAAAACCAAGGTAAATAAAAGCATTATATGGGGATTAAATTATATTCTCAATAAGGGTAAGCATAAGTGATACTAATTTAATATAATAATTGATCATTAGATAAGAATTTGGGTATAATCATCAAACATAAAAAAAATTTACAAACAAATAAGTATAGATAAAAAATTATGGAATATGACATGGAATAAAATGATATATGAATTTAAATAGTATGAAAAAATGAATCAATAAAAATAAAATAAGTAAACTTGACACATTCATGAGGATAAAAAGAAAACTTTAAAACACATTTAAAATTTTGAACAGACATTAGTATTGGAAACATTACATTAATGAGCCACACCATCAATTCCCATTATTATGAGAGACTAAAATGTACTTGTGAATACTTATCTCATTATATATGAACTTTTAAACTAATTCAATTAAGGTAGATATAGGACCTTACCCGTCATCCTCAATACATATGAGTTCCAATTGAAATAAATCACTTATCACAGTACAAAGAACCAAATGAAATAAAATGGGTTTCATTCAACATCAAATAAAATACCTATGTAATGAAAATGGGTTTCATATAGATTTACATAAAGAATAATTTTTAATTACATAAATAATAATAATATGATAAAACCATAGAAAATTAACTTGTATCAAATGACATTAGGTAAAATTATTTGTAAATACAATTCAATCAAGATAATAAAGAATATGGTATATACATCATATCGATAAAGGGAATATGGTAATATCAATAATTTCTCTAATAAATTGATGTGTGGAACCTAGTTCAATAACCTTCCATCAAAGGAATACTAAATAGTATATTCATATAGGAATGGAATTTGGTGGAAGTTTGGATCCCACATAGTGGATGATTAGAAAACAAAAAGGAATCAATGAATCAATCCTCTAAAAGAGGATTAAATTAAATTGGTTATCCAAAAATATAATTTGGATGACTAAATTATAATAATATCACTGATTAAGATTAATTAATTTCAATGGATGTGGATTTATATGAAAACAATTTTTAAAATATTTTAAACAATCACTCGGGAAGTAAGAAACATACTTAATCTTTTTTAAAACAATTTAGATAGAAATATTTTTTAAACAAATGAGAAACATATTTTATTTTATAAATCCATTAAAAATTATAACGTAAGTATCATAGAAGATAAAATAGATTACAGAAAGAGGTGTTCACTTCGAAAACATTAAAAATATATTCTTTTTATAGTTTGATAAAAACAACTCGTATAGAAAATGTAAAAAATTTATTTTTTTGAAGATTATCTAGTAGTAGAAGATTTAATCAATAAAACATTAATGTATTTATAAATACATATTAAAAATAATAAAATGAATTAGGACATGGGAAAATCGAGGTTCTTGACCAAAAAACATATATGGGGTTAGTTTCACTTATAAGAAACACATTGGGTAAAATATAATTCAAGGGGAAATAGAATATCAAGGGAACATATAAAAACCTATGAATACTAAAAGGAAAGGTTGAAATGTTTTATAAATAAAAAAAATTATTTAGATGGATAAAATTTAAAAAAATATTGATTTGAAAATTAGATTGGAAATGAAACCCATACGGTGTGAGAAATATTTTGATAAAAACTACTTTCAAGCTCAATGTATTTTGAATTAATAATTTTACTATAAAATACATGATATGGTTGTTAAAACCCTATGAATATGGTAAAATAAATTCATTTTTTATTAAGAAAATTATTTTAATGTTACCATGGTGCACATTAATAAATATTTCTTAGTAAATGAAATTTGTGATAAAGATTCCCTTAGTTTGTTTCCTAATTCTAAGATCCTATAAAAATAACATAAATATATTAATCACATGTTTTATAACCTTATTAATATAAATAAATTTTATAAATATCATTTATAATTATGCTCTATATTTATTATAGTTAGTTTTTTCCTATTTTTAATGTCTGATGTGGGTAATCTTGATAGTTTTGATCTAATTTCGTAATAGTTGTGTTTTTATTTAACCCTCTCCCAAATTTCATCATTAAAATTTCACTAAATTTACTCTAATGTATTAATTATAATTATTTATAATGTTTAAATTTCCTTTCATGATTAATTTAATCATTATCTTAGAAGATGATATCGGCAAGAAACATTTTTCCAGTGATTTTAACCATTGAAATGTGTTTTATTAATTAACAAGTTTAGTATTGATGTATATTTTCTATATTAAAAAATATTTATATTTAAATTTATATAATATTATATAATTAATTAACTATTCATAATTATTTGAGATATAATTTCATATCATTTCTTATGTTGGTGGTCAAAATGACCCAAAAACAGACATACCATGATTATTAATTATTGTGAGTTGATTTTTTTGAAATATAATTACAGGAGAAGGATAATTATATTTTTTAGTGTTGAATAGGTTTATAATTTATAATTATATTGTAAAAATAATAATAATTATTGAATATAAAAATATTACAAAAATTACATAAATGATTTTCCTCTCAGTATGCATATTTTAGACAATTGAATTAATGGTAATAGTTTGTTTATTATATAATTAATATGATCTATAATTTTTCTTAACATGACCTTAATGATTCCAAAACATAATATTTATCCATTAAACCTATTCTCATGGGAAAACGTGAATTTTGGTGGCATAAATAAAAATATAAATCAGTAATCTTATTGAGACGATATTAAATACATATTCATGGTTGATGATTTCATTTTACATATAAAGAGAGAAACATATAATATTTTTTATCATTTAAGAATATAATAAATTTTATAAATGTCATATATTTTTAAAATTAATCCTTAATAACATATGTTTAAGGTCGTTACAAAAAAACATGACATTTTGTGGAGGTGGTAGTCCACGCACACATAAATGTCATTTCTCATTTTCTTAGGTAACAATTGAATGATGGTTAAATCTTGAATCATCATAATAATTAAATAAAAGCATTATAAGGATACGTATTTTATCATTTTATGATGTTTAAAATAAAATTCACAATGAATAAATTCATATAAAAAAATTTAAAGAGAACGAGTTGGCTAGAAATTTATTCCTCACTACTTGGGTAATCGCCTTTATGAAGGGGGTTAAACAGTTAACGTATAGTATTTTCTAAATACCATAACATAATTAAGGTTAATATGAGTTCTTATGAGATTTTATTATTATTTTAACTTAACAATAGGGTTTTTTATGAGGATATGTGAGGAGAGGATCACTAATTTTATAAGTGAAATGTAGTGACATTTTTTGTAAATACCTAAAAATTTTCAATAATGGAAAATCAATATCAATGGAAATAGATCAAAATTGAGAAATAATAGGTTTTATAATATATAAGGTTTATAAAAACCTTATAAACTCAATTAAGATTAGTTTTTAACATTTTTTTACCCTTTTCCTCTTAAGTTCCACATTTTTACCGTTTTGGTTTTCACCATGGTAAGCAATTTTTACCTTGTTAATTTCTCATTTATGTACAAAAATAATATTATCCTTATTATATAATTTTAAAATAAGGATTTAAAATTTTATATTCATTTTTTTATTCAATTTCAAATAGTGATAATAATAAGTTTTAAAATAAAAAATGTATATTGTATTAAAAAAATTTCAAACAATATAACATAAATTGTAAAATGAAAAATATGAGTTTAGAGTGGTTTTTTAAATAATTAAAATTATAATTAAAATTATAATATTTATATTTTCTCTTTGAAATAGGTTTCTTTAATTTCCTATTTATACTTATAAACTAATAATTTCATGAAAATCATTTTAGTTTTAAAAAAAATTATGTTTTACTTTTCACCAAAAAACACCTTTTAGAAAAATACAAGAAATTAATATTGGTTTAATTTTACCATGATAAATATAACAATAAAGTTAATTTTTATGAATGAAAATCTTAAAATGTATAAATTTTATTTTTAACTAAAAATGTAAAATATAATTTAAAACTTTTTTTATTGGAAAATAACTTTTGGAATATTAACTATTATTTTTTCTAATAAATTACTAATTAATATAGTGTTTACTAATTCAATAAATATATCTTATTAATAAATCATAATACATTTAATTACCTATAATAAAACACAAATTTTAGAAAAAATGAATTTTTTTAAATATAAAGTAAATTGAGAATAAATAAGCTTTTGCAAAGTAAAATTTTTTATTATACATCTATACATATAAATATTTTATGACACAATGATATAATTATAATTTCTTCTAACATAACCCCTTATGATTTACATGTAATACCATACCATCAGATAAGCTTTAATTGTAGTCTGAGGTTGCGGTTCGACAACCATGGGTTAAAGATAAATTCTAAGGGTTAATAATGACATGAAACTCTTCCATAACACATTTTTATGGATATATTTGGTCATTGTTATTTATATGGTTCATTAATTATCCATTTTTATGGCTTCATGAATGATAAAAACATAGTTATCAGATCATTGGGTAATCTCCACAAGATTGGACTTCTCACACATGCAGTTTTTATAAGTCCTTATCAGTTCGAGCACTACTTCAGATTCAACCAAGGAAACCCCTAGTTAAGATATTTCCCTTATAGGAATTGAAAATTGGGCATTATAAGTAATAATTTTTATTCATTATTCCACTTCTTCATACTTTCTTAATTGATTTTGAAGTATGGTTACATCAATTTGTACCATTTAATTAAATGGATATATATTTATGGTAAAATTTTATTTTATCATGTAATAATTTCATTTTAGTTTGTTTTTTCATATGAATCACACTATTAAAACAATTTTTATTTAAGAATAATATATAGTAAAATCTAAGGATGTTACATAGGTTCTCTAACATAACTAACCCTAAAATTAGAATATATTTAAATAATTCATAATGTTTTACAAAGAAAAGATGATTCATCAAAGAATATCTATCGAGAGTTTCAAACCAATTGTAAATTTAGTCATATTCTTTATGTATCTTGAAAATATTTAGTTAATACCAACTAACCTTTTTAGGGTTTTTAACCCTAGGTTAAACTCTGTTAGAGCCTACATCCAATTATTTCTATCTAGAGAAGGATTCCATTTCTAGGAAACCACTTGGTTAACACTGTACCCAATTTTTTTATGTATTCATTTTCTAACACTTATCTCTAGGTTTTCAACGAAATTTATCTCATCCCAATCTCCATAATAACAAAACCAATCCTAAAAAATAACTAAATAATTCTCTAATACCAATTGAGACATGACAAACCCACACTCTCGAGTTCAATGGTGAAAAAATATTTTAACATTGACTTAAATAATATGTGAGATATAGCAAGATAAACATTCATATATTACACATTATTTTTTGTGGTTAAAATTTTCATCTCAAAATAGTCTTAGAATCTCATGAATCGACAGTTAATTATATTTTATAATCAACTAAATAAACTAATTCTTCAAAAATACTTGTGAAGATGTATGTATAATTAAACCACACTATCCTCCATTATAGAATTTTATTAAGTTATAATCATATTCATGACTTTGGGAATAGAAAACATAAGAAAAGTGTGGTCTTAAATTACCTATAAGGGAAAAACATTTCAAAATGTCATCATGGGTTAGCCTATAATCATATGAGATACATTTTCATGGGATAAATATCCTATTAAAAATAACATGGAATAACAATATTTTTTATGTGACCTGAGAATAAAATATTTTAATAAAACATAATTTCTTATAAGTATTCAATATATAATAGAATAATACATACCCCATAATTGTAAAGGTTTATTGTATTTGGATACTAGATACATAAAGAACATACTTCATGATGTATCTTAAACATCACTCGAAAAATATGTTCCCCCATAATACCCCTCTTAGGAATATGCCCGTTAAAACATTTTTTTATAACCTAGTGAAAGGAAATATATGAAATGATGATATTAAATGATTATTAAGGGTTAAAAAGGAAGTTATAAATAAATGATTATATGAAATCAAAAGATAAGAAAAAAGGTTATGATATCATGACCATAACAGAAAAAATTGCATACCCAATATATCATACATCCTAAAATTGATTAATGATATAAAACTTTTTAATTTCAAAATATATGAATCATAATAGTGACAAATAATCATAAATCAATCGTGCACCATAGTATCATATCATAATAATTTCAACATGTCAAAGGAATTTTCTATCATGATCATTAAAAAATAATAATAATATATTAGAAATCATACACTCATTATGGAATCACCTAAACATGATAATTCCATCAATCTCTTAAAACAAAATAATCTAGTCAACTCTATTATCTATTATGAGTTTATTAACTCCAGTGTATCTTAATAGGTTCTTATAACTACTATCTCGTAAAATATTCTTAACCCTATCATCACTTAATGATCTCTAAACACATTAATCATTACCCAAGAAATTGGAATTATATATAATTCTTGGCCCACCAACCAAATAATCACAATATATTCATATATATGACATAATATCTTATAAAATTAATCATATGGTCAAAAAATAACCCATGGAAAATAAATAAGTTTCAAAAAAATATCCTCATCCTAATAATAAACAATTACAAAAATAATAATTATCATATCAATGGATGACATCACTAGTAAATCATAAGTGACATCAAATAATGTCTTCATAGATGAAAAATTACATTAAAGGATCACGAAAATATTTCTTGAGGGAAAAAACTTTTCATTTTGAAATAAATTATTTAAAATATAAATATTTCAAAAATATTATATAAAATTATTATTTGGAAATAACCATGGAAACTTTTAAAGAAATATTAAAATAACAGTCTATTCATGGAGGTTGGGAATTCCATTCATGATTTAATCATTTAAAACAAAGAGTATTATCACACCTTCAGTAAAAAGTACATAATTAAGAAAACAGAAAGACTATTATTTTATAACATTTTTATATTAAGTGAAACTTGAGTAAAAATGAATTTAAACAATTATTTAAAAATTTTAAATAATTTTTTGAATTTTGTTTCATGAATATGGATATGGAATAGAAATATTGCTGACCAAAATCAGAAAAATAAGGTCTATTATTCATAAAAACATTTTATAAACCATTTTGAGTACCAAAGATAATAAAATGACACTAAAGCATAAAAATTGAAAAAAAGGAAAATAATAAAATAAAATGGGATTATGAGATAAGGATCATATAATTTCCCATAGATTGAATTAATGATAAACAATCTCAATTAAAATGAGATTTAAAAATAAATCCACTACCTCAAGTGTCAACTTTATTCATATGTTCCTAAACATCTTTTATAATAAATATATATTTATTTTAAATATATCATTGAAACATAATAATTTATATCATTCTATATTATATTTACTTATAATAAGTTATCTCCCATTTATTAACAATTCTTTTTTAAAATCACTTTTCAGGTTATAAATATTTTTTTGATGTAAGTTTTGTTTCAAAAATTCAGTTCCTTGTTGTTTGATAATGGTTACTTCATATACATAATATTAATCATTTCCATAATAACATATGTAATAATTATATACACTTATATAACTATGAATATAAAATTGTGATGATAAATGGATTACATAATTTCATTGATATGGTAGTTCATATGTATGCATGAGTGATGTTTCCACTTTTATGTGGATGAAAAAAATAAAATTAAACATAAATTAACTATTTAAGAAATTATATAATACCATAAGTATCCTACATTTTCTTTAAATCCATCATTATAACAACAAATTTGAATCAGTTATGAATAATTAAAGGCATTGCTTCATGGGGGTTGTAGTCCACATGTACGAATGAGTGATATTTTCATTTCCATAAGATAGAAAAGATGTGGATAATGGTTGTTAGATAATAATAATAATAATTTAGTATATCTAATATATAAAAGTAATTAATTTATAAAATATTCCATATATTTAGATGAGGTAGAAAAAGGAATATAATTGAAAGTACTCAGTTATGAATTATACCTATTCATTGAGAATCCTACTTTGGATAACACCTTAAGGTTTCAAAGGTTGGTATTTTGGAAATAGGAGAAGATATAGGACATGGTTTTGGAAGGCAAGATAGTATAAGGGTTTGGATTTTCTAATATATAGGGCTCAAACATTGTGATTAAAGGAGAATAGTATGTTCCCTTCTATAAGTGAGGGGATAAATACCCTTGGAATTAACTAAAATATTATGTTGGTTTTCATGTTAATGTGGAAAAAATTAATATATTTTGAATAAACGATGCATGTGAGTATAAATAATAACATAAAAAATTTATACTTGTATGGCGGATGTTTATTTACCGATATCACTTAGTTTTAACCACCCGTTGACCCTTTTGATGATTATAACGATATTGAAGTGTTTTACACTTTAGGGGTCATGAGAGATACTATAAAAGGAAAAGTTACAAATAAATGGCAAATGGTTGATATTATAGACCATATCCCTTTCACTTAGACAAATATACTTTTTTATATATTATATTGAATTTAATAAAATATTATTTAACATAAGTTACAATTAAAGTCATTTTTGGAACTATTCAAATAGTTTTACAATAAAAAATATAGAAATATAATTAAAATAATTTTTTAATGTTTAAAAAAAATTATTTATCTAAAAATTATTTTATCATAATAATTATTCTAAATTTTATAACTTTTAATATTTTTAAAATCCATTATTTGATTTTTCTTTTACTTGAACAAGTAATGTGTCAACATTGCATTAAACATTTAAAGTAATTATTACACTATTAGAAAATAAAAATAAACAACCATTATAAAAATATAAATTTATTTTTTGAAAAAACATTTATTACTTAGAATTTTTTTATTCCTATGATAAAACATAAGATATATTAGAACAATGAGTGTGACATTTTTTAATTTTTCCTTTTATAAAATAATAATAATGTAATTATCAAAGGACAGTGGTAATAAATTGTTAGAAATTTCAAGAAAATATGTATATGTTATAAATTAATATTTAAAATGAAATAAAGGAATGTGTTTTTGAGATATATAGGCCTTATCACAGAGTTTCATCCCTATTTACTTATTTTACCCTTACTAAGGTGAAATATATTTTCCATGGTTACTATTCATAATAAATAAAAAAAGAGAAAATTTTATGAAATTTTAACCTCCTGATTCCAAACATGGAATCTAATTTTTAAAATTAAATTTAAATAAGTTTAAATATTCATTTTAAAATAAGTGCACAAAACAAAATGACAACTATTTTTTGATAAATGCATTTTTAAGTATAAAATTTGTTTTATTCTAATATAATGACAAGTGAAAACCATGATATGAATGATAAAATGTTTTATTGAATAATTAAAATATATATTTAAATAAAAACATTCATAAATAGGGAATAATTGATTTTTTATGATAAAATCACAATGCATGTATAAAAAAAGTTAAAAAAATCACCACTTTTCTAACATTAAAATGATTTTATAAATTAAAAACTAATTAATTAATTATAAACATGAGAATTTTATTTACAAAATTTAGTTAGTACTCTCCATAACTATCAAACCTGTTTAGGTGATAACTGTTACATTAAATAATAACAACATAACAGTATATCGTAGTTTGTTTAAACCCAGTGTTGTTTGTAAAGAAAGCTATCAAAGAAATTAATTTTTTTTTGTAGATAAATTTGTCATAAAATCTATGGATGTTATAATTTTTCCACAAGTAAATATATAATTATAAGAAATATTAGATGAAAATTCATATACTATGACATAAGTGTGTATATTCATGAGGAAATAAAACATAACCATGGAGTATAACATAAGCATTAGATATATAATATGGAATTTAATTCAAATAAACAATATAAATTATTTATGGAACAAACATATGCTAAGTAAATTCATAATATTTAGATAAATTTTAATCAATTCCACAAATTAAGTTATGCATAAACCAAATTGCCACACATCGTGTTGTAAGAAAAATGTCCATGCTTCATGCTGTGATAAAAATTCCAAGATTAATATTGTAAAAAATATTACATTCATCACTTTGGGAATAAAATAATGAATATGAATCTTCTTTTGAATAATAAAAATGTATACTCTTCATTTTCATAACAATAAATATGTCCATTCTTCATTTGTGAAAAAAATATCCACACATAACATTAATATCACATTAGATATACACCATTAAAAATAAATTTGCGGTTATATAAGACCACACAAATTAAAAACATGAAAAACATACTTAATTATTCAATAATATCATAAAATCATTTATCATTTAATCATATATTAATTAAACTATTGGATAGAAATGGTATTTGGGAAAACATCCTATTAATGTTTTCATCATAATCTATCAAGATAAATTACGTGGAGGGTATCATAAAAACATATCTAGAGTGTAACATATGGAATTTTAAATGAAATTTATATAGATATAAAACTATTTTTTAAGATTATTTGATAATTCATTTTAAAAAATGAGAATAAATTTATTTTTCTTGAAATTCGTAAATAATACTTAAATTATTTATTTAAAAATAAATAATTTGATCATGATAATTTTTTATATTACATGTTAAAAAAATACTAATTTGGAAAAAAATACTAAAATAATTATGATTTAAATTTTTTTAAACATATAAAAAAATTTAATACTTATTTATTAAAAAGAAAAAACTTAAAAATGGCTTTCAAAATCTAGAACTCCTTTTTTAAAAGTAAAAGTTTTACCTTTAAAAAATAAAAAAATATTAAATTTCCATTTCCAAGTAATTATGAAAAAAAATAATTTTTAAATTAATTTCAAAAAAATAAAAGGAGTCCTTGTATCCTTGTAATAAAGTTTGGTTGTAAAAAATTTGCTCACATGGAAAATGATTAAAATTTATTCTTTTCACACTTTTGACTAAAATAACCTATCAAAATGGTGTTTGTGAGAATGAAATTTAAATCCCCATAATATTTTGAAGAAGTGAAATATAATTCAATCACATGGTAGATAATATACAATTTATATGAATAAAGATCAATATTAATTGTTAAAATGCATAGAACAAATATTGATGTAGTAATAACCCTTATGACATTGTTACCCACTAATTCAAACTACCTTGAAAAAATAACATTTGATTGGTTTTTAAATTCTTTTAATTTCATAAAAATTATGATGAAGGGACTGAGTAGTGTATTATAACACCACAAAGAATAAAATAAGTGGTGAATATGGTATAAATTTCAATGAAATAAAAATGAGTTTAAAAACTCTTACAAATATTATAAAAAATGATTGAAACCCTATTTGAAAGACAAAACCTGAAATAGATATTAATATACCATGAATAAAGAGAAAATAAAGATATAATAATTCAAATAGGTTTTATATACATGATAATAATAAAAATAGGTTTATAATAAAAAACATGTCTCAAATATAAAAATTTTATATGAAACCCTTACCTTAGCTCTTGACATGAATAAAATCACATTAACCTTGTTGATATTTTGAAGATTCTCTTGGATTACCCCTTATAAATGGGTGAATTATAGATTTTACCTTGATTTTGGGAATTCCGCTATTTTTTTGTCTCAATGGACAGTAAAAAATGGAATAATTTTAAAAATAATTTGAATTTTATAGTGCATGTAAAATGGGTGATGGAAGTTACCTTTTATAAGTGAGAGGAGTGGCATTTTTATAATAATATAACCAAAAAGTCACTATTCAAATATATTGTCTTAAATCATGGAAACTAATATAGAGTTGATGTGTGTTTGTTGAGCCTCCTATCAACCATTCATTTTGAGACAAGGTTTTAGTTATTTTAGGAATTTTCTCCATAATTTTACCTTTTTATCTAAATTACTTTTAACACGATATCTCTTTTGTAACCTCATTAATTTTTTTGTTATAACTAAAAACAAAATTACTACAACTACATAAATATTGATTTTTTATTCCAAATATTGTAATAATTTAATAATATTAAAATACAAAAAATTGATAATTTTTTTTAAATAATTAATGTATAATACATAAAAACAATTTCTTTTTAAAAAAATTATTTAGTTTCCAAAATGTTAATGAAGTGTCTCAAAATAAAAATAAAAATTTTAAATTTATAATGTAATTATAAATTAATGTTTTTTTATGAAAAATGTTTCATATAATTTTAAGCCACATTTATATCCTGTTCATGTCATTAAAGTCATACTATCTATAAAAACAATATTTTGTACCATTAACTTAAAAATTATTATTTTAAAAAAATCTATAATATTCATCCTAAGATAATGTTACTATGTTGAAAAAAAAAACAACCATTTTATCTAATTTTTTTTATATCTGGTAAATTTAACATGTAAATTAAAACATAATTTATATTAAAAAAATAGTTATATAGAACAGAAATCTTAAAAAATAATTAAATGTTATTAATCATATTTGATATTAAATATTAATATGAAATCAATGTTTATATATTTTATTATAGTAAATTTAAATTTAATTTTTTAAAAGTTATTAATTATATTTATTTGGGAAAAAATACATAATATTTGGAAAAATACATTTCTTCGAAAATAGATCTTAAATGATTTCCACCTAATTATTTATGATTGATTAATTATTTAATAACCATTAATAAAATGAAATCATAATATGTATATTAAATAAATCATTTATTACTTATTAAATTTCATGGAAATTGTAAAAGTATATAATATATGTAACATATAATCCCTTACATTAATAATTACAGGTATATATTATTCTGAATTCTAATACATTATTCAATTCATTTCAATTTTTTTTACAGATAACAGAATGTGTTTGCATATTTTTATACACTCAAATTCATTGGTTATGTCACAACAATAAAATACTCCCTATTTCAGTATATAAAAATCCTATTTAATATTTCAAATTTTATCATGATAAAATTTATTGCTATTAATGTTGGTTTAGTATTATGTTCAAAATAAGTTATCCAACATAGTATTTATTTTAAAAATTCTAGCTACTAAAATATTGTGTTGTTTCATTATTAACCATTAAATTAATTTTGTCCTCATATTTTTAATTACTACATTTTAATGAAAAAACATTTAATGGTATAACTTAAGATATAATATCATCCATTCTATCTTAGGTAAGACAATGAAAATCATATGTTGTTTACTAGAAAGAAAATATTGAGATTCTCAAAAATTTATTCCTAATATTTTACCTTATCTATCTATAGGTCTTATGAGTTTTTATAGATATAAAATTAAAAAATTTATTTTCTAAATTCAATTTCCATCAAAATACTATAACCAAAATAAATTAGGCAATATCCAATAAAATCAAACTACATGATTATATGACTATGGAAAATTAATCCGAAGGTGTATTTTACTATGAAGCATTTATTTAAACCTATAGTGCATTCAGTTCAGTTATGATATAATTAGATCAATGTATAACTCCTTCAATTTAACCTAGTGTATCTATGGTAATTCTTCTATTTGATACTCTTACATAAATAACCCTAAAAATAAAATATTTTTAAATACTTGATAATAGATCATAAAGATTAGGTGAATCGCAAAAAATATCCCCCGATAGTATCAAAATAGGTGTGTAGTTAAGCCTCTACCATGAATTATGTGATCACTATGTTAATACCCCATAGACCTTTTTAGGGTTATTACCCCTAGATGCATCTATGTCATATCTTACATAAACTTTTTTGATTCCAAATATGGATTCCATTTCTATGAAAACCATCAATCGATAATTTACAATAATTTTTTGATATATTCCTATACATAGACTAATTTTTATGGTTTTCACTAATGTTTTCTCATCTTAATCACTAAAATAACTAAATTAATCCCCAAAAATAACTAAACCGAGATCTGATACCAACGGAGATTCCCTGGACACCCACTCTTAGGTCCAGTGCTAAAAAACATAATTTACATATATCTTCAATACCATGTGAAATTTCCCTAGTTAACCTATCATATATTTCACATTATTTTTATATTTTGAACATTTTATATCACAGTAGTCTCACAATATTAATAAAATATTATTTAGTGTCTTTTATGATTATATATATTAGTAATTTATTTTTTGATGGTTGTAAACATTTCTCTATAATTGAACCACACTAGAATCTCTTCTACATTTTTCATAAGGTATACAAATATTAATAATTAGGGTAATGGAAAACATTAGAAATAGGAGATCTCAAATGATTAGTAATAGAAAATATTATCTACATGTCATCAAGGGTGATATCATAATCATATGAGATAAATATTTATGGAAGAAATATCTTATTAAAAAAACATTGAATAAATGGATTTTTCCGCAAGTCAAGAGAGATGTAATTGAAATATCAAATGAACAAACTTTTACCAAGGAATAAGAGTGAGGAATCATGATACTATATACCCGATCCATGGAGTATAAAATATCATATGACTTAAAATTTTCCATGTTATTGAAACATAGCATAATAAGGAATCATGGAAAAACATAAGACTAATGAAATCAATGGAATCTGAAAAAATTCAGTCACTCTGACCCATAATGTTTGGAATAAAAAGAACGTTTATTTGACATGCTGTGAATAAAAAAATTCCCATGATTCATGTTTTGAATAAATTTTTTTCCAAAATTAAATTTTCAAAAAATAAAGTGTCCATGCATCATGTTGTGAAAAAAAACATCCACACATCAGGTTTTTAACAAACGAAATTTCCATGATTCATATTGTTAGAAAATATGATGGATATGAATAACATCATTATCTCTTGAGATATAAATCCTTAAAAATGTATTCGATGTTTTATTGGACCCCAAACACCAACATATTTAAAATCGTACGCAATTTTTCTCCATTAGAATTCAAACATTCATCATTTCATCACAGGTTAATTAACTCATGGAAAACAAACGAGTTTTATGAAAACATCCTTAACACATTATCATCATAATTCATATATAGAAATAAAGTATGTGGTATCATAAAAACATATCCAATGTGTAACATAAGTAATTTTGAAGGATATTAATATATATAGAAAAATATACTTCTAATATTATTGGATAATTCGAATTTTAAAATGAGAGTAAATATTTCTTTTTTAAATTATTAAAAACTCCTTAAAAATATTTCTGTCAAAATAAAATTATTTAAGGATGTTTTTTTAAATTACCCAATTTTTTTTCAAATAAAATAATCTTATAAAAGAAATAGGATTTCTAAAAATTTCCTTGATAACATATAAAAACACAGAAGACTTATTTCTAAAAAAACACATACTTCTAAAATCAATAATTGTTTAAAAAAAATTCCCATTGAAAAACATAAAAATATTTCTTATTTACATTTGAAGGATTTAATAATTAAAAATAATTTCTAATACAATTTTAAACCATTAAATTAAATATTCAAAAATACTAATATCCATAAAAATATGAGTTCACCTGGAAAATGTTAAAAAATAGTTAAGATCACACTTTTAATGAAAAAACAAATAAAAACGAATTCATGATAAATAAATGAAAATCTATTGAAACATGATATGAGGTAAAATATAATTCATTAATAGGGTAAATAATACAAAAAATATAATAATTTATTTTAATAATATTGATTGTAACGTAAATAATATATAATGAGTTAGTAATAACCAATTTGTTATTAGTGCCAATTAAATCAAAATACCTTGATAGAAATAACATTAGATTGATTTTTAAATAAGATAAATTTTAGGAATAGTATAAAAAAGGCCTAAATAGAGAAATATATAAACAAAAAATTAAAAAATAAATTGGTTAATATAGAATAGGTCTCTATAAAAAAGTGTGACGAAAACTATTAAAATTTTAATAAAACACGATCCAAAACCTCATTGAAATAAGAAATTTAAAACTAAGCTTTATATACAATGAATAAATAGATAATCATGAGATAATAATTACAATTGGAAGAAAATAAACCACACAAAAATAACACATAATTAAAAGTATTTATCAAAGAACTAAATTAGAAACAAAAACCATATCTTAATGCTTGACTTCCATTGAATCACTTTAACCTTGTTGTGATTTTCAATATTCTCTCAGATTACCTCTTAGAAATGTGGGATTTAGGGATTTTCCTTAGATTAAGGGGCCTCTAAAATTGGTATAGGGATATTGGTGAGGTATAAATGTAATATAATCAAGAATATTTTAAATTTTAGAGTGTATATAAAGGGGTAGTAGAAGCATCCTTTTCTAAGCGAGGAGAGTATAGTTTTTGTAATAATATAAAAGGACAAGTCACTATTCAAGTAAACTGGCTCAAAAATTAGAAAATAATGGATAGGGGAGGTGTATGTATTGAGACTCATCTCAACCACTCTTTTTCGGACATGGTTTCTGTGATTCGAATCCTTTTCTCCTTAGTTTTATCATTTTACCAAATTTAACCTTTACAATGACAACTTTTTTTACCCTCAATATATTATTTTTAAAAAAATAATTAGTATTATTGTATAATCTGGGTTTTATAATTCCAAATATGAAAATATTTAATGTTGATAAATTTTTAGAATTGGTAAATATTAATTTTATATCAAAACTATAACATATAAAAAATGTTTTCAGAAAATTTTAATTTAGGTTCTAAAATATTAATTATGGGGTTATAAATTAGAATTAATAATTTAAATGAATAATTTCATATATAAAATAATTTTTTAGTTAGAAAATATTTTTCATAAATTATAAATGCAGGCTTATATCCAAATAATTTAATAAAAGTCATGATATTTGTAAAAATTGTATTTTGTATTATTGACCTAAAACTCAATTATTTATGAAAAATAAAAAAAATTCCTAAGATAATGTTTTTACGATGAATATTATAATAGTAACCATTTTATCAAAATAATCTACCATATAGGATAAATTTAATTTTTTTAAAGAAAATATAATTTACATTTAAAAATAATTGTCATTGATAGAAAATGGAAATTTAGAAATAATTAAGTGTTTTTAATATTATTTCATATATATTACTAATTTTAAATGAGTGTTTATATATTATTTTTTATATTGTAAAATTTTAAAAATCCTTTAAAAGTAATGAATTTAGTTCTTTAGGATTAAAATATATAATATATAAAAAATTTGTTTCCTTGAAAATAGATTTTAAATGAATTTATTATTAATTATTTATGTTTGATTATTTATTCAATAAGAATTAAATAAATTTCATCAAAATTCTTTTATTAAATAAAACATTTATTATTTATTAAATTTAATGTAAATTCCAACTATCTAAATACAGGTGTTATAAAATCTCCTACATTAATAATCACATTTCTGTTTCATTCAAACTTATACTACTCGATTTAATTCATTTGTTTTTTCCAAATAGATTTCAAAATGTGGTAATTTTTATTTATAATCACCAATTCAATGGTCATGTTTCAATAGTCACATAATCCAAATAGAATTATATAAAATTAATATTTATTAATTAACATTTTATTTTGAAACAATTTGTCAGTTTTAATGTTGGTTTGTATGTTACATGTGAGACAAGTTATTCAACATAGTGATGAATCGTAGGATCTGATCAAATGAAAATTCTAAAAAGATGGGGGGGGGGTGAATTTTATTATAAAAAGTTGTTTTAATAAGTTTAATCTCAAAAACACCAAATCCTCTTATTATAGGTTATCGGAATCGACCCTTAGTGCGATTAGAAAAGTCCCTAAATAAGATTCACAATACAGTCTTATTATACTACAAAAAAATAAGAATCATTAAGGATATAATGAATATCAGAGTGATAATCATAATCAATGTTATTAAAAAAATAGAAAGATGAATATTATTACTCACTTTATATTAAATGTTTTGCAAAATATAAAAACCATTAATCAAAAATCAATACAATAGAATAATAATGTAAGAATTAATTACAAGGTATTTAAAAGAATAAACCTCTTTTAACATTAGGTGTAATGCAGATAATAAACCTGAAAAAAGGTATCCACTATTTTATACTTATAGTAAAGTCAGTCTTTACTTACTGGGAATTCCCTCTATATGATAATCAGAATGGTTCTATCTTCGTATACCTATAATCGCTCGATACAATGATTAGATTTCATTTTTCTACCTAGCCTCAGTAGCCCTTGATCTAATGGATCAAATTATTTGTCTCCCTATCTATAAAATCCCTTGATCGTTATGATGATCAGGTGCAAGTTACAATTACAAAAGTTCTTAAGGATACAACCTCACAAGGTGTCCACAATTATAATACTCTCTAATGAAACACATAGATTAAGAATGACCTACTCACACTATTTAAAATTTGTAAAATTCAATAGAAAATGTAATAAAATAACACCGAACTCTTAAAATGGAAAGTTATTTAAAGGAATTCTTCCAACAATCATATATTCCATGTGTTTTTTTCAATGGATTTTGACACTTGAAACATGACAGTTCATAATTATTCAGCATAACGGAATGTACGACATCGTATTGGTAAACACTATTACAACATTTATGAGATTATTTACATTATAAATAAGTCTTCAATATTCTTATTATAGACTTAGTCAGTATGATGAGATTCTTTAATAAATTTCATACGATAATCCATATGAGCATTAGTTTAATGTTATCACTACATGTATCAGTCGGATTGTTAAGAATTTTTTAATACAAAAGTCATGATAGAATGTATAACTTATGAGTTTGGTCAACATGAGTCCATTTAGTTATAAATATACTCAATATGATAAACATAATTATGAATGTAAATTTTATATATGTAATACATTTTAACTTATTCAATATATGGGAGTAGGTAATGTTTAGTTTAGTTTTTTATTTAAATCAAAGGACATAAAAAGTTAGGAAACATTTTTTAACAAACTGTTTGTAATTTTTGAAATAAATGGAATGAATAATTAATAATCAGAAATTATGACTCAATAATGTCCCCCTTTTGGAAATCAGAAACCATAAAATTTAAATGAAAAATAACTAAAAAAAATTTGTGGTCCATGTTTTTTAAGTATATGATATTTATTATTAATCACTAACACTTTAAATCCCCTAATGTTTATAACTATTTTAAATATGATGTAGAGAATGATTTTGAATATGATAAACAACCCCTTAGGATAATATTTTTCCTTTTGATAAAACTTTCCCTCCATTGAAATATATTCTCCTCCATTATAATACAAATTCACTTATATAAAAAAATTTATCTTCATTTAATAATTTATCCCCCTTTCTATAATCTTTCCCCACTTTGTGATTATTAGAACGCATGGGGAAACGTCTGGAGTTTCATGAAATCTTAGAGAAAATAAAATTAATTTAAAAAATAAAATAAATAAACTAATCATATAAAATATAAAATATGAAAGAATATTTATGAAATCATATTTGGAAAGCATTAAAACAATTAAAATTAGGGTCAAAAAGTAATTCATTTATATTTAAAATTTTAAATGTTTTACATAACAAATTCAATTAGAGTTAATAGAATAAAATATATCTTTCTTCAATAGTGTTTCTATAAGAGCCTATATTTTCTTAAACTCGTGATGGTCTTTCTAGTGGTTCTGAAATTTTTTTTCTCGAATCCGAACATTCTCAGATAACTATTTTTTCTAGACTCTCAGTATATTAACTTCATCCTTCTATGATAGGAGTTGATACATCTCTAGCTCCATGTCTTAAATATTATTTTTTTGAGATTCAACATCATTAGTTCCTTCATATGTGAAAATTTTAAATTCCTCCTCAATCTTTACCATTTCAGCCATCTGAAATGATAATTCATTAATAGAATTTGCAGATTCTACCAAATAACCCTTTATTCAATCAAACTGATCATCATGCATCCAAATATCTGCAACAAATTTCTGAGACCATTTAACCTTTTGATTGAAATATTTTATCTGTGGTTGGGAAGTTTCTTGAAAAGTGTTCAAATCATCTTCAATAAGAATTAGTTTCTAATTTAAAGCCTTTATTGACTTATATTTATGATCAATAATTTTATGAAATAGTTAAACCCTAAAATAAATTCCATGAAAATAAGGAATTGTACCTTCTAATATCTTCAAAAAATTAACACCATAATAAATTACTTCCAAATAAATGGTTCATGCTAAATTCGACTCATCTTGATGAACCTTATGAGGTTTTATTTGGATTTTTATTCCTATTCATCATCTTACACTAAATCATATATATCTTCTTCTACCTTTTCATATTCACCTTATTTTTCTTCTTCATCTGCATTATTACCTGCAACTTCTTTTCCGTCAACATTTTATTCCTTAAATTTCTCTCCAATATCATTTTCATGTTCTCTATCTAACTACCTCACAGATCTAAGTTCCCCCTTTCCTATAATTTTTGGTTTTGATTCTTTTTCATGAATTATTGGAAATAATTTTTCTCACCAACCATTCTTTTTTCCTTTATAATCCAAATATGGAACTTTAGCATGAAATATATAATTTTCTTGAAAATATAATGTGAATCTCTAATTCACTTGATCGGTATGATATATCAGAGGCATAACATTTTCTAAATCCCCTTATAATCATTTCAATTAGTTTTCACGGAGCACAACTTCTTGAATCTACTTCTTTTGTTTATTTTTATTTTTTTCTACTAATGTATCAACAATACAAATTTTCTAATTTTTTTCTTCTTCAAGATAGTTTTTGAACTATGGATCCCTAGATTTGTAATCATATTTATTTTTAATCCAATATTCAAAAACTTCACCAGGAACACTCTTTTTCATCCTTTTTTTATTTGGTTAAGAGGTTTCAACCTACCTTCTCTTCTTCTTCTTCTTCTCATCAACCGTTTCTATCTTCCTTGGTAGCTCTGCCTTTGATTCTTCACATCCATCATTATAAAATAACATTTTGGTATTTTTATCAAAAACTATTCTCATCTAAATTTTCATATTGTCAATGAGGAATGAAATATTTTCCCTCACTAGATATTATTTTCTAGAAACTTGGGAACATTCGTATAATAAATTACGATCATACTTATAAAGTAATGAAATACAATAATCTGAGATTTAATTGAGTTTCTTTTTTTGTTTTTCATGGTAAGATAACAAACATGATGAGATCAATCTTTCTCATATTCACTAAAAAACAAAATATGAAAAAATTAGATAATTTCAAATTATCATTTTTTCCATTCATTGGTATTCAAAACCCTTACATCCATAAAGAAACAACATGATTATATAGGGTGAGATGGGAAACTTTTATAACATTTTTTATATTCTAAAAAAAGAATACCCAGCTATTATCCAAGCAAGGGTACTAAGACCATTAAAAAACTTTTTTGATGGAAAATAACCTTCTCCTTCAGAAGGTATTGAAACTTATTATGAAGATTCTTTATATGAAAACTTATATCATTTTCCATATATTGTGAAATAAATTTTTTCTTTTCCATATTCCTTAAAAATGTTACAAAATTATAGAATTGTAGAAAAAAATCTATATTAAATAAATCAAAGTTCCTATATAGACTCTCAATACAAAAAATCTCTCAACCTTGAAAAGATATAATTATTTTATCATCGAATCATAATTTTTATAAAAAGATCCTTCAATCAAACATTATTTAAAAATGTACCACTTAGTAAATCTTCCTTGATGGAAAACTCATTTAGATATAAAACTGGTGAATTAGATGAAATGATAATCGTTTAGACTAAGAAAATTCAAGAGGTTTGCCACTTAGGATTAAATTTGTGGAACAATTGATGTGGGATAGGGAGTTTCCCTCATTATATAGTAATCAGGTGTGAAAGTCCATCTTCCATATTCAAACAAACGGTTGAGATCAAAATAATTCTAATATAATGGTTGACATTGATCCAATGAATGTTTCAAAGAAAATATTGAACTCTTGAATTTTTAACACATTAATCAGATTATGAATTATTCCTATTTAAGAACACATTTAAAAATTTGTAATAAATTTTTTTTATAAAAACTATAAGTATAAAAACAATAATAAAATAACTCACATAATCAAATAGTGTCAATGCTCAAAATAATAGAGATGTACCTTTTAGAGTGAATAATTATATCGGTATGAATATCCTATTATTATTGGGGTTTTTAAACTATATATATTACAATAGTTTTGAAAAAAATACTAAATATGATGGGTTATGTACAAAAAAAAATTCACAACAATTTCAATATAAAATCTAATGATGATATTTTTTATATCCCAAAATTTTATTTAAAAATTTGATTAATTTTTTTTACATTTTTTGATTCTAATGAACCTTCGGAGAATCCTTACTCTGAAATTTTTTTATGTAAATATTATTCCATAAATCTCATTATGACAAACTTTTTAAGGAAAATTAATTTTTTAGAAAAATAAAAGTTTTTATGAAAAACTAAATGTTTTTAAAGAAATCAAAATGTTTTAAAAAAACACAATACATATGTCATCCCACTATGAAAAGGAGTATTTAAATTTGAGGGGATTAGTTAAAAAGAAGTATATATTAATGTTTTATTTATGTTGATAATTTCAAGATATAGTTTGATAATTTCAAATCTACTAGTACTAAGAGGTTTAGTAAAAATTCCAGCAAGTTGATATTGGATTCTAATTATTTGTAAAATTATATCTACTTTGAGTGTGTGATCCCATAGAAAATTATTTCTTATATCCATGTTCTTATAAATTTAATGATGTGTTGAATTTTAACTTAAGTAAGTAGAACTTTTATTATCACAAAGTATTTTAGTTTTAGTAAAACTAATGCCATATTGAGTGAGTGTGTGTTTAATCCAAAACACATGGGTACAACAACTTCCGCCTACCATATATTCATATTTAGAAGTATAAAGTCATAAAATGTGTGGTTTATTATATAAAAATGAATCTAATAAGTTTCTTATGAAATAAAAGGTTCGAAATTTACTTTTCCAATCCATTTTACAACTATCAAGGTCAGTATATGAAAAAAAATTGAAAACTTTTTCATAAGAATATAAAAGTAATAAATCAATAGTTCCCTTAATATAATGGGAAAAAATCCATTTATCATATTTTAAATGGGATTCAATTTTATTATCTTTATATCTTTCACATAATCATACAGAAAGCATTAAATCTATTGAATTAACATTAATGAAAAGAAAAATTCTTATCATACCATGAAAAGTCTTTTAAACGGGTTCCCTACCTCATAATGATCTATAGTATTTGAGGTACTGATGGGCGTTCTAATAATTTCAGTATTGTTATATCCAAATTTTTTAATAATATATTTTATATACTTATATTGAGATATAAATGTTCATTTAGTATTTTGTGAAATTTAAAAAACAAAAAATATGTTCACTCACCCATCATAATCATTTAAAACTCACGTTTCAGGAAATCCATAGGAGAATATTTTAAATATTATTAAGTTGATCTGAATATAATGTCATCAACATAAAATTGTATAATCATAATGTTTTTTATTAACTGATTTTATCAAAAGTGTTTGATTCACAACATCATTAATAAAATTATTTTGAAACAAAAATATTATTAACCAATAATACCAATCTCTATGGGGTTGTTTAATTCCATATATTTTTTTGGTAAGTTTATAAATGTATTTAGGATATTTTTTATTTTCATAACTCAGAGTTTGTTCAACGTACATTTCTTATTGAACATATTTGTTAAGAAAATAACACTACACATCTATTTGAAAATGTATAAAATTAAAGAATGTTGCAAGTAATAAAAGTATTATAATAGCTTCAAGTATTGCTATTGGTTCATAGGTTTCATCATAATATATACCTTATTTTTGATTATAACATTTATCAACAAGTATATCTTTAATTATAACAAGTATTCCATTATCATCAAACGTATTCTAAAACACCCATTTTACTCTAATTATTTATGTTTATAGGGGTCATTCAACTAAATTTCATACATTGTTTAATTCAAGTTCATTGAGTTCATCTTGCATTAACTAAATATAATCCCCATCACCTAAAGCCTCATCAATATTTATATATTAAAATTGGGATAAGAAAGTTGTATATTCAATTGCATACCTTAAGGAACTTCCACTCCTAACTAGTTGATCTACATAACCAATGATAATTTCACTAGGGTGATTACTATGAAACAACTGACTTCTTTGTGGGTGTTTTTTTTGTCTCAATCTCTTTTTCATGAGACAAGTTTCATGTAGTAAAAAATGATTTCTTTATACATTTTAATTACTTACATAAAAATTAATTTTTAAAAATTAATTAATTTAATTCATGGAATTTATAAATCCATATCATATAATTACTTCCAATGAATTATGTTTCGAAATTTACCAAAGTGGTATAGGATTTATGTTACAAAATCTATTCTTGTTGTGATTATTTATGTTCAAGGTAACTTTGGGGGAAGTCATATAAAATTATTTTATTTAAAAAAATTACTTATATTATATTTTTGTAATGAAATTACTTTACTTTTTCAGTTTCATCTTCCTCAATTATTTAATAAAGGAATATCATGAAATTTTCTTGTAAGTAATATTGATCTTGTATATTCTTTTTCTTATTGAATATTTCTTTTCCGTATATATATATCCTAATTAAATTATTTTAAATAATGTTTTAATATTATTTATATATTTTAAATATATTTTAACCGGTGGTTTAATTTTTTTTAAAAAAATTAAATGGAATAATCCTATCATTTTTCAAACATGGTACGTTTTTATTATCTTTTGAAAAAGTGTGAAAAAATGTTTTCATTTAGATTATTTGAAATCAATGTAATTTCACATCACCAAAAAAAATTCCTTAAATATTTATTTTATTATTTCTTAGTTTATTTTCAGGGATTTTTTATGTAATATTTTAGAATTTTTTTTTGATTTTAACGAAGTGATTTCTATGAGAAAATTCTATATTGCTGATGGAATTTTCTATGTGATCTTTTAAAGAAGTTTTTAATATATGATTACCAAAATTGATCTTGTAGATTGATTTTAAATTATATATATATATATATCAACTATATACATATACTATTATCCCTTATTTTTATGGGTTAATGTCGGCCTTATGTTTATTTCTCAAATGAATTCTTTATGAAATTTCATTTGATTATGATTTGAGGAAAGATTAGGAATCCAATTTACTTCCATGGGTAATTATTAATATTATTATAAATTATTATTTATTGACTTTTTTAGTAAACATAATCATTAACATGTTGTGATGGGTGCACCAAGATAATACTTTAAGGCATTATGTAAACTTTTATCAGAAGAAAATTATGTATTGGATTAAGGAGTAAACAAAATCAATTATGGGACTATACCCACCATGTGATGTTTAATTGACCATTTTCCCAGACTTTTGATTGTTTCATGTTATATTTTTATGGCAATTTTCTATGTTTCTATGATCTTATGAAAATATTTTATTTCTGTTATGATCCTATGAAATTATTAATAATCCTTATCTTTTATGATATCATGATTACTCCCTTATTGGATTTTTTAGTGAACCCATTTCATTTATGTATTACCCAGGTTATCCTATATAGTTTTATGAGATCAAAGGTATTTAGTAGCACACTAACGATAATAATAATAATGATTCTTTTTTTAGTTTCTTTTAGATGTTTTATATATCAAGTCTTTTAAATATATTATACCTCACAATATTTGTGTTATATTTGTTAGATGTTTATGTAAAAATTCATGTAATAATTAGTTTAAAAGCCTTATGTGTCTATATCAAGAACATATTTTATTAGATTAGGAGAAATTATATATTTCTCAAATAATTAATACTAAAGAAAAGATAAAACGTAATGATATTCCCCTTATAAGGGAATATACTGATGCGTTTGTTGATGAATTACATGATAGTCTTCCATGAGACAAGGTTGAATTATCAACTGATAATATACCAAGAGTTTTAATAATATGAAATGATCCATATAGAATAGATACTGTTGAACATGAATAATTGAAGATACAACTGCAAGAGAATCTGGATAAAGGGTTTATATGACCAAGTGCTTCAGCATGGGGTGTGTTCATCATATTCACCAAGAAGAAGGATGAGCCATTGTTCCTTAGTAGTTAATATCATGAGATAAAAAGGTAATAGTAAATATAAAGTATCCTCACCAAATATTTATGACTTTTTTAATAGCTATATGGACCACAATACTTCCTCAAGGATCATCTTCAGTCAGAATTTTATCTTATAGTGGTAAAGATTGAGGATGTCCCCAATATATATTTTCATATAAATTATAGGCACTATGAGTTAATAGTGGTTTATTTGGGATCACTAATATTCTAGTTATTTTTATGGACTTAATGAATAGTGTCTCTAGGGATTAACTAAATAAATTTTTGGCAATATTAATTGAATATATTATTATCTACTTCAAAACAAAGGAGGAATATACAGAACATTTTAACATTGTAGTGAAGACCTTTCATGAGGATTTTTCTAGGAGAATTTAAGAAATTGTGATTTTTATAAGGTTCAAGTAACATATATGGTGTATGTTATCACCGAAAATGGTTATATATGTATCCTTTGAAAACAATGGTAATAAAATGACTTCCTAGACCAAATTTTATGATGGGGATCAATATTTTTCTTCAATTAGAGATGCACATCATCTATTTGTGATAAACTTCTCATGATTTTCTGGAACATTAACCAAGATAACATAGAATGGGGGGGTGGGTGGGTTATGTTTTTCTAGAATAATGAATCAACTAAGATATTTAAAGTGTTAATCAAGAATCTAATCACTACACATGTACTCACATTACCCACAAGAATAGAAGGATTTGTGATATAATGATATAGATCATAAAGGGCTTGGGTTGAGTACACATTAAAGATGAGAATATGATAGCCTATTTCACCTAATTATTAAAGACCTGTGATCTTAACTACAAAACACATGATATATAATTAGATGATTCGATCTTGATGATGAATATAAGGTAACCTTATATCTATGGGAATAAGTGTGAATTATATAAAGATCATAAAATTCTTAAGTATTAATTTATTGGAAAAATTATCAATATGTTATAATGAAGGTTGTTATAGCTTATAAAGGATTATTATTGATCAATACATTACCACCGTTGGATGGTAAATAAAGTAGATGATGCTCTTAGTAGAGAGGATATTGAAACCCAATTCATAATGAGGATCTAATGTTATAAAATCTTCTTAGACATGAAGAGGATGGATATGATAATAATGAAAGGATGTTTATACCAAATTTCTCAAATAATTTCTCAACCATCCATTCCTGAGAGGATCACGAAGGCCTAAAAATATTATGTGGATATATACAAAAATATAGTGAATATACTAGAGTTTAATTTTTCTAATGATTGTTTTATAAGGTTTGTAAAACAGATTTGTGTTAGATCAGAACCAGAAATGAGAAGGATTATTCTAGATGATAGTCATAGATCATAATTATCTATTCCTCCAGAAATAAAAAGATTTATTTTGATCTAAATAAAAAATTCACATGGGATAACATGAAGAAGGAAATTGTAGAATATTTATCTCAATTCATGGTATTCCATCAAGTCAAGGATGAACAACATAAGCCTAAGAGAATTATGCAATCATTTACCATGCCAATATTAAAATGGGACGACACAAACATGGATTTTTTCAAGTAATCAACAAGACATATATAGGAAATAATTATATTTTTGAGGTTTTTAATAACCTTTCAATGTCATCACATTACATTACTATTATGGAAGAATTCTTTATTGGCCAACTGGAAAAGAAATATACAAGGGAAGTGGTAGGACTTCATGGAGTTACACTCTACATTGTATCTGATCAAGATCCAATTTTCACATCAAGGTTACATCAAAACAATTAGTAATAAATGGATAATGAGTTTAGTTACAGTAATTCTTATCACCCATAGATGGATGTTCATTATGAAGAAACCATCTATACTCTACAGGATATGCGGAGATTTTTTTTCAATGGATTTCCAAGGATGTTGGGATCATCACATTCCCCAAGTTGAGTCCAAATATAATAGAAGTTTCCAATATATCAATAAAATGTAATATTAGGAAGCTTTATATATTGCAAGAGGTTTTGGAAATCAAAATTTTGGGACAAATTTTGAGAGCGGAAGCATATGGGACCTAATATTGTCTAAGAGAGAGATATATGGTTTAAAAAAATTCAACATCATATGAAATCATCACAAATTTGATAGAGACAATATGCATACAATCATCAATGAGACCTAGATTTTGAGGTCATAGATAAGGTGTTCCTTAATATAACTCTATGGAATAAATTCATGACATTTGGGAATAAGGTGAATAATAGTCTAAGATACATCGAACCCTTTGAGATCCTTGATTTCATCATATCCATAACCTATCTACTAGCACTCTAAAATAAACTATTTTGAGTATATGATGTGTTCTATGTATCCCTCTAGATGAAGTTCATGTAATACCCCTCACATGAAATAAAACTGTATGTGTAACCCATAGATAATGATCTCTCATATAAGGAGGAGTTTATTGCGATCTTATATCATATAGACAAACTTTTATGAGATAAGAAAAATATCATGGTCAAAGTGCTATGAATTGATGACAAGTTTGAGAAAGAAACATGGTAACCAAATGTGGTGATGAAATATAAGTAACCTTATCTATTCGATTATAAAAAATGAAATTTTCATGTGTTAATTTTTAAAGGGGGAAGAATATAACAACATTAAATTTTATAATGAAATTACCTTTTGATTGATTAAATACTGTATAGTTATAGGAAACAAATGCCTAAAATTAGTTAATTTGGTCCAATTAAAAATGATATCCCATGGTATTTAAAATTTCATTATGTATCTTAACCATACATAATATTTCCATTGTAAAACAATAACAAAAAAATTTATATTAAGGGTTATGATAATGTATAATTGACAGAGATGAATGAAACTATGGCCTCAACCTGTAGGATTGTATCATATTAAGGATATCTATTGATGATTTTGGGGGAGGTGTAATCAATGTGATTTTACTTTGACGAGACTCAAGATGAGATTCAATAACTAAAGCTCAAGTAAAACAATTTATGGGATTAGTTTATTTTTTTTGAGATCATAACCCAAACAAATTTGACCAAACCACCCCATTAATGCACCACCATCACACACCTTACCCTAAGGCCATACACTGATAAAATTAGGGGTTATGCATCTAGAACCTAGTAGTATGAATTTTTATATTTTCATCTTATTGAAATAAATATTACTTTGATCCCTTTTTATTATAAATTTATCAACGATTATATAATGTGTTTGATAAACAATAGGTTTTGATCAAAATTTTATTTTTAGGAAATATATACTATCACTTTAGACACTCTTTAGATAAATTAAATAATTTTTGTAATAAATTTTATTTTGATAAAAAATTATTTTAATTTAAATATTATTTAAATATAAATGATATTATAATTTAATAAAGTGTAAAGTAATTTTTATAATGTCCAAAAAGTAGTTAATATCGTAAAAACTGATATTTTCTTATAAATGGGGATTTTTTCTTAAAAGATAAAATTATCAAATTTAAAAAAAAATATTTTGATAAAAAATATTATTTTTGAAATCTTCACATTGAAATTATCCAATGGTGATTTTTTTAATTATATGAGATAATTTATTTTTTAGGTAAAATTAATTGTAAAAGAAGCATACAGTTTCTATTATGGATTTATAATGGCCCAGACATGATGTAATACATACCATAAAAGTAAACCACTACCAAATATATAATTTATCTCTTTGATGTTATTTGATTTATTTTATTAACCGTTAATGAATCATTTTAAACCAATATTATATTTTTATGTTTTAGAATCAATTCCTTATGAACATTACACACTTCCACATCAAAAATGGTGTTATATTATAGAGTTGCATTATTATTCTAATAAAATATTAAAATGCACCTCTATTTGGAAAACACATGTGTAAAAAACATTTTTAGGTATTTTGTTTTGAATATTTTATCATATAGAGTCCAAAACTGATCATTAGAAATTAATTAAAAATTTCCATGTCTTTTTATATAAATTCTCACCCAACCTCTAACATATATTAAAAAAAACATTTATAATTAACGTAATCTTCATATTCCTTTTGAAATCCATAACAAGGTGTAAAAAATCTTTTAAGAAGCTTATCCCTATCTTTTAAATGCACCCTTTCAATGTAATGGATTATCTCCTCTTCCACTTTATTAATGAAAATTATTTGTATTATTCCATTTGATTTAAAAAAATTAATATTAGAGTGTGTTTTTATATGTAAATTTTACTACCCATATTATTTCTAATTAATGATATACCACCTATTAATCTAATTAAACTCATTCATTAATCTTTATATACACCAATTATACTGCTGAAACTATCCTGTGATTTTTCCATGCCAATAATTTTTGTTGTGAATAACAATCCCCATTTTCACTCAAGGATATTACCCTAGATGTTCCTATCATTAATTTATTTGGGGCTTCAATATATGTAATCTAAACTCCTTTTTTGGTTTGAAAGTGATTATAGTTCTTCTATGTTGTATGTTCTATGTTTCACACTTATTCGTGTAAATGCCCTTGGGATCCACTCCTTCAGATCATCCTGATTCTTTTCTTATTTTTCTATCCCTATGAAACTATGTTTTTATTATTCTTTATTTTAATAAAATTAATAAAAATGTTTTGTATCCTTCATATGAAAAAAATGGGAGGGAATGAAATTTTACATCCCTTCAACTTTATAAGAAATGTTTTTATCTCATGATATACCATGTATGGTGCCTAGGTGGTTATATAAAGAAAACTATGTAATGATGTTCTTAAGGTTGTACTTGGATTAGGCATATGATATCATGTTATATGTTGTTTCTTAATTCCTATGTTACCATGATGTTATCATCTTATATCATGTTTTGATGTTCATGTTTATGATTATAACCCCCTTTATAAAGCCTTTATATGTCGTGTAACTAACATATATTACTATATAATGTTATGATTTGATTATTCCCCTAATATGATTTATAACTCACCCCTTTACTAGGTATGTAACTTAAAACTCCCCTATTATATTAGAATATTAATGAAAAAAGGCATGATTTGATGTTTTTTAAATATTTCACTATACCAAAGTCTCTTGTTATTATATTATATACATAATTCCCCAAAGACACTAAGCCTCATGATCATTTAGGATTGTATTAATTTCATCATTGTGTAATAAATAAGTAAATTAGGAATTTAAAAGTTATAGGTTGTAATATCCCTTGTGATTTGGAAGGGTTTCTCATTGGGAGTAACTGTATGGCTGATTTCTATAATTTCCCTCCTAACCTGGATAAGAAATATTTTTTTATAGGAGGAGGGTTAATAATTCCTACATCATTATAGGATAGGGTAGACCAATCGTGGCTGCCACAAATACCCCACATCATTGGGGATTTAATGTTCCCAAGGGTTGTGATAGTGGTAGAAATATCTACACCCCTCTGGGATTTGGCTGATCCTATATTAATTTTAAAGAGGATGATGATGTTACCATCTTTATTTTTGGTCCCTTAACCCTAATTTGCATTAGATGTAGACAATCATCTAATCTTGAGATTATTTCAATTTAATTATACTTTGTGGTTGAGGGATTCACATTCATTATGTGTGATTTTCATTCATCCTTCTTGGAGGTCTAATGTAGAAGTCTATTGATATAACTTTCATATCGATTATGATGTCTTTGAGATCGGGAGGTGATAAGAATTTTCCAAACTGGCCAAATAGAATATTTATATCTAAAACCCAAGCATTGGTTTGATATAATATAATCATAGTCTGTTCCTCCTTATGTAATGTGTTGATTACTGAATAGAGTTATGAGTAGTTCTCTATACTCATTCCATCCCCTAATGCATATTCTAGGAGACGAATCATTAATTCTCTGAAAAAACACCTTCATACTATTAACAAAACCGTGATATATAAAATCAATTTTCTTTTCCTCCTTTAGGTTTCGATCCAATAAGTTGGAAGAAAGACAAACATAGTGATAGAGTTAACCTAGTGTAACATCTTGTTACCTTTATTAGGTATGTTATCCATTTTTAAAGTTCCCTCATTGTTTTTGAAAATGTTAGATGTAATTTTCTATATTTACTGTAGGTTGCAGAACATGTACGTGTCATGTAATGAGTTCTAGATATACGTCATGAATGGTTAAATCATGTTGTGGCCTATTACACATCATGTACATGAGTTACACATCTTGTAGGGGTTAAATAGTGAATTTTTAACTCGAAGTGACTGGTTTTTCAGCATAGATATGTAGTGTGTCCAACACGCCATGACCACAGGGTACACATCAAAACATGTCTCATTCCAAGGTTAAAGTCATGTATTGAAGTGTTTTTCTTGTTCCTTTTCTATCTATACTTCATGGTTCTCGACCTAAGGTAGTTCTGGTTTGTTTATGAGAGACTGAACATCTACCAGATCGATCCGATCAGTGTTGGATCTTCATTTTTTTTGTGGTGCATCTCTCCAGGTAAGGGTTATTTCTAGTTATTCCTTTCTCATGGTCACAAAAGCACTCTATCCAAGCATTACCAGATCTTCTAATACATTTTGTATTATCCTTGTCGTATTATTCTAGATCTATTGTGAGATATTATTCCGGAGGCCTTGTTTCCTTCATTGGTTGTGGTGCAGAGGATGCTTTCCTTGAAGGAATATGGGTTTCCTATCTTATACCAATTTTTTTAGAATTAAATTAATCTTACCATGGATTGGATTCTAGGGTCTCTGTTGGTTTTATTGGGTTTCGTTCATGGATTTGGACTCTATTGTGGGCATGTGGGACATGAAATTTGAGGTAGGTTGATTCGTATTTATCTAATGATAATGAACCTGATTGTTTTTATTTTCAAATTGCTTTATAAATTGATTTATGAAATTTAAATGATTGTTGTGTGCATTGAAAAAAGATTTTGAAAGAAAAATGGTTTTCCCTGGCTTCTGATAAATTAATTATAAATGGTTTTGAATGGTATTTAAGGCATTAAAATGTGTTTGTGGAAAAGAGTACATGGGTTACCTTTAGTACATTGGTGGAAGTTTTATCATGAGGCCATCATCCATTGAATTGTGATTATCAAGGAGGTTTTTCTTTGGGATTTCCTCCATTTACTAATCCCATTGTTCTAGGGGACCTATAGGGATGTATTGAGGGGTTTACTCATGGGGTATTCCCTTGATTCCTAGGCCGGTGTTCTAGGATCAGTTTTTGTACACTTGATTCTTATAGAATGAGTTGTATACTATCTATACCTATAGTATTCCTTGATGTGTGATACATATTCTTATGTTTATTATTTCTTATATTTCTGAGTTACCCTTAATATGCATGTTTATACATTTGGAAAATGATATGGAAAATGTACTTTGATATTGATATACCATCATATATTTTAGAATTGTGGAAAAGGGAAATGATTACCATATTTCTATAAAATTGATTTATACTTATTATTCCATGTTTTATTTTAAAAATGAGCATACATGATTTATTTTACACAGACTTGTTATTGAACACCTAGGTGGGATCCTACTGAGCTTGTTAGCTCACACCATGCCCAATGTTTTGGTGGTGCGTAGACCTTTGCCTGTCTTCTAGTGTAGGGAATGGAAAGGTTTCATAGCGATGTATTAAGATTGGTGTCAACTGTGATGGGTAGATGATTGGGAGACAGTTTGAGTTCATCCATGCCATCGTTGGAGTAGCTATTTGTTTGGAGTCCCTTACAGTTGGACATGTCTTTTTGAGGTTTTAGCAATTTTTATAGTTTTTTTGGTTTCTAATATTTTCTTAAAGTTATAGAATATATATATTCTTTTTCCTCCATTGTTACTTTCCTTCCTCGTATATGTATTTTATGTGGCTGTTCCAGTTGGGAATAATAGTTCCCCTGGTTTTTTCAACTAATGCCCGAATTCTTTTCGCCAACCCCTGGGGGTCAGGAATGTCCTTTGGGTATGTGATAGATCAGGTCAGGTGCTGGGTTTGATGGTAAACTAGGTTAGTTCATTATAGTTTGGTATCAATAGCAGGTTTTTACTCAAGATTCCATGTCTTAGGACATTTGTTAGACAAGAGATAGGATTATCAAGACTTGAGATGTATGTTGCGATATTTGCATGTCCAGCTCTTGTCATAATGAGACTCAAGTTATCCTGGGATGTTATAATATGGGTCTCTAGTATTGGTTTTTGGTTTAAAAAATATCAGTTTTTACTAACGGGTCTTCATGTTTGGACTAAGATTTGTTTTTTTGTTTGATTGTTCTGATGTTTTGGTGTGAAATAGTATGCCTATGAGATGTCTTCCATATGTTCCTCAGGAAGGTGTAGTTTATTATCCACAAGGAAATATACATATGGATCATAATTTCATTGATACTATTGTCGGGTTAATCCGTTCCATCGATCAAGTTGTTCCATGAGTTTAGAATGTAGTGGTTAAAGTAGAACCAGGAGCTGGTGGAGAGAGAGATCGATCGCGAGAGTTCTTGCATGAGGATCCATTGTCCTTTAAAAGGGTGATTGAACCTCAAGAGGTAATGTATTGAATGGATAGGATCGAAAACATCAAAGAATTCATAGAGTAACCTAATAATATCTGAGTGATGTGCACAACGTTCAGACTCAAGGGTTCCAGTATGTGTTAGTGGGACTCTATGGTCTAGGAAGATAGACATGTGAGCATTGAATGGAAGGGTTTCAAAACCATATTCCTTTTATTAGTTTTTTTCCAAAGACTCTTATATTAGAATATTATGTGAAGTTCCTATCATTATAGCATAGGGAGCATTCGATCTCAGCCTACACCAACCGGTTTACTAAGCTTGTCCGTTTTTCTCCAGACGTGGTAAGGAATGACTAGCCGAAGGCACAGAAGTACCTGTAGGGTTTGTGGAAATACATTTGATTGCAGGTTCTCATGTTCAAGATTTCTACATATGTGAAGATAGTGGACAGAGCAATGAAGGAGGAGATGGACATGTCAGGGAATTTCATATTTACCTTGTCTTCTCTTGCAACTGGTGATAGCTTCAGTGGCATGCATGAGAAGAAGTGGAACTAGAAGGGTTGTCACATGAGTAGTTGTGGTGGGGCTCAGTAGTGAGCCTCCTCTACACCATCTTTGGTTATTGGATGTGTTCCTCTGACTTTCTACCAGTGCGACAAGGGGGTCACAATAGATGTTCTTGTCCTATGACTACGAATACATGCAATTGTTTTGGAAATGTTTGGTCATGTATAGTGTTTCTCTCAAGCTAGGAATATGCCTTGTTATGGTCATGGTTCGTCAACTCCAAAGGATAATATGGTGGAGTCAGAATCTTAATAGACTATAGGTCTCTAGATAGAGGCCCCATGAGTGAATAATTTACATGCATTAGATGATTTTCCAATGGAATTTTATGGTGGTCTAGAAACAGTGAGAGGTACCCACCTTATTATAACTTTAGTAGCTATTGATTTTTTATACCAGTTCCTCCCGCTCATTTATATATGCACATTTTTTATTATGATTAAACTTCTAATAGTACTTATTTTATTTAAAATGGAGTTAGTTACACCTATTAGAAATAGGAAAGAGAAAGGGTTCCAGTGTCCTTCTTATTTGTTCATGGTATCCGAGACAGTGTTTGTCTTTGATTTTCTCGTTCTTGATCTGGATCTCTTTGATGTCATCATCGGTATGGATTCAATTGTCACCCATATTTATAGAGCCTATTATTATCATCATTGTTTTCATTTCTTGATACTGATGGGATCTCTCATGTGTTTCATGAGTGGTGGGATCCGAGGTCAGGTCATGTAGGGAATTCACTCCTGGAGCTCAAAAGTTTGTTGTCTAGCATTTACTTTGAGCCCAATGATGTTTCTTCTGTTGGTGATATTCATGTTTTGGTTAGATATTTTCTGATGTTTTCCTAGAAAATTTCTCTGCCCTTCCTCTAGAGTTGGAGGTAGAGTTTATGATTGAATTGGAGCTGGGAAAAAAACCAATATCGATTCCGTCATACCTTATGGAACTAGTGGAGTTGATAGAACTAAAGATTCAGTTATACAACCTATTATAGAAGGTTTTTGTTTTCCCTAGAATTTCACCTTGGTAATCCCCTATGCTCTTTGCCATAAAATCGGATGGTTCAATTCGGTTATGTGTGGACCATCGGTAGTTAAACTAAGTATCTGTTAAGAAAAAATATCATTTTCCTCATGTGGATAATTTGTTTGATTATTTTAAGGGAGAAAAGTGGGTTTCAAATATCTATCATTAGTCAGTTTATCATTAAATAAGATTCTAGGAGTGTGATATACAAAATATGGCCTTCAAGAGAAGGTATAACCATTGTTAATATCTCTTGATGCCTTTTAGTCTGACTAAAGGTCATAAATTTTTTATGGGCTTGATGAATCATATATTCCACCTAAATCTTACCACATTTTTGTAGTGTATATTGATGATATTCTAGTTTATTAAATGTCTAAGCATGAGCATGAGCCCGATCTGAGTTTGGTTCTGGGGATACTGAGAAATCACTATCTCTATGGAAATCATTAAAAATTCAGTTTCTAGATTTGAGAAGTGAATTATTTGGGGAATATACTTTCTATAGATGACTTATAAGTTGATCTAAAGAAGGTAAAATCTATTTTATCTAAGAAGGAACCACGAAATTTCATTGAGATATGAAGATTCCATGGTCTTGCTAGATACTATGGATAGTTCATCAAGGATTACTCTAAGATGGTGTCACCTTTGACTATTCTTACATTAAAAGTGGTGAAATTATCATGGGATGAAATGTGTGAGTCTTCCTTTGATGAACTGAAATGAATTCTGACATCAATACCTATTCTGATCTTACCTAAGGCCAGTAAGGGGTATGTGGTGTTTTTTGTTGTATCCGGTGCTGGTTTATGTTGTTTTCTAATGTAGGATGATAATTTTGTTGCTTATAACTCTTGTAAACTCCGATCACATGAAAAGAACAACCCCACCAACGATTTAGAGCTTGCAGTGGTGATGCATGCACTTACATTCTGGTGGCACTATCTCTTTGGGGAGAAGTTCATAGTTTTATCTGATCATAATAGTATAAGATATATCTTTTCCCAGAAGGACTTAAACCTCAGACATAGATAATGGGTAGAATAACTTCAAACATTTATCTTCAATATCACCTACACTCTATGGAAAGGTAATGTAGTTGCAGATGCTTTAAGAGGGAAGGTACCATCACAGGTTGTCCAAGAATCAAAGAATGAGTGGAATCTTATGGGGATTTTCACCCAGTTTCACTTGGAATATTTGGAGGATGTCTCAAGTTTGGTTCTAACTGGTGTTCATTTGTCACCATCTCTCCTGGTGTCTATCATGAAATTTCAACAACAAGATAATGAGTTTCAACTGATTTGGGAAAACCTTTATAGTGCGGAGATAGTTCCTAGTTGGTCTCTTTCTTCAGATGGAATACTTCACTCTGGGAAGTGATTTGTCATCCCAGAACCAATGAGAAGTTTAGTCTTGTTTGATTTTAATATCTCTTCATGGGATAATCATTAAGACACTACAAATATGTATTATGATATGAGAAGATGATTCTTCTGGTTGAGTATGAATCTTGATATTGCAGATTATGTGTCCCACGGTTAAACCTGCCAATGGATTAAGGTAGAGCACGCGAATCCTTTTGGTATGATTTAGCCTCTTCCAGTTCCAGTTTGGAAGTGGGATGATGTGTCCATGGATATTGTTGTTGGGTTACCACAGAGACCCCGATGGAATAATTCAATCTGTTTGGTTGTTAATCAATTGATGAGGGTTTCCCATTTTATTTCGATCAAAGACTCTACTAAAGTGGATGATCTAGGTAAGTTATATGTGGAATAGATCGTGAGGTTCCATGGGATTCCTTATGCCATTGTTTCAGATTGGGATCCTAAGTTTAACTCAAGGTTTTCTAGGAGTCTTCAAGAGGCAATGGGGACTCAGGTAAAGTTGAGCACAATATACCATACATAGTCAGATGGACAAACAAGGCATATAACTCAAATCCTAAGTGATATGCTTCCTGACTGCATCTTGGAATTTAGTGGATCATAGAATAAACATTTGTGATTAGGTCAGTTTGTTTACAAAAATATTACCAGTCGTTGATCAGAATGGATCCACAGGAGGTGTTGTACAGTCGCCCATGTAGATCACCTATTTTTTGGGTAGATGTGAGTGATGTTTCTTTGGTTGGACCATTTCTAGTTCAGTAGATTTTGACAAAGAATTAGGAGGTGCGACAACATCTGTTTAAAAAATATAGTGGATATAAATCGTATACAGATCGACGGCAGTGTCCTTTGGAGTTTCCATTGGTGAATAGGTTTTCTTGAAATTTTATCCTTGATTGGGTCACCATTTAATAAGAAAATAGGGAAGATTTCTATTAGATATTTCTGACTATTTGAGATCACTGAACGTCTTGGGAAAGTTAGTTATCAGTTCGAATTTTTGGCTCAGTTGATGGGAATTCATGATTTTTTCCATATATCTCAGCTCAATAAGTATCACCCTAATCCCACTCATGATCTGAGTTGGGAAGAAATTATGTTAGGGGTATATTATTTTATTTTTATAAACCAATTGATATCATTGACTATCAAGAAAAAGTCTTGTGTGGGAAGTCGATTCCATTTTTAATAGTTCTATAGAAACGAGGATCAAATTCCTATGAGACTTGGGAACGCGAGTTGTTGCAGTGGACTCATCTTCTTCCATGGTGTACATATTTTACATGACTTACAAATGATGTAAATTCTTTAGGGTGAGTATATTTTAACATCATGTTTCCTTGATCAGGTATGTTTTTCTTTTTTCTATGCTCCCTCTTGGGTTTAAAATCCTTAGATTTGATTTTCAGGATTTTCTATAGGTTGCAGAACAAGAACATGTCGTGTACATGAGGTACACATAATATACTGAGTTCTAGATCCACATCATGGAAGGGTAGATCATGTTGTGACCTAGTACACATCATGTACATGAGTTAAACATTGTGTATGGGTTAAATTTTTGATTTTTAACCCAAGGCAATGGGTTTTTCGATATACTTTTCTATTGTGGCCTACGCGTAATGACCAAGGGGTAAAAGTCATGACCTGACCTGTACCTAGGTTAATTTCATGCATTTAGGAGTTTTTCTTGGTAATTTTCTCTCCAGACTTCATGGATCTTGACCTAAGGATGTTACAGTACGTTTTTTGGAGACTCAACATCTTATAGATCGATCCGATCAGTGTTGGATCTTTGATGCATTTGTGGTGTGTCTCACCAGGTATGTTTTATTTCCGGTTCATAATTTCTCATGATAAAGGTAGCACCATATCCTTGTGTTTTTGGATCCAATAATCCAAGTCGGTTTATCCTTTTCTTCTCCTTATAGATCTGTTGTTAGATCTCATTCTGGAAGCCTTTGTTTCTTCATTGGATGTGGTGCGACATGTAACACCCCTAGCTTCCACGGTATGTTTCCCTTCGAATAATGCAATAGCGTGTGTTGTACGCAACCTTGAGCTCTAACACACACCACAACTAAATAAACTAGCCGTTGTGAATAGTAATACCTACTTTTTGAAAATTTATAAATTTTATTTATTAAAATAGAAGTCATTTTTGAATTCGGAATATCAATTATATCTTAGGGTGAAATTTTGGCCGTATTCCGAAAAACTTCAATTTTTGATGAATAGTGAAACCACTAAGTGGTTGTTAAAAACTGATTTTTCGTTAAAATGAAATATTACCACTTTTGTGATTTGATTTTCAAAAATCCGACATACATGGTTTTCATTAAGAAGTAAAATGTGGTTCAATGAGATTAAAATAATTTTTGGTGAATAGTGACTTTTAAGTTCTTAATCGCGATTAGAGGTAATTAGTGTAGTTTAAGGTAAAAATAATGTTGTAATAATATGAGATGAGATTGACGCTTTTCCTACTCCTATTGGATGAGTCATGTCCGACCAAGAAAACCCATGGGTAAACTTGGGGACCCCATGGAGCCACTTTAGTTGGAAAATGACATTAATATATATTTATTTAATGTTAAAATTAAATTGACACAAACATGAGTTGTTTTACTAAAACAGTTTTTAAGTGTGGTTACACAAGTCCAAATTTTGACTATAAATATTAATTAGAAATATAAAAAGATTTCCAACATCATAGTATTTTTTTTATAATTTTTAGACATTAAATAAATTAAATTATTTATGATATCATTATGATGCAGCGATGACCTCATTATTTAACGATTTTAATAAAATGAAAAGATAATGTAAAATACAAGGCTTACAATTGTCCAAAGACTATTGGATGGGTAGATTTCGAACCCTTATCACCTTATCCACGAATTATATAAGTGTGGGACCTTTAGAATCCGAAAAGCATTGTATAATAATGTAACATTTCAATCTTTCCAAAAGAGCCCCTCCTCTCCTCTTATAAAAGGCCCCCACCTCTACCACCTTATTCACACATTCAAGCCTTTTTGTTCGGCCAACCTCTGCCCAAATACTCTCCCAACTTCTCTCCCTTCATCCTAGAAGCTTTACTTTAGTCATAAAGCCATCCTAAGGAGCCCTTTTGATCAAATCAAAAGGAAGAACCCGAAGAAGAGGTAACATTTTCATCACCCTCTTTCATGTTTCTTTCTTCTTCCACTCCCTCTTTGTTTATTATTTCAATTCTAAAATTATAACACCAGTATCTTCTATATACTGTGATGTTATTATAAATATGGAACAACCATATTCAGTATTCTACCCATCATTTGAATGACATGTCACCATACATGCGTACATACGGCTTACCGTCTCCAGGTCGTGGTGTAATTGTTATTCAATATATTATTATTTAGATGGGTATAATAATGATATGTAATTCATGTAAATAATAAATATAACATGATAATGATTCTGTATATATGATATAATATCCAATTATATAATATCAAAATAATGATATTGTCGCTCGTGCGTACGTACGGACTACCGTCTCCACGAACACGATGAGATTCATTCTCCGTCGTATCCATTCAAGTATAATTATCATTTGATGATTTAAAAATAATGTATAAGGACATGATATCATTCTGGATATGAATTAGATACAACCTATCCATTAAAAACACGACTTACGTAACAAAACATATAAAAGAAAACGAGTAAGTTAACACCCGAAACTATGATAAATCTAAGATATTGTTAACAAAGCAATGTTAAAAGATCATATATGATATCATATGAATGTATATTATTCTTGTATAATTTAATAACAATTATTTCACCATTATACAGGAGGTTAACCTACCCCAACCAAGGAAAAGTACAAGGTAAGGGTTTACTTCACAACCTCTTCATTATCCAAGGTTGTTTATACATAATTATCTACTGGGACCTCGTTATCATCCACATCCATGTTTCTTAAAAATGTCTTTCAAAACATTTTTACTATTAAATGGAAAATGGGTTAAAGTCATTTATACCCTTATACGTTTTTAAAGGAATCTTACCATCGTTTTCCAAACAATGTACTTTTTGACCTTTTTGACAAATTTAAGGTAAGAATGTTTTTTAACTTATACGGCGGGTGCGGCTATTTTCCGCCATTATAACTTCGTCGAAGCTTCCCTTACAAGCTTATAATAATATTTTCAAAGTAAATGTATTATTTTATAATTATGGGACTTTTACATGATTTCAAAAAAGAGAGATATTTCTCTCAAATAGCTTTGATTTCATCCATGTCAACATCCTTTGATGGGTTTTAAGTTTATTTGAAATTGATTTATGATACAAACTTCCATTGAGCATTTTGTGAAACATTTGACTGTGGATGTGTTATTTTTATACCATCTATAGTTTATAAAGAAACTATTGACATTTCGTATGCTAGTTTTAATATGAATATTTATGTTATGTTTAAACCTATTCATATGAGGAATGTATTGGACTTAATAAGTGACAGGTGGAGCCCGCTATAGCTCCTCGATGCATCGGTGGGTCTCATGAGACAACTAGACGTGGAATTGGATGAGGCCCTTTCCCAATTTGATTTATGGTTTTGGCCGAGGCCTTAATCATTTTAGACTTCTTGGCCGAGGCCTTGACAAAATGTTTCAGAATGTCTGGCATTATACATTCCCTCATTATGAAGGTGGTTATTGATATTTCACGTGATTATTCGTCTAGTAGAATATCCATGTGAGTAAGTAATGGAATTATTTTATTTTACTTTTGCCATATTATGCTGAATTTCAAGTTCAATAAGGCTTTTGTTTTAGTTATACATTGCCTTAAATGCTTATGTTTTCTTATGAAAGTTTCCGCTATATTGTTATCCTTACGGAGCATTTGAGCTCACCCCTTTCAATGTTTTATTTTTCCCAGGATGTGAAGAAGTGTATTATGACTGACTTGCAAGAATAGTCAGTGAGGATATGAGTGTGGACTAGGGAGACCATGTTATTTTAGTTTTCATTTTTATGATGTAATGTAATTTTTATGAATGTATCTTGTGTTTCCAAGGCTACTAAACTAATCGGTCTTTCGAGACTTGATATTTTGTGATCATGCCAGTGTTACGAAGTAATGCACCGACTCTGGGTAGCTGGGGTCAGGGCACTACAGTTGGTATTAGAGGCAGTTTAGTACTAACCTTGGAAGGTAGATTTAGATAAACTCTGATTAGAGCACATAGCCCGAAGATAGACTTTGATGATTAGTATAGAAGAACTTCCTAGAATTTTGGTATTGTAGAGATGTTGTGAGTTTTCCGATCAATACATCCCTGTCTGGATACGAGCTGGTAGAGGTGGCTCTGGCACAGATGTACCTAGGGGTAAAACCCGAAAACACCGCTTTGAGCTAGACTCGAATGGGAACTGGTGCATGACAACGGGCCTTGCTGCATTCTTGGTTTCGACACTCCCGGGGGATATGTTTAGGATAATTCCAATTTTCTTTACAAACCACTATGAAGGGTTATGAGTATATACTTCCTCAAAGAAAACATTTTTATAATTATGGATTATATCCATAATTAGTTCAATTTTTGTTAAGTGTTTTACAAGTATGGAATTATGTATTTTGATTCATAAACTAATCTAGTTTATGCCATTATTTAGAAATGGCACCTAGTGGAAGGAATGGAAACCGTATCAATGCATGCACTCCGTGTAGGGATTTCCCTCCTGCTCAAGATAATTATGGTGGAGCTAGTGATACAACTGGTGCTGATCAGCTTCTCACCATACTGGGACAACTCACGCAGGTTATGAATAACAACCTTACTCGTATGGAGCACCCTGATCCGCAATGTGGAGGTTCAATTCTAGACCGTTTCATGAGGCAACAACCACCAACCTTCAATGGGAGTAAAAATCCTATAGTAGCTGAGCAATGGATAAATTCCTTAGAGAAAATATTCCATGCCTTGGGGAGTAGTGAAAGGAGAAAGTTGTCGTGGCAGTTTACCGCCTCACTGGAGATGCCGATCAATGGTGGTCACTAATTCAAAACACAAAGGAAGATGATGAATTAATAAACATGGAATGGCAGGAGTTCAAAGAGATGTTCTTAAAAAAATACTTTCCTCGAGACCATAGAGCGGATATGGAAAGGCAATTTCTGAGTCTGAGGCAGAAGGAGGATGAGAATGTCGCAAATTATGAGGCTAACTTTACAAGGTTAGCAAGGTATGCTGCAGATTACATACATAACCCAAGAAGTAAGACTGATCGTTTATTTGATGGGTTAAAACCATTTCTCCGTCGAGCTTTAGTATCACAAACCTTCTCTTCATACGAAGGTATTGTCTCGTGCGCTATCAAGATAGAAAAGGAATTCTCTAAGTCTTATGACTTTAAAACAAAGAAAGATAAGAAGAGATCCGCTGAAAACTCTGGGAAAGGAAATAAGGAAACAGGGAAGAAGGGTAGAAATGAATTTCCACCCTATGATAATTGTGGTAGGAAGCACCCTGGTGCCTGTCTAAAAGGAAAAGGAGTATGTTACAAGTGTGGTGAAAAAGGCCACCAAGCTCATGAATGCGAGGGAAAGAAAGAGGCTATCAACGTGGAATGCTATAATTGTAGAGAGAAGGGACATTATGCAAATGAATGTCCTAAGCGTCAGGGGAACTTACCTCAGAAGAGGCCAAAGGATCAGGGCTAGGCTTATGTTATCACTACTGCTGAGGTGGAAGCTCAGAAAGACGTGGTGGCAGGTAATTTAATGGTTTCCTCAAGTTTAGCAAATGCATTATTTGATTCTGGATCATCACATTGTTTCATATCTTCCCAGTTTGCTAAGAAAATTAGATATTTCCAATTTTATTTAACAAGGGAGTTGTCGGTCAAAAACCCTAAGGGAAGTATTGTTGCAACAAAGTATTGTCGATTAGTTCCCATTAGATCACCTAAATGTTCTTTACCTGCTGATCTCATCGTCATACCCATGATTGAATTTGATATAATCCTCGGTATGGATTGGCTTTCGGACCATGATGAAAAAATTTATTGTAAGAGGAAAGAGGTTACGATTCTTGATGATGATGATAAGGAACACCTTATCTTTAGAGTAGAATCTTCGCCACATAATTCTTATCTAGATCCACCCCTAGTAGCTCAACTAAACTCAATTATTGGGGAGGAAGAGAAGGAAATTACTGAGGGTGAGGGAAGGAATATTCAAATAGAGGATGTACCTATTTTGAGAGAATATGTTGATGTGTTTCCGGAAGATTTACCTGGACATCCTTCAGAACGAGAAGTTGAGTTTTCCATTGATTTAATTCCTGGATCAAGGCCCATATCGAAGACCCCTTATAGAATGGCCACTGTGGAATTAGTTGAACTAAAGAAACAACTAGAGGAATTGAGTAATAAGGGATTTATTCACCCTAATATTTCTCCTTGGGGAGCCCCTGTTCTTTTTGTTAAGAAGAAAGATGGATCTATGAGGTTGTGCATCGACTATAGGGAGATCAATGCTATAACAATAAAGAACAAGTATCCCCTACCTCGCATTGATGATTTGTTTGACCAACTGCATGGAGCTCAATACTTTTCAAAGATTGACCTTCGGTCTGGATACCATCAGTTGTGTGTGAAGAAGGAAGACGTTGCAAAGACAGCATTTCGAACAAGGTACGGGCATTACGAGTTTACAGTAATGCCTTTTGGATTGACTAATGCACCCTCTGTTTTCATGGATCTAATGAATAGAGTTTTCAAGGAATATCTTGATGACTTTTTAGTGGTATTTATTGATGATATCTTGGTATACTCCAAAATCCACGAAGATCATGAAAATCAATTACGCATTATCCTGAAGACTCTTAGAAGACATGAAGTATATGGGAAATTTAGCAAGTGTGAATTCTGGCTTCAAGAGATTTCTTTTCTTGGCCATATTGTCTCTAAGGATGGAATTTCCGTTGATCCTTCTAAAACCAAGGCAATCCAAGAATGGCCAGCACCGATAAGTATAACTGAGGTACGCAGTTTTATTGGTTTAGCAGGTTATTATCGACGTTTTGTCCTGAATTTTGCTAGATTTGCTAACCCATTGACAAAGCTCACATGTAAAGGGATTAAATTTTTCTGGTCAAAAGAGTGTGAGGAATGTTTTGAAGAACTGAAGAGAAGATTAGTCAATTCCCCTGTATTGACTCTACCATCAGGGAATGATGGGTTTGTTATTTATAGTGATGAATCAAAGAAAGGACTTGGTTGTGTCCTTATGCAGAATGATAAGGTTATTGCTTATGCATCACGATAGCTAAAAATTAATGAGCAAAACTATCCTACTCATGATCTTGAGTTAGCAACTGTGATCTTTGCTTTAAAGATATGGATACATTACCTCTATGGTGAAAAATGTGAAACTTATACTGATCACAAGAGTTTGAAGTATATTTTCTCACAAAAAGAACTCAACATGAGGCAAAGGCGATGGCTTGAACTACTCAAGGATTATGGTTGCACGATACATTACCACCCGGGGAAGGCAAACAAGGTGGAAGATGGTTTGATTAGAAAAGACCATGGAGTTTTGAATGTGATGAGAATTGAAAGGGATCCAATTTTCATGGATCTAGTGAAGATGGACATGGGAATAACTAGGGAAGGTGAAACATCAATGCTTTTTCAAATGGTCTCCAAACCATCATTACTAGAAAGGATTAAGAGTTCTCAGACCAATGATGAAGAATTTCAGAAGAAGATTAAAGATGTGAATGATGGAAGATTGAGGGACTTTGTGTATAAGGATGGAATTTTGAAATTCGGGAAGAGACTTTGTGTTCCCGATATACCTGATCTAAAAAGGGAATTACTAGATGATGCTCATAGTTCCAATTTCTCTATACACCCTGGGAGCACCAAAATGTATAGAGATTTGAAGGAACATTTTTGGTGGGACAATATGTAGAGGGAGATTGCTAATTTTGTGTCGAGGTATATGGTTTGTCAACAAGTGAAAGCTGGAAGGCAACATCCTGGTGGAGTATTGCAACCTCTTCCCATACCTGATTGGAAATGGGATAATATTTCGATGGACTTTGTCATGGGACTACCAAAGACTCCTAGAAGGAATGATGCAATATGGGTCATTGTTGATCGTCTTACTAAGTCAGCACATTTTCTGGCTATACGGGAGGATCTACCACTTGAACGTCTAGAAAGATTATATATTAATGAAGTTGTAAGATGTCATGGAGTACCCCTATCGATTGTTTCTGATCGTGATCCTCGTTTTACTTCAAGATTTTGGAAAAGTCTTCAAAAGGCCTTGGATACTGAACTTAGTTTGAGTATTGCCTATCACCCTCAAACAGATGGACAATCAGAACAGACTATTCAAACCTTAGAGGACATGTTGAGATCATGCTCTCTTGACTTTCAGGGTATGTGGGATCAATATTTACCACTGGTAGAATTTTCCTATAACAATAGCTTCCATTCAAGCATTCAGATGGCACCTTATGAAGCATTATACGGAAAGAGATGTCATACACCAACCTGTTGGGATGACGTTGGTGAAAGAAAACTTGTGGGACCAGAACTGGTGGAAGAAACAATGGAAAAGGTGAAGGTAATCCAAAACCACATCAAATCAGCTCAAAGTAGGCAGAAGAGCTATGCCGATAACAGAAGAAAGGTTTTGGAATTTCAGGTGGGAGATCATGTTTTCCTAAAGGTATCTCCATGGAAGGGAGTTATAAGTTTTGGTAAGAAGGGTAAGCTGAGTCCCAGGTATATTAGACCTTTCGAAATTCTAGATCGTATTGGGGCTGTAGCTTATCGTTTGACGATGCCGCCAAATCTCGCCAAAGTTCACGATGTTTTCCACATATCGCTATTGAGAAAATACATGCCCGACCCAACACATGTACTTACCTATGAGGAATTAGAATTGGAACCTGATCTATCTTATTGCGAAGAGCCCATCAAAATTCTTGATGTGAGGGAGCAGGTGCTAAGAAAACGGACAACTCGTCTGGTAAAGGTTTTGTGGAGAAATCATAAAATGGAAGAGGCAACATGGGAACCTGAGGAACTTATGATGAAGAACCAGCCAAGTCTTTTTATGCAGTAATACCCTAGAAATTGCGAGGACGCAATTATTTGAAGGAGGGGAGAATGTAACACCCCAATCTTCCATGGTACGTTTCCCTTCGAATAATGCAATAGCGTGTGTTGTACGCAACCTCGAACTCTAACACACACCACAACTAATTAAACTAGGCGTTGTGAATAGTAATACCTACTTTTTGAAATTTTAAAAATTTTATTTATTAAAATAGACATCATTTTTGAATTCAGAATATCAATTATAGCTTATGGTGAAATTTTGGCCTTATTCTGAAAAACTTCAATTTTTGATGAATAGTGAAACCACTAAGTGGTTGTTAAAAACTGATTTTCCGTTAAAATGAAATATTACCACTTCTGTGATTTGATTTTCAAAAATCCTACATACATGGTTGTCATTAAGAAGTAAAATGTGGTTCAATGAGATTAAAATAATTTTGTTGAATAGTAACTTTTAAGTTCTTAATCGCGATTAGAGGTAATTAGTGTAGTTTAAGGTAAAAATAATGTTTTAATAATATGAGATGAGCTTGAAACTTGTCCTACTCCTATTGGATGAGTCATGTCCGACCAAGACAACCCATGGGTCAACTTGGGGACCCCATGGATCCACTTTAGTTGGAAAATGACATTAATATATATTCATTTAATGTTAAAATTAAATTGACACAAACATGAGTTGTTTTACTAAAACAGTTTTTAAATGAGGTTACACAAGTCCAAATTTTGACTATAAATATTCATTAGAAATATAAAAAGATTTCCTGCATCATAGTATTTTTTTTAATTTTTATACATTAAATAAATTAAATTATTTATGACATCATTATGATGCAGCGATGACCTCATTATTTAACGATTTTAATAAAATGAAAAGATAATGTAAACTCCAAGGATTACACTTTTCCAAAGACTATTGGATGGGTATATTTCGAACCCATATCACCTTAGACACGAATTATATAAGTGTGGGACCTTTAGAATCCGAAAATCATTGTATAATAATGTAACATTTCAATCTTTCCAAAAGAGCCCCTCCTCTCCTATTATAAAAGGCCCCCAACTCTACCACCTTATTCACACTTTCAAGCCTTTTGGTTCGGCCAACCTCTGCCCAAATACTCTCCCAACTTCTCTCCCTTCATCCTAGAAGCTTTACTTTAGTCAAAAAGCCATCCTAAGGAGTCCTTTTGATCAAATCAAAAGGAAGAACCCGAAGAAGAGGTAACATTTTCATCAACCTCTTTCATGTTTCTTTCTTCTTCCACTCCCTCTTTGTTTATTATTTCAATTATAAAATTATAACTCCAGTATCTTCTATATACTGTGATGTTATTATAAATATGGAACAACCATATTCAGTATTCTACCCATCATTTGAATGAAAAGTCATCATACGTGCGTACGTACGGCTTACCGTCTCCACGTCGTGGTGTAATTGTTATTCAATATATTATTATTTAGATGGGTATAATAATGATATGTAATTTATTTAAATAATAAAGATAACATGATAATGATTCTGTATATATGATATACTATCCAATTATATAATATCAAAATAATGATATTGTCGCTCGTGCGTACGTACGGACTACCGTCTCCACGAACGCGATGAGATTCATTCTCCGTCGTATCCATTCAAGTATAATTATCATTTGATAATTTAAAAATAATGTTTAAGGACATGATATCATTCTGGATATGAATAAGATACAACATATCCATGAAAAACACGACTTATGTAACAAAATATATAAAAGAAAACGAGTAAGTTAACACCCGAAACAATGATAAATCTATGATATTGTTAACAAAGCAATGTTAAAAGATCATATATGATATCATATGAATGTATATGATTCTTGTATAATTTAATAACAATTATTTCACCATTATACAGGAGGTTAACCTACCCCAACCAAGGAAATGTACAAGGTATGGGTTTACTTCACAACCTCTTCATTATCCAAGGTTGTTTATACATAATTATCTACTGGGACCTCGTTATCATCCACATCCATGTTTCTTAAAAATTTCATTCAAAATTTTTTTACTATTAAATGGAAAATGGGATAATGTCATTTATACCCTTATACATTTTTGAAAGTAATCTTACCGTTGTTTTCCAAACAATGTACTTTTTGACCTTTTTGAAAAATTTAAGGTAAGAATGTTTTTTAACTTATACGGCAGGTGCGGCTATTTTCTGCAATTATAACTCCGTTGAAGCTTCCCATAAAAGCTTATAATAATATTTTCAAAGTAAATGTATTATTTTATAATTATGGAACTTTTAAATGATTTCAAAAAAGAGAGATATTTCTCTCAAATAGCTTTGATTTCACCCATGTCAACATCCTTTGATGGGTTGTAAGTTTATTTGAAATTGATTTATGATACAAACTTCCATTGAGCATTTTGTGAAACATTTAACTGTGGATGTGATATTTTTATACCATCCATAGTTTATGTAGAAACTATTGAAATTTCGTATGCTATTTTTAATACGAATATTTATGTTATGTTTAAACCTATTCATATGAGGAATGTATTGGACTTAATAAGTGACGGGTGGAGCCCGCTATAGCTCCTCGATGCATCGGTAGGTCTCATGAGACAACTAGACGTGGAATTGGCCAAGGCCCTTTCCCAATTTGATTTATGGTTTTGGCCTAGGCCTTAATCATTTTAGACGTCTTGGCCGAGGCCTTGACAAAATGTTTCAGAATGTCTGGAATTATACATTCCCTCATTATGAAGGTGGTTATTGATATTTCACGTGATTATTCGTCTAGTAGAATATCCATGTGAGTAAGTAATGGCATTATTTTATTTTACCTTTTCCATATTATGCTGAAGTTCAAGTTCAATAAGGCTTTTGTTTTAGTTATACATTGCCTTAAATGCTTATGTTTTCTTATGAAAGTTTCCGCTATATTGTTATCCTTACGGAGCATTTGAGCTCACCCCTTTCAATGTTTTATTTTTCCTAGGATGTGAAGAAGTGTATTATGACTAACTTGCAAGAATAGTCAGTGAGGATATGAGTGTGGACTAGGGAGACCATGTTATTGTAGTTTTCATTTTTATGATGTAATGTAATGTTTATGAATGTATCTAGTGTTTCCAAGGCTACTAAACTAATCGGTCTTTCGAGACTTGATCTTTTGTGATCATGCCAGTGTTACAGAGTAATGCACCGACTCTAGGTAGCTGGGGTCGGGGCGCTACACGACAGACGTCCTTCTTTGAGGTATGTGGGTTTCCTCTCTTCCACCTACCTTTTTTGTTTATATTGGAATAAATCATGTCATGGATTGGATTATTGGGTCTCTGTTGGTGTTACTGGGTTTCGTTCTTAGATTTGGTTTCCATTGTGGGCCTTTGCGACCTAAAATTTGTGTTTGGTGGTTCTATATATAGCCTATGATAATGAACATTCTTTTTTTTCTTTACAAAATGCATTATAAATTGATTTATTAATTGTGCATGATTTTTGTGTGTGTTCAAAAAGGGTTTTCCCCAGATTTCGATAAATGGATTATAAATTGTTTTGAATGGTTTATAAGGAATTTACATGGGTTAGTGAAAACGAGAAAATGGTTTACCTTGGGTAATTAGGTTGATGGATTAGGTTGAGGTCATCGTCCATTGTATTATCATTATCATATAGGTTTATCTTGGGTAATTCCTTTGTTTCCCAGGCCCATTTTTCTAGGGGACAAATAGTGACGTTTTGAGGGGTTTACTCATGGGGTATTCCTATGATTCTTAGGAATGTGTTCTAGGATCAGTTTTTGTGAACTCGATTCTTATTTTATGATTACTCTGTTTCCTATACCTATAGTATTCCTCGGTGTGTGATACCTATGCTTCTGTTTTTTATTTCATGGTTTTCTAATTTATCTTTGATATGAATGTTTATGATTCTGGAAAATAATATGTAAAATGTTATTTGAAACTAATATATATTCTTTTATTTAGAACTGTGTAAAAGGGAAATGTTTATCATGTTTTCTATAAAACTTTTTTACTGCTTATTATGCCATGTTTTATTTGAAAATTAGGAATAATGAATTTTTGTATAGAGATTTTTTATGGAACACATGGGTGAGATTCTACAGAGCCTGTTAGCTCACACTCTATGAACTTTTTTGGTGGTATGTAAACCTTTGATTGTATTCTTGTGTAGGTAAAGTCAAGACACCTTAGTGAGGAAGCGAGGTTCATGTCATCTATGATGGATGGATGATTGTGAGATGGTTAGAGTTTTTCCATTCCATCATAAGATTAGCAGTTGGTTTTGATTCCTTTTCATTCATAATTTCTTTTTGAAGTTTTTAGCTACTGTTACAGTTGTTTTGTTTCAAATGTTTTCATATAAGTTATTTAATACATTTTATTTAAATCTTTCGTTGTTGTTTTATTTATTTGTATATATATACCATGTGGTTCTTCGGATTGGGAGAAATTGTTCCTTCTATTTTTTCATTCGATGACTGGATGGTTGTCCCTAGCCTATAGGGATCATGAATGCCCTTCAGGTATGTGAAAGATCGGGTCGGGTGTTGGGTTTGAGGGTAACCTGGGTTATTACATTACTCTTAGTATTCCAAGGTGTATATTAAATTCCTCATAAAATAAATTTATTTTATTGACATGACATAATGTCACCCTCAGGTTCAGTCATAGGTTGGGGGTGTATTATTCATTTATTGATTTAGGAATATCATATCAGGAATATTTTATGGGACAAAACACAATCAATTTATTATTTATATCTAGTTCATTTCACACATCCATGAAACATTCATTATATTTAAAGAAGTATCCCACCACATGGTCTAACCAAACGAAACTTTTAACAATACCTTATTAAGGGGAGTGGATTTATCCAAAATCAATTCATTTACATCGAAGCGTAATTGGTTGAGCGAAGGTGCAGAATATTGACATATCCTAGTGATATCATTTATTTTAGATAATATATTTATAATATATTCTGAATTTCTTAGTGAATATTCCTTAATCCTCTCATGTACCTATCAATATGAGTACATTATCTAGTATTATTGACAAGGGAGGGTGAATTTTATTGGTGTATTATGTCTTTGTGAATAGGATCTCCTAAATGAGAATTGTGGGGTGGACCTCTAAGAATACTGATTTCTCTTCCTTGGGGAGGACCTTTGGGGTGGCTAATTTATGGGTTGGAATTTAGAGGGCCTCAATAACTATTTATCATCTCCTTGAGTGGTGGATTTTTTGAAATATCACCAAGGTAAAAGTTCCTATGATCAATTATTATATAATCAGGTGGAGGATTTTTATGAATAAATATTACTTCTTCCTCTGAGGATAGGATGAAATATTCTTGTGATAAAATATAACAACATTAAAAAGACTCAAGGTGGGAATATGGTCCTTCTCTAGGTTATCTATTTTTAACTATGATATTTCTATTCAAATGCACTCTATCGGGAGACTTGGATAGAAACATGTTGGAAATAATCCTCATGAATGAAAGACCTTTAAAGTGACTCATATATTTATATAATAAAATGTCATCATTATTTTTGAGATGTGTAGAAATATGGTTTTACCACTTGGCTATCATTAGAATGAACTAATATTCTTCCTCAGGGATGATAGAAATATGAGTTATCACTTCTATGAGTGCGGCCATGGTATTTTTTGAATGGTATATACACAGCTACGAATATACTTATTTCTTTATTTTATCACCAATATATTCATTTTTAATGATTTAGTGATATATAAAATATGTGTCTAATCATGAGTGATTGTTGGAATATTATAGCAAGATCCTTTAGTTTTGGAATTTATATGAGACTTCTAGGTAGTTTATGACAATATAAATTAGAGATCTCTTGAAGAAATGGGAATATGATCCCCATCATGGTTGTCATTCATTTGAATATGTGTCAGTGTTCCTTTGGATTGGGAAGAAGTAAATAATTCTTTTTCTGAGTAGTAGAAAATATAATTCATCATGATCGTTTTAGAGAAGGTGTATGAATATGTGTAATATCCGTATTGGTTATCAAAATATTCCAATGGACCTTAGTGGGAATGAGAATATGGACCCAATCCCATTATTCATTTTCTTTATAATATACTGGAGAGTTTCCTCTTGAATGGGAGAGGGAATATGTTCCCACTATGAACCAGTCATCAGAATATGCCAAAGAGTATCATCTGCTACTACTACAGCTCGAATATGCTGGTATTGTTTCAATACAGGAGATGGTATATATGTATTCCCTTAATTATTCATCATTATATATTAATAATATTATATAGTTTGAAGGGAAAAATGATCCCATTATGGTCCTCCATTTTTTTGGGATATGTTTTATAGATTTATCGAGAGATGTAAGAATATTGATTTATTCTCGACTTCCATAAATAAAGGTTGGAATAATTATTATATGAGAACAAGAATATGGTTATATCCCCTATCCTTTGTATATTTGTATCCCCAATGATAACTCCTCCTATATCAGGTGACCACGACCAAGGTCTCTTGGGAGACCTCTTTAGTAGGTTACCAGGAACAAGGGTAACATGATATTGGAGACAATCACAACCAATATTATAATATATTCTGTGTAGTTTCTGGATAGTAGTGTAGTATTAGATGAACACCTCTACCTCTCTATGGTATGATAGATGAGAATTATTATTATGTGGGGAGAGGATCCTGAATTGACTAAAAGTGGTGATGAATGTTGATTTCTTCATCACAATACAGTGTTCATGGTGTGGGTTATATAATTTCAACAGATAAATGATTTCTTGAGCTACCTCTATAGTCTTCATGGTACTGTTAAAGTTTTTTTAATGCATCAAACATATTCTCTCAGATCTAGTGCTAAAAATATATCTTTCGAAAAATGGATTTGATACTGACTCATGCGACCCAAAAATAAGAAACCAAAATATTAATATAAATAAAAAAACATTGAGCCACTTACATACCCAAGAAAATTTTTGTTTATTTTTTTAGATATATAGAATTAAATTTAAATATTTATCCCATATATTTCCATTATATTAGGAATTTTTTCAATTTTATCATGAATTTATTATTTTATAATAAGACAACAACACCTCATATAATATTCTACTCGTATGAAGCCCACTTAGACATATCACACTAAATAATCTTCTTTATAACCTATGGAAAATAGAAAAAATAAGAAGAGTGAGCCCTAACACTTAGTAAGTTTAAATAAAAGAGATGATAATCAAAGATCATAAGCGATCATAAGATAAAAAACATTTGTATAAGAACATAATCAAGGTATAAAAACATATTGTAAAAAAATCATACCTGATAAAACCTAGGTCATAAGTCATGAATCCAAACATAAGGATTTAGTAAATAAGAAGATTCAAATTATCATACCAACATAATAATGTGGAAAGAACATAAAAAATTACATCATAAGCACAAGTTAAGGTTTACTACAATGAAAATAAAACATAGATGACTTAATCCAATAGTGTATTGGCTTTAGTACATAATCCCATTCATGTAATCTCATGAGATATTAGACATTAACCAATGAATTTGAGGGATATAAAATTTTAAACTCACACATCACATAATTATATGTAAATTCATTTGGGTTCCACATAAGAAAAACATATATAAATACATGAGTAATCGTGACATGATAAACCCAAGGAAATTAAATTGATATAAAATGAAACTGTATTACTATCTAGGTCAATAAAATTAAATTAATATAATGAATTATATATTATTTACACCATATAGATAAATAGTATATTAATTATTCAATATTTTCCCTGATAAATTAATTTATCGGTATCTAGGTGAACACCCTTCAATAAATAGAATTAAAAACAATTTATTTATAGAGGAAAGACATCAGAAGAAAAGTTATATTTATGAACATTCAATGATATAGGCAAGACAATGGTAGTGATAGATTATTTCCCTTTTATATATTTTATTTCTATCACACAAATCGTACATAAGAAAATTGTTAAATATTTAATGTCTTATTTTGAGATAGATGAAAAATAATTTTAGAAGAACATTAAAAAACCCATTTTTAAAAAAGAAGAAATATCCTTTAATTTTAATAACTTTTAAAATGAGAAAACTCATAGAATAATGGGAATATAATTTACATTTTAAAACCATCCAAACAGATATAGTAATCATGATAATGGTTAATAAATAAAAAATATAGAAAAGTTTTTTATAAGGAAAATGTTAAATAATCAATATTTTTACACTTTTATAAAGAAAGTAAAAGTTCCCCATTCAGAAAATGTTAGAAATATTATTTTAAAACAATTATAAATAAATTCAAATATATTGTTAAATTTCATTAAATAATCATTGAATTGTATATAATATAATTATTTAACAATTATACAGAATATGGGAATAATAGAGAAATATTTTCATCCATAAAGAAGATATAAAGAACCCTTATTAAAAAATTAAGGTATGAAATATAAATCTATATGGAAGTAAATGAGACCACAAATTCATCATAAAAAAGTAAAAGAGAAATATAAATATTCAAGATCATGAATTTGAGTCATATAATAGAAAAATATAATTAAAGGATAATACTTTAAATGAGTGGAGTCTTAGAATGGAAACCTATATAAAGAGAATAATAAGTGAAGTATAAATATATCAATGAAGATATTATTTGAAAGTGATGTATATCAAATAAAAAAGATAGAAATAAAACATAAAAAATCATTGGTTATAACTCATATAATCATAGAATAATAGAATCTATTAAGGAAGAAAATAACTCACTGAAAGTTAATTCAGTTAATAATCCCCTAACGGGTTCATAATGCATCCAAATAACAATGAAAGAGAACCAAAAAAAATTTAAATCACATTCTAAAAAGTTGATATTTGATAAAAATAAGTTAATGGATAGAAAGTACACAATTTCAATGATTAATAAGTTCATAATTTGAAAATTTTTCGAATAAAGGGAAATTGAGAAAAAGAACCCTTACCTTTGGTCTCATTTTTTTTCATTATGTTTGTGCCCTCAATGAAATAATTTAAAAAAAAATAATATAGAGATAAATTATTTCTATTTTTTAATTATTGATTATTTATTATCATTGTAATTTCTTTATTACTATTTTCAATGAATATTGGATGTCTTATATATATGATTTCATTTAAATTATCCCATTTTGATTTGATTTCATGATTTCTATAATTTATAAGTTTATCATTCTGTGAAATTATTTCCCAAAATCTTATTGTACATTAACATAAATTTAAATTACATAATATAAACAAACTTTAGATATAATATATATCAATAGTAACTAATATTTCATTATGTTTTACAAAGAGATCATGGATTATTCATGTCATATACCCTTGGTGTATCAAACCAGATGTGAAGGTAGGATATCTTCATCACACACTAAGTAAAGATTGAGTTAATACCCAACAAAAATTGCTAGTATTATTTCCTCAAGGTACATTATAATGAATGTCTATATCCTGTGGTTTTTATCCAAATCGGGACATCATTTCCATGAAACCACATTGTTATTACTTTAAAAAAGATTTAGGATGTTTTATGACTATAAATGTATATGGCCATTATAACAGATTATAATGGTTTTATAATGAGATGGATTAGTGATCTATCATAAAAAACATAATTTTTAAAAAAATGATGTATAAAATTATTTTTTGTTAAAATGAAAAGGAAATGGGATATTTTTTAAAGTAATGGTAGTGAAGAGGTAAAAACCCCTTACCTCACAAAGTATCATTTTAATGTCTCAAAGGAACACATCTGAACCTTAGAAACTACTCAGAGAAACTACTAAGAGTGAAAATGAGATTGATGTAATTTAGAATGGATTTGGAGAGGAGGGGAATGAGATAATCAGTGGGAATTTATACTTTAAGAGGTGATATTTTTGGGTTAATATATTGATTAGTTTTTTATTTAAGAATCCCTCTTTTGGGTGGAATTATTTCTTCTAAAATTATTTAGATAATTTTTTAATAAATATGGGTTATTTAATATTTATATCAATAAAAAAATTTAATATTTCCTCCCAACCATTCAATTAAATGAAACTAATCAGAAATTAGTTTCGCTAGGATAAAATGTAATTTAGTTTTGAAAATGAAAAATATAATTTCCAAATAAAACTAATATTTTTAAAATAATTTAATTAACTCATTAAATATGTTTTATGAAAAAATGTGTCATAAAATTTTAATTCATTATTACATATTTAAAAAAGATTCAGTATTTTTAAAAAATGTAATTTTTATTATTGATAAAAATAAAAAAATACATTAAAATCCAAATAATTATCCTAATAAAATTTCAACATGATAATTGAAAAAAATAATGTCCTCATTATAAAATAAATACTATAAAATTTATATATTTATCTTTTAAATGAAAAAAATATAATATAGATTAAAATTGAAATTATTTTCAATCTATTAGTTTATTCATTAAATCATTTAATTTGAATAATCAGTTAAAAAGTTTTCAATTTAATTTATTTAGATAAAAAAAATAATTAATATAAAAATAAAATTATTCGATAAATAGGCCTTTTAAACCCTAAATGATTTTAATCAAACCAAACCATTAAATTTCATGAATTTAGTTTTTTAAACATATAGGGGAAACCCCCATTAATGAATTACATCCCTCATTTCGAATTGATTGACAGGTAAACCATACATGACCCAAAGGCCCAATGGATTAACGGTCCATTACAATATGTTGAATCAAAGGACCTAAGAACCAGACCAAAGTCCCCAAGACCATTTTGGACTTCTAAAATGCTTATCCCTATATTTCCCACCATAAAACACCAATAACATATCATCTCACATACCCCTTCTTACCTTGATCTCCCACCATTTCTCGAACATCCATCCTTTATTGTCCACCATAGATCGTTGCTCGGTGGGGAATCATCATTAACCCAATATATGACCAGTGAAATATCTCCCACCATCAAACATTCATATTTAAACCACCCCAATTTACCATTTTATGCATAATATTCTATCTATGGAAGTCGGTGCCCCTCTGTGTACCATTATAATGAGTATGTACTCCACAATAATATATGAATCGTCATTGATTTTATACTTCCATATGATCCATCTCCCACCGTCACTTGTGTATCAACATCGATCGTTTCCCATTAGTTCCATCACCTATATATCACATGGAACCACAGTCCTTAGGTTATCCCAATACCAACAAACCAACCCACTTTTTAAATTTAATTTCGGTGAGGGACCGAACCCCCTTATGATGTAATAAAGAATGGAGTGAAATAATCTTCCTCTACCTTGACTAAAACACTCATCAAATATTTTTTATTAACATATAGAAATATATTATTTTTAAAAACAATAATAGTATATAAGGAATTAAAATATTTTATATTAACTATATTTTTATTTACATGAGGTTATACAATTGTTGTAAATTTATTATTGACATCTCACATTTTATTCTCATGATGTATTCATGTTTATATTGAATTGTAAAATATAACATAGTTTATTTTAATTTCTAATTTCGTATGATAGAAAATAATCAATATAATATTTATTTCAAGAAAAATAATTAATAAAATGTCATGGTGTTATATTGGTACTCACTAACCAATAATCTCACCACATGTTTCATGAGAAACTAGTCTGCTAACAATATCCTTCTAACCGTTAGGTCCACTACCTTCTTTATGATCGAGGCATACATCAGATGCACTATCTAGAGAGGATAAAATTTATGGGACTATCAATTATGGCCATTAGATAATTCTGATATCATGAAATGATAATATTCAATTTGGATTGAAATGAGATATATGGGGGTTTGTTGAAGGTTAGGAGGGATCAACAACCATAATAAGAAAAATATTCTGTAAAACCTCATGAAAAATAATGATCGAATGATAAATTTTGTGGGAAATTATTCATGTTAGGTTCAATATTTTTTAAAGAAAATACTATACCCATTGATTTTTTTGTTTTGTGTGATCCCACTTTCCAAATTTATGGGTTACTACAACATACCAATAACATAATGATTTTCATGTTGGATGTATATGATGGGAGTTCGAGCTCATCCATACCTTTTTTAGGGGAAATTATTACCTAATTTGGGACCCTATAATTTATTTAAAACTTGTTTATGAATCATTATTAATAGCATTGAAAATATATCCATTTAACCACATGAAAATGACCATTCATGAATATGAATATATGGGAATATACCCATGTGTATCATAGGTTCATGATATTTACTTTTATTACTCAAATTATTATTTTTATGTTAATATCCACACAAATGGTCTCTTTGGAGCTTTTTATCATCTAGGTATCAATTTGTTGGGAATAGGCCCACAATAGGGGATTCATATTTATCCCAATGAAATAAATCATATCACATATAGTATGATTCCTCTTAATGTGTCACATCATATCTTTTATGGTCTTGAAACAAGGACCAATGGATTCATATTTATGGTCATGAAGTATAGACCAAGTGAGTATTCATTTATGATCATGCTTCTAGGACTGATTCCTTGATGTTTATAGTCAGAGATAATAGTTGTGTACTGGGTAGTTTATAATCATATAGCTTGAACTTCTAGATGAACAATGTCAAAAAAATATTTTGTGGGGATTATTCATGTCTGTCATTTTTTCGATAACCTCAAATAGGAATATGAATAAATGATTATGGGCGTGGTTTCATTTATTAAAAGATAAGAGTTTATTTTTTATGGTATTATTTCCATATAGTTAGTTTTTATTATTCTAAACTAATTAAATAGTTGGTTTCATGCACTATTAGTGCATTTTGGTCATGGTATATTAGGACTAGTTCTAGATTACTTGAAAATTATGGAATGATAAATTCATTGTTAAAGAACTTATGTGAATGAGTTTTATTTATGGTCACAATGACTTATATATTAATTATAACCATGAAATGATTTTATGAATGCTCTAAGAGCAAGAGTATTTAATATGGAGTTGTAATATAACATTTGAAATCATGAAGGCTTGTGATAAATTAAAATAGTTTAAATGGAATAAATTATGGTATAATGAAATATCGGTAGATTTCTAGATTATTTAAAGATTAAAAATTAATAATTTCAATGAATAAATGTTTAATTATGTCAAATAATCATTCTTATGTTCCCTTTTGGAATATTTTACCTAGAAATTAGTGGAAGTAGTCATGTTTTATTTAGGAAATCAACTATATTTGAGACTAAGCCTATGTAGTTTTTCTTAGTGTGGGTTTTCATGATAATATTATTTATATTTTTTGATTTTATACTCTTTATCACCCGAGTAAGTAAGAAAAATAAAACTAAAATGTGTGTGTGGGGGGGGGGGGTGGGTTATCCAATACCCTAGATAATGAGGGAAGAAATATTAAACTTCTACACTTCCTCTACTCTCCCTTTGGTTGTAATATATGGTCTGTCATAGCTTATGGTATTGGGTATGGACTCACACAAGATTCATTGGATCTTAGTTTTTCTATACATTTATAATAGGGCTATAATGAATTGAGTTTAAAAAAACCAAAATATGGATTTTGTGATTATGGTTTACTATGGGTGTATATGAATGGGTATACTGGATTGAGTATTAATTCATGATAAATGGTATGAAATGACTTCCCAAAATTTAATTGGTTATGAGATATATGATGATATATTTGTATTCTGTATAGGATGTAGGATTTGATATGATTTCTTGGTTTTATGTAGGTTGACTTGTAGATGGGATAATAGCTTAAGATGTTTGTAATTGGTTTGTGAGAGTGAGAACCCCATGGGTAAGTGGTTGTGGGGTAAATTTAATAAATATATGTTTTTCTATGGATATTAATACTTTTAAGTGTTATTTTGTGAGTGATATTTTTAAGTATGGGATATTTTTTTATCTTTCGAGGTGAAAAATTGGATTCTTATTGGCATTTACCGAGATTTAATATAATTTTATCACATTTTCATGCGTGGTTTCAAGGAGGATCCAACTAATTATACTTATATGATAACTTTATGTATATATAATCTAGTTTCAAAGTTCATAGGATCTGGTTAGTTTAATAGTTTCACGTTATTAGAATGTTTAGTTGTCCACAGGCTGTTGGATTCTGTGTTCAATGCCAAGTCTTGCTTCCATATTATTTGTTGCTTCAGTTTGTATGAAATTTATTTCTTATAATTAGGCTTCTGATTTATTTATACATAATTTTAATTGGTTGATATTATATTATATCATTTTCCTTAAATTTGATAATGTTGTTAGTTCCTCCATTTTTATTGATTTTATTCCATTGGTGTTAGAAAAAAACCTATGGCCAATTGGATGTTGTTTCAACTATAAAAAACATTTCCTTCATTTATTTCCCACGAGGGTTACCATTAAGGGGGGTCATGATAGAGTGATTTGAAGATGATTATTGAGAAATAAGATGGAGTTTGGAGATAAGAACTTCTGAGGATTGTCTGGGTTGGTGGTGAAAAAATATCACATTATGTTAGTGCATGATGTAAATGAGGGATATGAGAAAGGGAATTATTATTTAGGGTCACCTATGATCCATTATAATAACATTAAAATTTATTGAACATGCTAAAGGTTGTGATGCTTCTTATGGTATAGAGACTAAGGTAAGGATCATACATCATGATTTTCTATGCTTGTGTTTGAATTGGGTAAATAATTTGTATTTTTTAAATTTCAAATATATTAATTAATTGACCATAAATACTTAATATTACAAGTTTGTGATTCCTTAATCTTTATTGTTTTATAGAAATGGACCATGTTTGAAATTCTAAATATGGTAATGTTTAATATGTTAATCATAATATTCTATGAGATATCAAAGAGTGTAGGTCAATGATGAAAAGACTTGGGGGGGGGGACACTTTGAAATTTATTAATCCAATGTATATAGAAGTTTGAGGGCTCTATTTATAATTAAAAGATAGATTATTGGTTGGATTATATGGTGATCACATAAAATTTTACCCATTATTATAAGGAACACTATGTTTAATCGGGTGTGGAGATTCCACACATAGATTCTTTCAAGTGGTGATTATTTTTCCATATTTATTAAGAGGATTTTTTTTGTTTGAAAGAGAATATTTCATAATAATTCTCATGCTGAGTTTCATTCTTTAACCAAAATAGCGTATTTTAAAAAGGTTATTTATTCCTTATACCATGGTTATTTTAGTTTATAAGACTTTTGTATTGGGTATAATTATTTTTTGTGTTTTGATTCAAACATTCTCCTAAATGTGGAGGCTTGGGAAAGGAATTTAGAGAAAGGATATCATTTTCAGATTAAACAACAGGTCACCTAATTTATTTTGACAATATTCTTTAAGGTACTTGAAAGAATAGAGTTCCTTGAGGGGATTCAATCCTAGAACAAAAAATATTAGTAGGGGATTAATTCGGACTCTATGTAGAGTAAATAGATATCAAGGAGTCCCCATTTCCTATCCATATGAAGATGTTTTAGATAGTGGGGATTCAGTTATGACCTTCTTCAACTAATTTCACTAGAGTTGGTCGTTCCTTAAACTCTTTTGTTAGATCAAACATAGGTTTTTTATAAATTTGGAGGCTATTTCAATTAGAAGAGAGTGTTTTTGACCTTCATTAGTTTTTAGTGTGAAGTTCTAGGCCCACTTTAGGTTCCACCACTTTATTTGTATCCATTGAGGGAGTAACTATAGTGGGGCACCCCAGTATTTCATTAGTAGAGAGGGGACAAGGTTGGAAGAGAGTGTCCCAGTGATTCCCTATGAACTCAGTTATGGATAAATGACAATAGCCATAGAAGTGGTATCCATCTAGGTTATAGAGTCCATGTCGTAGTTCACGGTCAGATGTCTGCCTTAGAGTTTCTACTACCATGTGAGCTAGATTTGACATGAGGTATTGTCTAGTTATTTTCCACTTGGGTATATACCTAGTTTGATTCATGAGTTACACACTCATTTATAACAGTTTCCATATTCTATTCATTGGGTTAAGAGTTAGAGAGTTTTCTAGTACCCTTTTCATTTACTATGATAGGTTATGTCTAATATAACGTTTATGATGTGTGTATAGATTATGAGACGATGTTAAGGATACATATCTCAAGGGGTTGATCCCTATATATTCAGTTGAATATATAAAATATTACCCTTTAAATTGGTTATATGAATTTAATCTAGGCTATTTTATATTACTTTATTAGGTGTGAGATATTGCATAATGATTATAGAGAGAAGGTTGTTCTCATTGGTGAAAAAGACTCTCTGATTTTTTGAAGGCTCTTTGGGTATTTTTCTTCATTGCTGACCATGATGATGTTGAGTTTATTAGAGGATTAACCAAATATATTTCTCATTGTAAAATTAGAGTACCCTAATTTCTTTAAAAAGAGGTTCATATTCTACCCCCTTGGTGGGAGATCGAGTTTCAGTTAGAGTTACAGTTAAGTGTCACTATGATATCAATTTCTTTGTGTTGGATGGGACCATCTAAGTTGTGCGGGCATCATATTCAAATTTATAATCTTTTATATAGGGTATTAACCAAGATTATTGTGTTACCTTGAGGTTTTGTAATTCATTTTTTGAAGAAGCTCGATGGAGGTTTGAGTTTGTTTGGTGATTATCATCACATGAATCGGGTGTTAGTGAATAAAAAAATCCACTCTCCGAGATTGAAGAGTTATTCAATCAGTTGAAGAAATCTTAATAGTTCCCTAAGTCCAATATACAGTTCAAATATCATTAGATGTGGGTGAAGGAAATGTATTTCTAAAAGGATTCGTTTAGATTTCAGGATGGGTATTATCATTTTTTTGAAATTTCATTTCATGTTATGAATTATCCAGCCATGATCATGGGACTATTGGCCGTAGTGTTCCATGAATTTATGAATTTATTTGTGACATTGTTTATCAATGTAATCTGTGGATTATTTGGGTCAGAGGAAGATCTCACAAAGCACTTGTAAACTTTTTTTAGGAGTTATATATCATCAGTAGCTATTTGGGAAGTTGTCCAAATTTGAGTTTTGGTCCCGTGAGGTTTATTTATTAGGGAATGTCACCTGTTAGTTCAGAGTTTTAATTTTTCCTTTGAAGGTTGGGGATGATTTTTTATATGAATCCCACATGAACCTTACAAAGGTGTATATTTTTCTTGGACTTTCTATTCACTACAAGTGGCTCATTCCTAAATTCTCTCTGATTACAACTCCTATGAAAACATTGAGTTTAATGGATCTAGTGTTTTCATGGAATGTATAGTGATAAGTTTATTCTGAGTATATGAAATTTAATATAACACCTCATCACATATAAGACAAATACATACATGATATATAATAATTTTTTACATTCCAATAATTTCTAAGGAGACTTAGGTTCATATTTTCAGAGAATTTAAAAAATCATCACACAATTATATAGAAATTTCCATATAGTGAACAATTTTTACCAAAAAACAAGCTCTTATGGTTAAAATATAGTTCTATCCATGATTTTCAATATCCCATGATTTCACAGTATGTTATCTCTTTAAAGTAATTCAATAGCTTGCGCTACATGGAACACCAAGTTCAAGCACACTACGAATTACCAAACTAGTCATTCAAAAAGTTATTATGAATAATATTAAACACATTTTTAATGTTATATATATCCTATATAATTTTAAAATTCAAATTTTGTCTTTATTAGGAATAATATAAGGACAAATTAAATTTTCAGATAAAAGAAGTATTTTTTAAAAAATGAATTTTTTCCGCCTTTTAATGGATAACCCTTTTTAAATACAATATTTTACAATTTTATATATTCAATTTAGTGAAATTAAATTCTTATTTATAATAAAGACAAAAAAAGTTAGTTTGGATAAATTTTGGGTACTTTTCTGACAATATTCATATTTTGATGAATAGTGAAAAATACTAAATTTTAATTTAAAATAACTTTTTTAATCGAAATAATTTATAGTGGTTAATTATGAATTTGAGTGTTTTAAATTATAATTTGGTCATATTTTCATCATTTAATATAATTTATCTCATTATAAGTAATTTTACATTTAACTTGGATATAAACACATGTCAATATTTTCATAGTTTTTACTTTTTTAAAACACGCTTTTTGGTTTTGACAACGAGAATTAATTTTAAATTATTTATTCAACTTCAATGTTTTTAATTTGGTAAAGTAGACTTAATTTTTGAATTACTAATATAAAAACTATATTTGGGTGAATTTCTGGTATTTTTATGAAAACATTCATTTTTTGATGAATTGTGAAAAAATCTACGTTTTTATTTAAAACCAACTTTTTATTTAAATAATTATTTATTTTACATAAATTTATTTTATGTGAAAATAGATTCATAATACCTATATTAGTAGAATTTAATTAATTAAATTTATTTTATAATAATATTAGATATATAAATTTTTTTTGAACTTTTTAACGTTATTTACCCACCTTCTAGACACATTTACAAAATTACACAAAATGTAATTTTACCACTTCTATGAATTTAATCTCAAAAATATGATAGACACAGTTGACATCAGTAAGTTAAATTTTGTTCAACTTGATGAAAATAATTTTTTTTAAATAATAACCTTTGAATTTTATTTTCCACAGTTAAAAGTAAATCGGGCAATTAAAGGTAAAAATGATATTCTAATTACCCTAACACATGTCCTAATTCTATTGGATAAGTCTATTGAGACCAAAATAAATATTAGGAATAATATATGATCCTTTTGGTCTACTTGGATCAGATTAGGACATTTATTATTGTTTTATTTAAATAAGAGTTATAAGTGTAAAATTTAATGTTTAATAACTAAAAAATCATGAAAATATCGTTATACATAAGATAAATTAAACTATAAATATTCATTAGGAAGATAAAAATATTTCCTACATCATGGTATTTTATTTATAATTTTTAGAAGTTAAATAATTAAATTTATTTATGACACAATGATGATGATGTAATTACATTATTAATTAATGAATCAAATAAATGTTATTATAATATTAAAATGAATATAATTTCCATGGTTTGATGACATACATGAATTTTTTAGGTTAATATGAAATTTTATGGTTGATTAAATGTATTTTTTTTGAAGAAATAATGTTGTACTTACTTTTACAAAAACCAAATACTAAATAGTGTCAATATGGAAAAATATGAGTTTTTAAAACAAATAATATTTTATTAAAATTATATAATATTCATAAAAATATGAGGTTTGGCCAAATGACTTATATAATAACATATATGTCATTAATGAAAATCTCACGGTTTTCTTGGAATTTTATATTAAGTTTAGTAACCATGTTATATAAATATACAAGAAGACATGGTAACGGTTAAACTAGTTAACTTAGAGTTAAATCTATATGAGAAGGTTAATAAGGTGACCTAAACATGTCTAAAATCAATTGGTTGAGAATATTTTTACCCATCACCACCTTAGGCTCAAAATAAATCCATTTTAAGCTATTAGAAAATGAAAATTATTTTAAAATTAAACTAATATTTCAAGCTTTTCCTAAAGTGCTTCTCACCTCTCTTATAAAAGGGTACTTCTAATTCTCTTAATTTTACTCCCCCAAATCTGTTTGGATCGACCTATACTGGGTAAAATATCCTCCCAACATCCTTGAATTCGACATAGTTCCCGTAATGTGATCAGAAAACCAACCTAAGGATCCCTTTTGACCAAATAAAAAGGATACCCCTGGAGAAGAGGTAATTATTTCATCACCTCTTTCAAAATTCTTCTCTTCTTACACTTCCACTTTCTTTGTTTCTTCCATACAAAAATAATAACTCCAATACCTTATACATACTATTAATGATAAATTCACCATACGTGCATATGTACAGCTTACCATCTCCTTGTCGTGGTGTAGTTTGTTATTCAATAGTTCATTATTTGGATGGGTATAATAATGACTATAATTGATGTAAAAAATTAATATAAAATTTTAAGGTTTCTTTATAATTAATATAACATCCAATTAAATACCATTTTATTATATAAGAAATTATATTGTTGCTCGTGTGTACGTACGGCTTATCATCTCCACGACGTGATGAGATTCATTTCCACATTCACCATTAAATGGTGATTATAAAAATATATATTACTCATAAGTATTTAATATATGACATAATAATGCTACTATATTTATATATATATCTGTGTGTGTGTGTGTATTTACATATATCTTAGTTACCTAGTTCCTTTCAATACGATAAGAAAATGGAAACAACGTCCAACTATACGTACGGATTGCCGTCTCCATGAATGGTGTTTCCATTAATATATATATATATATATATATATTATAAATATATATATTATATATAAATCATTTTTTATATTCTATAAGTATGTAAATCATGATCTATGTGATAATATTAAGAATAAGAAGTTAAAAACACATATGATAAAGAAAGTTATTATTACCCGAAATGTTACTTTAACATGGAAATTATTATTAATGGGAAGTATAAAGTCATAAATAAATCTTGTATGATATAATAAATATGAATATAGTTTTGGTATAATTTAATAACATACTATGGTGATTATACAAGATGTTTAACGTACCCTCGACAAAAGGAATATACAAGGTAAGGTTTAATTCCTCAATCTCATTATTATCTGAGATTGTTTATATGTATGTATTTACTAGGACATATTTATCCCCTAAGTCCTTGTTTCATAATTTTTTTCCAAAAGGAATCCTTTATGGTTTTATAGAAGGTACTCTTTTACTAGATCATCATTTTAAATGTTTTGAAGAATTATTTATCTAAATCTATGTCAATGTTTTCAAAATGATTTTATGAATTTATTTTTATGGACATAATTATTTAAAATGTTAATTCCTTTCAAATGTTTAAAAGAGTTATGGGAAAATTTTCTTAAATAATATCTTTTAAATGACTTCCTTTATAAATTATGAGATTTCTAAATAATTTCATGAAAAATGGTATTTCTCTCAAAGAGTCTTACTGGTTATTTTCAACTATGTCAACATCCTTTACTGGATATTATTCTTGATTGTTGTTGATTTATTATAGATACAATCTTCCATATTGTATTGAATGTTTTTTATTATGTTTGACTATGTATGTGCCATTTTTTATACCATTTGAGATTTATGGTTAAAGTATTAACATTTTGTATGCTAGTTTTAATATGAATTTTTATGTTATGTTTCATCTTTTTTATATGAGGATTGAATTAGAATTAGTAAGTGATGAGTGGAGCCCTCTATATCTTCTTGATGCATCAGTAAGTCTCATGATACAAACTAGTGTCTTGGTATAAGGCCTTGACAAAATCTTTATTTGTAGTCTTGTCCAGATTTTCTGATTATGTAGTTATGATGTCTAGCGTTATGCATTACCTCGTTATGAAATTAATTATTACATTTGATTATTCTACTACAAGATTAACCATGTGAATGTTTATATGGTAACTTTTGATTTATTTTTTTTCTATATTATGTTCAAGATTATGTTTATAAAGGTTTTTTTATTACCCATATTTCCTTAAAAGTTTATAGTTTCTTCTAAATTACTTACACTTACTGAGCATCTGAGCTCACTACTTTCTAGGTTTTTTTTCGCAGGATTTGAAGAAGTATATGACTATAAACTTGTACGGATAAGCTAAGGGATATTAGTGTGTTCAAAGGATACACAATGTTGTTGTTTTTAATTTCATAGTTTAATGTAAAGTTCATGTATGTAAACTATTTTTACAAGGATACTAAACTAATCTATCCTTCGGAATATGATTCCTTGTAATCATGCCAATGTTATGTAATAATGCACCAACTCTGGGTAACATGGGTCGAGGAGTTACATGATAAATTTACTTTATTCAAGAAATTTTATAACAAAAAATGAAATAATTTAATCGCATCCTTGTTACTTGGGAATTTTTTTTCAAAATATAGGACAATCAAGAAAAATATTAGTAAGGGATATAAAAAGAAAGTAAAATTATTAGTCTCATTGAAAAACATGAACATACATAAAGAATTTATCATTTTTATAAAATAAAAATTGAGATCATATAAACATTTTCATACTTATGAAAAAAATTAGTTATTATAAAATTTCATAAAACATTTTGTAGAATGAATAAATGAAAAACAATAACAATGAAATTTTCTTGAAAAAACATATGAACTCATGAAATCATTTGACTTAAAAACAATTTTTAACCATTATAAGGTAAAAAACATTCTTAAATCCATTTACATACGACATAAAATAATATTATTTCAATTCAAAATCCTAACAAGAATAGAAAAACCATATAGGAATTTTAGGACATTATCCTTATAACCACCCTTATAAAAAACCTTATAGAGAAATAATAGTCATGGTTAATTCTAACATGTCTCTTATAAAGAAAATGTCATTATTTATTTCATTATAGGGATTTATCAGTCTCAACCACCATCATATAAAATTTACAATTACCATATCATGAATAAAACTCATATAATATTTTATTTACATAATAAAACTCTTGATAATTCACATTTGAGACCATAAGAAAATTCACCTTCTTTTATCTCATAAAAAAGAGAAGAAATTTTATTTTCACTTTAAAATGTTTTAAAAACAAAAAAATCACTAAATTTTTAGAATTGAAGATTTTTTAAAAACTATTAAAACATATTGATTAATCTTGATAATGAATAATGGTTATGATTTTGGGAAAAGTATAATATTTAGTAAACATTAAAAAACATTTTTTCACTATTGTAATGAATGTAAAAAATAACCCATATGAAAAAACATTGGAAAGATTAAAAATTTAAAATCTTATAAATATAGTAAAAGATAGCAGAAAAAAATTTAAAATATTTTATGTATAAAAAACTAGAATCTTGAAACAATTAAAATAACCTTAATATATAGGTTAAATAGTATAAAACATTTAAAGTAATGTTTAAATGAAAAATATCTTACCTCAGATCCTAACTCATCACAAATATCTTATAATTTCCTGAAAAATAATCATATATTAATTATTTATTTTCTTAAGAACCTTTTTCAGGTTCATTGAATTATCATTATTACATTAATTTCATTTATTATATAATTTTATTTTGTTAATAATTAGTTATGTTCATGCCATAAATTTTGTGGTTATTCAGCCCATAGCAGATTTGGTGTGTTTACCATGTTCAAAGGGTTTATGGTTCCATAATCTAGATAATATTAAACATTTAATAATAACTTTTTTTATACATTAAATATAATTTTAAAATAATTAATGTGATGTGGTGATGAATAATTAGTTACACCATTCATGGAGCAAGTAATCTGCATGTAATCATGAGTGATGTTTTAATATTTATTATGGATAAATGGTAATAAAGTAGATTAATGTTTATCATTAAAAAATCATAATCATGTTATTATTTTTTAATTTATTCATTAAATATAACCTTATTACAAAAAATTTTATGTTTTAATGAAAAACAAAATACATCACTTTGCGGAGGTGATAGTTTGTATGTATGAACAAGAGACGTTTCAATTTTACAAAAGATGGAAAGGTGGTATAAATTAGTTATTAAATAATCATAATTAAATTTAATTATAGTAAATATATTTATATCATTATATTATGTTGGTTAGATCATTTTTAAATTATGTAGAAGAGAAAATTAATTTAAAATAATTAAATTAAGACTTATACCTACTCCTTGAATATCTTTATCTTTCTTACACCTTAATCCTTCTAGGTTTGATATTATTTGATGATTCGGACAAATAGTATATGGGGAGGAGATTTGGGGATGAAATTTGGTATATCCTAGATGATATAGGGTTCTCAATGTTTGTGGATAATTGAGGATAAGAGGTTTCATTTTATAAGTGATAGGAGAAACATCCTAGTAAATATAAAGACCTTTAAAATATAATTAACGTATTTATCATGGAAAGTGGTTCAAATTTAGTCCAGTTTATAATATTGGATAATTTTATGACTAAATAAAGTGATTAAATAATATTTCTAAAATATTTTATATGTTTTAATCCTTCTCCCTTAGTATAACCATTTACCACATTTAACTTTAACCATGATGACTAATTTTTATCCTAGGTAACTAAATTTTGTGGCCAAAATTAATGTGGAAATTACAAAATAATTTGAACTCTATGATTCAAAAAATGAAAAAAATACAATATAAAATTTAAATATGTTTTAAAATAATTTTTAATATAGATATGAAAAATACAATGAATAAATGTTTTTTATAATATTTTTATCACATAAATGAATTGTCATTAAAACAATGTATACTGCTGATTTTAAGAATTTTTTGTTTATCATTAATTTAGATAATATTATTATAACTTAGTATCAATAAAAAACCAAATTCAACCATCCAATCACTTAATTAAATGAAAACAACTAAAAATAGTATATAATTAGATTAAAATGTAAATTAGTTTCCAAAAAGTCATGTATGGATTTGTAAATTCTACATAACACATTCAAATAAAATATTATAGTCTATCAAAACATATTTGGAAAAGAAAATATTTTTTTATATTTTTAATTCATGTTTATATCATAATGATGTCATAAAAGTTTCAGTATTTGTAAAATCTGTATTTTTCTCTATTCCCCCAAAAATCATCATTTTCCAAAAAAATCCAAAAAAATAATTAGAAGATATTTTTTAAATGAATAATTCAAAACTGAATATTAATATATCAATTAAAAATTTAAATTTTAAATAAATTTACTTTAAAATAAAATAATTTTATGTATGTAAAAATAATTTTGGAAAATAATACTATTCCATTTTCGATTTGAAAAATTATATTAATTATTTATAAAAAGGTGATAAATATGAATTTATAAAATTGATTTATTTATAGGATTAATTAGGTTATCACATTCTCCCATAGTGAAGAAATTATTTCCTCATAATTTTATTCATTTCTTAGACATGTGATGATATTTTTTCCTAATATCCTTTTCAGATTCCCATGTTGCTTCTTCAATCTTATGATTGTTGCCTAAGACATTAACCGAGAGAGTTTCATTATTCCATAATATTTTCTCTCTATAATATAGAATATTATATAATTTTTATCATAAGAAAAATTACCCTCTAACTTAACTACATTAAATCTCAAAACATGAGATACATTAGGTACATATTTTCTTCATAATGAAACATGAACCATTTCATGTACTTGAGATAAACTTAGAGGGAAGGTCAGTAGATAATAGATTTATCCCACTTTCTTAAGAATTTAATACACACCAGTATACAATTGAATTAATATTTCATTCCTCCAAAAAATTATAACCCATTATAATTAGATTCATTATGTAAATCTTGGATGCTTACCTCAAACAAAATATCATTACTCTAGTTATTTTTATAACTATTCTTACTAATCTGAGCTATCATCGTATTTTGGTAAATCAAATTTTCCATTTCAACCATATCTTCATCCAATTCATGTCTCAATTTTTTTTATTCTAGACTTCATCCCAACATGATGGAGTTTCATAATAATTACCATATAATTCATTAAATTTTTCTATACATATACTTAATTGAAAACCACTATTATATGAAAAATACACTAATGAAATATGATGACCCAAACTTCCCAAGTAATCCAATGAGAGATCATGACCCTTTATTTCAATTTATAAACTATTCTCTCTGACTGTAAATCAAATTGATGATGATATGTAGTACTAATATTTAATTCATTACTTTAGTAATTCTAATGTACTTTGTAATAAAATGATGAAAATTTGGGATCATTAATAAATATAATAAATAAGGGAAATCTATGCAACATAACTATCTATTTAAGAAAGATTATAAAAAAATTATCTAAGGACATAATATCTTCATAATAAATAAAATGTGTGTATGTAGTCAAAACATTCAACAATAACCCAAATCACATTATTATATAAATATTTATTTGTTAACCCCACCATGAAATATATAGATATATTATTATAATTCCATTCAGGCACTAAAAACATCAAATGAATCACCTCCAATGGATGTTGCTCAGATTTGACCTACTGATAAGTGAAACATTTCATTGTAAAATTATTAATATATTTATTCATTACATCCCAATAGTAATATTCATGTAGGTCACTATACATATTTGTAAAACATGGATAAAAAACAGAGAGCTATGAGTCTCACTCAATAATTCCTTTTTTGTAAAAATTTACTTGATACAAAAATCCTTTTTAAAATCATATGAAAAATTCTTTGTAAAAATCATATTCCTTCAATTATGCTTCATTTATAAATGTTACCTTTCTTTTCAACCACTGATCTTCCTTATGAAATTTTTTACTTCTTTCTGAAAATGATTATTGTTTTGAAAGTAGATCCTAATGAGAAAACTTCTAAAGGTATATAACTTCCTATTCCAAATTAATTATATCATAAACTAAAGGATCTTATTCCTAATGTATCATGGTTAATGATACATTATCCTTTTTAGTCAAAGCATAAACTACCAACTTTAACATACTTAGATTGTAGTGAATCTGGTAATGATAATCTCTACTTATTTTCAACCATCTTCTTTGTGAGATGTTCAACTCTTTTCGGGAGAATATATAGTTCAAAATTTTATGATGTGCATATATTTTATATATTTTACCATATTGAAGATTCCTTTAATTTTTTCAAGTAAACAATTACACAACAAGATCAGGGCCATGAAGTGGATAATTGTATCCTTGAGATTTTAATTGATGTGTTTCATAAAAATTATCTGATCATTTTTCATCACAACAAACAAAAAGAAATATAATTTATTATATCTATAGGTAAAAAACATCAAATTTATTAAGGGTAAGGAAAAACTAGTTCATTTACCATTTTTGAAATTCTTGAAAACATTCATCACACTCTTTTTTCCCTTGTGCATTTAACTCTCTTTGAAGGTAACATAGTTAGCGATATATATAGTGGAGAAAAGCTTAAAAAATGTCTGTCGTAACATGCTAATCCAAAAATAATTATATGCAAAGTTTTTATTATTATGTATTTCACACTCTTTCACAATATTATTATTAACAAGATCAATATTTATTATATTTTTAGAAATAATATGACAATGTAAAATAAATATTATATACCCAAATAGGAAAATTTCTAAATATTTCAGGAAAATTATTTTATTTTTAATTGTGAAAAATAATCTTTAATTAATTTTCATGGTATTATTTGATTTTATAATATACCAGAGTTTCATCAATGAATACCATAAGAAACTAATCCAAATACCTATGGAAAATTCTATTCATAAGATCCATAAATAAATTGTTTCCATTTATTAATCCAAAAGGTGTAATTGTAAAATCATTAAATCCATACTCTTTAAAAAACATCATCATAAAAATATATTCTTCCTTTATATTCATATGATGATACCTAGAATTGAGGTTGACCTTTAAAAAATACTAAGTACCTTGTTGCAGATCAAACAATCTATCTATGTGAATAAATAGATACTTGTTCTTAACAATAATGTTATTTAGTGATCTATAATATATAATAATTATCATAGAACATGATTTATTTATTTTTTAAAAAATTAGATTCCCCCAAGGTGAAGTGTTAAGGTGGATGCACCATATATAATGTAATTATTGTAATTTTTTTTTAACTCCAATATCTCAATTATATCCATTTAATAAAGATGTTTTAAAAGTATTTTATTATCCATAACTAAGTGAATATTAATTGAATATCATGGTTAGTAATAACACCAGGTACACTATCAGGAAATACCTTTAAAAATTCATTTACCATAAGAACATAAATAATATGAATAATTATTTACTTCAAAATTACGTGTTCTCAATAAGTTTCACCTCCCATATTTAATCTATTTATTATATCTTTGATATGTTTTCACATGAACATACTAATTCTTATATAAAAATTTAAACTCACTCTAAGAATTAAATATGAATTATTTATATTTTAAATCTATCTTTTCATGATATTTTAAAAGATAATCCATAAAAAAATAAAATCATGCTCCAATATGTTTAACATAATAACATTAACCATAAAAACCATTATATAGAAGATAATAGGAAGGTTACTATAAATAATTGTTACATTAATACACACACCAAGAGTTTTAAGAAAAATTCTTATTTTTATTTCATGAGGTGATATTTTCAGTTTACCAGAATACTTATCCAAAATAAAATAATAAATATACCCTAAATCAAATAATATATTGTCACAGTCTAAAAAAACAAGTAATGTACTTATCACCACCTCATTTTATGGTCCAAAAATCAACTAGTCTATAAAAAATTAATTTTTCACACTCTTATATAGACAATCTTGATGATATCCATCCATCGTACTTTTATTCAGACACACATATGTATAATAAACCATATCATTATAGTAAAAACACTTCACTAACTGATTTTCATCATTATTATTAACATTTCCACTTCTCTTTTATTTGTATTCATGATCCATATGTCCGAACATACCATGTAGAAAAACTTTCTTGAACTCATAATACATTCTCTAGAATTATTATTACCACACTTATCGCAAGATGGTGATTGAATATTCTTACATTAAAATTTATTGGATGAATGTTTCCCCATTGTATGGTACATTGATTAAATCATATCTCTGTTGTTATAAAATTTTAGAAAGTCTATATCAACCTTCTTATCACTTTTAAAAACATCCTTATAAATTCTAAACCCATCTGTAAATAAATCCATTTGTGAATTTGATTTCAATCCTAAGTAAAATTTATCTATTTTACTATCATGATCCAGTATAAAACTCATTACCTTCATGTAAAATATGGTTAAGTTTTATTCATAATTTGTAACTAAATTATCTCTAAATTTCTTAAACTCAGTTAATTATATTTTTATTTAATGTCAAAATACCTAATGAAAATATTTCTTAATGAAAATATCCTTAAATGTTGTCTTTTCCCTGGTATCGATCGCAACCTTTTCCATTTTATTATTAACCATAAAAATAGATTTGTTATATATACATTTAAAATGATAAATTAAGATAGTTAAATTCTTATGGTTTGATAATCCCAAGACTTTTATGTCTTTTCCAAATAATTGATCTATCGTTCATCTATCATTGGGTTTAAATGTCCTTTAAAATTCATTGGGTTTTATTTCATGATGTTTTCCACGGTATAATGTCTCCAATATGGTAAATCATTCATTCAATTTCATGGGAACCACCAATGATTCCTTGCATCAATTAAACTTACATAACCACAAAATACTAAGCTTTAAATCCAACCATCAGGGTTATTGATTCAAAATTATATTTTCCACATGGTTCCTTCTAAAGGAAGACTCTTATTGTGGTTCTATAATCAAAAATTTATTTTATAAATAATTTATTAAAGAAACACCACATATTCTCTCTCAATAATTTTTTTATACTTATGTTTAAAACTATTACTTTTATTTTTTACGTTTTCAAATAAAATCAAACTAAATGGGGTATTTTTGTACTTTTAAAATAAAAAGCTTGATTTTTTTGGAAATTATAGAAAAAAATTTGTTATTTGAAATAGATTGGAAAAAAGAATAAAATTGTATTTTAAGGAAATATTAGTGATAAATCTGAATCATTTGGTGTCCCACTTATTCATTATCTAAAATTATTATATTTCTATATTTCTTAATTTTTTCCTAAATAACTATAAGTCAAAACATATATCTTCCTAATCATTATACTAAGAGATCAGTATAGGTGTTTTTCTATTTATAGAAGTTATTCTAAAGATTAATGTCTTATAAGTAACTCAACATGACTAAACTAACTATGATTAATGTTAATTACATTCTAAATAAGTTTAAAGAATGATAACATTAAATTTATTTTTTATAAATTTTAAGAAAATACAGAAAAATTTAAAATATAATAATTCAAGAAAAGAGAAGAAATTATTAATTCAAAAACAAAATTATTGAAATTTAAAAAAGATATACATTGGAAACATAGACTTATAAATGATTTTAATATGATCAAACTACTATAGAAACCAATGATTTTAGCTATATATGGCTAAATTAGCTTCCATGTTCCTCTACTAGTGTAAACACCACACAGCACTAGTACTGCATACCTCTCACTCTATTTTTTCATCCTATACGATGTGAAATATTTTATGGATATATTAATCTATGTACATGATGATTTTTTTTAATTTTATTCCATCCATCAATCACATCATCCAAAATATTCTATCACATGTTGTAACACATCCATGAATTCTCTAGGTGGTAGTGGAAACATCAATTATTTCTTTATGCACACATGATTTAACAAAATTAAATGTTCTTATACGTGGAATAAATTTATTATATTTTATTATTATTATTTTTTAGGGAATGACTATTCATATTCACTTTAAATCAACTCATATGGTTCATTATTTTTTATAAAATTGAAGTATTTTTTGGGGCTCCGATTTCCAAAAATTTTATAATGTGTTAAGACTAATGATTTGGAAGATTAATTATATAACATTCATTATCATGTGGCATTAAATTATTTTGGTGATGTTCAAAGCATTTTGTTTTGGGTATACATAATCTAATACTATTGAGTTTCTAATTGGTTTTGGAAAAGCTAGAAAGTTCATAAAGAATAAAATTTATGATTTATTCTTAAGACTAATCCAAATAGATTATTTCAAGTTCAAACCCAAATGTTCAAAGTGCAATTATGAATAAATACGTCATGTATTGATCAATTTACCCTAGAAATGATCCAATAAAATTTAAAATTGGGGGGATTTATTCAATTAAATTCACATAAAAGGAATTGAAAATATTTGTTTGGTAAGTTCCCCTATACTCGGTGTTGAGTGAGAAGTCTTACTTTTTTTCATTTTAATTCATTTAATTTTAAAAATCACAAACACATTATTAAAAGAAAATTAAGAGAATTTATATTTCAGTAGTGTTTTAATATTTTTTAAATGAAAAAATTACTTTATACCATAAATTTAAATACTTATATTATATTATGAATAAAAAATTTAATTATTCAATATGGTCCATCTAACTGATAGTGAATTCGATAAATCATATTGTCTTATCATATGAGTAGTTATTAGACTTATGTCTTGTTTATCAGATTAACAAATTTAATGATCATTAAACTAAACATCGGACAGACACATCAAACTTACACTATTTACATTTATCATATTTATTATTAAAAAATTAATCTATTATACTATCCAAAGTATAAAATAAGAGTATATAGATTTGTTTATATCACAAGGAAAAAAATAGCATTATGATGGAGTTAAAAAAATGATAATGTAAATTCAGTTATTTGCAATTTATCAATTAAAAGTTGTCTGAGGACATTGAAACTAACTCAGAAATATGACCATCCAATTTTTAGCTATAAATAGAAGGTAATTTAAATAGTTAGGAGCTAATAAATTTGGAAATCAATTTTTCAAATGTTTACTTTTTATGAACTTATCGTTCTTAGTCATTGTAATACATTAGAGAGTTGATGTTATAAGGAATCCATGTATTGATTTAAATTTCATTATAACAATTTTTTTGTAATCACTGAATTAGATCATCATACTGATCAATGGATTTTGAGAATAAAAAGACATAGGTGAATCTGATACACCATATTGAGAGATTCTAGGGATAGGAAGACATACAATGATCATCATATTGAGGGTGTATGAGTATATGAAAATAGAGCTATACAGATCATCAGATTGAGGGATTTCCTGGTAAGGAAAGACATACATTACAGTATGTATGAATGTATGGATACTTTAATTTTGGGGTTTTGTCTACCTCAACTATTATTTTTAAATAATAGATTATTTTAATATATCTTGTATGTGATTATTAATTTTGTAAGCTATCATATTACTAGTTTATATATGTTGAATATTTCATTGTGTATTGTTTTAAAAAGTTATTTTTTAAAATAATCATTTAAATAATATTTTTTAATAGTTTTTTCATTAATAGTGATCAAATATAATATGATATTACCAACCAATCTGTGATGTTTATTCTTCCAGTATGATCAATATAAAATATTTATGTCTAATCTATTACATTAATAGTAATTGTGTTTTGTGTTTAGTTTAATTTTTAAAAAATAATTCAGCCCTATTATATTCCATTATTAAGTATTTGGATCCAAATATTTGTATTAGTTTAGGATCTAATTCAGATACTTATTGAGATTTTACTTCTTATATCATCTACATGTTTTAATAATTATTTTTTATAAATTTCATGTCTATAAATTATTTACACTAACATGTTTTAGAAAAATAGTTTTTATTGTCTATAAGATGGAACGTCTTAATGTATTTACTTTAGAAAATATCAATCCCAATATTTGTACAATTTTAATGGTAATTGTTATGAGTAAATATATATTGGATGAAAATAATTTTTATCAATATTAGAGTTGATAATTTTTTAATGCTTACCATAGATTACAAAATACATAAAAAAGAAGTTACTACATTCACTCATCATGAAAAACAAGAGTTTCACTTGAATTATAGATTAATTAATACTCTATTTTGTCTAATGACTATGAATATATAAAATCATATTTCTCTATTTTAAGCATTTAATATCATGTAGAAAATGTTATAAGTCACTCATTTTGGAACATCAAAAGTATTTAATACTAGAAGATCTATGATGAGACCATACTATCAAGATATTTATTTTATACCAAGATAATTAGTATACAAAATGAATCAAATATTTATAACTATTTTCAAATGTATAAATTGTCTTCATCAAATATATCTTAATGAAAGTATATTGGTTGACTTGATTATAGAGATCATGCCAAATGAATGGGAATCCAAAAATACATCATTATATGATACAAGAAAAATTAAAAATCTAACACATGAAGATCTTTTTAGAACTCTTATTCCATATTAATGAATACTTAGGAGAGATGTTGAGAAGATTAAAAAGAAGAATCATGGTGTCGCTTTTGAAACTACACATACTGTTCCTAATAAATTTTATCAAGCTGAGAAAAATTTAATGATTTCTAAGAAAAAGAATCTGATAATTGAATCATTTTATCATACTATAGAAATGATATGAAATGAATTGGAAAATCTATCCATAAGGATGAATAATATAGTGGCCAAGTATATATTCTCACTATATAAATAAGAAAAATCATATGAAAAATAATTACAAGAACGATACTGGAGTTATTTTCTTTAAATATAAGAAGGCATGACACATTATACCAGATTTTCCCATGCTTAAGTGGAAAAATAATATAGAAATAAATCCGGAAAGAATTTCCAA